>OX577858.1:5675000-6300000 GCA_951213275.1 Idaea straminata
CCTAATTAATGAGTAACATATATAAGTTATTTCATTATTAGTATTAAGATTATTTTTTTAAATAGTAAGTATTACTGGAGTAAAATGACAGTTCAATTTTTTTTTTCTATTTTATGGCTTCGCACGGTTTGTGCATTTAGCCAGTGTCAAGTTATATTTTGCATAAAATTATGACCCGATTTTTCATAAATCGGGCCTAAAGTGTTTCAAAAAAGTCAAATTCGTCATAGTCCGTCAAGTCAGGGGCTATAGTAAAGCGGTGGCAAGTTTAGGTTTAAAGAATTTATTTACTCATAAAAGACATAAGTCCACTTACAATGAGTATTAGTAAGTACTTATCATTAGGTTAGTTTCAGAACTTTCGGATATCGTTTATCAAAATATCTTATCTATAATATATTCTCTAAGTTTGTTTTTATATTTATTTTCTGTTTTACATTGTTTTATCTCTTTAGGTAAGTCATTATACATCTGTGCACCTTCAAACATTATATTTTTCTGACCATATGTTTTTGTTCTAAAGTTATGTAATTTTATTTTATCGGTATTTCTAAGATTGTGCTTAAATTTTCTTTTAGTAAATTCTATATTAATGTGTATTTCATTAGTAAGTATTTTTCTAATTAGTATGCATGTTGTGTATGTATATAGTTGTTGTAGATTAAGTTGCTGTGTTTTTTTGTATAAAACTCTGGTGTTTGTCAATTTTTACCATAACCTTAATAGGAGATTTGGAGGCAACGAGAAAACTTCATGTTTGAGACTGATTTTTACTTTCACTACACTTGTGCACTTTCACAGAACTAAATTGAATAACATTCCACCAGAATTATACAATTCAACTCGGGTTACAACTAAGTTTCATGAAAATAAAACTGCAGCACGACATGTTGTTAACTCGTTCCCGCCAAAACTCAACAGTTTAATTTAATGAAAAATTAAATTTAGGCAGTTAGTCATGTCAGTTTGGTCAATTTAAAAAAGTGCTATAGGTATCTCTTAACCAAATTAAAGGTAGGTGGTAGGTATTAAAACAATGAAGTATATACATCTGTCTAAGTTAGACACTACTCACCTACAAAATGCTTTCGAAAGTACCCTCATACGAGCTCGTTCCCTGGCGTTAGCGGCGTTCCTGTGTTGTGGTTCTTGACTACTCCGTCCTGTTTCAACAAAAAAAAATCTTGAGAGGTGTCAAGGGACACCCGGATGGAACGAAGTTTCTTTCGATTAATTAGTGAAGGAATTGTAATAAAACCAAAAAGTGTCGTTACAATTTTTGGTCTTAATTTTTTCTGTCTAGCCTCTTTTTTGCAACGCAACATAAGGAACTTCGGTCCAATTAAGCATTATCACATCTGCTGGATTCTCTACAAAATAAGAGGTATGAGAATAGTCCATCGGTCCACAAAAGCCGATGGACTATTCTCATAAGTAAGTAATATAAGTAAGCCGTAACGAAGCAGTTGTTTCGGCATATTTAAAGCCTTTCATCATCATCGGATCTTTTTTCCACCGGTGGATATTTATTTTTATGGAGTACGTTTTCTAGGCTTTTCTTAAAAAACAGATAGGTTTGAATAGTCAGTCGTATCTGGACTACGACAACTTTTTTTGACGAAACAGTCGTTACTTACGTCTTATCAGAGCCTTTCCTGGACTCTTGAAAGGCTCTGTAAGCCGTAACGAAGCAGTGGTTACGGCTTATCTAGACTCTAGAAAGGCTCTAGATATACGCGCGTAAGCCTTAGGTAACTACCCTTGAAAGGATGGAGCCACTGAATTTTTCTTATTTAAAATGAATTAATAAAATTCAAAGAAACAATTTAATCTGAAGATAATACGAAACTTGACGTCTATTTTAAAAACTAGCCAGATATTGCAATAGACCCTGGGACAAAAATGCCAAATTAATAATTTAATAATATTATTGTTTTATTTTATAAATTAAGTATAATAAAAATAAACTTTAATAATATACTTGTTATTGTAAAGTGCATCTAAGTTACGTGTAGGCTCCGCACACACCTTCCAAAGGTCCGGGGTCTAAAATAGCCCCGTGATGACGGAACAAAAAAAAGAGTGATATTGTCATAAAACGCAAATACTGAACGTACTGTACCAACGTAGCTATATCTAGGTTAGTAAGAGGCTATTCAAAATTTCTTTAAGTAAGGCCTACCTGAATTCGACTGGGTGTCATCAAAGAAGAAATCATCATCATCTGCATCATCAGACCTTTTTTCCACCGGTGGAGATTTATTGATACGTTTCCTAGGCATTTCTTATTACTTATTGCACAAATTGTCACTTAGCTAGCACTAATCTAACACATTTTTAATATTTCACATTAGGGGTTGATTCCAATATGTTCGAGCTTTAGTACCGTAACGTTACTAGGGCAGTTCAAAAGTTTGACTGACGCAAGGCGGGATGCGCGTGCGCATTGCTGGGCGGAGCCATCCCACGCCCCTCCCGAAACGTTTCAGGAAATTACCTTCTGACTAATGAAAGCTCGATGCAAATGTAAATAATGTTTTTGTAATATGCGGCGATTATGGTTGTTAAAGATTTTGTATAATTAAGGAGTTATACCCAGAGTTGTCCAGAGGGATAAATAGGTTAGTTTTTTTATTGTTTCATCAATCAAAGGTAAGATATTACTATTTCTCCAAAAATACGTAAAATGACTGTGGATTTAGGTGGGTATAGTTACTGCTATAGTTAGATTCAATTCAAATCGATGTGGCAGACAAGCGGCCAGCTTCTTGGACATAATTTCACTAACAGAAAAGCATAATTTTTAATCAGCGTTGTCTTGTGGTCATTCTATTTTGTATACTATAGTCATACTCACATGTCTGCATCTCCTATAAGTACGAAAAACAAAAGACAATCGAAACAAAAACCAAAGACTATCGAAACCGAAAAAAGACGATCGAAACCGAAAAAAAGACGATAGAAACAGAACCAAAGACGATCGAAATAGAAACAAAAAGATTAAATTGAAGTGTCGAGGTAATTAGCACCTTTTAAGTGGTGTAAAAAGACTGACAGCCTGTCGCCCCGGGGTTGTGGTAGGTACGCTTCCGTGTCATACAATACTTTATTTAACAACACGTGCTGTGTTATATTCCCATATGTTGAATCTTAGAGCTTTTGCTTAGAAAAGTGCCTACCGCTGTCTTTGAAAGTTGGTAAGGACTTGCTTAACCTAGGTACCTACTAGGTAGGTACTTAACCAATTGAATCCTTTATGAACTTTTACTGATTTAAAGTAGGTACTTATAAAATAATACTCCACAAAACAAATTTCTATAAATAGAGAAAAAATTAAATCAAATTAAGGCCTGACTGAGTGACAGCTTCAACCGTTGGTCGAAGAGACATGAAAGGGTGTGTTCTTTGTAAAGTGTTGGTATCAACTAGGACAGGGTTTTTCGAAATTCAATCCTTAGGAGGGTGAAATGGCGGGCGAAGCCACTGGCAGAAGCTAGTCGTTCACAGAATTACATAATTTTGGTTGTTTATTTATGGGGAAACTTGAGCATAACTAAGCTAGGCCGAGGCTTAGGACTTCTCATGCAATCGAATCTACGCCTGCGGGTCTTAACTATTGTAGTTTTGGTAAACTTTACAAGGCAAAGACTAATTTCTACTGCGGTTCTAGATTCAGTTCTAGCTTATTCTAGATACTTAAGTATCTTCAAGTCATAGGTATTATACTGGGTATCCCGTGTAATCATTGTCAACCACACCAAGTTCAGCCTCATCTTGGAGAGACGACGGGAAAACTTTGATCAGTTACACTCGTTCTAAGGGGTACTTCAAGAGGAAAAAACGGGACTACTAGGATCACTCTTTCGTCCGTCTATCTGTCTAGCCTTTAAGAAGAAGCTTGTGACGAACTATACAAGTCTATAAGCGATAAAAGTTTAAAAAGCACGTTTTTTTGCAATTTGCATAAGGTTTGCTTTCACAAATTTCACTGAACGTAGTTTGGTTTGCTTGCATGCAGTAAAGGTTTCATCAATTTTATTTTAAGAACGTGTTGTACTAGCAGCGCCCCGCGGTTTAACCCGCGTAACTCTCGATCCCGTGGGAATATCGGGATAAAAAGTAGCCTTCCTCGATAAATGGATAACATATTTTTTTTTCAATTCGAACCAGCTATTCTTGAGATTAGCGCGTTCAAACAAACAAACTCTTCAGCTCTATAATATTAGTATAGATTAATTCGTTATAACTACACTGAAAAAATTTGGCACTAGCAAAGTACCTTTTTGGCTCGGTTAAAATCTTATCAGTTAATTTTAACTAAGTCTTAATTAAAAAACTCCAAGTGAACTTGGCATGTAATAGCCACGTGAACATTGTTATATCGTCTTAGCTAATAATAAATGGAAAATTAATTAATAACAAATAATTTAATTGCTACATTCAAATAAGTTGGAACTTGATTCAAAACTATTAAGTAGGTTTGTCAATTCTGAATAAGAATTTTAGTTGTTTCTAACAAGTATTTTAATCGATTGATTTTTGCAAACATCTTTATCTAATAATAAATGAGTTACACTTATTTAATTTTAAACTGAGTGTTTATGGTTTATAACCGAGTAATTATTCGGTTGATATTACAAAGGTTCTTATTTAAAAATAAATAAGTTGAACTATTTAATTTTAAACGTGACTATTGGTTGATTTTAACCGAGTATTTATTCGGTTGATTTTAACAAATTACTGATTTATTTTTAATTAAGCTAAACATATTTCTTTTTAAACAAGTAAATTTAATCGGTTGATCATAGCAAAGTTGCTTAGCTATGATTACCTACGCCGGAAGTAAGACTATTCGTCATCCGTACTAGTCAGTGACAGTAATGTTCGTTAAGTGCTGCTCCGACGCATTTTTAAATCCTCTTTGCGACGGACGCATCATTTATTTATTTGCTCGCCAATCGCGTCCCCGGTGCAATCGCCAGTACAAAGCAGAAAATAGTGTGTGTTTTTGTGCAATTTTGTGCAATATTTTCAACAAGCAAACTGTGTGTACGTTGGTTAGAGTGCTTGCTGTTTCAATGGACGAGGAAGTTCGGAATCTACTCGTCGCGTGGAAGCTCGAATCATACATCGAAGTATTCAAAGGTCAGTACAGTATCTAATTTTGTTTTAATTGTGTAGGTTTAGGTACATTTTACGTAGGCCTTTGTCTTTGATTAAAATTGTCACTTTATCCAACTCACAATGCGCGTGACTTCAAAAAAGAACACATTTTTTGTATTGTAAGCAAAGAAATGGAGGCTCAAGACGAGACGCCGCGCGGGCGGCGGCGCGGGCGGCTACTCGGTCTTCGCGCCCTGCTCGCGCTGACCCGGTCATTTTCGGTTTAGGCCTTTTCTAACGCCTGACGCGACGCAAAAAAAGATGAGTGTTCTAAGAAATAAAATTGAATGTAAGTAGGTATAACCGCGGGGCGCAAGTTTCACTCGCTCTAGTTGAAGTAAATCTTCACACTGCCCTTAATCGTAAGACAAAACACAAATGGCCCAACAACAATAATTTAAAAAATTCTTCTTAGAAATGCTCTTTCTAAGACCTAACATTCAGACTTTTTCTGTCCTCTTCTTTTTGTATATATAGATATTAACGCTTTATTGTACAAACACACAAACAAATAATAGGCAGGTAGTCTATATTAAAAGTACCTACCATAAAAAAGTGGCAACTTTGCAAAAATTTGGTTATTTTCATGTTATCATTGTTTTGTTTCGTGCATTTCTTGCACGAGCTTGTCATCAAGCCAGGTCCACAGATACTGTGACCGTGGTATAGTTTGCTACAAAGTTGCATTACTAATGTATGGTCGACCTCAAAGGTCAATTGCCACCTTAAACGAGCTCTAAAAGTACTATTATTATAATGTTTCCAAGTTCTGATCGAGGATCAGGAGTTGGAAACTTATTATTTCAAAAATCGGTTTTACCTACAATATCTTCTTCTTGTATAGGCTAGTGGCCTACCCTAATGTTTAAATACCTGCCTACAATAGCTGATGATTTTGAACACTTCGCTTAAGCTTCCGAAGTATTACTTTATTCAATCAATAAATACTGAACCGTTACTAAAATAAATTAAAGTTTAAAAATCTGACTAGTCAAATAACTGATAATGTGACTGTACATGCCTAATCATTCCTAATATTTTTATTACAGAAAATGAGATAACATCTTTATCTTTACCCCTATTAGGGGAGGCAGAAATAAAGGATTTAATTCCTAAATTGGGGCCAAGATCAATATTTCAAAGAAATTTAGAAGTCTATAAAAAAACAATGCACCCTGACTGCCTTAATTCAATTGTAAGTTGAAACTGTATCTAGGCCCTGCAAAATTTTGCACCCCTGCTATTCAAATCCTATTGTGAACTAAAGTTGTCTATTGCACAAATATATAAATTTGTAACCAATTGATGTGTAACTTACGCACAAAACGTAACTTTCGCACAATGTAACCTCGCAAAACGTCACTTTCGCAGAACGTCACTCAATCCTTTGGAATTGGTAGGGGAGGGGAGGGGAGGTAAGGGGTAGGGGAGGTGGGGGAAGGTGGGACGCGGTAGGGGTAGGGTAGGGGAGGTGGGTGAAAGGTGAGATGGGGTAGGGGTAGGGGAGAAGAGGTGGGGGGACGGTGACATGAGGTGGTTGCAGTTGAGGGGGTTTGGGGCTGTGAGATAAGATGGGGTAGGGGAGGGTAGGTGGGGGTAGCGGAAGGAAGATGGGAAGGTGAGATGAGGTAGGGGAGGGCAGGTGGTGGAGGTGGGGTAAGTGGGGGAAGGTGAGGAAACCAGAGGGGTGAGATGAGGTGAAGATAGGGGAGGTGAAATGAGGCAGGGGTAGGGGAGGTGAGGTGGGGGAAGGTGAGGGGAGGTGGTAAGTCAGAAAATCAAAGTCAAAGAGTTCCCCTCACCCCCTCTACCCTCATCTCATGTCACCTTCCCCCACCTCTCCTCCCCTACCCATAACTCATCTCACCTACCCCTCGTACCACCTCCCTTACCTCCCACCTCCCCTACCAGTTACAAAGGATTGAGTGACATTCTGCATAAGTGACATTCTGCATCAAGACCAAAGGTTTATTGTAACTTCAGAGAGGCAAAAGTTTGGTGAGGCATAATAGTGTATAATTTTGAATACATGCTTTGCATTGTTTTATTTCTGTTCTGTTGAAATGCTATGGCTTACTTACAGGCTTGTGAAGATTTGGATTTTTCAATATCAGAACTGTTGCAATGTCAGTTTGAAAATCGAGCTGTAAGCTCTCCTAAGGCAAATTCTCCACTAACAATAGTTACTGCAACTGGGACTACTAACACTCCTCCTTTAATAACTATTCCTGCTGAAAGTCAAATTGATGTATATGTATGTATTATTTCTTTTGCACATTTTTTGCCTTTTACTTAACTTATGTTAAAAAAGATATTGAAAAATTACTGAGAGTGTGTTGCATGAAAAGATGGTTGTTGGTTATTATTATTAATGTAAAATATGTATTGTATTAATTGTATACCTACCCACCTAACCCGACTATTATTGTGATTGTAATTATTGGGATATTGGTTGATTGTTGCTTTATTTATTTAAGTGTTGTTATTTTGATGTCTTTTTTTTCAGGATTTAAAACTACTTTTAAATAGCAGTTTAGAAGGAAAAGGCCTTCTTAATTTAGACAAAAACAGTCCATTGGATAACGCAGCACGCCAACGACTGGTTCGAATAATAGGAACATCAATCTTACGAGAGAATCCTGACAGATTAATAAGATCTCCAGTCTATGTCAATTGGGCCAGAGAGATAGTACGAGTGTTCCCTTGTGAAAAGCCATCAGTGTACTACCACACCAAAATTGTAGAGTCTACACGTGGTCTTATTACCAGGTTAGCTGGAAAGTTACCCGATCAAATACATAATTTGAAAAGAAAATATAGGGACTCCGGAGTCATAGAGAAACGCAGGCGAATTTCCGGATCATCTTCTCCTAGTTCACTTCCACCTTCACCATCGCTACGTATACCCGATAGATACACTTTAGTAGAAGACGAAGAAGAAGAAGAAGAAAATGTCCTTGATACCATTCAATGGCTGAAAAACTCTAGTGAACCTTGGTCAACAGTTTTACAAAAATGGACAGAGACTACTAGGACACGCTTAAACCTTTCAAAAGATTTACTGATATCACAATATTTCAAGGAATATCCTGCATTGAGGAAACCAACTGGATACATATTGGTTAGTACGAAAAAATAGTATTAAATTAATATTAGTGGTTAATTAACCCCCGACGCAAAAACGACGGGGTGTTATTTCACAAAGCATTGTTTAGGCACTAACTAAATAGAGCTACTATGGAATCGAGATAAATGATAGAATGTATACCTAAGTATATAAGATATCTGTGATGTATACTTACCAAATACACACACTTTACATCCTTATCCTTACTAATATTATAAATCTGAAACTTTTCCCTCTTCACGGTTAAATGAGTGAACCGATTTGAATGAAAATCGGTAGTTTAGGGGAAGGATTAGTAGGTTCGGGACTTTCGCGGGTGAAATCGCAAGGCGCAGCTAGTCTAGTATATTAATAATAAATTTTTGAGGAATTTTTGAGTTTATTTAAGTTTAATAATAGTAGTTTTAGAGCTCCACGGTGGTACTTTTGTGGCTGACTGTAATATTTATTTAGGTATATATTTATTTCATATTTTATGGGAGAACACCTAGATCTGAAATTTATGATTTTGTTTGCAGTTGGAAAAAGATTTTGAAGTATTATATGCTGGCACATACACCGAACTTTTTGACAGCTTTCCTACTCTGAAGGAAAGCATTTTTAAACTAGCCAAGAAACGGAACAACAACAACAACAAGGACAAGACTTTAAATGAGTTACTCAGTTTACAAGATTGTAAGTACCTACTTATGTTATTTTAAGACATTGCACAAAAATGTAAATCATTTCAAATGTTTTATTAGTTAACTAGCTGTGTGTGTGTAATTCACTGAAAACAGTGAATAAAAAGGCCTTTTAATCACTGTTTTGGTGTTTGTATATTCGACATTGATCTCAATGGTTATACAACCTCCTTGCGCAAAAAATACTGTCTGTCTGTGTCTGTGTCTGTCGTCTGAGTCTGTTGTCTGAGTCTGTCTGTCTATTTGTCTGTCTGTCTGTTTGTCTGTCTATTTGTCTGTCTGTTTGTATGCCTGTTTGTCTGACTGTTTTTCTGTCGGTCTGTCTGTCTGTTTGTTTGTCTGTCTGTTTGTCTATCTGTTTGTCTGTCTGTCTGTCTGTCTGTCTGTCTGTCTGTCTGTCTGTTTGTCTGTCTGTCTGTTTGTCTGTCTGTTTGTCTGTCTGAGTCTATCTGTCTGTCTGTCTGTCTGTCGGTCGGTCCCGCCACACGTTTTGTTTTCTTTTTCTCGTAGTCATGGTATAAAGTATAGTATGCAACTCTTGAATAAAGTACGGATTTACATTGAGGGCCATGAATCACTCGCGTGGCTCAGGATTCATCTATGACCCTCGCTTTAAATCCGTCCTTTATTCACTAGTTGCATAATATACTATTATTTCCTTATATACCTTGATACAATAAAACTGTAACTTTTTGATGTTTACAATTAATATTCCAAAAATAAACATCGAAAAGTTACAGTTTAAATATTATTCCCATATTCATAAAATTTCATAATTAGTTAATTATTCGTGTTAGTTCTATGATCACTTTATTCAAAGCTAGTGGTCTCTGGATAGTAATCTTATAGAATAAGTTAGTGTTCAAACTGTAAAATTTTTATAAAAAGATGTAAACGCTTGACTTGTAATGAACTAACTACCTGAGTATTGTAGTGTCGGAGCATTGTAGCACTTTAGCTCTTACACATACAAACTTTGCCTATAGTATAATATGGAGTTGAATATATTATTTATGGTATAGAACAAAACTTTTTGTTGTTTCAGCATCGGAAGAGACCTCCAACATAGCATGTATGATGCTAATCCCGACAATTATGGGAGTATCAAGTGTGCGCTTGAAGAGTAGTAAGCAAAAAAAAATATGGCGGCCTTCTAAAGCAGAAGTAAGAGACGGTTTTATCACGCATATAAAAAGTGATTCTGAGATACAGTCAATGCTAGAAAGTAAAAGACAAAAATTTAAGCAATTTGGGCTCACAGTCCAACCATTTATCGTCGTTGTGGGACCATCCCTCGACGCAATAACGTCTTATTTTGTAGTCATTGATGAAGTGTTCTATGATTTACCCAACATATTATCTGTTGTAAGCGCTTGTTTTAAGTTAATCTGGGTAGTTAACGCACAATATTCTGTCGAATGCCACAGTACGTGGAGTTTCATACAACACGCATATTTTAAATTAAAAACTAAGTTTGACAAAGATTCCACCGCAGCTCATACCCTATTGGGAGAGCTTGGTATTGACGTAGTATAGGTAGGTACACATAATTTTAATTTAGAAAGAAAATAAATTCATCTTAACATTTTACCTTCTACTTTCTAAAGTTGTCCGTACCTCACTGACGTCCTCAGAGACCTTGATAAGGGCAGATTTTTTTTATTAGTTTGTTTTTTTGTGCTAGAAGCATTTGGTCTGATAGCGTGAAATTTGACACAAAGATTTTGAAAGGTTCCCACGGAACCGGGGCTGGCTTACCCGCGAGGCATAGCTTGTTTGAATATAAGTATTTACTCTATAACTAGTATTTATCATCATGGTTATTTGTTTTGTGTGTAGAGATACCGTAGAACTTAAGTCACTCAGGAATCATTTAAAATTGCAACACAATGACCACAACATTACAACATACAAGTGCTGTGAAGATGACTGCAAGAGATCATTTCAAATATATAGTTCTTTTAAAAGGCATTTAGAGAAATGTCATAATCATGTGTCTAAAGTTCAATGCTTGCAGACATCTGACAGGATAGATAATAACTACATAGATGCTAACGAATTGCAGCCGTCAGACAACATAATGAATCAGAATAGAGGAAACACATCCTCATTTGTTATTCCTTCTGAATTGTCGTGCTCTATACAACCAACTAATATTGAAGATTTTATTTCCACATTTATAGCATCACTTTATGGCAATACATTGCTGCCAAGAAATGTAGTACAAAGCATTGTCGATAATCTTAGCGACTGTCTAACTTCATTAGTCCCAGTAATAATAGAACAAAGTGTTAATAAGGTTTTGACTGAAAATTCGATCAGTTTGGTTAATGTTTCAAAAAGTATAAGTAAAGAAGTAGAAACTTCAATATCATCTTCATTAAATAACTTCTCAACAGAACGTAAACGTTTGAACTATTTTATAAAGAAAGGATCTTACATTCAATCTCAACCAGTGTGTATTGGACAAAGGTTTAATAAAGTGAAAAGCCAAGGCTTAACACGTTTACAACCTGTAGACTGTCATGAACAATTCGTTCCATTAAGAGAAATTCTAAAGAAATTTTTATCTTTGAATAACGTATTGTCTGAAATGTTGCAATATATGGACAGTTTAAAATTAAAACGGGAAAAAGAGAATTTTATCCAAGGTACATATTGGAAAGAGCGAATGAATCTCCATGACAATAGAACGGTAATTCCTTTATTTATGTATTTTGATGATTATGAGACCGGAAATGTTCTTGGGAGCCATGCCGGTGTACATAAATTGGGGGCAGTATATGTTTCAATTCCATGTCTCCCTCCCTGGCGCTCTTCTGCTCTTTCCAATATATTCCTTGTTTTATTGTTTCATTCATCGGATAGAATTTCTTTTGGTAATGGTATTTTATTTCGTCCAGTAATAGAGGAATTAAATTACTTAAGTGAAATTGGCATATCCATAGACATTCCAACTTATAAAGGAAATATTTACTTTGAACTTGGTTTGATTCTGGGTGATAATTTAGGGCTGCATTCAATGTTAGGATTTGTTGAAAGCTTCTCAGCTAACTTTTCATGTAGAGTATGTAAAGCAACTAAAGCTGTCTTAAAAAAGCAGTGTTTCGAAGACAAAACCCTGCTACGAAACAATGATACGTATGCTGCTGACTTGGCATTAAATAATGTAACTTTGACTGGCATTAAAGAAAGATGTGTCTTTCTAGATATTAAACACTTTGACATCTATCAGCAAGTTGGGGTTGATATCATGCACGATGTGCTCGAAGGTGTAGCAAAATATTTACTAAGTTTTATGTTATTACAGCAAACTCAAAGGCTTGATTTGTTTTCTTTATCTGTTTTAAATGATAAAATATCGTCAATGGACTTAGGGCCTGATTCTAAAAACAGGCCATGCTCCATAGAAAAAGAACATCTGCTTCGGGGTACATTGCGTTTGTCTTCAGGGGAAATGTTAACTCTTTTGCGATATTTGGGAATAATGATTGGAGATTTCGTTCCGAGGGAAGACTCTATTTGGATTTTATACATAAAATTGAGAAAAATTCTTGATATTATTCTTAGTGCCAAAGTCACAGTTGGTACAGAAGATTTACTACAGGTATTAGTAGGTGAATTTAATGAGCTTTATATTGAAGTAACGAAGGACTCTTTAAAGCCAAAATTTCATAATATGATTCATTATCACTCTGCTCTTGTAAAATATGGGCCTATTTCATCCTTGTGGTCAATGAGATTTGAAGGTAAACATAGACATTCTAAAATGGCTGCGAAGGCATCATGCAACCGTGTTAACCCGACTTTAACTTTAGCAATGAGACATCAACTTCAACTGAATGAAATATTTCACCGTGGTAGTCTTACTGATTCTCTGAAAGTAGGGCCTAAAAAGAAAGTTTTGTCATCAGAAACTAAGATTGTTCAGTCAACATTAAATTTAGATTCATCCAAATCATTTATTTGTGTTAATTGGGCTATGAGTTCCAGTATACGTTATGATAAAGGATGTGTACTTGTTCATAGTATAAGTAATGACGAATATCATTACATTTTCTTAATTGTTGAAAATATTTATCTGTACGATAATAAGAAGTTAATTTTTTCGGGTAAGTTGTTAGATACTGTAGAGTTTGATGAACATTATTATGCATACCATGTCAAAATCTTAGATACAGTTACTAATAGTATTGTATTTTATGAATCGTTACTTTCACCGATTCCAAACACTAAATGTGTCTTACAAAATGGTAAGCAATACATAGTTTTGAGAAGTCCCTTGTAATTTTTTTTATTGAATTGTCTGTCAAATAATTAAAAATAGTTTAGTCGCAGATCGTCACCTTGCACATTGTCGCCCGAAAAAATATCTATATTTCATCGTTATCGCAGATTTTCATTTTCACAAACAGTCGCTTATATTGTAATTTTCGCAAATAGTCACCATCGCAGATTAACACACCGACTTTTTAAATTTTGGAGACAAATGTCTCTATGACTCTTTAACCTTTTTCTTAAGATGAAAAGGTACCTGCGCTCTCTCCATACAAACGTAGTCGACTGTTTTCTCCCTGGATAATGACACTAGCACAAATATTTTTGTGCCATAAAACTTATAACTGCCAGGACTATGCCCCTATGTTTTGGGATTTTTTTTCATTTTCTAATTACCGTAGAAATTAAGATTAAAAAATAAAAACAAAAAAATAGGGGCACGGTCATGGCAGTTATAAATTTTATGCAACAAAAATATTTGCTCTAGTGTCATTATCCAAAGAGAAAACAGCCGACTACGTTTGTAATAGTTTGTTTGGAAAGAGCCCCCGGTACCCTTTCATCTTAACTTAATATAACCGGCCTAGGTCAATTTCGGAAACGATCACTTCGCAATTCGCAGATTGTCACACCGATTTTTTTCTCTATAAGTAGGTAAACTAAAATCGACCTGCCTAGGTACTAATACTATATAATTGTTGTTCATAACTATTGTAAATTACATATCTATCGCCTACCTGTAATAATTACGATATTCCTTCACCAGGTGACTATCTTTAAAAATAAAACCATGTTAATATACTTTGTATTTTAATTTCATAAGAACCCTTTAGACCAGAAAAAATTAAATAAGTTCTCTATACTTACCTAAAGTTAATTTAGTCACTATAGGCTTAAGTTTTCTATATAGTATTAACTTTATATTCTTTTATATTTATTATTCTTTACAGCAATGCAAATCAGCTCTACTCGATAAAATTGGAGCTAGTCTACTTCAACGTTACTAGTATTCAATTGGTATCGATCGGGACATTCCAATCAATTGAAATGGTATATTATTATAAACTGTTATCTACTTCCAAGGATTTGTATCTACATATATGGTTTTAAATACACATATAACAAACCTAGAAATTGGATCTACTTGAAAGTAGAAATTATAAACAGTTTTTATTAATAATACCATTAATTGATTGGAATGTGCTGATTGAATTGGGTTTGATTACTGAGTAACATTGTAGTAGATAGGCAACCAAATTTATTCGGTAACTACAACCACCCTGCTAGGTAGCAGGCTGGTTGTAGTTACCGAATAATTGCAGCAGTGTTACTCAGTGTTCTTAGCAAATGTATTCGGTTGTAGTTACCGTATAAATTTGGTTAAGAATACTAAGTAACATTGCTGCAATTACCGAGTAGATCAGCTTTAGGTACCGAGTAAAATCGGTTGAGAGCACTAAGTAACACTGCTGCAACTACTAAGTAGATTGGCTGTAGGTACCGAGTAAATTTGGTTAAGAATACTAAGTAACATTGCTGCAATTACCGAGTAGATCAGCTTTAGGTACCGAGTAAAATTGGTTGAGAACACTAAGTAACACTGCTGCAACTACCAAGTAGATTGGCTGTAGGTACCGAGTAAATTTGGTTAAGAATACTAAGTAACATTGCTGCAATTACCGAGTAGATCAGCTTTAGGTACCAAGTAAAATTGGTTGAGAACACTAAGTAACACTGCTGCAACTACTAAGTAGATTGGCTGTAGGTACCGAGTAAATTGGTTAAGAATACTAAGTAACATTGCTGCAATTACCGAGTAGATCAGCTTTAGGTACCAAGTAAAATTGGTTGAGAACACTTAGTAACACTGCTGCAACTACCAAGTAGATTGGCTGTAGGTACCGAGTAAATTTGGTTAAGAATACCAAGTAACACTGTTGCAACTGCCAAGTAGATTGGCTTTAGGTACCGAGTATATTTGGTTAAAATTACTGAGTAACACTGCTGCAAATGCCGAGTAAGGTGGCTGGAGATAGCGAGTAAACCAGTTGTAGTAACCGAACAAACTGGTTGTAATTACCGAGTAACACTGATGTTATGTACCGAGTAAGTCGGCTATAATTAACTAAGGGGATGGATTGCCGTGATTGAATACATATCTCAGACTACTGAGTAAAATTGGCTAAATGTAACCAATTTTCTCTGCTGTTACTAATGTAGCTAACTATGTTATTAGTAACGAAGTATTTTTAACCGTTTATAACGGCTAATATTAAACAAAAAATAACAACAAACTTGACTTATTTGTTTTAGCAACTAACTTTGCAGGTGCTATAATAACAAACATTATGGGTTATTTTCAACAGTATTTTATTTAAAATTAACCCTCACGTTTTTTCAGTGTACTCTGTATGGATAGTGTCAAGCAGATTAGTTAGGGACATACAATTTTTATTATTATGCACTTATGATTGTTAGTCTGTATTACATATTTTTATTCAGATTTATTTGCCAACCCTATTAGTCCAGGTGGCGCTCATCACGCATGAATTTAACTGCTCTCCGACGACGTGGCTTCGTCGAAGTAATTCGTTTTAGCGCCATTAAAATGACTTGAAGTTTCCATTGTTTTCATAACAAATAAGTTTATTATTAATAGTCCTCTTAATTAGGTAGGCTACTTAGGGGTAGGTATTTACCCATATTATATGGTAGAGGAATTATGTTATTAGAAACATGACGTAGGACCTACTTAGAATACATAACTATCTAGGTAGGTCCAAATATCAAAATAAAGCGTTTCTTTTCTTAGGCACTACCGCTTGGCACTGCTAGAAGTTAGTTTTTGTCCCGGAATTGGGACTTACGTGGATAAAACCTAGTGCTAATGTTCAGATAAGTAGTTTTGGGAACAGTACCTAGCGAGTACAAACTTTGAGAAGTTTGGTGTGAGAAGGTGGTTCCAAGAGCTATATTAATCCCTGCCGGTATTTATAGGGCCGATTTCACTAGTAGAAGTATCAAAGTGAGCCATTCACCTACTGCATTTTTAAAAGTTATTCTGTACATAGGTACCTACCTACTTTAAAAGTTTTCATTAGATTTTCCCCAAATTGTTATAAGTAACATCAACTACATATTCCATTTTTTTATATACCTACGTATTCGAGGAAATTCCATACAACAAGATAAGCTTCTTCTTCTTCTTCTTCCGTGCCTTATCCCACTTTAAGTAGGGTCGGCTCTCCTTATCTCACGGCGCCAAGACATTCTGTCAAGGGTTGTCGCTGGTCCAATACCTAATGTCGACGGAGGACGCCCTCTGCCTCTCTTGTTCTCCGGTAGGCTTAAAGCTGTCTTTACAACATGATCTTCTGGTCTTCTCATCACGATAACAACAAGATAAGCAACAAGCTTAATATTATGGTGACCAGCCAACGGATATACTCTCACATAGGTACTACTTTAATTACCTGTTACCAACTTAACATACTTACAGAAATACCCAGCCCTTAACAAATACCTATATGTTCAGAAATATAAAGGTTTGTGTAATGAACACTTGTTTGCTGGTGGGAATCAAACCCTGATACCTCTATTATCAAACCCGCAACCTTTTACATCGCAGGCGGGCAGGCGGGTGTATAGCCACCGCACTCTCAACGCAGCGGCAGCACCAGTTGCCAAAAAGAAATTGACTTTGACATTTACCAGAAATTGACAGTGACATTGACAGTTCCTTTTTTTCCTTTCTGTCAGTTCAGTTGGTATTGTCATCGGTGTATGTATCGGTGTTGCTTTGCTCTATTTTCTTTTCAAACTAAATAAAAATTAATTAATTACAAACAGCAAAACAATACATAATTATCTATAATTTGTGTATCATTTGATCAGTCTGACTGCAGAAAGTAATGAACAAGTCTTGTATTTATTGGTACTTCTAATTAAAAATGTTCTTCAACAAAATTAGAACAACAATCAAGATATTATAGTGGAGCAGTTTGAAACGAGTTTGGCTTGTTATTTATAACGTCATTCAAGCATAAGGAGTTCGTAATGTTGCCGGGTATCGGTGTGTTCGGTACCGGTGCTGTAGCTAAAGTTCTAGTACCTTTCCTTAGAGAAAAAGGATTTCCCGTCGAAGCTATATGGGGTGTTACCTTGCAAGAAGCAGAAACTGCAGCTAAAGACCTGAATATCCCATTCTTTACTAATAAAATCGATGATGTTTTACTAAAGAAGAATGTGAGTCTCGTATTTATTGTGTGCGCACCAAACTTGCACGCTCAAATATCTGTCAAGGCCCTTGGAATCGGTAAACATGTAGTATGTGACAAACCGGCTGGGCTCTGCCAAGCGGAAGCTTTAAAAATGGTTCGAGCAGCCCAATACTATCCGACACTGATATCTATTGTCAACCATTCCCTTAGATTTCTACCAGCTTTCTGCCACATGAAGAAAAGTATACAAGACGGTTACCTTGGGAACCCTGAGGAATTGACACTTGTAGACGTTAGAGTACAAATGGGGCCATTATATGGAGACACATACAACTGGTTGTGTGATGACACTATGGGAGGAGGAACACTAACATTAGTCGGCAGCCATGTCATTGATCTTGTTTCATTCCTAACAGGTCAAAAAGTAGTCAAAGTTCATGGTGTCCTTAGAACTTTTGTTGAAGAAACTGCCAAAGTGAATGGGATAAGAAAAATCACCGCCCCTGACTTCTGTACCTTCCAATTGCAAATGGATAAAGGGCTGTTAGTTACTGCAACTTTGAATAATCACATGCCAGGACCTTGTTTCAATCAGGAGATCTATGTTTGTAGTAAGAAAGGCTATTTAGTTGTTAGAGGAGGTGACTTACATGGGAAACTACACAAGCCTAATTCTACTAAAGGTTTACATGAAGAAGATGGAAAACGTCAAGATAAAGAAGAAGTCGTCTATGTTGATGTCGAAGACTTGAGCTGTGCATCAAGCGTAGTACCTAAACCTTACATAAAAGGACTTTGTAAAATGATAAGCGCCTTAAAAGAGGCATTTTTACCTGTAAAAGAACAAATGGATTGGGTGAAGGAACCAGTTAAAGCGGCCGCTACTTTTGAAGATGGACAGAGAGTACAGGCGACTATGGAGGCTTTAAGACAATCAAATGAGGATGGCTGTTGGAAGTCAGTACAGTTGCTCACTGAACCTCCAGATCCTAATCCAGCATTGTCAGCTGCAGTGCGACGGACGGCCATATCTTTACAATAATATGTGACAAGTATATGCCATTGTAATGTACCTAGATGTTAATTTTAGTTTTATCCATTGTAATATTTATACAGAATATAATTTGAATTAATTCAGTATTATTTAGATAAATGGATTAGTTGGCCATATTGAAAGCAGATAGTGGACTTGTCTCAGTTTTATGCTTTACAGCTTGCCATGTTAAATATGCTAATATGTATTATCTCAAAAACTTTAACATTGTGAATTTATATGCCTACTATTGCTGTTGCTAAGCCTTAATGTATTCAGCTTAATCAAGCACTTAGATCTTTACCTACGTTATGTTATTTACTTTTTAATCCCTCATTTACTCATTGATCTTATATGAAGAGTTCTAAACCTGTAAGCAAATAAAATTTTACTTAAACTATTATTGTTAGATTATGTTAATAATTTCTAAATACTTAAAGGTTGTTTTATATGTATTTTAAGAATAATATCCTGTGATGGATCACATCTCTGTGTAATATAATAATTATAGTACTTTTTTTTACTGTTTGTTAAAAGTACAAATGACAAGATTAAATATGTACTAACTTACATTGAAAACTTGGTATTTCTTTATTTGGTCATTATCACACAACACTATTACTCCTAGCAGACTAGCAGCAGTCCTAGCAGACTAGATTTTCATAAGACACCAGTAATTATTAGCATTTTTAGGTCTTTGATCATTCTCCTAATATGCCAGATACATTAACTAGCTGTGGCTCATAGATTCACCCACATAAAATAGGGAACCTATGGTAAAATCTACGTACTACCCATGTTACTTTGTGAAAATCTGTCGAACCATTTGACTGAAGGTCAACAAACTTTTAAATTTATATTATGTAGGAATTTGGTCCTATACTGAACCTAGATACCTATCGAAACTTTTATGCTAAGGCAGGAATTGCTTGGGATTTGACTGTGAGCAGATTTTGGACATAGAAACCTAACAAGCCCTGGCTAGCTGATAAAGGTTATGTCGACATGATGCAATGTAAATAGTGGTTGAGCAATAAAATAACACAAAATTATTGTAACAATTTTATAATTAGAAATGCAATAGAGATATCAATATACCTCGCCCAACATATTACACAATCATATCATTTTCACACTACAGTCTCTAGAAATTTAACACTAAACAAAATCAGAACCGCACAAAATTAAAGCTATGCTAAATTCAGTTATCAATTTTGGCCAAAATATCGGCTTCTCTGAAGAGGTGGTATTCCTTCTCGTCGTTCTCGAGGGAAACCTTGGTACCGCCGTATTCAGGGAGCAGGACTTTGTCGCCGACCTTAACAAGTACAGGAATGAAGTCTCCGTTGTCCTTTCTGGTGCCAGTGCCGACAGCTACCACTTCTCCGTGCAGGACTTTGCCCTGGGCCTTCTCTGGAATCACGATGCCGCCAGCGGTTTTGGTGATTGCCTCAGCCCTTTTGATGAGCACACGGTCAAGTAGGGGGATTAGACGTTTTACAGCGTTGGCCATTTTGTAAGTATTTTGTGATGTGAGCGACAGTAAATGAATAAAACCACTAGGTAGTCTTCTTGAAAAGGTTATCTAGAATATTCGAGCCAATACCGGCGCTGATAATTTTTGACTGATTCTTGTTCTGTCAAAAAATCTCCATGTGTTTACGGTGTTGCCATTTTTTATATTTGAATTTCGAATGTACGTAATTTGAAAACATCCCTTTGTTTTTTCAATGTATATTTATTGGATTACAATTAATATTTTATTAATTTTTTTTTAGTAAAATATGGTACGATTATTTTACACCTTTAAATTTTAATAAAAATAAGTTTTTCAAATACTGCCATCTAGTTTCGAGTAGACTAGTATGAAAGAAGAATATCGACTACTTAACAATAGATAGCGTCATCAACGTTAGTTTTGTTTAAGCTCAACAGATGTCGTAAGTAGTATCTAAAGATTTTAACAGCCAACGTTATTTTACGAAGAATTTTACTTAGGATATTTCATGTGAATATTATATTTCCACCGCATAAAATATTACCTGCCGGTCCTATAATGTTGCCGAGGTGAAGTTTTATTTTAATTCGAAGGTAAAGGCTATGCGAAGCTTAGTAACTAGGAAGTAAGAACAGCTAGTACTAGCAATCTAAAGACTTTTCAAAAGAAAATAAAATTTTAACTTCTCTAACCATCGTATTGCATTGCATAGCATCTAGCATGCCATAAAGTTACCATAATCTTTATGTATGCGTGGGCGTGATTGTGCGCAGAGACGCAGGTGTGTTTCAGACTCGCCGGCGCCCGCGCACGCATTCCATAGCCGGTCGGCGCCCGCGCCGCAGACAACGCGTATTGTACCTACCTACATTTATGTACTCGATCGTTGTTGAGTTGATAGGTTGGTTGGTAGGTACGTACAAAGCTGGTCTAGGAACTAACTCTTTGTCTGTTTTTTTCAAGACCCACTAAAGTTTTTTCCTGTCTCCGGCCCAATCTTGACTTAGAGAGCTTATCTATCAAAATTATTTAAAAAATTATAAGACTTCATTTATTCACTTACCTTACGGAACCCTAAAAAAACGAAAAATATTAAAAGTTTATTTTCAATGCGATCCTAATTTTTTTATACTAGTAACCGAAAATTCTGTATCGATTGAAATAACTCTAGAAAAGTACCTAGGTTACTATACCTGAGTAAAAATCTAATCTACAAGTCTAACTATCTAGATATTATGCGCTTGGCCAATAAAGGAGGCTCACACGCTCATGATTCGCTAATATAGATTGAAAGGGATTCGAGAATTTAAAAAAGGCATTGAATATAAAAAAGAGGGTTTTTGTGTGTTTGAAGATCGCGATCAAGTTCACACGGTGAAATAACCATTGTACAATACGAAATTCACAAACAGTTCACGTACGTGTGTGGTGTCTTTAATGTATGGTCACCATTAATTTCAGTTTTTGTGTATTGAACATTGATGGACCCAAAGTATGATAGTACGAGATATTAATTTAAACCTTAGACATAGACACAGATTTACTCGTGAACTATAGTCTAAACACTAACCCTATAGATTATACAGGGATCTATAGTCTAAGCACTTTCCCTATAGATTATATAGCGATAGTGTTTAGATTATAGTTCACGAGTAAATCTGTATCTAAATCTAAGGTTTAAATCCACATCTCGGACTATCCTTAAACCTTGTTTTTTCGAAATAAAGGAGTATGTAACCAAAAAGTACCTTACCTAAAGAATTTTTTATTCTAAAGTACTTTGAGTAAGCAAGGACTTTTACCTTTTTCCTATTAGTTCTGAAATTTATTGTAAATAATGACAAATACTTCTTCTTTGTTTAGAGCCTTCCAGTTTAATTTGTTTAAGCTCTCATATATTATAATGAAATATCGTTGCCACTGCTGGGCAAAAGTCTCCCCGGTCCATCGGTCGCGGTAGTGGGCCAAGCTGCCAAGCTCGAGGCGGTCGAGGTCGTCTCGCCAACGCTTTCTGGCCGTCCTCGATGTCGCCGAGCACCCGGAGGTGTTCAGCTTGTTGCTGTTTTAGCCCAATTATTTACATAGCCCGCCCAATCCCATTTCAACCTCGCTCATTTAAACCCACATCTATTCTCGCAGAATGGTATTGCGTATGCGATAATCTAATGCGAAATAATTCGATAAGTAATAATTTAAAATAATTCTTTAAATATGTTCTGAAACGAATAGACGTAAAATCATTAAAAAAGAAATAATTATGAGACTATAATTGATAAAAATCTAAAATCATGGCTACCCGACTATTATAAAAAGCTTGCGATAATAGCCGTACACGGATGTTCAAAGATTCGAAGCTTACAAAATAAATATCACAACAAACCTTTTTGGAACTCCTTAAACTTACCTAATCTTACTTACAGTTCAATCAACTGTTCAGTTGCTGGTGGCGTATTTTATGTTTTACGGTGTTTTATGTTTGTTTTATTTCATTATTGAACCGATTGCGGTGAAACTTGGTATGCTTAATAAAAAACTAGCTGCACCTTGCGGTTTCACCCGCGTAAGTCCCGATCCCGTATGGATCCCGTAGGAATATCAAAATAAAAAGTAGCCTATAACCTTCCTCGATTAATGGACAATCCGACACAAAAAAATTATTTTCGAACCAGTAGTTCCTGAGATTAGCGCGTTCAAACAAGCAAACAAACTCTTCAGCTTTATAATATTAGTATAGATAAAACACATTGGCTAATTATTTTTCCGATATTCCCACGGGATGTAACTAATGAACTTGTATTTAGAGGTAGGTTTAAAAGTAAGAACTTACACTTTGATGGCCAGACCACCATCGGCCATATCTTACAATATTGTGATCGATGCGCTGACGTGCCCGCGATATACTGCAAAATATTTTCTGCCAAAGTCGGGTACATCAGTCACACCATCGACGACGAGTTGATCAGCGAAATCCGTCATTATCATGATCGGACATTCTCACATAGTCATAAAACATACGTTGTGGCCGAAACCAACTAAGAAGACATCGTCATAATCATCATTTAGGTAGACTTAAGTTCTAAGTAATTTTGACTATTTGATAGATTGTGCAGTGTGCATGACCGTAGCCACTTTATGCAGGTAACACTAAATAAAAGCTCACTATTGGTGAATAAAAGGTTTAAAATACCGTATATTCTTAAGATAAAAAGTGTCGAAATAGTTTTGTGGAAAAGACCGTGGTTTGTTCGTGGTTTGTTCTCACGAGCACAGGTGCGCATCCGGCGATCTCGATGCGGGATACGAATTTAACGCGTTCTAATTATCATTCCAAAACAATATTCGCCTTTGATTTCTAAATATTTTTTTTATATTTAGGGCTTTCTTATTTATAATTAAACTGATTTTCTTATAGGTCTACTTTTGTCACATTATTTTTGTGAAAGCCTTTTTTCAGTAACGAGAAAAAAATATCTTAAATATCTTCAATACTTATCTATACTAATATTATAAAGCTGAAGAGTTTGTTTGTTTGTTTGTTTGAACGCGCTAATCTCAGGAATTACTGGTTCGAATTAAAAAAATCTTTTTGTGTTGGATAGTCCATTTATCGAGGAAGGCTATAGGCTACTTCTTATCCTGATATTCCCACGGGATCGGGAGTTACGCGGGTGAAACTGCGGAGCGCTGCTAGTCTAATTATAAAAATATAACAAAATGAAAAAAATAAATTAAAACTTCAATAAAAGCTTGAATTAATAAAAGTTTATTGCAACGCCATCTAGTTATCAATCATTAAATTATAATGATAAAAGCACGTCTTAAATAGATTGCAAAACCTCGAGTTGGTTGGTAACACGAATGAACCATGTCCACCCACATTCACCGCAAATGGAAAGGAAATATCTGTGACTTCTTTGATCAACGTGTGATTCTGTCAGTCAAAGCAGAGCATTGTTTCGCTTGTTTGTGTTTATTTTATTAAAATTATATATTATTATTCTTGTGTGAATCTTGTAAGAAATGTCGGCCGTTATTGAAACCGAACAGGGACAGATAAAGGGAGGCTTAACGAAAAATCATAACAACAAAGAATTTTATACTTTTAGAGGCATTCCGTTTGCAAAACCGCCGGTTGGAAAGTTGAGGTTTGCGGTAAGTGGTTGTACCTATTTTATAATAAAGTAAATATAAATACTTATATAACTATAGCTATGTTTTATTATGAATTTATTCTAATGATGTACTTATGTACGCTTGTTTGTATAAATATATATAATAAGATAATAGGTTCTTTAACAATATTAATGTCAATGACAATGTCAGAAAAATAATAAGTAGGTAGGTATGTAACCAACTAAGTACCTACTTATAAAGTAAACTTAAAACCACACATCGAAGTTTTATGTAGATTAAACTGACAGAATAATATAAATACAATTATTTATTAACTACTTATTGCAGTCTTGGATATTTTATCTAGTAACGTATTTATACCTCTTACACTAAATTACCTATATTACCTGTTTTATTTCCAGATACCGGAACCGCCAGAATCATGGGAAGGCGTACGAGACGGGACGAAAATTTGCAACACTTGCGCTCAGTTCGACAAGGAGACTAGCAGTGTTGTCGGAGACGAAGACTGTCTCTATCTTAACGTCTACACTCCAAAATTACCAGTTAAAGGATCCTCTCCAATCCCTGTCATGGTCTTCTTCCACGGAGGCGGGTTTTTATTCGGTAACGCCACCGATAGCACTAAGCACGGACCAGATTTCCTCATAGAAAAAGACGTGATACTAGTAACACCAAATTATAGAGTTGGTATTCTTGGATTCCTTTCTTTGGACGACAAAGAAGCACCCGGTAACATGGGATTAAGAGACCAAGTCATGGCTTTGAAATGGGTTCAAAAGAATATTTCCAGTTTTGGCGGAGATCCCAAAAACGTAACTATTTTTGGGATTAGTGCGGGCGGTGCGTCTGTAGAATATCTTTTACTGTCGCCTATGGCTAAAGGATTGTTTCATAAAGCAATAGCTCAGTCGGGATCTTCTTTGTTAAAATGGGCTCAAAATAGCAGCAGTCATGTCACAGAACTAGCTTTACGTATTCCAGCATTGAAGGGAAAAAACATAACAGAGAAAAATGCATTGTTGCAATATTTAAAAGAATTGCCTATAAATGATTTGATTAAATTTTCTATGGCTGCACTTCAAGCAGAATCGTTTAAAGGCGGTATTAATTTTGGCTTCGTCCCTGTTGTTGAGAAACCTAGAGATTGGGAACCTTTTCTGAGTAAATCTACATACAAATTACTTGCCAATGGCGATTTCACGAAAGTGCCTTTTATGACAGGAGTTTGTAATAGAGAAGGGCTTCTTATAGTGTCTCATGGTAAACCTATTTTTGATGATCTGACAAAAGAAAAGAATTTTGTTGATCATTTCCCATTTGAGCTGGACGACGTAGAAAGAGTGAAAGTTGAAGATCAATTAAAAGCTATTTATTTAGAGGGTGAACACATTTCAAACGATGCTGATGCGTTTGCTGTAGATTTTTTCAGTGATGCTGATTTCCTAGGCGGTATATACACAGCGGCTATGCTAATAGCTAAACACAATTATCCTGTATTCTTTTATGAATTTGCATATGATGGAGCTTTAAATTACTTAAAAAAGAAACATTCAACGGACAGAGAAGGAGCTTGTCACGGGGACGATGGTGGATATATTTTGAAATGTGATATTCTAACTGATCCTCTATCAGATACCGATAAATTTGTACAAAATCTGATACTTAATATGTGGACAAACTTTGCTAAATATGGGTGAGTACTGAGTAGGTACAAAATGTTTTCAAATTATTTAGTGTTTATTAATTATGTTAACATTTTTTTCTTCTCCAGTGATCCAAACAACAAGAAAGATGTAAAGTCTACGAAATGGGAACCCTTTGCTGAAACTGGGCCTGCTTGTTTTGTGATCGATGAAAAACCATTTATGAAATACGAAATTTATCCAGCGAGAACAAAATTATACGAAGATTTTTATAGAAAGAAATTGGGGAATAAACATCTATAAACTATTTTTAATTAGGGATATTTATAAAATGGCAGGGTAGTTAGAGTGTAATGTAATGTATTAAAATTGTATATAATGAATATTAAGATGTTCCGTGGGTATTGCTTTCTTTAAATTCCATTATTTTATTTACTTCCTGAATATGCCTGTAGCTCTAGGTAGAGAATTCTTTTTTTTTATAAATCCTAAGCTTGAGTATAAGAGGAAAACAGAGGGGCATAAAAATAAAAAGGACTAAATCACAGAGTTATGTGTACAGCAAACTTTGGTTTATGTAAAAACTTATGTTTGTATAAAATAAATTAAAGTTTTTAAGTTTATAAATATTTCGTAGCACATTAATTAAGAGAATTATAAACTTTTACAAATTGTTACTGCTGTTATGTGAAGCTGTTCATATTTTTCAAATTAATTCATTTCTTTTGCATATAAATAAAAAACAATAACCTACTTACTTTTACTGTTTTGGTATTAAAAATGATTTTTATGTAAGCTAATGTTCATACTTTTCATAAATTTCTTCATAGATGGCCATTTTCTCTGGTTCATAGTCACCTTCAACGATAGTCAACTCCTTATCTATCTTTAAATAATGTTTGTTAACATCTGTGAATTCATTCCATGTTACTGGAATATCAGAAGAATTAGGGTTCCTGAAAAAAGATAAGACGCACTTTAGAAAGGACAAAATTTAATATTTTTATGCTATATTTCAGTTGTATCCTACATACCCAGTTTTTGCGAAATTCGACCACATTTTAGTGAATCTGCTTCGAACTAAAGCATCCGTTTCATCAGCAGCTACAGTGATATCATTCTTGGAAAAGATGTAAGATATATCATCGCCATGAATTGCACCCTTTACCATCAAACCGTAAAGTCTTTTCACATAATTAATGTTACCATCATACGTAAATTCGAACACGTACGTAGGCACTTTATGTTTCGCGCCTAGTTTAGCTGAAACCCAAATTCCAGCAGTAAAATGTAGATCACCAAAATAATCAACAGCAAACCCTCCTTCAGCCTCGGTATAAACTCCATTTGTGTATGCTTTCTTAAATTTTACGTTATACTTTTCTACATCACTTGATTCCAATGTGAAAGAAAAAATGTCTGCAAAGTTTTTCTTATCCAAAAGCTGTTTTACGGCAAATGGTTTCATCATATTCATCAACAACCCTTCCTTTTCACAGAATCCTTTTATCATGGGCACTTTAGTAAAATTGCCGTCTCTCAGTAGTTTATACGGAGAAGTCGTCAAAAACGCATCACTAATCAAATCATTTTCGATTGTTGGAACAAATCCGAAAAAGATAGCTTTTGAAGTGAAAGTTTCTGATACATAAAAACCAGCACCTACTAATTGCTCTACCGGTATTTTGAGTAAAAATTCGTAGATGCCACGTTTGTCATTTGGATTTCCTTTGTATGCCAACTTATTTAATAAGTTAACAGTTAATTGTTTGTAATGACTGTCATTGAAAGCCCAATCGTTTAAGCTGACTCCAGAGTGGTGTATTGCTTTGTGGAAAAGTCCTTTCGCTTTGGGTGACAATATCAAATATTCCACAGATGATGAACCAGCGCTTGTTCCGAAAATTGTGACATTATCTTTGTCGCCACCAAAATTATGAATATTTCTCTGAACCCATTCAAGAGCTTTGACTTGATCTTTCAAACCCATGTTTCCAGATGCTTCAGGAATGTCTAGATTTAGAAAACCTAAAACACCTAGTCTATAATTAATAGTTACAACGACTACATTGTTTTCTATTAAATATTCTGGCCCAAATTCTTCTTTAAGTCCACTTCCGTAAATAAAACCTCCTCCATGAATGTAGAACATGACTGGTAGTGGTTCTGATGGATTAATATTTGGAGTAAAAACGTTAAGGTACAAGCAGTCTTCACTACCTGTAACCTTTCCATCTTTTTGATCCAATTGACACGATATATTTCTTGTTAGACTGACTGTTGCATCTCTTACATCATTCCAGGATTCAGGCGATTTCGGGCTCTGAAATATCCATACGCAATTTAATATATTGTAGACTTAACGTTTTTCATGATGACGATGAATATTGTATACGCTGTTGCTATGTAGTTTTCATTATCATAATGACAATTAATATTTATATCACAAAGGTGAGCTGTTTCTAAATATATCTATATATATAAAAGAAAGTCGTGTTAGTTACACCACTTATAACTCAAGAACGGCAGAACAGATTTGGGTGAAAATTGGTAGGGAGGTAGCTTAGAGCCAGGAGACGGACATAAGATACTTTTTATCCCAATATGCCCACGGGATCGGGACTTACGCAGGTGAAACCGCGGGGCACAGCTAGTTTTTTATAAAACCAAGTCCACCGCGTCTGTCTGTCTAAACGCGATTATCTCAAAAACCACTGCACAGATTTTCATACGGTTTTACCAATGGACGGAGTGATTGATGATAAATGATTTTGTGTGGGTATAATTAATACAATTTTTCGTAAATCGCTGTTACTCGTCCGAATCCCGGGCGGGTCGCTAGTCTATGTAATATTTATTTTTATCATGATAAACGTATACGTGTGTATTATACAAGTATTATGAGATAATAAAAACTTTGGCTTGCTACATATGATCTAGGACAAGCTACGTACCGCGTTTTTGCCCACAATCCCTTTAAGATCCCTTGGGAATATCTTAATAAAATATGTAGTCCATGTGTTATTCCAGTTCTTTAGCTATTTCCATACCAAGTTTCATCTTAATCGGTCTAGTATTTTATGCGCGAAGAAGTCATAAATTAGATACTTCGCTATAATACTCACAAACTTTTATAATCATAATTATTATATTAGAAGAATGTTTCAGATTCATTATTAGAATAGAATTCGATTTTTATGTTATAACTCTATGGTGCTCTCTTTCCCTACTATTCCCTATATGTATTGTAAATGCGAATGTAACTCTGTCTGTAAAGTTTTTACACCTAAACCCCTGAAACATTATTGTAAAAATTTGGTGCAGTCAGCAAAGGACTGAGGGTAGCAGGCGCATGTTTTAAAGTTTTAATTTTTTAATGAAGGCTCAATAATTTTTGTTTATTCTGCGTGAAATAACTAACACTTCGAAAGCTTTAGTGATATCAAGCAGAATAATCAACAATTACTGAACAGTTGGTGACCCAGTTGGCACAATGGTTGCCATGCCGGACTGCCAAACACAGGGTTAGACTAAGTAAAAAAAAAACCGAGCAAAGCTCGGTCATCCAGGTACTTACCTTAAAACGTAAATCACCCACTGGAGGCTTAGCGTAAGGAATGCTTAGAAACTCATAGTATTTTACACCATTTCCGGCCACTGTTTCGGCACCTTTTAATTTCCCTTCTGAAATAGTAACTACGACCATTTTTGCTTAATATTTCCGATAAAACACAACTGATTTATTTGATTGTTTTATTACGTGTAATCATAATACTAGGTATACTTATAAATAGGTACCTAATGGAAAATCACTCCGATTACGTACATTATCTGATATGGCGATTGTGAAATATTAAGTACGTATCAGTAGCGAGGAGTGATATTTTTTTAAAGGCAAGCCGATAAAACAACATTATCAATAAAAATGTTTTCGGTGAAGAACCCACCTTAATTAAGAGGAAAGGGTACGGGGCACTCTCTTCATACAAACGTAGTCGACTGTTTCCTCCCTGAATACTGACACTAGAGCGAATATTTTTGTAGCATAAAACTTATAACTGCAATGACCACGCCCCTATGTTTTATTTTTTAAATATTAATTTCTATGATAATTAGAAAATGAAAAAAAAAACCAAGACATAGGGGCATATTCATGGCAGTTGTAATATATTTGTGCTAGTGTCATTATCCAGGGAGGAAACAGTCGACTACGTTTCTATGGAGAGAGCACCGGTACCCTTTCACCTCTAAATCACAGACAGGTACCTGTGTCTAAATCCGTAAAAACAATTATTTATTTATTGTTGTTTTTTATTTATTAAGGAAAACAAACAGTCATACTTTACTAGATTATAAATCTCAACCTAAAACTAAATACCATTTAAATGTCTCTGCAAATGGCTTGCTACGCTTGATTTTACACTACACATAATATAATGAAGACTAAAGAAGACAACAAAAAGAAGCGATACAATGTAAAAAAAGATATAAATATATTGGATTTAGACTAAAATTTCCATTAAAATTGTGTTTTAAAAACTAAACATTTTTGTTCTACTACTTTTTTTAAATCTCTTAGACACTTTTTTTGCAAGTATATACTTTGTGTCCTCTTTTCTTTTATTATAAGTATGGTTATCAATAAATAATCTAGGTATTACTCTATCTATATCCTGCTACATCTGCTGTTGCTGCTATAACTTTACTAGCTTCATCCTGCTATTTTCGCCGTGTAAATCCTGGATCCGTTTTGGTATTACCTATGTGTAATTCCAGGACTTCAGGATAAGTTTCATCGCAATCGGTTCGGTAAATTGTGTTAAAAAGTAACAAATTAGGATATGGATATTTGAAATTTTATAAGTAATCTATTCATTTATTTCAGTATTCAATTTACTTTTAAAATTGTGTATATAAAAGTGAAGTTATATTTTATTAAATCTATTTTTCGTATTTTTTATATATTTCTTCGAAAATTGCCATTCTCTCCGGTTGATAGTTGGATACGACTTCAAATTCTTTATCTATCTTCAGATATACATTATTGTCTTCCGTAAACTGACTCCAAAGTTTTGCGAATTCAGGTGTTGCTGGGTTTCTGGAAATAAAATATAGAAATTCAGAGATAAGTATTAAACCCAAACTTGTTTAATCTATATTTGAATAATTCTTTAATCTGATGACAAAATAAGATAAGAAGTATCTGGTTTTAGAAGAATTTAGTCTACATACCCCGTTCTGGCAAAATCAGCCCACATTTTGGTGTACCTATCACGTACTAACAGATCAGTTTCGTTAGGAGTTGCAGAAAAAGTCGTTGTAGTAAATAAATAAAGTCCATCGTCACCATGACCAGCGCCTTTTTTCTCTAAATTAAATCGTTTCTTTGCATTAAAATTACCATCGTACAAGAATTCGAACACATATGTTGGGACTTTGTGTTTTGCACTGAATTTAGCTGAAATCCAAATTCCAGCCGTGAAATGCAAGTCTCCGAAAAAATCAACAACAGCGTCTTCTGCATTAACTTCTTCATTGAAATAAGCTTGTGAAAATAGATTGTTAAACTTCTCTACATCATGACTTTCAAAGTTGAAAGCAAAGAACTTTGTGAAGTTTCTTTGAGCAACCAGTTCCTTAAGAGCGTTTGGTTTCATCAGGTATGTCAGAAAACCTTCTTTTTCACAAAAACCCTTTATCACAGGAACTTTGTTGAAACTGCCTTCTTTTAATATTTTATAAGGATGAGCTGTTAAAAAAGCATCACCAAAATCCTTTTCGATTGATGGTACAAACCCAAAGTATACCGCTTTCGTATTGAGTGTTTCTGTTGCACGCATTCCTGCAGTTACAAGATCTTCGGCTGGTACTCTGAGTAAAAACTCATAGATTTTGTGTTTGTCTGTGGCATCTTCTTTGTAATTCAAGTTGTGCAATACTTGCGAAGTGAGTTCATTGTATTGGAAATTTATCGTCCAGTCATTAAGACTTACACCCGAATGAAGTACAGCTTTATGAAAAAGTCCTTTTGCTTTCGGTGACAATAACAAATAATCTACTGATGCGGAGCCGGCGCTTGTTCCAAAAATTGTCACATTGTCTTTGTCACCACCGAATCTAGTTATATTTAGTTGAACCCATTCAAGAGCTTTCACTTGATCCTTTAGACCCATATTACCAGATACTTCAGGAATACCTAAATTAAGGAAACCAAGGATGCCAAGTCTATAATTGATAATTACAACCACAGCATTGTGTTCTATTAAATATTCTGGCCCTAATTCTTCTTTAAGACCGTTTCCATAAACAAATCCACCTCCATGGATGTAGAAAAGGACCGGTAGCGGCTCTGATACCTCAATTTTTGGGGTATAAACATTGAGATATAAGCAATCTTCACTGCCTTTTGGCTTTTCAGTAAGAAAAAAATCAGGTTGATACGATGTATTAGCCGATTGACAGACTGTAACATCTTTCACGCCATCCCATGGCTCAACCGATTGTGGACTCTGAAACGAGGACACTGCATTAATACACACTACAATATTAGAATTCCTTTGAAAATTTGCCCCCGTTAGAGGAAATGGTAACGACTATCTTTCCATACAAACGTAGTCGACTGCTTCCTCCCTGGATAGTAACACTAGAGCAAATATTTTTGTGGCATAAAACTTAGGACTGCTATGACTCTATGTCCTATTTTTTATATATGTTTTGTTTTTTTAACTCTTAATTTTTATGATAATTAAAATATTTAAAAAAACAAGACATCTATATGTCTTTCACCTTTCACTGCCATGACTATGCCTATGCATAGTCATGGCAGTGAAAGGTTGTATGCAACTAAAATATTCGTGCTAGTGTCATTATTGAGGGAGGAAACATTCGACTACGTTTTTATGGATAGAGAGCCGGGTACCTTTCCTCTTAAGAGTCTCCTTACCTTGAAACGTAAATCACCCACTGGTGGCTTAGCATAAGGAATGCTAAGAAACTCGTAGAATTTGGTTCCATTGCTAGTAGCCGTTTCAACACCTTTTAACTTTCCTTGTTCTATAGTAACTACTACCATTATAACAATAAAAATTAATTCAATTAAAAAAATGAATAATTAGGATTACTTATAAATATTTATTTTTTGTTTTAAATACACTTTTCTCTTGATAAAACACTAAATATGCTGTCTATATATACGATTCTGTTGATTTCTACTAACTTAGATACAATAAAACGATAGAGATAAGGAAAAGCAGCCATGCAAGAGTCTCTATCAAAAGCGTCTACTTTACGTATCCACGTATCTTATAATAACACTATTTTGAGTACATAATTACGTTATTAAGCATGACTATGCTAATTTTTGCTATTGATGTTGTTGTTGTGTACTTACCTAAGACAAGTGTTCGTAAAAAACCGTACTTTGAACCATATTTTCATAAACAATCTGGTTGGTAAAAAAAGTAAGGCACATATTCTAAACTAGCTGCGCCCCGCGGTTTCACCCGCTTAATCCCGTGGAAATATCGGGATAAAAAGTCTTCAAGGTCTCATATCATAATCGGTCCAGTAGTTTTTGCATGAAGGAGTAACACACATACACACACAAACTTTCACATTTATAATATAAGTAGGAAAGTAGGATAGGATATATTTTTTAAACTGAAATAAAAATTGTGAAACAGTAAATTTAATATTTAAACATAAAACAATTTGAGGGACTCATAGTTCTTTACATATTCAATTATTATGAGAAGTCAAGCATTTCGATAAGAAAAGGTGGGTGGGTACTACTGACTGTCCAATAACTCTGAGATTTCTGAGGCTCAGACTCTCCCTCTTGCATTGGAATGCACTAATACCATTACGGCTATGGCACTCGTTGCTGGTGGGTGGTATGCCCTTCAAATTGTTAGACACGACATAGAAATATTAATGTAAAAAACAGATTATCAATCATTTCACAATCTTCTTTTTTAATTTAAATCTTAATAATCATTTTTTAATTAAACAGAACATAAGAGATATAATAGTTGATAGAAAGATAATTTAAAAACGAATTAAACCTAAACATAAATTAAATAATGATATCGTACATACATAATTAATACAATACAAACGAACACAAAAAATAAAATAAAATACATAAACAAATTTAATCAAGCAAACCGCCCCGAGTCACCCCTGGCGCAAAACGCTGAATAGCCAGGCTGCAGAGGCTGGCTAATTAATTTGGTTTGGATAGCCGTTCCGGGTCGTTCCTGGTGCAGACCAGGAACGACCCGGAACGGCTATCCAAACCAAATTTCATAATCGCCTGAATAATATTACTTGTATTGTTGCTTCCATACATTTAAGGTTACAATTATTTTAGGCGAATTTCATTCTTATCTTTATCTACTATTTCACAATGTTTCAAAAATATTTCCTATCTTAATAATAATTTCATTCATAAGAATAATTAAATAATATAAAACCAGCAGCGCTCCGCGGTTCCACCCGCGTAACTCCCGATCCCGTAGGAATAACGGGATAAAAAGTAGCCTATGTTATTTCCAATGAATCTCATACCAAAATCGATCCAGTAGTTTCGGAGCCTATTCGTTACAAAAATAAAAACGAACAAAATAACAAATAATCTATCCTCTTTATAATATTATAGTGTATAATGGCCTATTACAATAGTATTTGACGGTATTTTTCCATATTTAATCAAAACATTATCTACATTCAATTCAGTTTCAATACAATAAAAATAACATACCTGCTTCTTTTAAAAAATACGTGTTTTTATTTTTAAATGAAAAAATGCATAACTACTTATATATTTACATATTTACTAAGACATTTTACATGTTTCCATGGAATTGAGAATTAAAATCGCGGGGTTGATAAAAGGGGTGATTTAAGTAGAATCTAAACTTACGTTGGAGTTATATAGATACCAATAAAATTAAAGTACTTAACAAAATAATATTAACATAAAAAATACTAAAGAATTCCCATCAAATGTGATATTCCTGGTGAGTATTTCTATAAGTTCTCATCTCTACAGTCCCGGGTCAGAGACTAGAGCAGACTGGCCGTCGTCGGCGCCAGCGAGTCGCACCGTCAAATACTCAGGTGCATCCGAACCTGCCCACAGATTTTATACAGCATGTTCTCTACGTATGCACGTGCTATGTACCTATAGATTACAGATTCAAGACTGGTTTAATGTACGATAAGAAATAATCGGGTGTATTCCACTATTTCCATGGAATACAAAATGGAAAAAGTGGGACAAGCGTTTTATCCAAATTATATCCCATTATTTCCATTGTGGCAAAAAAGTTGTGTTATTTGAGAATTTATTTGGACTTTAATATTTATGACGGGCTGATATATCTTATATATATTAAAGAAAGTCGTGTTAGTTACACCACTTATAACTCAAGAACGGCAGAACAGATTTGGGTGAAAATTGGTAGAGAGGTAGCTTAGAGCCAGGAGACGGACATAGGATACTTTTTATCCCAATATGCCCACGGGATCGGGACTTACGCGGGTGAAACCGCGGGGCGCAGCTAGTTACTGATAAATAAACTTGAGAGGTGTCAAGGGACACCCGGTTGGAACGAAGTTCCTTTCGATTATTTAGTGAAGGAATTGTAATAAAATCAAAAAGTGTCGTTACAACTTTTGGTTTTAATTTTTTCCGTTTAGCCCCCTTTCGCAACGCGCGATAAGGAACTTCGTTTCAAAAATTCTAAAGATATAATCTTCTTATTGTCCTACGAGGGAATACATAAAAACTAGCGTTTTTTTTGTCGCTACCGCTAGCAATGGGAATAGTTTTTAATAGAGATTAAATAGTTTTAATTGAGAACCTGTCTTAGTATTTCCATCAACGGAAATAGTGGAATACACCCAAATATCAATCTATAGATTATCTTAATCAAGTCCTTTATAATTAAATTGTTGTAAAGTAGATTATATTTTTAATGGATATTTTTAAAACTCTTTTTATTCGATGTTATTAACATAAACCTTGACTCTTATACCAATGAATGATCTAAATATTTTCAAATTCAATTGAAAAAAAAACTATACTGTTGAATTTTTTATGAAATGTCTAAAGTCTAGACAAACATCATTATTCTTGTGTAAAAATAGAATAAAACAACACGTGTGATTGTTAATCTAATTACAATGGCATAGTTTTTCATAGAACTTGACATAATGTTATTCAATAAACTTTATTCGTTTTGGTCTCTTTCCTACTCTACTGCTGATCGTGTTTCGGTTCATTCGACAAAGTCTTAAAATTAGTCTTTAGCATGAGAGGAGGAGGCTCACAGGCTGGGAGGCTCACCGATCGTTTACGGTTGTGCGGGTTAAGCGACGCCTGGCGCGGTCATTACTTCGATGGGTGGCCAATTTGTAGTGTGGCAAAAGTGCGTTTTCGTGAGCCTTTCCGTGCTTCGGAAGGCACGTTAAGCCGTTGCTCCCGGTTGCTACTTCTAGTAGCAGTCGTTAGGTCAAGTTAGACGCCTTAAGCCGATCTAAAAACTCTAACAATAGGTGAGCCACACTACTATACGAGAAGAAGAAGAAGCCTTTAACATTAATCATAATCATTTATTCGTGATCTTGATGACTTGCTTACACACGTGTAAAAAACTATAATTAGTTTCAATCTGAATAAACGAACATATGGTGTTAAAAACATTACATTCTCGTGGTCAATAAACAGGGAGTATTGCATTGAAGTAAAATTTAACATATTTGCCAAACAGAAGGAACTTTATGATTAAAAAATAATCAGGCTGTATATTGAGTAAGCGGCTCTATATCCTTTCACGGCATTGCGCGTGAGTCGTGATTTGATTCCCACAGAGCGAAGCCGACGTATTGTTCTTTTTCTTTCTAAATTTAAAATGCTTAACTCGGCTTTATTTATATAAAATGACATATAGTATTTATTTTTGGACACTGTCATTTTTTCTTAATCAATTTAAGTAGGTAGACGCTTGTCTATTGTGTATTTTCTCAGTGTACAATGATGTAATAATATCTACCTAACATTACCTTTATAATACGTTTACCTAATTGCGGATGAACAATTTAACTTTGCGCTTTTTTTTGTCTGATATTGATATTTCAATGTGATTAGATATAATAAATCATGATTAGCTTCAATAGGTGTACCTTAGATCGGAAAAATAAATTAAATTAAATTAAAACATTATTTATTGCATAACATGATCTAAGAACCAGTGTCATGCTTTTGTTGGTTAAAAACCAACAAAAGCATGATTTAACTTAATTATTTATTTATTTACTCACTAGCATCACCTCGCTGTTTCACCCCCGTAAGTTCCGATCCCGAGGAAGTATCGGGATAAAAAGTAGCTTATATTACGCCCAATGAATCATTGACATCGTCATACCAAGTTTAATCAAAATTGGTCCAGTAGTTTCGGAGCCTATTCATTGCAATCAAAGAAATAACCAAATCTTTCCGCTTTATCATTACATAGTATTATATTAAACAAAGTCACTTTCCGCTGTCTGTACCTATGTATGCTTAGATCTTTAAAACTACGCAACGGATTTTGATGTGGTTTTTTTTCAATAGATAGAGTGATTCAAGAGGAAGGTTTATATGTTTAATAAATGGCAGTGCGCGCAACGTATTTTGATGTGGTTTTTTTTCAATAGATAGAGTGATTCAAGAGGAAGGTTTATATGTTTAATAAATGGCCGGGACGAGTTGCTAGTAATAAATTATAGTACAGATTAGTACGGATTAAATAGTTCATGGGAGGTACTTACATTTTATTCAGCACTAATATTACCTAGATACCAGAATCAGTATATACCGTACTGACTGCCGCATGCTCTTTTTTCCGAGGAAACGTAAGGTATTATCCGTAAGGAGTAGAAGTGGTCGCCAACTTGGCACTAGTGTCCCACTGCTGAGCAAAGCACTGTGACACTAGTGGTTAGTTCCATCGCCCTTCATTGGTCGCGGTTCTTGGCCAGTTCTGACCAAGCTCAAGGCGGTCGAGGTCATCTCGCTAACACTTTCGTTACCGACCTCGACGATGGTCGCTAACGCAGGTCGCTGAGTTTGTTGCTGTTTTACTCCATTTGTCCCAATCCATCTATCTATACATATACAATTCTTTGTCCTGAATGACTGACTGACTGACTGACTGACGCACAGCCTAAACCACTGATCGTAGAGACCTGAAACTCGGAGGGTCTGTTCTTTGTGTGACATAGGCATCCAATAAGAAAAGATTTTCCGAAATTATACTCCTAAGGGGGTGAAAAAGGTGGGCAAAGTTTGTATGAGACAATGTGATTCCTTGGTCTATTTTCGACTTTTACGCGGACGAAGTCGCGGGCATAAGCTAGTTATTGATATATGGCTAGCCTAATCCCATTTCAACCTTGCTGATTTGAACCCCACGCTTGTTATGTTGGTCTTTGCTCGCAGGATAGTTTTGCGTATAAGTGTATGATGTACTCATTTAATATTTAAAATTATATTGTCTTTAATTTAGAATCTACAGCACCTCGGTCTTACAGATGAAAACGGCATTTTTTTCTACAGCGGAGATTGAACTAGCTACCTCCAACGATAGGATGCTTATCTGGTTTTTATAACCAGTACCAGAAATAAATCTCTTTCTTTGGTTTGAAATGAGTCACGTAGTAAACGCTGCGAGCAACACAAGTCACGATTTGACCGAGCCAGCAGCCGGAATGCGAGCATTGTATGCTTGGTGTGCAGGTGCGCTCGTGGGAATCAGACATTTTCGGTCCGTAAGAGGAATATGTACTGTTATAAAACGATTTTGTCTTAAGATGATGTTGAAGTGACTGCTCCACAACTTATTTTTTTTTCAGTTCTGTGTCAAAATGATCATCGAAATCTAACATTCTTTTGTACGCCGCGCGTTTAGAACATCATTTCCAACCACGAAATAATTACAGCAAATTTTGGTGTTTTGGAAAAATAATGATTGCTTTAGAGTCTAGAGTAGAACATGCTATTTGGATATCTGAATTATCCAAATATCTACTGTATTTACTATTCGATTTATCCGGATAGGTTTTAGGATGTATGCGAAGTATCCGGATAATAAATTTGGATGGATAATTGCATGCCCTATTCTAGACTCGATGTCTTATTCAGGAACATTGTCTTAACTTGGTATTTTGTTGAAGCTAGCTAGTTCGTGTCAATATGAATTGTGCAAATAAGTTCTTAAAGGAAAACTTGTTAAAAGAATTCCGAATGGAAAATCTATGAATATTGAAATCTATTGAATAATTTTGTTTTATTAGCGGTACAGTGCGAATGACAAAATGCTTATCATCGTCTGCACATGTATAACTTACATATTAATCAATCCACAATTTTTTTTTTTTTTTTTTTTTTTTTTTTTTTTTTTTTTTTTTTTTTTTTTTTTTTTTTTGTTGGCCTGGGGAAACCCGGTCGGGTACCACTCCGTTGTTGGGGCCAACGAAGTGGTTATGTCGGGCTCCAACCGACTAAAACCCCAGCCCCATGCCTGGACGCCCATGGTCCCCTGCGATGGGTCAGATAAGTAGCCCCATCGCCAGCCACTCCGGTCGCAGAGGACAGGGAAAGCGGCAACAACACACCGACAGTCCTCTTCCTCTGCGACCCCACCGCGTCCGCCATCTAACGGTGGCGGCCCCGTCAGGGCCACGGAAGGTAGGGGAAACGGCTCACCGCAATACCGGCAACCCTCTCCCGCCGAGGCCCTTACTCCTCAGTTGCGGTGCAGCCCATACTACACCGCAACCCGCCTCAGTCGCAGTACCGCCCATACAACACTGCGACCTACCTCTAGTACCGCTCGCACCGGACTTTGCGGGGAAGTCGGTGGAGCGGTCCCTCTCGGGCTAGCCAGCTCCTCCAGCCTGGCCCGGCCCTGGGTTCCTCTTGACTTCACCGTGGTTGGCAAGGCCACGATTACTAAGCCCCCCCGCCACGACAAGGCGGGAACCCTCGGGGGGGCCGTCAAAAACAACCTATACCAACCTAAAGTGGATCTTCGTAACGAGAGTTTTCCGTCCCTGTTTTGCCAATTCTTGACTTGAAGTTCGCGCAGGTCAGCTTCTTCCAGCGATAATCTTTATTTTATGCTTGTTTATAGACAGCCCCCTGAGACAAGATTATTTTCAATTAGCGATGTCGCCAATCGATAGATTTAATTGTATGAAATTGACATAAACCATTGTATAAAATTAGCATAAGATAGAACTTATCCACCATTTTTTTTCTCTAACGCAAGACTACGTGACTTTTCGTTGGGTTGTGTCAAATACATACAAAAAAAAGTCTGTCGATTGGCGATATCGCTAATAGAAAGCCATAGAAATAGACGATAGATTATTGTAAACATCAGAAACAGCCCCGTAAAACTAAACTGAACTATTGTAAACATCAATTTCAAACAACATTAATATAAAAAAAAAACAAAGCTAAAGTCTAAGTGTTACAAAGGGCGGCCTTATCGCTCAAAGCGATCTCTTCCAGGCAACCTTTGGATGGACAAGAAGTCCATCCAAAGGAGCCATCTTGTCTAAGGAGGGAGATGTAGGAAGGTTTTTCATTATTTAGTTTTAGTAGAAATGGAATTATTAACAAAAAACGAGCGTGGATTAAACAACATAGAGTACTTAGTTGATAGAGTACGAATACTTAGGTTTCTTAGCGAAGACACCATGATGTCACCAGATAACGCATGAGATAACATGATCATAAAAATACCGAAGTATATTGATATTAGGTATTTTACAAAGACACTTTGATAAATTGACACTCAACATTTGTTCCCCACATACGTAAACCTTGTTCAGAATTTATTGATATCTCAATTATCAAATAGCTGACATTTGGCTCATTCGGGCTACTTGCCTCCGCTAAATAAAATAATGTAACGCATTGTTAGCAATTGTACCCATATTTGTTCACAATGGACCGGATTCCTATTGACATCTGGTAGGTCCTCTACTTGCTCGTTGTCGGTCACATTTAAGCGTAACATTTTCAATTAAAAACCAACCTTACTGTGTCCAATTTAGGTTGCTAATTGTTTAACTCAAACATTTTGGGAGCAACTGTTATACCCGCGTATTAAGAACGCTTTCTGAGTGACAAATGGTCAAAAAAATGCAGATTGTTAAACTATTTGGAATTGCCACTTGTGATATAATCACGCGGCTTACGAGGGGTGACAGATATTTGCACTTTTTGTGTGTTTTGCCAGTTGGCGCAAACAAAATTTAATTTGTTGACATGTATGTTACTTTACTGCATCGCGCATTGTTTACATTTAAAAAAACATTGATATATATTGCAAAAATTATTGTATCAGTTATCGTTAGACACTAAAACCTTTATTACCTACTTATTTCTATGAAATTTAATCATAAAGGTAACATGATAATAATAAAATTATACAGACAAAAAACGTTATTCGAATATTTTTATCAATTATTCATATAACAATCGTACTTTAGATATCATAATCTATTCCTACCTAATATTATAAATGCGAAAGGTATTTGTGTTTGTATGTATGTCTGTTAGGTATACTTCTTCATGATAAAACTAATAATTCGATTGCGATGAAACTTATTATAAAGCTGGAAACCTGGATTAACGGGTAGGCCACTTTTTACGCGTTAGGAACCGCAGCACTCAGCTAGTATTTCTTTATATAATCAAATCTTAAGCAATAACTATTTAGTACCTATCAGACGCTTAACTAACAGAGATTGTCCGCTAACTAGTTGGCTAAATAAATAATACACACAAACCAGTCTCTGACTGATCATCTGATCGTTGAGTTTGCGCGCGGCACATTGACGCGCGTCGCGTGCAGTATCACACGGACCTTTCCGTCAGCGCGCTTCTTAAACACCAAGCGACCGCAACTCAGCATCAGTGCAACAATTTCAATCTCCAAGGAGTCAAGTGAAAGTTCAACAAGAAACAAATCAAGATACAAGAATGTCGCCAACTGCTGCCAGACCCAACGATATCAAGGCGTCAGCCTTGGAGCTCATTGGCAACACGCCAATAGTCGCCTTAGACCGAATACATCCCGGCCCCGGAAGAATTCTAGCAAAATGTGAGTTTATGAATCCGGGAGCGTCTATCAAATGCCGCTCATCGCTAAGTATGCTTTCCAAGGCGATTGCTTCTGGAGAGTTGAAGCCTGGTGAGCCCGTTGTCGAAGTCACTTCCGGTAACCAGGGTTGCGGGCTCGCTGTAGTATGCGCAGTCCTCGGACATCCCCTCACCCTCACAATGTCAAGAGGCAACAGCGCTCAGAGAGCCATTCACATGGAAGCCCTCGGCGCCAAATGTATCAGAGTCGATCAAGTTGAAGGCACATACGGAAACGTGACACTTGCTGATGTAAAAGCTGTTGAACAAGTGGGTCTTAAAATAGTAGAAAAAACAGGAGCCTACTACGTCAATCAATTCAATAACGATGGAAATTCCCTTGCCCACTATGAATCCACTGGTCCTGAAATTTGGGAGCAAACGGGACATCACGTCGACGCGTTTGTAGCCACTGTAGGTACCGCGGGCACATTTACTGGAACATCGAGGTACTTAAAGGAGAAAAATCCTAACCTAAAATCGTTTGTGGTGGAACCTACAGGTTCTGAACCGATCAAGGGCGATCCTATAACGAAGCCTTTACATTTACTCCAAGGATCAGGTTACGGGTGTGTTCCAAATTTGTTTAAGTTTGACTATATGGATGGTACAGTGTCAGTGTCAGATGAAGAGGCTGTAGAATACAAGAACTTGATCGGTACTAAGGAGGGTTTGTACGTAGGGTACACGAGTGGTGCCAACGTCGCTGCCGCAGTGAAGTTGCTCAAATCCGGCAGGATACCGGAGGACTCTTGGATCGTCACTACTCTCAACGACACAGGATTAAAGTATACACCTGTTCCAGAAGAAGCTCAGTAAATATCTAGAGTTGTATATATCCATGCGTCTAATTATTATTACTTATTTTAAGGGTTAGTTAATTTACATTTTATGTTGTTAAACTATTCATTAGGTTTATTACAGTTTAATATAATTTAGGTTAAGTAACATGTTGTTTTCGAATACATTTTTAGTAAAATAAACTTATATGTAATATTTTTTCATCAAATCGGAGCAATATCAAATCTATTATCTTGATCGGAAATGATATATGTAAAACATAAGTATAGCTAGTATGTACAGAAAGATAACAAAGTACCTATATAAAAATCAAGATAGCTGAGGTGTAAAAATCAATTTGAACTACATATTTGTCTTTTCAATCCCACTTATTTAATACGATTTATCTATTTACATTAATGTATGCTTACCCAACTATTAATAACAACAAGCAAGGCTAACCTGAATGAGGCTGCGCATTAAAAACCAGTAGCAAACAAGGTTCCTTGGTCAAGATTAATAAACGTGAAGTTATACATTGCAATTGCGCTTATGTCGATTTACTTTCACATTTAAAACAATATTATTAAGATAATAATTTGTCTTATTCATTAAGGTGAAACGGTACCTACCCTACCGGCGCTCTCTCCATACAAACGTAGTCGACTGTTTCCTCCCTGGATAATTACACTAGCACAAATATTTTTGTGCCTTAAAACCTATAACTACCATGACTATGCTCCTATGTTTTTTTTTTTTTTTAATTTTCTAATTATCATAGAAATTAAGATTTAAAAAACATAACATAGGGGCATGGTCATGGCAGTTATAAGTTTTATGAAGCAAAAATATTCGGCTAGGTCGTAAATTTTTCAAAAAATTTGCGTAAGTATATTCGTTAGGTCTGAGTCTGAGAATCGGCCAACATTATTTTTTTTTAGTAGGTATGTGGCAAACAACGTTTGCCGGAACAGGTGATTAAATATCAAAATTAAAAGAAAAAAAGAATTTAATCAGTGATATTATTAATTAAGATAATAGTATAATTTATTCATAACACAACAAAAGAAATATATTTATAAATTAATAAGTAAATAAAAGTTAAAAGTAATTAATTTATTTAACTAAATGTTATTAACAGCCGCATAGTGGCACCTTTATCTATACTAATATTATAAAGCTGAAGAGTTTGTTTGTTTGTTTGAACGCGCTAATCTCAGGAACTACTGGTTCGAATTGAAAAATTCTTTTTGTGTTGGATAGTCCATTTATCGAGGAAAGCTATATGCTACTTTTTATCCTGATATTCTTAATACAATACTTAATACAATAATAGATCATTAGTTATTATAGGTAATGTTTACAGACATTTTATAGTGTATCTGTTAGTCTGTCTATATCAAGTCACTATGCCATATACTATCTTATAAAAAGGGATCAGCCCCATATAACAAGACTACTTTCCATTATTAATATCGCCAATCGAGCTACAGATTATATTTTTATTATACGTGGTCTTGCGTTAGAGAGAAAAAAATAGTCGTAGTACGTCAATCTAATACAATGCATAGGTCAATTTCATACAAAAAAATCTGTCGATTAACGATATCGCTAATGACAAGTAATCTTGTCTTAAGATACAGAATGAATTGTTACCGTTTCTTTGTACCTGACGCTGCTAATTAGAGAACCAAATATTTGATTGTTGCTTAATACACCCCTAGAGTAATTCTTATCCCTTGATGAAATTGATAGGGAATCAATCTCAAAACCGCAAACTATAGCCCGAAGCACGATCTCAAACATTTACACTTCTCTGCGATAATAGGTAAGAATCTTAGCAAATAACATAGCTGAACATAAAAATCAACCAAACATTAGATAAGGTTGCTCCATAGAAAATAATCAGTATTATTGTAATACTTACCCGACTAGCCAATATTGCCGAATATGTTTGTGTAATGTATATTTTTTGTGACTTTGCTCAGATGATATATGATGGCGCTAAATTAATGGTTGACGCAATAAAATTATAACAAATAAATTTACATCTAAATAAGACTAATGTTCCTCATCCCCGACGGGTGTATATTTCAATCCTGTGTCATTGAGCGTGGTGACGACCCAAGAGTCCTCTGGTATCCTGCCGGACTTGAGGAGCTTCACAGCGGCGGCGACGTTGGCACCACTCGTGTACCCAACATACAGACCCTCTTTTATCCCGATCAGGTGCTTGTATTCCACAGCTTCTTCATCCGTCACTGATACGGTTCCATCCATGTAATCGAACTTAAACAGGTTCGGTACGCAGCCGTAGCCGGATCCCTGAAGCAAATGTTTCGGTTTTGTTATAGGCGTCCCCTTGATCGGCTCTGAGCCAGCCGGTTCCACCACGAACGCCTTCATATTCGGATTCTTTTCCTTCAGAAACTTAGACGTTCCCACAAATGTACCAGACGTTCCAACAGTCGCTACGAAGGCATCTACGTGATGTCCAGTTTGCCTCCAGATTTCGGGACCAGTCGTTTCATAATGAACCAATGGATTTGACTCGTTATTGAACTGATTTACATAGTATGCTCCGGTCTCTTTCGCAACTTGGAGTCCTACTTTTTCTACTTCTTGTAAGTCAGCTAGAGTCACGTTACCGTACGATCCTTCGACTTGATCAACTTTAATGACTTTCGCACCTAGTGCTTCCATGTGGATAGCTCTCTGCATGCTATTGCCTTTCGACATGGCAATGATGAGAGGATGACCCAGTACTGCGCTGACCACGGCGAGTCCAGTGCCTTGGTTCCCGGAGGTCATCTCTACAATCGGCCGGCCAGGGGTCAATTCTCCGTTCTTCAATGCCGTCGACAACATTTTATACGATGAGCGATCTTTGACAGCGTGGCCCGGATTCATGAATTCACATTTGGCCAAGACTCTTCCCGGCCCGGTATAGACTCGGTCTAAGGCAACTAATGGAGTGTTACCAATAAGTTCCAGAGCAGAAGCTCTGATTTCGTTAGGAACGACGTTTAAGTTTGGCGCCATTATTTTCAAGAAATAATACAAATATTGTTTGATATTACGTGGTTACTTACGTATCACTGCTAATCGTTGTTACTGATATCGATGCTCGATTCCGGGCTGCTTATAAACCAAGTAAAAATTTGCGCCGTGTGTAAGTACTGTTTGTCATACTCGTATTATTATCGTAATACTTCGTTATCTTACTTATCGAAACGACGATAAATTATTTGTTGACGTTGAATTTATTAATAGTTGTAGGTATTTTTATTCACAATCTTCTATACATATAAAATGCTTTGTCCTGAACTACTGACTGACTGACTGACGGATCAACGCACAGCCTAAACCGCTGATCGTAGAGACCTAAAACATGGAGGGTGTGTTTTATGTGTGACGTAGGCATTGTATAAGAAGGATTTTTCGAAATTCTACCCCTAAGGGGGTGAAAAAGGTTGGCAAAGTTTGTATGGGACAACGTGATTCCTTGGTCCATTTTCGACTTTTATGCGGACGAAGTTGCGGGCAAAAGCTAGTAGTTAATATGAGTAATTTATTATACCTATTTAGTCAAAATATATCAGTTTCCAAAACATAGGGCTAGGATTTTCTATACATATTAAGTCCTTCCATTGTCTTATTTTTGGCTGATTAGAAAAAAAACTAAAAATACAAAATCGTAATTAGGTACTTACTTAGTCGGAAAATTTGGAACAGCCGAAGTATGTATGTACCTTGATGAGTCAGCATTAAAAGGTAGAGGATTGCAGTAGGTACAGCGTGATCTGAGAGCTTCGTCGACGTGAGATAACGTACATCCACGGAATTGATTTAATCTGTGTAAATATTGACGTGGAGGCGTTGTGGGAACCGCGGAGTGTGCACAGGTGGCGTACCTTCTCTATTCACAGGGTGTTCTTATATAGAACTGAGGTTTTATCACTCTTAATCTTCGACCATCTCTCTATGCTCTCAATCGAGGGTAATTTGTTGATGATTGTTTTATTAATTCTTGGTTTATATTAGGTACTTTTTTAACCCCCGACGCAAAAACGACGGGGTGTTATAAGTTTAACGTGTCTCTCTGTGTGTTGGTTTGTGTGTATGTCTGTGGCATCTTAGCTCCAGAACGGATGAACCGATTTTGATTTAGTTTTTTTTGTTTGAAAGGTGTATTAGTCGGGAGTGTTCTTATTAGGAAATACCTTCACTCGTGTCCCTTGAAGTCCCTCGCTTATTTAGGGGCTTCGAGTCACGAGTGTATTATCTTCGTTCTATATTTTAGACCGAATTATCTCCTTTCATCGAGTGAGATAGAAGTCAATCACTGACATATCAATAGTATCAAAAAATAAATCGATATCAAAAAACAATATCAAAAAATCAAAAGATAAATCGGTTTCTTGAATTACGTATTTTTTTAAACATACTTACATCACAAAAAATGTAATATTTTGCATAGGTACTTATTGATAAATTTTCCAAAGATTCTAAACTTACAACCTGGCTTCTTCGATAGTTTATATGATCGAAGCCTGGCTTCATAAAAATCATCCTGTACCAAACGACTCCGTTTAAAAGTTGAAAAATAAAGTAAACAGGTAATGTACCTGAATTAAAGTTTATTGGCCACTTACAGGAAACACCTGCAAATGTTTGGTTTGGTTATGTGGCCACACCACGTTCGTCGCAAGACTGTTTGTAGACTTCAGATAAAGAACGTATGTATGTTTAAAAGCCTGCGTAGATATCCTAACCCTTTAACGATATTTAATGTACCTTCAAAGTCAGTGTTTTCTTCTGCCTGCCCTTAACCCAATTTACTTGGGATCGGTGCAGTATGTCTTCTTCTTTCATTGACCTCTATTAGTTGGCATCTCATTGTTCACATCCATATCTTTCATGTTTTGTCTCACACATTTACTCCATCTTTTCTTAGGTCGTTCCTGTACATTATTTTATACTCATTGAGTCTTCTAGTCACATTCGTCTCCTCTCTTCCTCATCACATGACCATAGTTGACCATACCAACTCAAACCTACATGTCAAATGCGTCTCCTCTCTTCCTCATCACATGACCATAGTTGACCATACCAACTCAAACCTAGTCATATGCGTCTCCTCTCTTCCTCATCACATGACCAAAGTTGACCATACCAACTCAAACCTAGTCACATGCGTCTCCTGTCTTCCTCATCACATGACCATAGTTGACCATACCAACTCAAACCTAGTCATATGTGTCTACTGTCTTCCTCATCACATGACCATAGTTGACCATACTAACTCAAACCTAGTCACATGCGTCTCCTGTCTTACTCATCACATGACCATAGTTGACAATACCAACTCAAACGGTTCTCTTTCACTTTTTCAGTTACTGGTGTTTCTTTAGGACTTCCTCTCAGTCCTACAAATTCACAATATGGTATTTTAAAATGTGAAACCCTCACTTAGGGAGGAGCGCGCAATCTTCGCGGAGCTCTAAACTAATGATCTAAGTGGGTCACAGCTACCATACCGAGTGGAATAGATCTCGTCTCAATATGCCACAAGTTTAATTTTGCTCGTTTAATATTGATAGGCTAAACTATAAAAACGTTCTCAAAAATCAACACTACGAGTTTCGTAATAATATTGGCCTTTACATTAAATCTAGATGGCACTTATTATTTTTTTCTTCAATGACATGCTTTTCATTATTGTTTTGTGATGGATTTTGTTTACTCTTTTATTTTATTCTGCTTTATTTTATTACCTTTATTCTAAACTATTTAATTTTAACTCGAGATTTTAATTTGTTTTTTTAATTGTGATTTTGTTTTGTAATTTGATTTTAAGACTCATATAATTGTAATATTTGGTATGATAATATAATTTGACATATTTAAATGTATACCAAACTGGAAGACCAGAGTCTCCTATCACAGGTAGTTTATACCGTGGTTTATACTTAAAAGCAGACTCTGTATACTGTGTAAATTATAATTTTAAATATGTTAACGAAATAAGCTTTTTGTATTTTTTGTATACAGCGCTAGTAAATTGTAATCCACACTATTCAGGGCGTTGTAGTACCTAGAACATGTATTAGACAGAAAGAGGTGGTATATGCGAACCTTTACTACCCTCTCAAAATCAGCTTAGTCGACCTTGACAGAGGAAAGAAATCTCCAATAAGTCTGGAGCGAACTATGTCGCGGGCGAACATATCCATTGGTGTGCGGCTGGCCAGGATTCGAATCCACATAGTACAAAATGAACGTCGAGGTATCTACCACTAGACCAAAAGCTCTTAAAATTACTAATAGCCAACTACTTAATACCAATAGCATAACAGAAAAAAAAGTAACTTAGTAAACTTAAGTAAAACTTCGTATACTTACAGCGAAATTTCTGCTTTTTAAATACAAATAGGTACACACATACATACGGGTCAAAAACATAACCCACCCTTTTGGCTTCGTCGTAGTCGGCTAAAAATAAAATGCAAGCAAACGATTCTACAAATTAGTATGTTGCCTACAATTATTATCCTAGTTTAACGGATAAAAGTACCAATCAACTGCTCCATTAGTGATTTAATACAAGAAAATTGTCATTTTCCTGTGTCGGCAGGTGGTGCAGATTTTCTAGGTCTAAACGCACCTGTTTTACTTAGATAGCAATATGTACCTACACGTTCGCCTGCCGGTGGTTGAATCAATGGTTTTTGCATCACGACTTCCTTAAGGGCAGGTGCTAATAAAGCTACCAAAATCAACCTTTGTTTTAAGCAACTCTAAGTAATCAAATACTCTTATTTTGTTTTTTGGATATAAATGGATATTGTAGTTTAATAACCATATTTTTGTTTATTGTGGTTGAAAACATGATGAAACATGAACAACTTCGTTCGATAAAAAAAATGTTAGAAAACAGAGAATTGTTAGATCGTTTATCGGGTTTTATTCAAAAATAGTTAACGTTTGTTTCTAAAAATGAATCAAATGATAGGTTTTGACCTCTAGGAATTATATTTGTGGATAATAATGCTAAAATGTTTTGCATATCGATCAAAAATAACAGTTAGCACGCAGCACGCTACGTTTTTGAGAGCCCACTCTCAAAAACGTAGCGTGCTAAGGTAATGTGAATACCTACACACGGTACTGGAAGAGCGCCTTAATTATTTCCTTTTTTGTTGGTGAGATAGATTTATTACCTAGTTTTTTATGAATATATCTAAATTACATTATAAGAACATATCTTTACCTAGTAAGTAAAACATCATAGTAAGATTTGCTCACTATTTTTTAATAGTAACAAGTGGTTATGGTGACCCAGTTAGCCCAATGGTCACCATGCGGGACTGCCATATACAGGGTTGCAGGTTCTATTCCCGCCTCAGACAGTATTTATGCTTAGATATTTGTCTGTGGTCTGGTTGTTTCTATGTATTTAAAGTATATATTTACAAAAGAAACTTATTTAAATAGTATATTCGTTGTCTAACACAAGTCTAGTTACTTAGCATGGCGCCAGATGGCGATGTGTAGAATGTCCTGCAATAGTTATACTCACTTACTTACTTATAAGTAATATACACAGAGTAAAGTAATAGATAGAAATTATAAGTTGCACAAATGGGCAGCCTCATCGCTGAATTTAATTTCTTCCAGGCAACGTTTTTTCCCTTATTCGAGTTACTTGGTATAAAAGGTTATTTCTAAAAAGTTCCAACCATGTCATCGTTCGTCGGTCGTCGTCGGCACGGCAGTAAACCTCTTAATAATTTGAAAGCGACCTTAAAACATAAGCCTCACTTAAGCTTAAAAGGATTAAACCTCAAAACTCTATAGCAATAACTCTAACGAATCACAATCATCAGAAATATGCCTTTAATAACACCTACACAGCCATACATCGGTATTTAATCAAAGTGCGCTTTCTTCTGTGATTGGAGGAATACAGCAGGTGGCGCGACCACCTCGCGTTTCCTATTAGAATCGTGTTAGAAAACACATTCCGGGGTTATTAGACGGCAGGTGCGTCGTATGAACAACTTGTAGCTTAGAACGTTATCGTTGTAAGTACCTACCTAGCTTACTTTATACGGTTTACGAGTTATAGAAAGTGTTGGAACTGTTTCTTTCAAATAAGAATCTTATAAGACGAGAGATGAATGGTTCTTCATTATTGACGATTTAAACACGTCTGTGACGCGACGGGCTTCTGCAATCTTCTTCGGCAATCTTGATGAAAAAAGGAAGATTGTGGGTTCGATTTCCGTCTTAAACAAATATTTATATAAGGATATTAAATTTATTAATTAATTTATTGAAATAATTAATATTATAATTATAATTTAAATAAAAATTAAGCGTCATTCAAATAAACCGCCCCTGACCGCACCCGGTGCAAAGGAGCCGAGAATACTGGCCGCGTTACCTCTCTGTATGGCGATGGCTAACCTTTGCACCAAGAACGATCCGGAGCGGTAGTCAAAATCTCGGTCCCTCAGACGGCCTATTTCCCTCGTCACGGCTTCCGACGCCCAACTTCCCGCTGTCTCCACCGCAAACGGCACGAATAAATAATTAGACAACAACGGGGCGTACTTATCACGTTTTCTACGGGCAGCAGTCTCCGCCGCCGCTGCCGCCTCCCTAAACGTGCGACCCAAGTGGCTAACTGCGAAAGTGCTTACGCACGTGGCGTCCCACAAAAGACACCGACCTTTCTCCCAGGGCACTAACGTGAGGCCATCCGGTCTCTTACCATCCGTGCGGTGTAAGCCCGGAGGCTCCAGAACACACGGGATGTTAGCTGATATGAGAGCCCTGCGGAGAATGTCATTAAGGGCATGGTGGCGCGGGAACCTTCCAGAACAACGGCAACAAGCCAATGCATGGTGACCATCTGCCCCCACCGTGGACCCACATATGCAAACATGAGGTTCACAAATGTCACAGCCCAACCGGAGCGCCACGGCCACCCGCAAAGAAAAATTGTCCAGAAAAGTACCCAGATGCGGAGAGGGTAACGCGTGTAACCACGCCCCTGACTCCGGTCTAGCCACCGCCCTCAACCTCGCCACATCCACAACCGACGCAGCGTTCATGAGCTCATCATACGCTCTTTTGGCCCCCTCGTCATCCCATAGTCGCTGTGAATGTAAGACCCCCGGAAGGTCGACACTCGGGTTTAAAGCCTTCCATTCCTCGCAAGCGTTCGCAGCAAATCGTCACCCTATCACCATTCAAAGACAAAATGTTAGTGACAAGATCAACAACTCCATTAGCCGACGCCAGGAAAGCAGGCAGACCAACATCGCGCATTCTCCTTATGCCCAAACCACCATATCTAACAGGCAGAGACGCTTGGCCCCACTGAGCCTCGGTCAGATGAACATTTAGGACTGCTTCTACAGTTCCTTTTTTATACAGATATTTGTTTCTGGTCAAAATTTTACAAAAAATGTGTTAATTTCCAAAAGTCGTAGAACAAAAGTTGTTTGTTTAAGTGCACAGAAGTGGCCCTTAACCGCTTGCCACTATAGTTTTCAATAAATCTGTATATGTAAAGATATAGAATAGGTATGTCTACTATCAACTCTATACCCTAACATCCTGTATCATAAAACCTTTCTATAGACTAGCTATTACTGTAAGGAAGCCTTTGCAATAGCACCTAACGCTCGTCTAACGTCAGTTGCCACCTGCTGCGGCACTTTTTAATCTTGTTATCAATGTTGCCTTATATGTAATCGTCTTGAATTACACAATTACACTCGGTGTAGAAGTCAGAACGGTTAGACAAGACTTGGAAGAAAATGATCCTGGTGATTGGTTCCTAAAAGAACTTTGGGTTCAACATCCCAATCTGGACAATTTAAAGTAAATAAAGAAAATCAAGCAATAGAAATAAATACTGTGTTTTTTTGTAAAGTTATGTGCTGCTTTTTATACGAGCCTAGACCTTCGAACATTCAACAATCTAAGACCTAAACCGTACCAAAAAAAACCACCGGTTCACTGAATAGCACCATAGAGTTCACTGAGTTCAACCTTGAAAATGTACTATAAGATGTTTACCTCGAAAATCTATTTGAAACAAAAATACTCAGGACCTGGGAAAACAAATTGTATGAAAAATATTTGGTCCTCATTACTAAAAGTCAGTAATTAGCTATCGGCCAGAATCAGGAACTGAATATGAATCGTATGAGCCTGTAATTCAGTTTGTTTCCACTGAATTGCCTCTAGACCCCCATACGGTAATACAGTTTTTTTTATCTCTAAGACCTTCGCAGTTCATTATTTAATATTGAACATAGAACCAACAGCACTAAAATTTAATATAAACTAAAAACTATTCACTAAACTAATCACAGATTCATAATTTTTAAAATTTAATTCAATTATAATATGACGATCTTGATGCATTTGACACAAATTGGCTAAACCTTGCTCAGGACCGAAATGCTTGGAAAGATGTTAGGGAGGCTTTTGCCCAGCTGTGGGACAATATAGGCTAACAAAAAAATGGTTGTCTGTAAAGTCGGTTTACGGGCGATAATTTTACGTGGTAACGTCATAAGAATACGATGAAAAATTAAAAAAATAGTGATATATTTATATTTACATTTTTTTCTTTTTTTCTTTATATATTTTTTCTTTTTATAAGTATTTTATTCGTCACTCGTCACTATAACACAAGCCCAAATGAGCGATATTATTATTAAATACTTTATTTCCTAATGGGAACGGACGCGTCATGGTCATGTTACCATGACGCATGACGTCACACAATATTTCGTCAGACACTTTTTTGTGGATGCAGGTGTTACATTAATTTATTAGAAGTCACTTCAATAAAAAATATATGCGTCCCACGCGCTATGATGTGCACAGTGCACTAAAAGAATAAAGTGAACAAGCTCGAGAGGAGGGAAGGAGGATAGAGGATTAAAGCAGTTCTGTTGTAGTTATTAAGTCTATGGTCGGTCATAGTCCTGCGGTTAATAGACGTGATTTGAACTCAAACGTTGGCTGGTATACAGCAAGTATACTATCCACATAGGACATAGAACCTAGAGCAGTTCGTCCTGTCACCTGCCTAGCTGCCCCCACATTCCGAGCAGTGATTACCGCGCACCTGTACTTGTGTTTACATTTAGATTTATCACAGGAAAAGGATTGTAAGGATAAAGTGTTTAACATTATCTATTTGAATTTTAAATTAGCTGCTTAGAAACTTATTTAGAACTCGACCCCCGGGGTTTTGTGCAGTATCGTTTTAATAGAGGTATTGTGGGTTAAGAAAAGAGGGGAATTAAAGAAATATATCTAGTGGTTTTGAAGATATAAAAGAAAAAGTAAAGGAAATTACAAACATATAAAGATATGCGCGAAAAACTTTAAAAATCTAAAGTTTTTTAAAAGGCAGATTCTACGTTTATGGTTTGGTCGTCCGACTTTACTTTTGCAACAAACAACTTTTGTTCAACGATTTTTGGAAAATCGAAAAAAAATGCGAAAATTTTGAGGTAATGTAAATTCTAAAAGCAGCTGATTTTTTAAAACAAAGGTCATTCAGACTAAGAACAGTAGATAAAACTTAAAAAATAAGTAAAATTTTAAGATTAATAACCTCCCCGTGTATGGAACAGCTGTTTACAAGTAAACCTAAACTCAAAATTTTCTAAAAAAATATCGAATTCCCAAAAGTCGTAAAACAAAAGTTGTCTGTTTAGGTGCACAGATGTAGCCCCCAACGGCTTCCATAATAACCAATAACCCTGTATAGAGAGTTTATTAGGTTACCATAGCATAGACGGTCTAATCTATCTATACATATAAAATGTCCTTTGTCCTGAATGACTGACTGACGGATCAACGTACAGCCTAAACCGCTGATCGTAGAGATCTGAAATTTCGAGGGTGTGTTCTTTGTTTGACGTAGGCATCCGATAAGAAAGAATTTCCCGAAAGTCTACCCCTACGGGGGTGAAAAGGATGGGGGCAAAGTTTGTATGGGACAAAGTGATTCCTTGGTCCATTTTCGACCTCAACGCGGACGAAGTCGCGGGCAAAAGCTGGTAAGATATAAAGCACACTTCAATTCATGACTTTCTGGGAATTCTATTCCTAAAATAATTCAAATGTATAAATCACACGTATTTATCAACTGATTTATCAATTCTAGATTATTTATCAATTGAAGACGTGGTTAGAATATATAGTTTCAATTAGTTTACCGCTTATTGTGTAGCGGTCGGAGCAATATACTGGCGCTGCGCGGGCGCCGATAGTTAGTCGATCAGCCACGATCTGAATTTAATTAGTGGTTAATGAGTTGTCGCGACACGGAACTATAATATCTAATAGAACTTGGTGTTTATTGCTTAGTTTAATAGCTAGCGATGTATTTAAAGCAATTAAGTTGGGTAGGTTTGATTTATTAGTTTACAAAATTGTACAAGTTTTGTGTACCCGTTTCTTTTCTTATTTAACTAGCAGCCCTCCGCGGTTTCATCCGCGTAACGCCCGATCTCGTGGGAATATCGAAATAAAAAGTAGCCTACCCGATAAATGGACTACCCAAAACAAAAAATATTTTTTCGATTCGAACCAGTACTTCCTGAGATTAGCGCGTTTAAACAAACATTATTAGTATAGATTAGTTATCAATATAGCCCAAAGAATTAGTAGGCTGAAGTGGCAATGGGCGGGACATGTGGCTCGTAGAACTGATGGCCGTTGGGGCCGAAAAGTCTTAGATTGGAGACCACGTACCGGAAAGCGCAGCGCGGGACGACCTCCGACTAGATGGACGGACGACTTAATTAAGGTCGCGGGAAGTCGTTGGACGCAAAGAGCATGCGACCGATCGCTCTGGAAGTCTTTCAGCAGTGGACGTCCTGTGGCTGATATGATGATGATGATGATGATGATGTTATCAATAAATATGAAATTAAAATTTCTGAATACCTGACTGACGGATATTTCAATACACAGTTCAAACCAATGCAATAATCTAGTTAAAATTTGACATAAAATACCTATTACAACGTAAGCATCCGTTAAGAAAGGTATTTGAAAAAATCAACCCGACGAATCGTAGCCTGGTCTGCCTAGTGACGACCATTTCTAAGTTCTAATTATTTGATTCACCATTAATCGTCCGCCTATATTATAAACTAGCTGTTGCCCGCGACTTCGTCCGCGTTGAGGTTGAAAATGAACCAAGGAATCACGTTGTCCCATACAAACTTTGCCCCCCTTTTTCACCTCCTTAGGTGTAAAATTTTGGAAAATCCTTTCTCATCGGGTGCCTAAGTCACACAAAGAACTCACCCTCCAAGTTTCAGGTCTCTATGATCAGTGGTTTAGGCTGTGCGTTGATCCGTCAGTCAGTCAGTCGGGACAAAGAATTTTATATGTATAGAAGATTTTAATTTGTAACATAAATAATTAGAACTTAGCTTTGGCTTTCGCTTTGATTTGCACCGATCGCGATGTAGTATTTACACACGTTCATTTAAATACTTATCATTTCACCGAGAAGTTCTACATCACGTTAGTTGGAGAGAAGTTGCTGCATAATCGCTATCTTTAGTTCTAGATAAATAAACGGCAATAGTCCCTTGCTTTACAGAGAAAGCAAATCCATACATATAAAATTCATTGTCCTGACTGACTGACGGATCAACGTACAGCCTAAACCGCTGATCGTAGAGACCTGAAATTGGAGAAAGAACACACCCTGAAACTTGAAATTTGGAAAACCTGAGAAGACCTGAAACTTGGAGTTCTTTGTGTGACGTAGGCATCCGATAAGAAAGGATTTTCCGAAATTTTACTTTGGTGAAAAGGGGGAGGCAAAGTTTGTATGGGACAACGTGATTCCTTGGTCCATTTCTGACTTTTACGCGGACGAAGTCGCGGGCAAAAGCTAGTCTTTACTAAAAACCTTGGCTACAAAGGCAAAGTTATCCTTTTATTTTGATGTTTTACTTTATAACGGGTATGGTCCACTAGATATTTAAGCAGTATCCTATTGCTCTGTTAGTAACTCTAGTATAAAACTCTATAATACATAAATTTTGTCGTAATATTCGATTTTTTCTATAATCAATAAATATAAATAAATAGAAGGAATGAAGTTTTCTGCTGTAGTAATTAAATATTTCATTCGTGTCGTTGCCCATGAAATTGCTCTACAAATAATTAAGGCATAAGCCTACATTACTCATGCTTATTTAAATTAAATATCACTTCAATTTACACCACCAACTGGTAATTAAACTATATCATTAAAATGTGTTCAAGCCGGCTCTAAGCACACCGATGTCAAAGGGCGGAGCCTGCGAGCTGCGCCAACGCAGCTTCATTACACCTGCGGCGTTATTAGTAGTAACGGTTAATCAACAGTTCATTTGTGTGATGGTGTAAAATACCTATAATTACCTTTTAAATACACGTTGTTAAGTGATCATCGAGTAGGTAAGCGGTTAAAATTTGAATTGAACATTAGATAAGGGCTTAGGCATATAATTAACGAGGTATTAGAAATACGAGGTAACGAATTCAAAATTTAAATTACTTTAGCGTTAATTGAGAACAATTTTAATAATATTTAGAGCCTAATAAAAAGTTTGTAGCAATATTTTAGTGGTTTATATTATGTGCGCCTCGCGGTCTCACCCGCGTAAGTCCCGATTCCATGAGAATGTCGGGATAAAAAGTAGCCTATGTATTAATCCAGATATCCAGCTATCTACATACCGAGTTTCATCGCAATCGGTCGAGTAGTTTTTGCGTGAAGGAGTAATAAACATACACACATCTTCTAGGCTAGGTAGGCCAATCTCGTTTAAAATCGTTTCTATATTACGTATATTTAGATATCAAGTATAGATTTAATGATCTAGATTATAATCCCGTTTAATATACGATTGTAGATGCACAACTAAATCTATTAAAAGCTGTTTAATACTGAACAGATTAACATAACCCGGAGTCGTAAGTGGGAATTTACAGCTCATTAGAAATTATAGCTGCAACGATCCACTTTAGCTTCCAGTGTAGGTTTTTACTTAAATACTCGGTACCTGGATGACCGAGCTTTGCTCGGTATTTTTTTTATTTATTTTTATTTATCACGTGCATTAAGAAGACACAAATAATATAAATAAACATTGATTTTCTTAGTCTAACCTCAAAGCAAACACTCATTGACTTCGTGTTACTTAACAACGTCATCTGCTGGAATAACTTTATTGCTCACAAAAATAGTATTAGTAGTTCGCCAATAGATGTCGGGAAGAGTCATATTTTTTAGATAAAAAAAAGTAAGTTTCGATAAAACACAAATAAAATGACATTTTCTAAAAATGATTCCTAGCTAGATCGATTTATCGCCCCCGAAACCCCCTATATACCAAATTCCATGAAAATCGTTGGAGCCGATTCCGAGATTCCAATTATATATACATATATATTAGAGATTCCAATTATATATATATATATATATCGGCTGCACATGACCAGAATAGGGATGTGGTCCAAAATAATCTTTTAACTGATCCTAAATCTTTTTGGAATTATGTAAAATCAAAAAAGGGTACTCGAAGTCTTAAGAAGATTATGAAGGCAGGTGAGATTGTATCTGACGGGCAATGTGCTAGTGAGTTTGCTAAGTATTTCCACTCGGTTTACAGCACTCAGAGAGCAGAGCTAAATGTAGACGAGGCGATAGCAGTAGCGAGCGCGAGCGGAACCAATATGGCGGCGACGATTCATCTCGAACAAGTGCAGCTGAGTGATATGTTCTCTGCTCTTCGTCAACTAAAACCTAAAAAATCTACTGGACCGGACGGAATACCGCCGTATATTTTCAAGGACTGTCGGTCAGCGTTAACAGCGCCATTATATCATATTTTTAATAAAAGCTTAAAATCAGTAGTATTTCCTGAGCGTTGGAAGGTTACTCGAGTCGTGCCTGTACCGAAGGGAGCATCAGCGGCTAAAATTGAGGAATACCGACCGGTAGCTGTATTGTCGACCCCAGCAAAGGTGATGGAATCGATTATTCATAAATAAATTTACGCTCAAGTAAGTGCTCAGCTGTCGGAAGCACAGCACGGATTTAGACCGGCGAGAAGTACGACCAGCAACCTGGTTACATACATGGCAGATATAGTACCGACGGTGGATAGCGGGGGTCAAGCCGACGCCGCTCACTTTGATTTCAGAAAAGCATTTGATCTTGTCGATAATGACGTACTGCTCAGAAAGTTTGCGAGCGTCGGTTTTACCTCTCATCTACTTAGGTTCTTTACTAGCTACATGAGAGACAGACGACAGTATGTGGAATATGCGGGGGTGCGTTCAGAACCGTATTTGACGTTGTCTGGAGTGAGTCAAGGATCGAATCTTGGCCCTTTAGCCTTTATAATTATGATTAACGACTTACCTCAAGTTGTTAAAGATCCAAAATGCTTGTTATTTGCCGATGATCTGAAACTCTCACTATCAGTAAAACATGTAGAGGACTGTCTCAAACTCCAAACTGATATTAACCGAGTAGTTGAGTGGAGCAAAGTAAATGGCCTGCAGTTTAACACCTCAAAATGTGTAACCATCAGTTTTACTCGCAAGCAGAAGCCCCTCCAGTACGAATATAACGTGGAAGGTACTGAGTTATTGAGGGTTACTGAAGTTAAGGACCTCGGGTTACAACTTACATTAAATATTTGTTTTAGGAAATATATAACAAAAATTTGTAAAAAAGCATTTGGTACTCTAGGCTTCGTTTTAAAAACTGTTCACGGATTCACGAATGTGCGAGCTATAGTCGCACTTTACAATGCTGTGGTTAGGAGTTTGCTGGAACACAACGCTGTGATTTGGTCACCACACGAGACCAAATATACATCGATGCTGGAAAAAATACAAAATAAATTTGTGAGATATTTATATCTCAAATTATATGGGGTATATCCGTTCTATCCACTGAAATATCCTACTTTATTTATATTAGGTATGGTCGGGTATAATGAACTCAGGGTAAGGAGAGAACTTGCACTAGTTTCTTATATTTTTAAATTATTAAGGGGTAAAATGTATAATCCGGAACTGTTAGGGGTAATAGGGTTATTCGCTCCGAGGTAGTATGTGTGGCGACGCAGGAGGCCCGAGTTGTTGGCGGTGCCCCGCGCGCGCACCAACTTGTTGCGGGAAGCGCCTCTAACGCGGACACTGCGCACTATCAATCGCATTGCGGACGATATTGATGTTTTTACATGTTCTCTGAGTGAATTCACAATAACTGCTCTTTTTATTTTAAGTTATAATTAATTTTAGACTAATTGACTGAATATTGGATTTAAACCTATTTGCTTATCTATCGCATTGGGACCAACCTGTTAAGATAGATTTAAGTTCGAAATAAATAAATAAATAAAAATATAAACAAGAACTGCTCATTTAAAGATATAAGATTATGATGTTACTTATTGGAATTTAAGACGGGCTAAAAGCGCGAATAAGTATAACATATGTATTGCAAAAAAAAAAAAATTAAAAATGTATTGCTAGATAAACTATCTAAACGTTTCTTATAAATAATATAATTTATTGGGATATAGAAAGTCGACATTTAATACGTTTTTTGCGTATTTCGGGGATATGATGATGGATTGCATGATTTTTATGAATTTGGTTCTCCTTAGGTTTTCTCTGGAGCCGATCGCGAGAGTTTTATAAAATTTTGAGACTCCCTGTAGGTACGGTCGGCTGCATAATTGCAGACCCACTGTAGAGCTCCAAAACGGCTGCTATTAGAAGCTGTTTTCAACACAAGCAAGATTCTAGACATCTGTTTAATTGAATTTTAAAGTCTTCTACCTCATGAATTAATCAAACAAAAATTATTAGAATGAAAACATTCCAATAATAGTAGTTTTCGAACTCTACCGGGGTCTGCAATTATGCAGTCGACTGTACATAGCGAAATACGATTTGAGATCAACAACCCAACACATGTACATATTACATTCATCATAAAATAAATTTCAATGCGGGCGCTATATGAAACGACAGCTATTTCATTAATCTGCCTCCTAATTTAATAGTTGAAAGAAATATTTTAACGAGCTAAAGGCTATTACAGTCAGACATGCAACCGCACCTGTGGCCATGTAATAATGCTCTCACCTCATATAATAAGTGTCCCATACCTCATTCGTTTGGCGGGCGTTCGGCATCCTCAGTGAGCTTCTTCAGATGCACATATAAATTCTTCATTCGCGAACCCAGAATAGAGACTTTCGATCGCCCAGACCGATTTGAATTGTAGTTTTTGGGTCGAAAAATCTATAGTCCACGATACCCCTTATCGTACATTTATAGTACATTTCTTAATAGTATTTTGTACCAAAGTAATTTTTTTTTATTCCTTTGGATGCTTAATACATTTGTACACAGATCACATAGAAACGTCTTTAAAACTTATTTAGGATGTGTGCCTTCGGAACGCGCCCACCATTGAGAAGAAGGCACAAGAAACTCATGGGATACGATTATATATATTACCAGCAGCGCTCCGCGTTTTCACCTGCGTAACTCCCGATTCCGTGGGAATATCAGAATAAAAAGTATATGTCATACCCAATGAATCAATGTATCCTCATACCAAGTTTCAACAATATCGGTCCAGTAGTCGGAGCTTAGTACGTTACAAACATAAAAACAAACAAAAAACTAAATAATGTTTATAATACTAGTATAATAATATAGATTAGAGTAGATGTTGATTTAAATTTGAATCTAGGACATTTAGACAAAGATTTTAACCACAGTCTAAAAAAACGATACATAACGTAACGGTTTAATGAAACGAAGTTCCTTATCGTTCCTTATATACCAAAAGTTGTAACGACACCTTTTGATTTTATTACAATTCCTTCACTAATTAATCAAAAGAAACTTCGTTCCATCCGGGTGTCCCTGGACACCTCTCAAGTTTTTTTTGACCTCGGACTATTCTTAAACCTCGTTTTAGAATAAAGGGCTTTAAGTTTAAAACCATCATCAAAAGGTAGATAGATAGATAGATAAGTATATCTACCTCTTGAAGATGCTTTTTTATTGATCTTGTAAGTTTTTTTTTATTATTGATGATGTTTTTAGACTTATAGAATTATTAGAAATTTTGCAAAGCTTAAGAAGTTATAAAAGTTTTCCTTATAGTTTTTCTTTTAAGATTTTTTTCTTAGGAATATACTTTTTTAAGATACAAATCAAGAAAGGAATTTCGTTTGATAAATATCTGTTTGGGTTTTTCCACCAACCACGTTGTCACTACTGGTTTATGCAAAAACAACACTTGGAATTTGCGAATAGACGCCGAAACGGCGAGTTCCGTGTTTGGCAAGTTAGAAAACTCTACCAGATTGTTTTTGCAGTTGATGATGGCGCTAGTGTCTTTTTATTAAACTGTTTACATTTTACAATTATTTTAGTTCCACAAAATTCCGTCGGAACAGTTTTTCGGTGTGGCTTGTGACAAGTTCGCTCGAGGCAACTGGCCGACCGTAGTTGGAATGCAGCTAGCCTGTATTAAATTATTATTGATTTACGCCTTGCTTGCAAATGAGTGCTATAATGACTCAGAGTGCAGGATGTTGCAGTTCCCGATTTTCTTTATCCCACGTGATTGGCTATACTTGGCACTTTACTCTTGTTGCTACAGGCTATAATAAGTAATTATCTCTGGTTTAAGTCAAACGAACAAAAAAAAATCCTCTTTATAATATTAGTGTAGACAAATAAAGCGTATTAAAGACTGATTGATTAGGTATTACATCTTCAGTTTCTTCAAATACCAATCTAGCCACTTTCAGGACTGCTTTAATTAAAACAAAACTCTAGGACATATTTCTAAGAATACTAAAAATCAAAGATGAATTCTATCTCTTAACACAAAACATATTTAAAATACGTAGAACAAATTTGAAATATGTACACTTAATACTAAAGAATTAATTAATCTCGTCGCAATGTGATTAGATTTTTAAAATATATCTTTTTAAGTAATTAACCCTTGACTTTATGCTATAAATATTAATTAATTAGATTTTGCCAACAATAACTATCGTGATCGTAAAATTTGCTGCTAATTTTGAAACCATTTTCTATAGCGACACCTACACTCGGCTATGCTGTTTTTAGAAACTTAATTACTCTTGAGTTTTGTTTTTATAGTGCTTTTCATTATTATTTTTACCTTCATATCCGAACAAATGTATTATTCATATATTTTACCTAAATAAAATTAATTAAAAGTGTACCTAGATAAGTATAAATAAAGTGCTATGAATGAAGCTTTCACTTGTTTTTACAAGTTTTTGTTACTATAAATCCTTTCACCTTTCCAATACTTTCCCAAAATGTTGTGTCTCCTCTCGATTTAGCGTTAAGTTTATCAACGATTATTTCAATAGCTCGTATTGGATTGTCAGTCAAGCCAACGGCCATGCAAGCAAATTAATAAATGAATAACCGAGAGCGGTAGCCGTGGCGACGACCAGGCGGCCGCACACCTGCGTACGCGCATCTCACAACGTTCAAAACAAAAATAAACTTTATAACGACTACATAAAATTCATAATTCAATAAATAACAAAACTTCTCTCATTACGAATCACGGATGTAACAAACAAACTACACAAAACATTGTGCCTTAACAGCAAACTTGGGTTTTACGGTCAATGGATGACTATAAAGATTCCTTTCCAGGAGAATTATGGGTGTCTTAAAAGCTTTGGACTAAAATTTCTTTAAGCATTCATTTGCGGTGAAAAATTGTTTTTGTGAAATATTTACCGCTATTCTACGTAGGCATATACCTATTATTCAATAATATTATTCATCATCATGTAAATAAAAGTAATAAGAATTTATTATAAGTAGCTTCCTGTTTTTCGGTTTTTAGAACATTATTTTTGCATATGCCCAGTTTTTTGTAGAATTCAGACTAATTAACTTACCAAATGCTTCAAATATGTGATTTACTTCATAATATAGTTATAACAGTAAGTAACTAAATTATGGTAGTAAAATGTTCAAGAAAGAGCGTTTACAAAATTCAGCAGCAAAACGTTTAAGTTGTTTTAGTTCGGAAAAATAACAACAGATGGCGTTGACTGTTTTCTCGTAAAACTTTTTCGATGCAATTCATTTCTACCGATATCTACCTCTAAACGAATTAATTTTTCGAAAACTTAATATTAAATGTTGTATTAAGGGAAATAATTATAAAATATAGACGCATATTTATTTACTTTTCACGTGAAAGTCCATTAAAAGTGTAATCCTGAATCGCGGTATCGATATTTTTTTCTCTGTTCGATGCGGTCTCGGCTAATTGGTTCGGTAGTGAGGTTTCCGATCAGTTCAACTTTCGGGGTTACTTACAGAGTCCTTGTGGCTCCTTCACCCTGTGGAAAGTCCCCGGAGCTAGGGCGGAAAGCGTCGCATCTTGACGATGGAGGCCGGGGTGGCGCTGGAGGGGAGGTAACCTGCCCAGTGGCCTATCCTGTAGCGTTGCTCAGAGCAAAGCTAATGTTGTAAAGGCGAATTTGTCTAACAAAATGGGGCTTACTTGTTCTGGAAACCTTTTTTTAGGGTTCCGTACCACAAAAGGTAAAAAAGGAACCCTTATATCACACAATCAAGTTCCTGAGTCAACACGATGAAAAGACATGAGCAAAAGATTTTCGCGAAAACTTGTAAGCACCTACCAAAATTTATCATAATTTTCAACCTTTTTTTAATTAAGTATAAGTAGTTATTTATTTACCAGTTGACTATTTTGATAGTAAAAACTCTTTTGTTGAGGTCTGCTGGTATCCCTCCAATTTCTTATGTATTTTTTATATTTCAAAAATACCAAAAACACATTAAAAATAATTAAAAACGAATGCCCCGAGTTTGCTTGCCCCCAGAGAGATTTGAACTCTCGACCCCTGGTTTACAAGACCAGTGCTCTAACCCCTGAGCTATGGAGGCTACGTTTAAAGTGTCGAAATTATCGTACCGTATCGCAATGATATTTCGTAGCACTTTGTACTGTGACGTCACACACAACTTATCAATAAGTTTTTGACAATATTTTATCGTAGTTTAGTAAATTATTTCGATGTAAACTATGGTTTAAGATTTTGTAGGTACCTAAGTAAGTACTTACCTACAAAGTTAGTACCTATAACTTATCTACATAGTTTATAACAATGTAGCTTCCCGATATCTGTCCCTGTGTGCTTAGATCTTTAAAAATACACAACGGATTTTGATGCGATTTTCTTTACTAGATAGAGTGATACAAGAGGAAGGATTTAGAATATAAAACAAAACTACTACGAGTACGAAGTCGCGGGTAACAGCTAGTATTGTATATGCGTAAGTCGGGTTTTTTTTGTGACGCAACTAAGAAGTAACCTTCTCTGTTTAGGTTTTCCTTTCATTTATTTGGCAAAAAATAATTAAAAATAAAACTTTTTTAAAATCTTTAGTAGACATTAAAATACATTATCTATACAAACTTAATTACATACAAAACTATAAAATTTTATTTACTTTTTATTAAAACCAGGTGTCTGCATGACGAATTGCTTATAATTATTGGATTTGAGTGTTACAAGTTTTTGCATTGAATTCAATCGATATCATTGTTTACGTGGAATGATGTAATAGTGCATTGGATCGATAAGATATTTGCTAGTTGGGCCCTTAACCGATTTAAAAAAGGAGGAGGGCCTGAGGTACAGGATTACCTAATTCAGGCATATGTGTTATTTTTGTTCTGCTGAATATTTAGTGCTTAGTTTATTATATAAAATGAGTTTTAATAAATATATTTGTAATCATTGGAGTACTTTACTCAGGGTGGCAAGTCGGCAAAATGCCCAACTCCCAACATTTATTTATTACACATTTAGTAAAAAAAATAGTTTTGTCTTTAATTTATTAAGGCCTCTTATGCGCGGCCTCTTTTCACAAAAATAAAAATTATTATTATTATTATTGAGGTTTAATTACGCCATTGGTCTCAATCCATTACGTATTATAGGTATGTTTATTATTTTTCATTACTCATACTCCGAAAGTAGGTCTAAAGATGCCTGAAGAGCGTGTAGAAAGAACAACTTTCAGCCCTAGGGAAAATCGCTTTCATTGACAGCTGTCATGTCAAATTATGGCTTCGCGCGGCTTGTGCAATGTGCTTGTAGCCAGTATCAGTATCATTACGTATTAGGAACTTCAGAAACCTCACCTCCTTGCTTTAGGTAATACCAAAGAATAACAATTATGGCTTCACACGGCTCATGCATACTGCCAGAGGTAGTATGGAGTATAGAGTCTCTCGTTATTATGAAGAATTTTATGTATTATTCGTAATGAAAAGCACAGTGTTTACCTCGGGTAAAAGACTCATTAAGTCCCTCGAACTGTTAGCGCCCTCGCTACATTTGGGCGCCAAACTCCGTCTCGGGACTCAATGAGTGACTTTCACACCTAGGGTAACAATGTACTATTTCGTCTAAATACTAGGCTAAAGTACCAGGCGTTCATAAGTTAGTAGGAGGTCTCAATAAAAAAATATTAGACTAGCTCGCGACTAAACAAAATACAACAAGCACAATTATTTTTATTTTGGGAGTTAATTTAATAAAATTTAAAATCTATCTACATATACTAATATTATAAAGAGGTAAAGTTGGTAATATGTATGTATGTATGTTGGGGATAATCTCCGAAACCACTGGATCGATATGGATGACATTGTGCATTGAGTTAGTTTGGAGGTAACTGAGCGTCATAAGCTTTTTTTGTATCCCGAAATTCCCACGGGATCGGGACTTACGCGGATGAAACCACGGGGCGCAGCTAGTACTTTATAAAGATGAAGAGTTTGTTTGTTTGAACGCGCTAATCTCAGGAACTACTAGTTGGTATTGAAAAATTATTTTTGTGTTAGATAGTACATTTTTCGAGGAAGGCTATAGGCTACTTTTATCTTGATATTTCTACGGGATCGTGACTTACACGGGTGAAACCGCTGGATGCAGCTAGTTATATTAATATTTATTTTCATGCATGGACCCATAGGAAATAAAGAACAATAGAATCATGGACATTTGGGAATTAGCTATTTGTTGTGGTGGAAAAAATATGTTTTATTGTTTTTTGTTGTTTTGGCTATGGGGTCAATGTACCTCTCTCCAGATGAATACAGAACTCCCCAGCGAAAGCGGACAACAAAAGCAACAGGAGCTAGAAACATGAAAAAAAAAAAGAAAAATTGTTTTTTGTTTTTACCAAATAGTCTGTGCAATAGCCAAGGCACATGAGTACACTCATGTGGCCAAGGTAGCGGTTGTCTTATCGCCTCTTTATATTCCACTAGCTGTTGCCCGCGACTTCGTTTGCGATGTGGTTTTGGGTTATTTAGAATACCTAGCATTTTTCTGCATAGATACAATTTATCATTCGGTGTAAGTTATAAAAACAAAATAGGTAGTTACATTGTTTTTAAACTAAATTTTTAATTGATTTGGCAAAGGCAATTCTTATTCTAGGCTTACTCATACTCCGAAAGTAGGTCTAAAGATGCCTGAAGAGCGTGTAGAAAGAAAAACTTTCGGCCCTAGGGAAAATCGCTTTCACTGACAGCTGTCATGTTAAATTATGGCTTCGCGCGGCTTGTGCAATGTGTTTGTAGCCAGTATCAGTATCATTACGCATTAGAGACTTCAAAAACCTAACCTCCTTGATTTAGGTAACACCAAAGAATAACAATTTATATATATTTTTTATGTATGTTCGCTGATTACTCGTAAACTCTTGGAGCGATTTGGATAATTCTTTTTTGTTTTTACTATCTAAGGTTTCCGCTACTTAAACTCATAATTCAAACTATAGCAGGAGAAAAGCGCGATAGAAGTGTAACATCGGAGGTCTTCGGTAAAGGAGATCGGTAATATTATGTAGTAGTACCTCTTTGTACTAACCTCATTTTCAGTTTCACGTAGGTAGTATTAAATGCAAACTATATGGAGTTTTGGCGGGAACGAGCTAACAACATGTCGTGCTGCAGTTTTATTTTCATGAAACTTAGATGTAACCCGAGTTGAATTGTATAATTCTGGTGGAATGTTATTCAAATTAGTTCTGTGAAAGTGCACAAGTGTAGTGAAAGTAAAAATCAGTGTCAAACATGCAGTTTTCTCGTTGCCTCCAAATCTCCAATTAAGGTTATGGTAAACTTCCCACCGCTTTACTATAACCCCTGACTTGACGGACTATGACGACTTTGACTGTATTGAAACACTTTAGGCCCGATTTATGAAAAATCGGGTCATAATTTGATGCAAAATATAACTTGACACTGGCTAAATGCACACGTGCGAAGCCATAACTCTCTTGTCCGTTTGTCTGTCGGTGTGTCACTACCGATATTCTCAGAGACGGGTGGACCTAAGTAAGTTGAATTTTAGGAAGTTTCATAGTAAATACTCAATATAGTATGTTTAATGGAATACGTAAAAAACCCCTGGTAAGGGTACTGTTCCCTTCTGACGTTCGATTACGTTTTACCACTGAAAAATATTACGATTTCACATTTTTTTAATGTTTTTTTATCAAATATCTTAATTATTGTATTAAAGTTAAATTAAAACATACCCTAAATGTTATTCTGATATATTCTGAACATATTCGTGTGGACCTTGTTAAAATCTGTTCTGTAGTTTATGAGATTACCTGGTTCAAACAAACAAACAGACAAACAGACAGACAAACAGACAAAAATTCTAAAAACTACTCTATCGTGTTCAGCTAACGATCTTAAGGCGACCTGTGTATTTTTTTTCTGGATATCTTACAATTACAGATTTTTTGATGTCTACAGATTTATTATATGTATAGATTAGAGATGCCACGAATAGTGAATTGGCCGAATACCGAATACCGAATATTCGGCAACGCTGTCGGCCGAAGCGCCGAATATTCGGCCGCCGAATGCTTGGTGGGGGCGCGTTAGCTGGAATAAGACAAGTCACAACCTGTTTTTCTCGTTGCGTTCGCGCAGCAGGCGACGACGGTGGGCGCGCGGGGCGGGGTGCTAGCAAACATTGTTTGTATTTTTTTCAATTGCGAGTAAATTGCGTCACGGAGCGCTTTGTTAGTTTATAAATAATACGTTAAGTGAAACTTAATTACTATTTTGTTAAGAAATTTGCAAAAGTTTATCTTTCTTCGCCTGGAAGTAGCGTTTATAGTGAGAGGTTATTTTCTGAGGCTGGTAACGTTTACGATGAAAAGCGCAATCGTTTGCTACCACTGATTAATTTTAAGTACTAAAATGTTGTAATTTGGAAATAAATTCATAATTTTTGAGTAAAATAACGTGTTTTTTTTTACATGATTTGCTATTCGGTATTCGGCCGAATAGTACGCACTATTCGGCCGAATACCGAATAGCAAAAAAGTGGCCGAATAGGCCGAATACCGAATAGTTGCCGAATATTCGTGGCATCATTAGTATAGATGCTAACAGTTAAACTCTTGCGTAACCAGAGACAACCGCGTCAGTAATAGTTTAGTTACCCTATTTGTATAAAACCAACGCGTAACCTCTAACTAGGTGCGCTGTACATGAATTTTGATTCTTAATTTTAATAAATACTGTTTTTAAATGGTAATTTTAATTGCATTCGTGTGTTGAGTACCAGATTAATGCCAATTGAATACGAGATTGGATTCTTATTATCGAAAACAAAACATTGAGGTCGATTTCAACACATTTTACGTAACTAAACGAAGCTAAAAAAATTTTTTTTGATAAATAGGATTGCTTTTGACCCTTATATTTTTTTAATGATAAATAGTTCAGCTTTGGCCATTATCTCATAAGATGTAGCATACTTTCCTAGAAGATATAAGGTCGTGACTCAAAGGCCTCCAAATTAAAAGAGGTCTTCGACGGACGCGAGTAAAGGTAGAAGGTAGGTAGACAGCCAGCAGTGGATAAACACTTTTTCTCAAACATGCATAGAAATATTGTCATTATTTACGAAAAAAGAACACGCGAAGTATCGAATTTACGGACAAAAAAGTCAAATCCATTGCAGGAGCGGTATCACGCCGTTTCATACAACATTGCTGGAGCGCTGTAATGTTCCAAATTGAAAAAACGCTCCTGCAATCATTGAACTACAATTACTAGCGTTATTTTCACATGTCTCTGCCTGCAATGGATTTGATTCACCTTGTCCGCAAACTCGACACATCGCGTGTTTTCTCCCCGAAAATAATGACAGTATTTTATTTCCCTGCATTCTTTTGAGAAAAGGACTATATATCACTTGGCGGAAATGGCAATTGCCTGTCTCGTATTAATGAAGTCCTCGCCCAAGCCACAGTTCGGCCTTCAAACTCATACTCGACCGATTGCTTATTTCCCGGCCTTTGTGGCTGCACCGGTCTACGTATCTAAATGTATCGGAATGGTATGTAATATGTTTACCTGTACTCGCATTCTTCTAAACATCTAAACTTCTCTTTTTTTATTGGATGGCAACTTTGGATGGAAAAGAACTGATTTAGCTTTTATGGTAGGTTGTGAGTTCATTCAAGCAGGATATTAAAGTAAATAAACATAACTTACATACTACATACATACATTAAATAGACTAACTGGTCACTTCATTTATTTGTATTTATAACGTTAAATATGTATGTCGTTTTCTGTTTATACCGATGTATTCCTATTTATGTAAAAATAAAGTTATAATTTAAAACTTATAATAGGTAATAGGTCTTTTGGGGAGGCCTATGTTCAGCATGAACGTCCTGTGGCTTGATATGATGATGATGATGGGTAATAATATAAAGTCTCTGTCTGTCCCTATGTATGCTTAGATCTTTGAAACTACGCAACGGATTTTGATGCGGTTGTTTTAATAGATAGAGTATTCAAGAGGAAGGGTTGTACGTATAATACATGTATAATATAGCCGTGCGAAGCCGGGACGAGTCGAATAATGTACCTACTATTAATTTACTAGACAGACTTACAGACTATGAACGAACACGTGTTAATCGCTTAAACTTCTCTAGTCAATCACAAGAAGAACAGATGGTGGACATTGGCCAAATACAGCAAGTTATTAATGTAGAACAACGCCAATTCTAGATGCATTTTGCATACCAAGGCCAAGCTTTACTAATAAGGTTGTCTATGGTACTAATACGTCTCGTTGCTCGCTTTCAAAAAATTAATCTGATTTAAGATAAGTAGATAGATAGATAAAAAGTGTATAAAAGTGAAGTATGTTAAAGTGTGAAATCTTTGCCTTTTCCTAACATCAGTGCGTCTATTATTTGTATTGCTCTTACCTTGATGTTTCGATTTTTTTACAATAGTCATGGTCGCGAGGAGACTGTCTCCTCAGCTGAGGAGGACAGACTATGAACTAAAAATACAAAATACGCGATTAAGACCCGGGAAAATAATTACTATGAATACAAAGCGCGGGGGTTTAAAAAGTTTATTTTCCAAACTTATTTTTGATTTTGAAGAAAAAGAGTGAACTTTGTTGTACTGAGTAGCTAATGCAATCTGTTATTTCAGCAAATGTTACGTTTGTTTCTTTTACATACGAAGCTGCAGCCCAGCGAAACGCCAGGACTAGTTCGAAGTTCTGTTGCCGACTTCCTGCTGGACCAATTTGCAATAATTTCATTATACCAGAAGCAGAACCCATTCCCTATTATACTGGCAGGTCAACTACTTGCTAACATTTCTTTATTGTTCTCTATATTTTTGACGTTCATCCATGTATGTCTTACTGACCCGGGAAATATTTTCGATAAAAATGAAATGTTAAACATTTTCATACATCATGTAGAATGTAGAACAAAAAGTTTTTGTCTGTGTGATGTTGTCATCCGTAGATTCGTGTGGATTTGTTGTATTGAATTTTAGTCACGCAAATTGTAAAACTATGAGATCACTCTATTTCAGAAAAAACAACTTTAACAAAACGGTATTTATATCTTACTAGCATCACTTAACGGTTTCACCTACCTACCTACCTATAAGTTACTTTTGATCCCAAGCGGGATCCACATTTATCAATGTATCCTTATACCAAGTCTCATTAAAATCGGTCCAGTACATCGGAGCCTATTCAATACAAACAAATCATTCTTCTTTATAATATTAGTACTATATTAGATTGCTTTTAGACCACTTACGGTTACGGCGGTAAAGTCGCCTATTGTACCACTCTGTGTTTCAGTTTGTTTTGATTTTTATTTATTTTGTGTGTGCAATAAACCTATCTGTCTAGCCCTCGGTCGTTATAGTAGATATCCTATGATTTTGACCACTTGATTGATACAGCAAGATTTGGGTTCGGAGCGCCTAAATTAAAATCTAGTTATAAAACAACATGCACATTTACAAATATAGGTAAAACCTACTTTATCCCTAAAGCATAGCTCGAACGTGTTAGCATATTTGTACATAGAAATGAATACACTAATTTTATCCAAAAATAAAAACTTTAAAATTGTCAAAGACTATATCCAAAATCAATTTTGCCTGGACCAAACAACACGCCTTTTTAAAAATATCGAGAATCAAGCTTTCTCTCGAGCAAAATGCTCGCAATTTCAATAAAGCACCTAGCGTCCATTCACTCACATTCAGTATTCTTGTTCGGAAATTGTGTATCATTACGATGTCCATTTATGGGTTAGCAAAAACATTTCATTTTCAATCTTATCACTTTAACATAAGACATCAATTTAATGCGAAGTTTTATCACCCAAGAGACAGCAAACCAATAATTTACTAGCTTACCGGTAATGTACTCTTATTTTTTAACTTAAGCGCTTAATTGGAGCAATGTAACTGTAAATTGAGATCGAAAAAGTAAGATATACGAGTATTTATATAGCAAGGTGAGTTTTATCAAACTGTTGAAGCAGTTGCAACATGGCGAGGAACAAAGTTTTATATTTAACTAGCTTTTTCCCGCGACCTTGTACGCGTAGATATCGAAAATTTGAAGTAGATTGGACCAAGGAATCATGTTGTCCCACACACAGAGAAAAATGTTGTACGATGTACGAGAAATCTCGTAAGTGCAACGAGAACTTCTGTTTGGATCCGTGACAGCAGTACTCACTAGTTGTCTTTACCAAATATTTATTATTCAGAACCAACCAGAAATTATTGTAAACACTACTAGACTACTAGTATACACGAAGAAAAAATCTAGTTATGTTTACTAGATTCATGTAAATGTAACTAGATTTTTTTGTACTATATAATAATATATTCTAGTTCCCATTACAGTAATTATTGTAGAGTCTCATTCGATGTATAAATCAATTATAGTAATCCTAGACAGCAAAAAGGAATATTAATGTTAGACTACATTGTCTCGTAGACTACGCGTCTGTACGCTCTACGAGAAATGCAGCACTTATGGCTATAGTGGAGTACAGCCACATATAGCTTTAAGTGCGGAGTCTGTAATTCGTACGCTTGATACAAAACAAAATTGTCGTCTCGACCAAGGTAACTTGATAAAACACAACGATAGCGCGATCTAAATTTACTACTGGCGCCATCTAGTTGCGACTCATAAAACTAAAAAAAATTGTAGGTACACATAAATCTAATTATTTAACTAGACTAACTTGCATTACCAAGTCGTTATTTGTATAAATAAAAGAACACAGTGTTCAGTTAAATGAACATGATATTTATCTATGACAACTTAATTATTTTGTTACAAAAACAACTTATTTTAGTTATTTTCAGAAACAAACAAAATAGTAAGGATAATTATATATTCTTGTAATAATTAAAATAATGTTGTTGTGGGTACAGACAACTTCGTAGTGCATTACTAACATGACGATCATTAATCAGAGCACTTAACTTGGTCAACTGTACATTTTATTCTAGTAAACAATACAAATCATTTCCTATTATAAACAAGAATTATTGTTTGAAATATAAAATTATTGTACCTTTGATTTAAAATATTTTTCTAGTGTACCTTATCAAACATTTATTGAGGTTTAAAATAAAATCGTAGATATTACAAGAAAACAGTATTTCAGACTAAAATTGTCGTGAAATAATTTAACTAAACTGTTTTGTACTTCTGGTTGAATCTGATTTCTCTGCGTGACATACAAACTTTGTCCCTCCTTTTCACCTAAGGGGTAGAATTTCGGAAAATCTACGTCATAACGTAGGTATCCGATAAGAAAGGATTTTCCCTGATTTGTTCAAAGAATAAACCCTCAGAGTTTCAGGTTTCTACGATTAGCTGTTTAGGCTGTGCGTTGATCCGTCAGCAAGTCAGGACAACGGATTTTATATGTATAGATATGTACATATAAACCTTTCTCTTAAATCACTCTATATAAAAAAAAAAAAAACAAAAACGGAAACAAACATTCAAGCAATAACTGAAGTATTCGGTGAGATTTGAACCAGGGCCAGGGGCTAAAAATTAATATAAAGTCTTTTTACTGAAAATATAGTTTTGAAGCTGATAATGACGTAGCTGTTATTTTGCGTCTCGGTAACGAGTTCAGAGATTTTATCTCATCTAAAAATATGCGTACCGTGCTAAAAAAAAGTTCAAACTTCAAAAACACGCTTCAAAATCCGTTGCGTAGTTTTAAAGATCTAAGCATACATAGGGACAGACAGATAGCGACTTTGTTTTATACTATGTTGTGATTGTTCTTGGGTAATAAAGGTTTGACTGAATGATTATTTAATTGTTTTCAAAATGCTTAGTACAAATTTAAGGCAAATTAAAGCAAATTAGATTCTATTTTTAGTTCCAACATAATTGAATTACAAGCTATTAAGTAGTTAAAAGTAGGCAGAATAAAAGTCACAAATTACTTCCTTATTAACTGTGTTATTTCCTGCAGACAACTAATTTAATGAATCACCCGGATATAAATAACTTAACTAGGTATATCTACGTACTTATTTACATATATAAACATCCCTAATTAAAATTATACTAAACTTGGTTACAACTTGAGTCTCGTGAACATGACGTTTGGAACAGATATCAATCCAAATAACACAAAAACCATGTTAAATATCCCGTTTAAAATAATTTTGGTATCCCTGATTTATTCACATAAGCAATCAATGATAATTCTGTAAATTAATAAATAAAGATAGTATCAGTTTAATTATTTCAGTATAGCAGAGCTCCGCGGGATCGGGAGTAACACGGATGAAACCGTGTTACTCGGGATAAATATCGGGATAAAAAGTCGCCTATGTTACTCCCAATGAATTAATGTATCCTCATACCAAGTTAAATCAAAATCAGCCCAGTAGTTTCGAAGCCTATACGTTACAAACAAAAAAAAATTAGATTGAGTTTATGATTGTAAATATAATATAGTAAATACCTAATAATGACTTCCATTAAAATTCTTTCTCTTATAATGACTTTCTGCGGTTTTCAATTTCTTCTAACCATTTCGCTTAAAGGTAACTTTAATTCCAATTAAAAATAAATTGCCGCACGAACGCGAGTTCATAATGCCAACAAGAACAGATTAAATTAATGTAACTTAACCCAACAAACTCGACTAAACGAGGTCTGTCCAGCCTTATTCGTGCTCTCACTTAAATTATTATTGGCAGTGTTTAATTTCGCGTGTTCTGTAACAAACAGGAGAGATAGGTCGCTCTGACTGGCAATTAATTGTGTTCGATCGGTTGCTTTGCCCCCGGCTTGTGGAGCACTGACGTCGGCGCCATGAAGCACTTGCACTCTATCTCGACCAGTGTTACTTTATGTGCTTTAGTTGGAGAAAAGGTTTTCTAAGTGATAGAGATAAAGAAAACATAATTTAACTCGCTAAGTGTTCCTTATGGCAATTTATTTGATTGTGAGGTACGATTAGGTCTTCAAACAGCATTTAAAATTTAAGCTATTGCATAGCTTTTATCGCGGGCTTTGAGCGCGGCGACCGAATCAAGAAATTCCGTAACGAAAATAAAGCCTAACACCCCCCACCTACCATGTAGCTCGGCCGAGCGTTTTTATTTTCAGGTTTTTCGTCAATGTAAGTTTTGAATTCAATTTCGTAATGGACTAATAAAATTAAATAACTTTATCTACCTACAGTATTATGTTACTTAACACAAACTGATTCATATTTATGGTCAAGTGATCGAGTTCGGCGGTCTGTCCTTCTGTCCAGCAGAGCGTCGCGCGCGCTGCGACGTGTGCGCCGGCGCAGCTCGGTTACCGCCTGACGCCAGATCGCGTTACCGCTCTCACTACAAGTATCGGATAGCTAAAAGATTTTGCGACAAATAGGTATTTTCATAAATTGCCGATAAGGATATCCATTGGCTTCCGAGAATATTGAGCCAATAATTAAAGCTCGTTGCTTAAAAAGTACTTTTTAAGATTTTTTTTATAATAAACTAGTAGTCCCGGCAAACCTTGTTTTGCCATATAAAAAAAGACAAAAAATTTCGTACAAATCAGTGCAGCCGTTTAGGTGGAGTTTGGCAACTAACACCGCGACACGATTGACGTAAATATTTATACGATACAGTTAACGTCACTCAATTGACCATATCTCATATGATCGTTGATGTAAATGCGGTCTAAGATGTAACACGCTTTCCTAGAAGATACCTAGGAAAGTGTGTTCGTACGCTCGTGACTCAAGGATCCCCAAATAAACGGGGGTCATGACGAAAGCTTTCATTTGGGAAAAAGAAAAACTGTACATATGGTTCAATATGTAAATAAATTAACAAATAATAAGAACATTTTCAATTCTACAAGGACTAATAAAATGGCTAGATATAAAGGTAGGAATACATACAAAAACAATCATCATAACACATTGCACTGGATATTACATTGGATTACCGTTATTACCTATCTAAAGATAAACTACCCATATCATAGAAGCTGTAAAATAACAATCAACCTCAAAGCTACAGAATATATACTACATAAAATCCGGATTCACAGACATCAAAGAGAATTGCTAAACAGTACCTATAACAATAGGAACAAGCATTTAATGTTCGTTTCTATTGTTAATGTTATTGTTTTGTATTTTGATTGTTCTAAATAACTATGGCTCAAACTATATTTTATACAAGGTTATTGGTAAATAGATTTTGTGCAACTTAGCAAACAGATATTGTTCTACGAGCTTCGGCTGATTTTTTAAAACAAAGGTCATTCAGAAAGTTCTACCTATGTTTTAATATTGTATGCTCGAAATCAGTAATCTTTTGGCACTATTATTTTTAAGACCTTTATGTGCACAGATAAAACAATCAATGATATTCTTATTCTAGAACATAAAATTTCCAATTTAGGAAAAGTCTTAAGTTTAATGACCTCTCCGAGTAAGGACCAGCTGATTTCCAGCTGAACCCTAACCTCAATATTTCCAAAAATATGTTGGAATTTCGTAAGTCGTATAACAAAAGTCGTTTGTTTAGGTGCATAGAAGTGACCCTCAAGAGCTTGCTAATATGATTACCAATAACCCTGTATATAATGTACTGCGCTTTGCTGTTTCACCCGCGTAAGTCCCGATCCCGTGGGAATATCAAAATAAATAATAGCTCATAGCCTTCCACGATAAATGGACTTTTTTACACAAAAATATTTTTCAATTCGAACCAGTAGTTCATGAGATTAGCGCATTCAAACAAACAAACTCTTCAGGTTTATAATATTAGTATAGATTTATGGTTTTGATTTTTAATTTCGAGTCACCGAACACCTAGACCGGCACAAAGAATAACAACGTCGAATTGGAATAGATTTCACGCGTCAACGCTATATCCGGTGCACGGTTCGGACACCATTTCACACGGACACCCTCAAATCAGACAATTTTAATATCGTCGTGGGAGTGATTTTATGGTAATGCATTACAATAATTACATTATTGATTGTTTTCCTTTGACACCTGGGAATTATGCAGCCGATCGCGGCACCCGGGCTTGGTAGAGTTTTTGTCCTCTGTTATGATTGCAAATTATACTAAATGGACCATGTAGTTGCATTAACGGCACTTTTAACACACACAGCAAATGGAGGAACTGGTTTGAGATTGTCGTCGGGCGAAGGCGTGAGAATGGCAGGTCGCGGGATATTCTCATGGCCAGCGTGACGTCACGGCTGCACCTGCACGCATCAGCTCGAAGACAAAAGGAAAATATCGCTAAAGTGTTTATCCAATTGCGGTTTCAAGTTCGCACAAGTTCGCTTGCGTCAAGGTTGCTGCAATTGAGCGTAGGCGGCACTTTGGGTTATCGAGGCGAACTGCAGACATAAAAACTCCAGTAAAAGCCTAAACAAGCAAAAGAAAACAACTAACTAGAGAACGAATAAAAGTCGGACTTATCTACCTTCACTATCAAATTCCAAGGAATAAATGTAGCCAATAATAGTAATTGCAATTTCAGAACACCTTTAAATAACAAATTCACGACAATACTGTGTAATTGGACCTGCATAACTATTTGTAACTTATCAGAAATTGCTGTCTCTGAATCGCCAGTAATTCTGGAAACCATATCTCTTAAGACCTAGACCAATGACTTCCATTTGTGTCAATAAATTACAAGATATAACAAATATTAAGACAAGATAAGCTCAAAAGCAGAAAAATATAGATACATAAGTAAATCTAGCAAGAGTAAACAGTCACTTTAGATTGAATCAGATTATTCTCAAGAACTAATTAAGTTTATATTAAGTACATGTCGCAATAACTCGTTCGCTACGCGACAAAATCGAGGCAGTGAAGAGTGAATACTGGTTTAATTAATGGCTTTAATAATGTTCTTATGTGAGCGACATTGTCCTGTGAATGTGTGGTGAGCATGAAACGCAAAAAGCGTTTGTTTATCTATTTGGCAGTACGTTTAAGTTACGAAAATAATCTGCCTTAAAAAGATTGCTTTTTATTAGCGATATCGCCAATCGATAGACTTTTATTTTTATATTTTTGGAAATTGACACAAGTCAAAGAAAAGTCACGTAGTCTTGCGTTAGATAAAAAAAATGGTGGATAAGTTCCATCTTATGCTAATTTTGTACAATGTTTTATGTCAATTTCATACAATTAAATCTATCGATTAGCGATATCGCTATCTTTATAAGGGAGCTGATAAGAATCTTGTAAGATTTGTTCAATATTTTAACGACTATTTGTAATGTGTATTATATATTGTATATTTTTGTAAAATTATAACTAAAAACAAAGTTTTGGTCACTCAGTTAAAAAAAAATCGAAATAGGTGATGAATAATATCAGCTTGAAAATCAAATTACAACATTATTTAAAACATTTTAGCAAAAATGTTACAAATTTCTTAGCAGTGTTTACGTTTTTTAGGGTTCCATAACCAAAGGGTAAAAACGCAACCCTATGACCGAGACTTCAGAGTTAATTCGTCTATGCTGGCTGTAAGTTTCTATTGAACCGTCATAGCTAGACTATTGTTTTTTTTTACAGATTATGTATTTCTGTTACCACTCTAACAACTAATACTAAAAGCAGAAAAAAATGAGTTGGGCTCCCATACAACACGGAACCCTCGGTCCAACTCGCACTTGGCCGCTTTTTTTTGTTTTATCTCTCGAAGTTCGTATCGTATATTAATAACAATAATACCTGTTCCAAATAACCGATGATCGGTCGTGGGAATCTGTGACAGGTGTACCATCATCTCATCAGCTACCGATGTACGTGTCCTGCATGCGTCTTCGAAAACATGGAAATTAATGTGGTAAAAATTGCGTCAATCAGATTGAGTTGTTGCGTATAATGGGAATTTTATAACGAGAAAGTTGACGAGATCAATTGAAGTGTTGCAGAAAATTGTAACCAGTATCTACTGGTTACAATTTTCTATGCTAGCTAGCCAACAACTTTGTTGTTGCTATCTAGCGCTTTTAGACAAGATTACTTTCCATTAGCGATATTGGCGATATCGCTAATCAACAGAGATTTTTGTATGAAATTGACATAATGCATTGTATGAAATTGGCATACTCTATCCTGCTAATATTATAAATGTGAAAGTTTGTGTTTGTGTGCTTGGATGTATGTATTGTAAAGTTACTCCTTCACGCTAAAACTTCTGAATCGATTGCAATAAAATTCGGCATGTAGATAGCTAGAGGCCTGGATATAGGCTACTTTTTATCCCGATTTTACCACAGGATCCGTGGGGCGCAGCTAGTCACTCTATCAATCTTCTTTTGTCGTTGACGTGACGTTTACATACAAATTAATATCTCAATCACATTATTTGTAGGATGTAGTGCGCGAAGACTAAACAGTTACTGTTAAGACAACTGTTAAGACTATTTTTCAAAGTAGTTAGGCCGAAATTCTGAAACTTTCATTGTTAAAAGTAAAGGGTACCGGGGGCTCTCTTCATACAAACGTAGTCGACTGTTTTCTCCCTAGATAATGACACTAGAGCAAATATAGCAGCATAAAACTTATAACTGCAATGACCACGCCCCTATGTTTCGGTATATTTTTTTTGTTTTATAAATCTTAATTTCTATGATAATTAGAAAATGAAAAAACCAAAACATAGGAGCATAGTCATGGTAGTTGTAGGTTTTATGGCTCAGAAATATTTGTGCTAGTGTCATTATCCAGGAAGGAAACAGTCGACTACGTTTGTATGGAGAGAGCGCCCGGTACCCTTTCTCCTTAAGACTTTTTTGTCACAGTAGTTTCGCCAAACTACTGAAACATTCAGTGTTAATGGTACGGTTATAATTTGATTGAAAGAATTGGTAAGAATGTCAAAATTTAAATAATGTGAAAAAAAAAATATAGGTAAAGTAAAAAAAAATATTGTTTACTCCCAAGTAAAAAAGTACCAACATCCTGAGTGAAGCATACTAACTAAACCATTGCAATGAATAAAAAACACGTTCATTGAATACAGTGTGGGAACAGCGGACAGGTGGCGGACTCGCCTCAGGAAATCTTTACCAGCTCCTGTGTGATAGTCTAATTTACTGAGACTTGATTACGGATACTGGTTAGATAGGATCCTAGAACTGACGCTACTTTACTTCCCTTAGGCTGATTATTTGTTGGGAGAATTATTTTGTACAGTGTTTGGACAAGGGGTTTTTAATACGAAAGGGGGTTGGTCTAGAGAGGCTAGTGTATGGTATGTAGGCTAGTGTATGTAGGTGGTGTATAAAAACCATCTCAATAAACAAAAAAAAAACCAAAGGTAAATATTATGGCCTCTTACTCTGAGAAACAGCTGATTGTTAAGTGTGTTTGGACAAGGGGTTTTTAATACGAAAGGGGGTTGGTCTAGAGAGGCTAGTGTATGGTATGTAGGCTAGTGTATGTAGGTGGTGTATACAAACCATCTCAATAAACAAAAAAAAAACCAAAGGTAAATGGCCTCTTACTCTGAGAAACAGCTGATTGTTGAGTAAACATAGGCAACCTCAAAATTGTCTCATTAATTGCGAAAATTTTGAGGTCGAATTTTAGAACAGAAGTTTTTTACCTAGACATCTAGATCAAGTCAGACAGACACATTGTATTTTATATTCGTGGTATTTTCGCGGAAGACTTCCTTAACTTTGATTGATATTGAGTTTCTAGGAAATCAATTACGTAGATCAAATATGGAGTTTTTCTCGTATATTACTATACCTAGATATAAATCAAATAAAAGTGACTTCACTAACATAATTTTTCAAACACAGTGAAGTTCTCATCATTGTCTTTTAATTATTATAAAACAGAAGATATCGTGGGAAACCAAAGCAGGTGCAAGGGGTAATTTATAAGTTTAGAAGAATTTTATTTGATCTGTAATATTAATGTTTAGTTTTAAAATATGTGTATAAAATAATAGAAATTCCTTTAACAGTGAGTAAGGAAAGCTTTCCTATGAAAGCCTTTTTTGAAAATCTGATACACCTGTAATATTTCGGGACACCGTTTTAGCGAATTCTGCGTATATAGGGAACGTTTTTTATTGAAATAGAATTCAATTCTAGATTACCCATTAACATTGTTTTTAAACTATATTTTTAATAAACAACTGTTTTTATACCTATATTGAAATTATTAATTTTACCTACCAATTTATTCCAATTCAATATTACAAATACCTATATATTTTTTACGTTTTTTATTAATTTTAATTGGACGGTTGTTTAACTATATTTTAAATGCGGGTTGTGAGTTCGATTTCGGCCTCAGGCAAGTATTTATGTTTAGATATTTGTCAGTGGTCTGGTTGTTTCTGTGTATTATAAGTATATTTTACAAATGAAAAGTTTATAAGTAATATATTCATTGTCTAGTACACATAACACAAGTCTAGTTACTTAGCTTGGGGCTAGATGGCGATATGTGGAATATCCTGCAAATTTTTATTTTTTGTTTTGGTAAGATTAATACCATCTCAGTCTGCCTATGATCATGGGATCTGCAAAGTTCTCGAAACGTTAGCTTTTAACAAAAAGCAAAATAAATGCCATAGACGTTAAATTAATTTCATTATGAGTTCAAGTCGCGAAAACCTCAGATAATACTAAGCTGATTCAAATAAACCAACAGCCATAGTACTGTTTGTGTGCTAAAGCTGACAAAAAGGTGAAACCATAAAAGAAAAACCAACGGTTAACAAAAACCGGAACCACAGAGAAAAACTGCGAGTGTCAATACTGCGAGGATGTGAGTCACCGTGGGAAGCTGCGCAGGTGACTCGACTCCTGCGCACATTAAGGTACACCTATCCTGATGTTACGGTGACCATAAGTTTAGAATTAATCACAGCTGAATCAGAATCAGAAAATATTTATTGAAGAACTGGGTAGAATTTGGTGTTGGGGTTTTTACAGAATACAGTGCCTAGCAGTTATTAATTATTTTAATTTTTTTATGACGGTTATATATTTTTTAGTTATTCTTCGTGAAATAACTAACACTTCGAAAGCTTCAGTGATATCAAGCAGAATAATTAATAACTACATAACCGTTATTTAAAAAAATAAGACTTTAAAATATGCACCTGTTACCCTCAGTCCTTTGTTGACTGTACAATAACACGTAAAATTATAAATAAAGCAAAGGCTAATCTAGTTAAGTAAGTATGTAATGTTCATTAACTTCAAGTTGAGTAGGTAAGTAGATAAATATTAAATTCTTGACTGCATTCAGTCCTTAACTAAGATTCAAAATATTCATTCAGATTGTAGAATGTTTTTAATATGAGCCATTTTTTAAGTTTTACCTTAAAATATTACCGTTTAAATATTTTTAAGTCTAATGGAAGGTGATTATATATTTTATGGCTGATATGTAGGAATTTTTGTAATAATTGAACACAAAACATTACAAGCTTATGCGAAACATGCCAAGGAAAATACCTATAACCTAATATAATAAACAAAAATACTTTATTAAATAGTCCACAACAATAGATTAAGCTTATCTATGATACCTACTTTAGGCTAATGCTAGTATCGTAAACATCGCTTATTCTATAATTATTTTTGTAAATATTTGGCTAAACATAAACATCCTTTAACTATCTGAAAGAAAATATATCTAAAAAAAAAATTTATTTAAATCCAAGTTTGACAACACAGTAAAAATAAAAATAATCTAAATCTTCTAATCTATTATCTATACATATAAAATGCTTTGTCCTGAATCACTGACTGACTGACTGACGGATCAACGCACAGCCTAAACCGCTGATCATAGAGACCTGAAACTTGGAGGGTGTGTTTTTTTTTGTGTGACGTAGGCATCGGATAAGGCAGGATTTTCCGAAATTCTACCCCTAAGGGGGTGAAAAAGGGGGGGCAAAGTTTGTATGGGACAACGTGATTCCTTAGTCCAATCTTCTTCAAATTTTGCATAAACATTCTTTAACAGAATTGATGGAACACGTGTTTCGTATTTTTTTGAAATTCATCTCCTAACGGGGTTAAAAAGGTGTAGGACGTTATTTTCGGGGTGATTTGCTTCGAAGTTGATATCAATACTCCTTTTAACATACCTTTAACATACCTACATTGTATTTTGACACATGTTAAAAAATGGATTTCAGTTTTTATTCAAAGAGGTTGCACTTTTAGGACACGGCCTCATATGGACGTAGAATTCGAAATTTAAAATGGAGGACTAGAACATTTTGGTTAAATATACGAATTATTCAAGTCAAGGCAAAATATTTTATTCATAATAAAACCCGCGTAAGTCCCGATCCCGTGGGAATATCGGGATAAAAAGTATGCTATACTATTGTGTATTTGTAGTCTGTGTGTTTCGTAGGACGCGTTCGTGTCGTCACGGGGCGGGCGGCCGGGGTTTTTCGTTGATTACTCAGGTTCTACTAATTGGATCTTCCTTAAAAAGGAGCTATCTAATAGTGAAAACTAGGTTTTAATTGGTTTATGCGTTTTTATTATATAAGTAACAAAAAAAAGTATCTATAGAGGAAAATAATTTTTAAATTAACTTTCCCATTTTGGTAATTTTAAAACCCTAAGAAATATATTACAGTTAAACCAATTAAAAATCATTTTAAAACCATTTTCGACTTCTACGCGGACGAAGTCGCGGGCAAAAGCTAGTCTGCAAGTTCTGTAACTTTACAACCGTTCGTAGCGTACACTACGGAAATAATGCATGTTTATTGTATTTTCTCTCTTGCCTTTATTTTTCATTAATAGTCCCAAGTTTCATAGACAGCATGGTCACATCATTTATTTCCAGCATGATAATCAAGAAAACTTGCTCATCTTGATAGTTGGCATCGCTAACTACAAGACTTCAAAGTGATTTATTTTTTTTAGCTCGATTTCCTATACAATTAATGATCTTGCTTGAATTAGATCGAAATGATAAAAAGATGTGCACTAACTATCCTATCTATCTGAAGTTCTCGATATTTTTCTATCGAGTCAAATCACTCTAATGTTTCAAAGTGACAATACAAAGCAAATCTTCACCTTTATGATAGTAGGAATTCTAAGGATTTTAGAGGTTGATACCCAAAAACTGTTTCAAAGACATCTCTATCGCGCTTCTGGTATTTCCACTTATTACCTATCATGCACGTATTGATAATTTGTACGAATTGAAATATTGTACCAATATTAGAATTGTACGTACTGATAACTTGTACGAATTGAGATATTGTACCGATTTTAAAATTGTACGAATTGCTCATTGTACTACGTACTGATAGTTTGTGTAAACTGAGAATTGTTCTAATTGCGATATTGTACTGATGGCGATGCTCGCTTCTAAACATAACATAACGTTAGTGAATAATTATTGTTTTAATCATTCAACTAGATAAATAATCTGCATAAGTTCAATCTATTAATCAAATCAAGACATATCGATATGTCTGTAAACAGACCGTATCAAAATTTATTTCTAATGAATGCATCAACAAAATGCCACACACGTTGTACGTAGTCCAAAACTGTTCTTTGTAGAGACTTGCCTATTAATAAACGGAACAAACGATTTCCACGGGTTCGTGCTCGTGCGTGCACGCTTCATTTCCACGCTTTTACAATTAAACGTTATTTGTTTTCAGTGAAAATACATGTTTGATCGGAATGTTTAATGGTAGAGCAATGCATCTGGTGTCTTTATTTAGGATTGTTTTATTTCCCTATAAATTCGTATTATGTTGCACATTAACTGGGAACGCAGTAACTGTATTCGTTTACAACGGAGTTAAAGAAGAGACTCCTGCCCTACCACAATAAGTGCGTCGGGTTCAAGCCAACGCGTCGGCTTATGCCGACCCGCGCCCCACACTAGGTGGAATTTTGAGCCTGCCCATCATAGGATTTTTGAAAAATTAAGTTGTTTTATTCGTGTTTTAAGTATGCAGGATTGCCGGGGACATAAAAATATTCAAAAATAAGTAATTCTGGTTATGTTATTTTTTAAAAACAACACAAAATATGATTTTTGTTATTTTTTTTAAATAACAACTAAAATCACTTAGTTTTAAATGGTTTGATTTCCCCAAAAATCCTGCATACTTAAAACACACGAAAAAACAACCTAATTTTTCAAACTTTTTATGAAAGGCAGGCTTAAAATTCCGCCCAGTGTGAGGGTTTGGATGTTGACGTTGGCTTGAAGCCGACGCAATAAGCGCGGTTGGGCTCTTGGTCCAATTCAAGCTCAATTTAAGTTCCCACGCTAAATGATATGCACGTATAAACACGACCGCGGCTCCAAAACATTTGATTTGCAAGAACCAGCCAATAATCACCGAAAAACCGTTGTTTAAAAAACAAAAGAAGGCCAATAATTCATAGACAACGAGGTAATAACACGGTTGGTGGCTTCGTCAATGATGCGTGGGTTGATTTGGTGAAGTCTGAGTTTGATCGCGGATATCCTTCCCCTGCGTCCTGCAAGGCCGTGGGAATTTGCGTACTCGGTTTAATTACTTCATTGAATGGAGAACCTTTTACTCTAAATGCATAGGTATAATGGAGAGACAGACAGAAATGATTTTTAGAAACATTTAATTAATGTCCTAATTTTTTATAGTAACTCCGTTTCTTTACTTCTTTGTACATATTTTTTTCCTTTTCTACATAAAAAACTAGAGAGGTGTCAAGGGACACCCGGGTGGAACGAAGTTCCTTTCGATTTTTTATTGAAGTAATAAAATCAAAAAGTGTCGTTACAACTTTTGGTCTTAATTTTTTCCGTCTAGCTCCCTTTCGTAACGCGCGATAAGGAACTTCGTTCCAAAAAAAGAAAGTAAACACAAAACAAAGCCAACGTACTGACTTAAACCTACAATGAGTCCATCGAATGCCTCCTAAAGTTTAGTTCTAATGCCTCCACGTTCAATCTTAATTAATTCCAAAAGGTAAAACAGAAAATTATCAGAAAATTGTCAAAGGACACCCGGATGGAATGAAGTTCCTTTCGATTAATTAGTTAAGGAATTGTAATTATTTTTAATATTATAATAATATTTTTTTTTTATTTACAATTAACAAATATAATGTAATATAAACTTAATCTGTAGGCTCAATTTTAGTAATTACTTTCTATGAGAGAGAGAGAGAAACACGCGCACGCAGCACGGCTCACAACTATAGCAAAAAGTGTTTGTAACGACACTTTTTGCTATAGTTGTGAGCCGTGCTGCGTACAACTTTTGGTCTTAATTTTTTCCGTCTTCGTTCTTCTTCCAAAAACATTATCATCATCCTATCAGCAGCCACGGGACGTCCATTGCTGAAGATAGGCCTCTCCCAAAGATGCCGCATGCCATCTCATCAGAGGCTGCTTAGTCTCCAATCTAGGACTCTTCGTCCCCAACGGCCATTAATTCGACGCGCCACAAAAAACTTATAAATAAATAAAATAAAATAAATATTGCAGGACATCCCACACATCGCCATCTAGCCCCAAGCTAAGTAACTAGACTTGTGTTATGGGTGCTAGATAACGGATACACTACATAAATATCCTTTTCTTTTGTAAATATATACTTATAATACATAGAAACAATCAGACCACAGACAAATATCTAAGCATAAATACATGACTGTGGTGGCATAAATACATGCATGTGTGTGTGTGTGTGTGGAATTTAATTTAATGTTGTATTACATCTATACTAATATATATATATCTATACTAATATTATAAAGCTCCGCGGTTTCACCCGCGTAAGTCCCGAGCCCGTGGGAATATCGGTTATTCGATTTTTTCTCACCTTTTAAACCTTCCCTAGACCTCCACGAATAATTCAAGACCAAGATAAGATAAATCCGTTCAGCCGTTCTCGAGTTTTAGCGAGACTAACGAACAGCAATTGATTTTTATATATAAGAAGACTAGCTGCGCCCCGCGGTTTCACCCGCGTTTGTCTCGATCCCGTGGGAATCGATTTTTTCTCACCTTTTAAACCTTCCCTAGACCTCTACGAACATTTCAAGACTAAGATAAGATAAATCCGTTCAGCCGTTCTCGAGTTTTAGTGAGACTAACGAACAGCAATTCATTTTTATATATAAGATACTAATATTATAAAGCTGAAAAGTTTGTTTGTTTTTTTGAACGCGGTAATCTCAGGAACTATAGGCTATAGCTCATCAATCTCATCTCAGGAACTATAGGCTATATCAGCTATAGGCTACTTTTTATCCCGATATTCCCACGGGAGTTACGCGGGTGAAACCGCGGAGCGCTGCTAGTTTTACATATTCGTACGGTAGGTTATGTATAACAGCTATATTTATAAGACCATACCGTGACAGGTGAAGTATAAATTACGGTTCCACTCTGTGAGTTGATGTCCATCGGGCTGTAACTGAGGGATGTGCAATCAGTGTGTTATCGTTCCGTGAAGTTACTTATGTGCTCTATGCTTTTTGTGTTACGTTCTTAAGGAGTGATCAGTGACCGCACTTCCCTTTATATTTATTATAAACTAGCTGTCCTAGCCAACGTTCAAAATAAGCAAAAGATGCTTATAAAAAAAATATTGATGTTGTTCGATTCTTATACACAAAAAAATTATACAAATCGGTTCAGCCGTTTAGGTGGAGTTTGGCACCGCGTCACGATTGACATCAATATTTATACTATACGATACTAACGTCACTCAATTGTTTTGCCTTTCCGGAAGTGGAGAGGCCACTAAAATCTGAACTTTATGATATGGTAATTAAGTTCAAATTGACTTTTGAGTATTATTACGAATCGTTTGTATGGGAATTGGGAGTGCAGAAAAGTGTTGTTTTAAGACTTGTTCAGACATTTTTTTACTTTTTTCTCTCCGTAAGAACATGGTAAGAACCATCCTCGTACCAACTTCAGCGAATATTTAAAAAAAAGAATTTGCGAAATCGGTTCAGCAGTTCTCGAGATTTGCGCTTAGGAACACTTCAGCGATTCATTTTTATATTATAGATATATGAAATTCAAAGTCCTGACTGACTGATATTTTACATACAGCTCAAACCAATGAAAGGATATAAAATTTGGAAATTGGGATACGGAAAAAACATTCATATGGCTATTATGACGTAGGCATCCGTTAGAATGCCTACGTCACCTTACTAGATTTGGGAGATTCAACCCCTACGCAGACGAAGTCGCAGGTCTATAGATATAAATTACTTCTCTTTGTTTAATGCTCATATTATTATGTTTAATAATCAATGCGTGCGAGTGAGACGCACTGCTTGGATAGCGAAGACGACGATTGATGCATTGCTGAATTGATATTGTTATGAACTTACGAATATTGTGTGAATACCCACACGTTAAATCTTTTTTTTGTGTTGATTATGTTTAGTTAATATTAACAGTAGTTTACGTAATGTAGGTTTATTTAGTAAGAGGATTGTGCAACTCTCACACAAACCAATTACTGGTTTAAGGGAGTGAAGATAATGTATGTTATGTTATTGTTTTTTTTGGTAAATAAATAAATAAAAAAAAAATCGTGAAACAGTGATCAAGTTTGTCATACAAAATTTAACAGTTGCCATATGTGTGCCTTACTTTTTATGTAAATCTAGAGTAAAATAAGAAGTAAAAGACATTATTGTTTATTAATTTCACAGTCCAAAATTGGTATGATTTGGAACTACCATTTCTACTTCATTCATGTCTTTAGGTACTTACCTTACTTTTGTAAATTATAATTATTGAAAGAGGGTGACCATGTTCCGGAGTTCCTCCGTCTTCAACGAAGTCTCAGTTACTGTGATTATTATCCTTCAATTGTTACCTTCGCCTTAGGGTGCCTACACACCGTGATTCCTTGCCGCACCTCTTATTCATAATTTCTTCGTTTCGCTCTGATGCCTTTTGGTGAATGACCGGTGAGAGTTAAAAAAAAGTGAATCACAGGAATCACGGTGCCTAACCACGTTGTTAACGTGCAACTGATTTTCTTCGCCGTTGTTATTTGGCCACCTTAATTTTAGAATTGGGTTTTATATTTATAATTTCTTTATAGAATGTGTTTCAGCGAAGGGGTTCCAATACAAAAGGGGGTTGTTCTAAACGTCTAGGCTAACAACTTAAGACTTTTGGAAATTCGGACATTTCGTCCGAAGTTTTTGTATGAAACACCTGATTTTCAAGGAAAAAAATCCCTCAGAATTAACGAAACGAAAAGTTCGAATTTACAAAAATCGTAGAACAAAAGTTGTTCGCCAAGACGTCTAGAACAACCCCCTTTCGTATTAAAACTCCTTCGCTGAAACACATTGTATACCTCTCTTATTATTAATATTACAACATACATATAATCTAGTTTAATCTACGAATATCGTAACATAATCTCGGTTGTCAGTATGAACACTTACGTGACATTTATATCGGCCAATCATCGAGCAATTTCTGTAAATGACGTCCAATTACGCGAGGGCGTCTCGAACGCGCCAATTAGATGTCGTTGCGCGCGCACCTGGCTCACGAACTCTACGGTCACGCGCAAAATTCAATCATAAATCCTTTCTCGTTATTATGTGAGATACTGTTACTATTTTGACCAAGAACAAAGGTTTACGAAATTGTGGACAAGAAATAGACGGAAATATTATGAAGGGCTTTATCAATAAATTGACACCAAAGATACAAATTATCTGGTGAGATTTGTCGAATTCCTTGTCACTTTGCTTGCAATAAAACTTGTTTTTTTTTCTTTTATTATGGCTTCGCACGTGTGCATTTAGCCAGTGTCAAGTTATATTTTGCATCAAATTATGACCCGATTTTTCATAAATCGGGCCTAAAGTGTTTCAATACAGTCAAAGTCGTCATAGTCCGTCAAGTCAGGGGTTATAGTAAAGCGGTGGCAAGTTTACCATAACCTTAATAGGAGATTTGGAGGCAACGTGAAAACTGCATGTTTGACACTGATTTTTACTTTCACTACACTTGTGCACTTTCACAGAACTAAATTGAATAACATTCCACCAGAATTATACAATTCAACTCGGGTTACATCTAAGTTTCATGAAAATAAAACTGCAGCACGACATGTTGTTAACTCGTTCCCGCCAAAACTCCATAAAACTTGTTGGTAGGCGTTGTACGAAAATTCTGCCGATTTCGGAGGTTTATATCACTTTCAAATACTTTCAATCGGAATCATAATATCAGTAACAAGACGTCCACTGCCCCAAAGATTCCTAAAGCGGTCAGTCACATGTTCTGTGCATACAAAGGCTTCCCGCGACCTCAATTAAGTCATCTGTCCACCTAACCGGAGGCCGTCCCATTTCAATAAAGCTACAAAACTTATATTCGAGTAACATAATGTTCAATTTGAACAATGTTATCATAAAGTGCATCAATGTAGGTCCAGAGAATGAAGTCGTGCCATCCAGCAGGAAGCGGCGATTACTGTCGCTAATGAGGAAACAGCTACTGCGGCGGCCGTGTATCCTGCGTATTGCGCCCGCGCCGAGTCAAGCGTCGATGCATTTATTGTCCAATTTTTTTAACAACTTATACTATACTAGCAGCGCTCCGCGGTTTCACCCCCGTAATTCCTGATTCCGTTGGAATTTCGGGATAAAAAGTATAGCCTTCCTCGATTCATGGACTATCCAACACAAAAAGATTTTTTTAATTCGAATCAGTAGTTCCTGAGATAAGCGCGTTCAAACAAACAAACAAACTCTTCAGCTTTATAATATTAGTATAGTTTTTAAGATCAGTTATACAATATTTGTCATTTGTATGACTAAAAAGTTCTAAAGAATCAGTAAATAGACATATCGTGTTAACGCCATTTTAAAAAGTTAGAAGATAATAATCCTATCACACACATTAGTATATTTAACTAGCTGTGCCCTATGGTTTCACTCAATAAAGTTCGATCTTTTTAATATTTTCTAAATATTCTAAATACAAACACTAGAATAAAAAGAATTATCCAATTTGGTGCAGTCGTTCAAAAGTTAAACATTAAGGTGATTCATATTATATAGAATTAATTACATATAATATCAACTAATAATTGCATCTTTAGATGGAATACGTACGTTTTAACTCAGTAGTTTGAGTTCCAACAAACCCAAGGATTAGTTAGATATTATTATTATTTTACAAAAGTATAAAATGTATAATAAAAAATCTTTGCATATCTAATCCAACGGTCGGCCACGCTCCGTTGCTGATCACTGACCCATCACTATGGGAACGCCTTGACCTTCGCTAAAGGACACCTGTTTGAGGGCAAACTTCTTGGGGAATCTTAATCATGGGAATAGTTCAATCGTTAGGGAACATTATTTGTTCCGTTTCTTGACAGGAAGAATTCGAATAAAGGTTATTTAAAACTCCTATCGTTTTTGTGTATGGACTTACGCAAGACGCATCATAGTCAAATCAACGTCATGCAAATTAATAAATATTGCAGGACATTCCACACATCGCCATCGAGCCCCAAGCTAAGTAACTAGACTTGTGTTATGGGTGCTAGACAACGGATGTTACTTTTCTTTTACCAGACCACAGACAAATATCTAAAGATAAATACATGTCTGAGGCGGGAATCGAACCCGCAACGCTGTGTTTGGCAGTCCGGCATAGTGACCATTGTGCCAACTGGGTCGTTCCAATTGGAGATTGAAATTGTATGATTCCAAATGAATAAAGAATTATGATTTTATTTATTACTAGCTGCGCTCCGCGGTTTCACCCGCGTAAGTCCCGATCCCGTGGGAATATCGGGATAAAAAGTAGCCTATATGTTAATCCAGGCCTCTAGCTATCTACATACCGAATTTCATTGCAATTGGTTCAGTAGTTTTAGCGTGTAGGAGTAACAAACACACACACACACATACACACACACTCACAAACTTTCACATTTATAATATTAGTAGGATAGGATACTCTTCAACGATCTTATACTTACAATCATCAACAAATATATTTCGAAAAAGATTATTACAGGATTTTATGTTGATAAAAAACTCTATGGCCCATAACTCATTAATAGGTACCAACTCTTAACATCTTACACACGTGATAACTTTTAAACGAAATATCCGATTGAGATGAAACAAAAAGTATTTTACTTCTACATAAATACTCTTGATAACATAATGCTTAATTTTGATAAAGATTTAATATTACGATACATATTTAAAGTAGTTTTTTCTTCAGACGATTTAATAATTATTTTGAACACAAAATCGGTTATTGTGATTAAACTATGATAGCTAGATATATTATGTTCTCGCGGACTTTTTTGTAGGTCTTAATGGGATCTACAAACCCGTAGTACATCATTTTGTTCTATTGTCAATAGTTTTTGCAGCGCACGCAAAAATAGGTTTTCGATTTTACATCTTGTGTTACAAAAAAGCAATTTTATTACGGATCCATAATTTTGAAAAAAAATACATAGCCTATAGCCTTCCTCGATAAATGGACTACCCAACACTGAAAGAATCATTCAAATCGGACCAGTAGTTCCTGAGATTAGCGCGTTCAAACAAACAAACAAACTCTTCAGCTTTATAATATTAGTATAGATTTTGATCATTTTCGATGATTTTTCTCCTGTTATTTAACTTAGACCTAACAGAAAAAAAACTTGAGAGGTGTCAAGGGACACCCGGATGGAACGAAGTTTCTTTTGATTAATTAGTGAAGGAATTGTAATAAAATCAAAAAGTGTCGTTACAACTTTTGGTCTTAATTTTTTCCGTCTAGCCCCCTTTCGCAACGCGCCATAAGGAACTTCTTTCCAACAACAATAAAAATCTCATAAACTGCAAGACAGGAATGAGAAAAAGTGATTAACAGGTACTTGTACTTGTACTTGTATACAGGCTGTTTTCCGCCATTGGACCCTTTTTAATTGGGTCCTTTTTGCGTGAGGATGGAGTAGGCTTGCCCAACACCTACTTACCCTCTCAGCTTAGTCGAAAATATCCAGAGGAGAGAACTTGTCAATACTTCTGGAGCCAACTAAGCCGCGGGTTTCATCACGATGTTTTCCTTCACCGTAAGAGCAATGTCAATTAGCGCACATAAATTTTTCTTAAGAAAAATACATTGGTGCACGGCCGGCCGGGATTCGAACCCACGACCTTCAGAATGAAAGTCGAGGTATCTACCACTAAGCCAACACCGCTCTCATGGGAATAGTTGGATAGTGAATAGTGAATAGTGATTAACAGGTAGATTTACCTTTAAATAGTTATTATTAAACCAATTTATCAACTCATCAACGCAACCATAACACATTCGTACAAACAACCCTTTTTATTTAACGCTAATCCCGCCAAAATTGCGCGCCAAATGGTAAACATTTGTCAATGGAGTAGCCTTACAATAGCTCATTGATGCAGTCAGCACCTGTAATAGGGGTTCCCCACACGTGGCTTCGTCATATGTTGCCTCTCACCTGGTGGAAATCTCGCCCCTCGTGAGGGGTTCAGCGTTTGTTTTACTCACACATGTCACCAGCGGCTGTTACAGACAGATGCTTAAATACGTTGCTGACAATTGTTATATCGTGATTGACTTCTGTCTATTATGATGATGGACTGATGCATCTTATGAATGACTAGTTGCGCCCCGCGGTTTCACCCACGTAAATCCCAATCCTGTGCGAATATCAAAATAAAAAGTAGCCTTCGTCGATTAATGGACTATCCAACACAAAAATAATTTTTCAATTCGAACTAGTAGTTCCTGAGATTAGCGCGTTCTTACAAAAACAAACTCTTCAGCTTTATAATGTTAGTATAGATGGAGTAATCGAAGATCAATACCTATCTATACCTATCTGTCATTCCTATCTTTGTGTTCAATTATATTCTTTTGATTTTCTCTCTTTTACCTTTGTTTTTATTCTCTGTACATGTCAGGGTTCTTATGTTTGTTTGGGTTGATCTCAAGGCTCCAAAAAATATTTAAAAAAAACTGTCAACATCTCTCAACTGTTCTAAATGTTTATTTTTGTCGTTTACTTGTCCAAATAAATGTTTTTCTATTCTATTTATCTATAAAACGTAACCAAAAGTAATTCAATAAAAATGGTTGTACAAAATAGGTAAAATAAATACTTTAAACCAATTCTTTGTCTTCCACCTGTCCTTGTCTTAATTTATTTGGAGCTGACGCAGTTCGTCTAACCACACTTAAAATTTTTAATTTAGGTAGTTAATTTTAAATAGATTAAATAGGTTACGTAAAGCCACAAACTCTGCTTCAAAATAATATCGTATTGATTTATAATTATTTGTTACCAAAAACTAACACGACACGAGCACACTTTGACCTCCAGGTGTTCAGGAATCATGCGCATGACATCTGCGTGTGCGTGCAAACACCGTTACGTTGTTGTTTGCATTGTTATATGGCAACAATAGCACAAAATAATAAATAACATTGTACTATTAATATCTACAGTTAATTGATGATGCCCATTCCTGAAAAGTTTGATTCAATGCAATGCGCGTGATTCGATTTGCAACATATCGATAATAGCTGCGACCCGCGGTTTCACCCGCGTAAGTCCCGATCCCGTGGTAATATCGGGATAAAAAGTAGCCTATGTGTTAATCTAGGTCTCCAGCTATCTACATACTGAGTTTCAACGCAATCGGTCCAGTAGTTTTTGTGTGAAGGAGTAACAAACATACACACACACACACAAACTTTCACATTTAAAATATTAGTAGGATACAATGTTGCCACTTTACGTATTCGGTGCATCAGCACTTAATCAAAAGCACTTAATCTAAAGTCTTCATATTCGTCAAATAAAGATTTAAAATATTTATTTTGTTTTGTTTTTTAAAACAAAGGATTGCATTTGACCTCATTCCCATGATGGGAAGCTACGATGATGTAGAAAAAGAACTGCACACCTGGACAACATTGATTAGGTTTTCCAAGCTCTTCCTTACAATAAAATTCTTTTGATCATTAAACAGATCAAAGAAATCAATAAATAAGAAACATTTTTGTTAATAAAGTCTCATACATTTAATAAAATACAAATTCACCATAAATTTCTTTCAAATTACTCGAACCGCCTCCCGTTGTTCTCGTTCCAGGGCCGCCAACTGCACCGCCCTCTGAATCTGCCTGTCCAAGTACACTTTGCACAATCTCTTCAACTGTTTCAGAAGATACACCACAAACACCAAGATCATGCCTAGGAAGAGCAGTACCACAATTATGTCTGATATAGAGAACTCCATTATAACTTCGTCGTGTGCGTGGCCTTACATAAGTAAAAACTAAGTTTTTATTCGAAATATTTTAAGTTAATAAGTTTTGCACAAATAATGTTCAGGCACGTACGGTATGTTTATTTCGTAATGTTGATCGCGTACTAAATTATAGAGTCAGCGATTTACCTTTGACCATATTACATGCTTAGTTTAGTGGTTTTTCTTACAACGTTGGCTACGTGAAACATAAGAATTACATTTAATAAACAAACAATAAGAGTGACTTTTGTTACAATTATTGACTTAGTGGGCGCCTCGCTGACCACGAGCAGCGGGGCACACACAACGACTCCTGCGCATGCATAAAATTAAATTTGAAACTACTGTATTTCAATTAAGTCAGGGAAACTTATTTAGATTTTTAATATTATTAATTATTTTATTCAAAAGTCAACGTTTGAAAAATAAATATTACAATACATACATCTCATTAAAGAAGATTAAGTAAGAACCGACTATGCACTTCAGTACTTCATAAAATAAAACAGAAGTTTCATTGATAGTTTGATTTAAAGTACAAACCTACTAAGAGGCTTAACCATAATAATTTTTAACGATACATCAAAGTTACTTCAATTAAAAAAAATGATTTCTTACTTAGGTAATTGATAGATCCCGTCATCATCAATCTACCATTCACAAACTAATTAATCTAATCAATCTCATCATTAACAATAATTATGAATGACAAAACATGTTTATGAAACGTTCACATTGTTTAAACGAATGTGCGTTAGTATATCCATTGATAGTTTTGCAGCTGCGACTGTGAGGGCGACCCGCGATAACCCGCGAGGCGCCAACGTAGCGTCCGCGTCTGCGACCGATATGCTCCTCATTCATCTTGCTGTAGGGTTATCAGTTTTTATTCCAGTATCTGTTGCTTGCTGAAGGGATGCTTTGTTATAAAAGATTAGGGAATTAGTGTGAACCTTTTATCTTCGACGAATTTGTAATATAGATACTGCACAGTTAAGCTAAACAGACCTTCTCCATCCTAAGGTTGCCTGGAAGTAATCGCTTTAAGCGATAAGGTCGCCTTTTTGTACAATTTCGTAGTTAATAAGCTTTCTCGTCTTTTTTGTCATTTTCTATGTTTCGTGTGTTGTACAAATAAAGTGTTTATCTATTAGATATCCGAGCTATCCGTCAGACACGAGCACTCTGGCGGGGGGTAGTTTACTTTCACTTTAGAATTTAACTACAAAGTCAAGGCTATGGAACATGTTTTGCATGTAAGCGTGATAATGGGCTACAAAATCAATCTTTTCGATTTTGCACCACGTACTGCATGACACGGACAATGAGTTGCCTAAAATACCTACAGGTGTTTCGGATTAAATCTATCTAATGACACTATGCCGCCATATCTAAAGTCAGTTAATTTTTATTTTGAGATACTTACTAACTCCGCTGGCTCAGCGACTCAAAGTGGATCTTGGCCTCCGAAACGAGAGTCTTCCATCGATCTCTGTTCTGCGCTATTTCTTGCCAATTTTTGACTTTATGTTCGCGCTGATCAGCTTCCATTGTGTCCTTCCAGAGATACCTGGGTCGTCCTACCAACCTTCCACCAGTTGGCCGACACACTTATGCTTTCTTAGCGCTTCCATCGTCTTCATTCGTCGTATCTTATTTGGAGATAGGAGTATGTATTTGTCGTATAAATATAGACTGATTTGATTTTCGGAAATTTCAAGTTCAAGAGAAAATAGTACCATGCAAACGTAGTCGACTGTTTTCTCCCTGGATAATGACACTAGAGCAAATATTTTTGTTGCATAAAACTGCCATGACCATGCTCCTATGTTTTGTTTTTGTTTTTTAAATCTTAATTTCTATGATAATTAGAAAATGAAAAAAAAACCAAAACATGACTATGCCCGTGGCAGTTTTAGGTTTTATGGCACAAAAATATTTGTGCTAGTGTCATTATCCAGGGAGGAAACAATCGACTACGTTTGTATGGAGAGAGCACCGGTACCCTTTCACCTTAAGCAAATGGTAGAGCCTATATTCTAGTCAATCTGGTAGCCCTAAGATAAATAAAACAGCTGTTTGTTGTTGGTACGCAATTAGTCTTAATTGTAATGGGCATCACGCGTTTCAATACGAGACGCTTATGCAACTCTTTAATGGAGATAGTGTTAACTGTTTACACTTGGTGCTCTAATCGTTGCTTGTTCACGATGCACTTCATTGCATGGAATGAGAAAGCATTATTGAGGCCATAACTTTTGAAGAAAGCTCAAATTTGTTTGATAATATAACACTGCTATATCTCTAAATAGATATCCTATGTACTACAATAGAGCACATACTGTATGAATGCGACGTCTTAGCAAGCGAAGCGCTTGAGCTTCCTTGGGAATACGTATCCCAAACCGAAGGAATATAGGTTTCTTCCTCTTAGTGGGATCAACGCGTTAATCGACCACTTCTTCAAAGAGTAAGAAACATTAAGGTAGGGGTATTAAAAAGCTAATATTAAATAAAGTCGCTTCCCGCTGTCTGTCTGTCCCTACTTGTATACAGATTGTTTTCCGCCATTGGACCCTTTTTAATTGGGTCCTTTTTGCGTGAGGATGGAGTAGGCTTGCCCAGCACCTACTACCCTCTCAGCTTAGTCGACCATGTCCAGAGGAGAGAACTTATCAATACTTCTGGAGCCAACTAAGTCGCGGGTTTCATCACGATGTTTTCCTTCACCGTAAGAGCAATGTCAATTAGCGCACATAAATTTTTCTTAAGAAAAATACATTGGTGCACGGCCCGCCGGTAAGGTAGGGGTAAAGACAAAAGATCCCAATGGGTCGAAGTGTTGCTGGCTATTTGTCAGCCCTCGATATATAAGATAAGATAATATAGTAGGTTCGAAAATTTTACCATGAGAAAGAGAAGCAACCTCGTACTTTCTTCTTTATTATAGTTTACTGGAACTTCGTCCTCGTTGTTTAGTAATAGTGACACCAAAGAAAACGAACTACAAAAAGTATAAAAAGCAAACTGGATCTGTCAAACTGAGACTTAAATGAGATCTGTCCGACTTAAGATTCAGATTAGAAATATAATTAATTAGAACTTGCATATATTTGTAGATAATCTCCAATATGTAAGTAGAACCGTTAATCGATCTAGTTGTCTTAATTTACATTGTTGGTTGCTACGAATTTACCGTTTAATATAATTGCATGAGATAGATTTAGTGATAAGATAAACCTTAATCTGAATTTCAATTAATTTATTATCACTAAACCTAAGCAACCAATTTCTTGAACTCCTGTATTGAGGAGATTCCCTACTTTTATATCAGACTAGCTTTTGCCCGCGACTTCGTCCGCGCAAAAGTCGAAAATGGACCAAGGAATCACGTTGTCCCATACAATCTTTGCCCCCTTTTTCACCCCCTTAGGAGTAAAATTTTGATAAATCCTTTCTTATTGAATGCCTACGTCACACAAAGAACACACCCTCCAAGTTTCAGGTCTCTACAATCAACGTTTTAGGCTGTGCGTTGATCCGTCAGTCATTCAGGACAAAGCATTTTATATGTATAGTTAACTATTAGCTCCATATAAATAACATTGTGTTACATAAAAATATACAGCAAAATAAAAAAAACATAAAAAAATTATGTCAAAATATTAAGATTAGATGTCAAAAAACTATAAAAAACATATTGGTACAGTATTGAAAAGAATTCACTTAGTTTAGAACCAAAAGTTAGTCTAATTTTAGTTAGTAAAAAAATAGTCTAATGAATTTCCGCAGAATCTAATAAAATCTTATAAAATAAAGTTACAGAATTCCGCAACATAACACCGCGGTTCTGATACTTGGAATCCAACAAAGCCTTTTGTTCCATCGACCGTCGTTTTTCGCTTATAATTTTTTCTCTTATTGCATTCCCGTAGTGCTGACCCAACAACCGCTGAGGACAACTGGTTCCCGTACATAAATAAGACTACGTATTATATATCTTTGACTAGCTTTTGCTCGCGATTTCGTCCGCGTAGAAGTCGAAAATGGACCAAGGAATCACCTTGTCCCATACAAACTTTGCCCCCCTTTTCACCCCCTTACGGGTAGAAGTTCGGAAAATCCTTGCCTACGTCACACAAAGAACACACCCCTCCAAGTTTCAGGTTTCTACGATCAGCGGTTTAGGCTATGCGTTGATCCGTCAGTCAGTCAGGACAAAGGATTTTATATGTATAGGTATAAAATATCGCACCTTCACTCAAATAGTGTCATAACTCATAAACAATTTTTATTTTCGTATATTCAAGAAATACACTATTTCATAAAGCTTAAAAAATCATTAAAATCCACTGAAATGTTCATATCGCTAATTGTATTAGTTTTCAAATTAAGACTAGAAAACCGGAAAAACAGTTAGACTATCACTTTAGACACCTTTTTCTCGACAGTTTTCTTTTTTGAGTTATGACTCTATTTGAGCGGAGATGCGATATATAGAATACCATAAAGTAAATGAACTGACTTCTAAGTTTATTTATTAAGTTATAAGTTTATAATTTGGTATAAATTACCTAGTCCAGGGCTTCCCAAACTATGCGCCGCGGTATTATCTCAGAGGCGTCTTCTGAGGCGATCTATATAGATTGGCTGTCTTTGTTGATAGCAAACGAAGAGTTGATTTTTTTTTGTTTTTGCTTAAGAGCTTTATTTTTTGACCATTTTTAGATGTTATTTGGAGTTTTCCTAACAAATAGTTATTAGGGTAACTAGAAGGTAAATGTATGGCCTGAAAGCCAGGGCGTGTGGCAAAAATATGGATACTACCCAAGGGTGTCATAGTCAAAATAAGTTTGGGAAACCCTGACCTGAGCCAATTTTGCACCCTCCAGGTATAGTCGACTACATTGTGTTGAGTTGTTTATAAGTAGCGGTAATATCAATATAAGCTTATTAATATCACATTATTACAAACTATTGACGTACCCAGTTCGTGAGAATGCATTAAACTAAGCATTATTAACCAGTAGCTTACATTGTTTGTGAGCTAAGCAGGTCAAGTTCCCGGCGCTGTGGCGCCAAAACAAATGGCCAGCTGCACAACTATTTGAGGAAACGATCTGTGTATAAATGGTATGTTATGGGTAAACTGTGTAATTGGTCTTGTTATATGATGACTAGCACATGTATGGTCGGCTGCATAATTACAAACCCACCGTAGAGCACCAAAACGACTGTCATAAGAATGTTTTCAACACAAGCAAGATTCTAGACACCTGCTTTAGTTGAAGTTTAAAGTCTTCTTACTAATGAATTTATCAAACAAAAATTATTAGAATAGAAACATGCCAATAATAGTAATTTTTGAACTCTACCGGGGGCTGCAATTATGCAGCCGACTGTACAAGCACGCAACATAAGTACAGACCCACGGTAGAGCCCCATAATATTATTAGATTTTTTTTTACTCACGCAAGATTCTTAGGTCCTGCTTGGGTTTAATTAAGGTCTTTCAACTCATGAACATATTAGACAAACCACATTAGTATGAAATAATTATTCCTTGTAGATACACTTTCCTAACATTCCATTAATATTCATTTTAGAACTCTACAGTGATCTGCAATTCAGTGTGGCCTAAAATGGATCTTGGATTACGAAACAAGAGTATTTCAGAGCTTCTTGGCGTGGAGCTTCCATATTTTAGGCAATTTTATCAGCCTCGGCCGCGTCATAAGAATATCGCACCCTCCAACTTCGCCCGTGGATGATGTAAGATCCGACTAATGGATTCTATCAAAGGAAGGGCACCAGCTTCCTTCTAAGTATTTAAAACCTAACTGCGATCACCAATCCGCCTGCCAAGCGTGGTGATTATGGCAAAACCACCAACATAAAGGATGCAAATAGAGAACGGCCCCCAGTCCCCGGCAACTCCGCTATTTCTGGTCACGGTAGCGGCCATAGTAACAGCGGGGCAGGGGGTGCTAAGAATCTCCGGAAGAGATCGAGCTACCAAACTAAATGCGGTTCACCAGTTTGTGGCATCATATGGGGGGGCCTATGTCCAGCGTTGGACGTGTATGGGCTGATATGATGATGAACATTGTAAGAAAAAACAGTTAAGGCATAAAGTAGCGGATTTCACCATTAGACCACAACATAAAATATCGCACGTACTTCACATTTGCTGTACGATACCTTGCTAGCTACCGTTACTTGTGCTGGATCTTGACTCCTCCGTTCACTGCAAATTAAAACATTTTCGAAATGTGTACTTTTATCTTATACAAGATGAGAACTAGTCCAACTAAGAGCCTCACCTTAATTGCTATTACACGACCCACAATAGAACCTACCCAGGTATATAATTTTTATCAACCGATCAACATAACTTACATACATGTACACTAAGTAGGTATACATTTAAAACAAGTTGTTGAAAAGTTGCCGATAAAAATAATGGTGTTTTAAACCGCCCCCCTTATTCCAAAACGAGATTTAAGGATAGTTCGAGATGTGGATTTAAAACCTTAGATTTAAACACAGATTTACTCGTGAACTTTGGTCTAAACAAGTAAACACTATCCCTATAGATGTATAGGGAACTATAGTCTAAACACTATCCTTATAGATTATGTAGGGATAGTGTTGAGACTATAGGTCACGAGTAAATCTGTGTCAAATCTAAGGTTGTAATCCACATCTCGGACTATCCTTAAACCTCGTTTTGTAATAAGGGGGCACAAGTCTAATGGTTTCGCAAACTAGGCTCGCTCCTCGGTGGTGTCAATGAAACACATTGTTTATTCATACCCTGCACGTGTTTGTACCGAGTTATATTTTAATTACATCAATGTAGGCGGGCATATAAACTTCCTATTGATGATAGCACAATATCGCTAATTGAACGTTTGTTTAGTTCTCCGAATGCTCGCATGAGACGCAACAAACGATGAATTCGTATAAGTTGCTTGAAAAAATGCGTAGGACGACTTAATTGGACTGGATTACCAAGCTATAACAATTTAGGAATGTAGAAAACAAATTATCGACACTATTTATAAGGTGTTTGCCATCTAAAGTTAAAGACCGTCGAAATATTTCTATAAACTTTTAAAACAAATAAAATAAACTTTAATATGGTAAGTATTTATACCTAAACGTTAGTTAATGTAAAACAAAAAATAAGAGATGTGAAACAAATAAGAACAAACTTAAAATTGAATTAATTGAGTGTACTCTAGGAAAACAACGAACAAACACACCACAAATCATACACATAAGAGACAATAAGCGATAGTTACAGAGAATAAATAATTAGTATCTGAGAAGTCGTATGTTGCCCGAATGGGTAAAACATCGGCAAACAAAAAAGTTATCGAGTATATGAATATAGGATATCTTGACACAGAATACTTGGCTTAAAAACATTTAGTATATAGTAGGTACGTATTTTCAAATTAATAGCATAATAAAAACGTACAAAAAATTTATAGTACATACCTACCTAATTACTTGATCTAAGTTTTTTGTGCATATTTTTCGATGTTATTTATCTAGTCGAGTGCCGTCCTTGCAAGGCCGGTTACGACGCCAGCCATAGCCGGTTTGCTGGCAAACATTACGCTACCTACTAATTTAGAGAGTCGACTTATCTATGGAAATTCGTTGGATTACAATTGAATTTCATTTAAATAACATTTAATAGGTACTTCAATTAAGTCAGTGATTACTGGTACGTGTTTAGGTTCGTACAAAAATACATTTATAAACAACTAACTTTAGCCCGCGACTTCGTCCGCGTAGAAGACGAAAATTTGAAGTAGATTGGACCAAGGAATCGCGTTGTCCCATACAAACTTTGCCCCCTTTTTCACCCCTTTAGGAGTAGAATTTTGGGAAATTCCTTCTTGTCGGATGCCTACGTCATACAAAGAACACACCTTCCAAGTTTCAGGTCTCTACGATCAGCGGTTTAGGCTGTGCGTTGATCCGTCAGTCAGTCATTCAGGACCAAGCATTTTATATGTATAGAAGATTACCTAGTATAAGTGCATATTATTATTAGTATTGTTTTACAAATGATAGGTCAGCGTTTCATCACCATCATACCCGCCTAATGGTAGATGATGCGGCCTAATATATAGCACGCTTTCTAAGAAGATACCTATTTTGTACACGTCAGGAAAAACAGTCGCAGGCCTGGTTATATGAGGAACGAATGGAGATGGCTTAATTAGGTCGTGTAGTTCTGTTGCACACTCCCCGAAATGTTTCCTACAAAAGACAAATGTTTTGAGAAAAACACCTAAATTGATACCCAGTATAAATTAATATAAATATTTCGCACATAATTAATCACATTTTATTTTGAATCATCGCCAATTTATGATAGTCTGTAAATATATGTGGAAAATATATGGAAAATTGCTGTCAAAAGGTCATGGATTCGTAGTCTATGAGCCATATCTTCTGTGATGGCTCATAGCAACGATTTTACATTTTTATAGTTAAACAATTTGAGTCTTAAATCCGGAGCGACCTTGCCAAGTAACTGTTTTGATACATTCGGAATAACCCAACATAATATTTATGCAAATTAATCGACTTGTATTAATCTCCCGCACAGCTGTGTGTTTATAATCATCAGTATATTAAGGCATCGAATTATTTGAATTTTTAAAACATTAAAACAAGATAAATAGTACATAATAAAGACTCTTTGGTTGGAGACAATTCAACCACTAATTAGGCAACGTATGTACTCGTGCCTACATGATAGATACAAAAAAACTGTCTAATGAGCCAAAAAAGAAAAGGAATGACATTTATTGAAAGAGTTAGAAAATGAATAAAAATTAAATGAAATAGGAAACAAAATGAATGAAATAACATTTTTCGGAGCATAAAGTTATATTATGGACATGAGGTTTTTTAAATAATAGTATACAAATGTACACAATGCACTTGATTGCAACGATCGTAATAACCTTATACAATCGTCAAAACAAAAACTCTATATGGATAGATAACACATTAAAAATTCGGTATTTCATAAACATCCTATTTCGTTATAAAAAGCAATATATTACCTGCACACGGATACGAAAACAAATTCTCAGGTGTGATGACCTCGCGGTAGAATCCTTCCAATCTACGTTCATACGGTCGATTTTTTAAAATCTGAATTTATCTCATGCATGAATAATACATACTTATGCTTATACCATTTTAATGGGGTCACATATTTTTCCTCTGCTAGTTGAAATGGCCTTGCACCTGACAGATGGCGCTATGTCGGTCAATTCACGTCACCTCACCGGCTCACCCGGAACTGTTAAACGATTGTAACTTTAAAACTACTTGTGTAAGATTACGTTGATTTATTGGAACGTCGCGTCGAAGGCTGTGCTCTTTTGCATTTTTTATATAAAATCATTTTAAAGTACCGGATAAACATAACTTTATGATTTGAGTTTAAAAGTCAGCCGTTTGAAGCATTATTTTGTTTAGATAGCATATTGTCAACTAAAATTTGACTTATTTTTTGTGTAAAATTACGTTGATGTATTGGAACGTCGCGTCGAAGGCTGTGGTCTTTTGCATTTTTATATAAAATCATTTTAAAATACCGGATAAACATAACTTTATGATTTGAGTTTAAAAGTCAGCCGTTCGAAGCATTATTTTGTTCAGATAGCATTATTGTCAACAAAAATTTGACATATTTTTGTGTAAAATTACGTTGATTTATTGGAACGCCGCGTCGAAGGCTGTGATCTTTTGCATTTTTTGTATTGAATTATTGCTAAAACCATTTAAAAATACCGATTAAAGATAACTTTATTATTTGAGTTTAAAAGTCAGCGGTTTGAAGCATTATTTTGTTCAGATATCCTGTTTTCAACCAAAATTTGACCGTATAAGATAATAAACTATGTTTTTATCAATAAACACTACCACTAATATTAATTTAAATATATTCAGCAAAATATGACAAGGGAATCCCAAATGCGAAAGTGATAGAGCATGATGTCACACCTCACTAAATTATGAGTGGAACGAAATCGTGATTTAAATTAAAAAGGTGACAAATACTTACTACCAATGAATTTCAATGTACCTAATGAGCATCGATATGATAATGAGCTTTAAATTATTATTGGCTGTTGACAACTTCGAATCATCAACTTTTTAGACTTGCATTTGACTCAGCTCTTGCTGGCCAAGCCTGCCACCGCTGACTTTTAATTTTAGACTTTTTCACTAACGACTCCCGACTTTGCACTTTGCAGAGCACTACCTTTTAAGCTATTGCATAGCTTTTAACGCGGGTTTTAAGAGCGGCGACCGAATCAAGACATTCCGCAACGAAAATAAAACCTAACACCCCAACTCCGCCTACCATGTAGCTCGGCCGAGCGTTCGCTTAACGTGTATGTATATGGTACGACTGTACGAAGCTCGCACGATGCAATGGCTTTACCGCGCAGTCCCCGAGGGCCACACGTTTTTTATCAAATTTCAGCTTATTTCCACAATAAGGAAAGTTTTGGTTTATAATTTATTAAACTTTAATAATTTATACACCAAACCTTTCCTCATTATTCACTCCGTCCTTTGATGAAAACAGTATGAAAATCCATTACGTAGTTTTTAAGTTTATCGTGTTCATACAAACGGGCAGCGCGGCTTGACTTTGTTCCATAATAAAATTACATTTACACCTAATTCTAAAGTAAAAAACTAATTGGCGTAGAAAAAGAAATTCCCACAAGGTTTGTCAACATAAGTTTCAAGTATTCGTTAATCGTTTCTTTAACTGTGTTCGTCACATTTTCTTAAGTGTCAACAATTTGTTTGACATGTGTCGGGATCACCTCGTAAAATGGGATATTTTATGGCAAAATAAATTGAATCTTAAACGACGAATTGACATTTACTTGAAAAATGTGTTTTGCACATTAGTATAAGTATCGATTATTAAATTAGATATAAATGGAAAATTGTGCCAAGTTTTAAAGAGACAATAATATAATATATATTCCACAATTTAAAATAACGAATGTGGGGTCAGAGATCAGTTCGACCTATAAAATTTACAGGTTTTTGGCATAAATACATTATTTTGTAGCGTAAATAATAAAAGCATTTTTCGTTTTTATCTATAGGTATTTGTTATAATCCTATGGGGGATAAAATATTGACTTGTAAATACGAGAAGAGGCTTTATAAGCGGTTTTATTTTAAACTATTTTCCCCTTATTCCAAAACGAGGTTTAAGGATAGTCCGAGATTTAAAACTAAGATTGAGACACAGATTTACTCGTGAACTATAGTCTAAACACTATCCCTGTAGATTATAAAGGGATGGTGTTTAGACTATAGTTCACGAGTAAATCTGTATCTAAATCTAACGTTTAGATCCACATCTCGAACTATCCTTAAACCTCGTTTTGGAATAAAAGGGTTAAAAGTCAAGCCAAGCGCTGGGGCCACTATTTTTTACCGACTTCAAAAAAAGGAGAAGGCTCTCAATTTGTCGCGTAGGTAAATATTTTTTTAGGATGCCAAGACCCACGCAATTCACAGAGCCAGTGGTGGTGGTTAGAAAAACCGGAGACGGGTTTATAGTATACAAAATAATACACAACAACACACTAAAAGATTTTATGACTAACAATTGAGAAAAAAAACAGATTGTTTAATCTTTTTTAACTCTAGTTAATTTAAAATTTAACCAAGCAAGAATAACGTCATCGCGAAACTAATTCCACAACAAAGAATTAAACAAAGGAAAACCATAAACTTTTTTAGACAAAATAAATTTTTATGTTCCCACAAACAGTATGTTTGTCGTGTCCTCCTAGTTCAAGAGGAAACCTCATAATTAGAACTCGGTTGTAAAATAACCATCAAACTCAGTCAAGAGTTGACTCCATGCTAAATCTCGAACACTAAAAACCCTTTGACGATGACAATATAACTCTTAAGAAGTTGAACTTAGAGTCTATAATTCTCCGAAAATTTTATGATTTGAACAACCACAAGAATAAGAGAGTTCTCCATAAATTATGTTCAGTATGACAGAAGGCATTGTAACAAGTTTTTATGGTCGGAAACATTGGGGATGTGATTAACTCACTCATATTTTAAGGTCAGGTAATTACTATAACTGTTGAGCGTAAAAACCATTTATGGGATATGTTCTTGGTTACAATTTAAGTACTTACTTTCTTGGACTGGAAACTGGAGTCTGTAAATGCAGAATGCAGAATCGTTGTAACCTCCACTTGGCTGATTCTTAAGGCTTTTTATAACCCTTTAGAATATTTGATACTTTTTTTTATTTTTTATTTATCGATACCTAGATTATCTTGTACATAAGTAATTGCGTAATTATATTATAATGTTTGATTTTCATGTTATTCTTTACACGAAAATGTTATTAACACCTTTTTTGTAGACAGTTAAAACGAATCAATGTATGTCTTTGTTAACCGAAACTACTGGACCGATTTTTATTTAATTTATTATGAGGATACATTAATACATTGGGAATATAGGCTACTTTTTATCCCGATATTCCTACTGGATCGGGAGTTACCTATACTAATATTATAAAGCTGAAGAGTTTGTTTGTTTGAACGCGCTAATCTCAGGAACTACTGGTTCGAATTAAAAAAAATGTGTTGGATAGTCCATTTCTCGAGGAAGGTTATAGGCTACTTTTTATTTTGATATTCCCACGGGATCGGGACTTATGCGGGTGAAACAGCGGGGCGCAGCTAGTTATAAATAAAACGGCTCTAGCTGCTCAACTGCTCTGCCCCCTTAGACAAGATTGCTTTCTATTAGCGATGTCGCCAATTGAAAAATTTAATTGTATGAAATTGACATAAACCATTGTATAAAATTAGCATAAAATGGAACTTATCCACTATTTTTTTTCTCTAACGCTAAACTACGTGACTTTTCGCTTGTGTCCATTTTATACAAAAAACATTAAAGAAAAGGTCTGTCGTTTGGCGATATCGCTAATAGTAAGCCTTCATGTGTAAGGGGGCTGTTCCGATCATCAGTTTTATAACCGGACATTGATTTAGTTAGTACCTAAAAGTTAAGTTGAGAGTTAAGTTGGCTTAACCCATTCGGGCAACACACTACTTCTCAGATACTTTTTATTTTTATTGTCTTTTTTTTATATTTTTTTTTATTTGTAACTATCTCTTACTGTTTCTTATTTGTGTCTATACTATGTCGTGTGTTTGTTCGAATAAATTATATTGTATTCTATTCTAAGTTAGCATCAAGTTATTGGTGTACAAGATAGACATTGAAATAATAATTCGTTCACCACACCGCTCGTGGTGACCGCAGCTGGGCCACGTGCGTTCGTCACGATCGCAACTATACGAAGCAACTATAGGTACTCTCAGCACGAAGCGACGAACACGATCATCTTGAGGTGGAGGTATAAATGTACTACAACAATCAGATAGCTAATATTTTTCGATTTGTTTCGTGTACCGACTAAATAAATATTCCACACATCGCCATCGAGCCCCAAGTTAAGTAACTAGACTTGTGTTATGGGTGCTAGACAACGGATATACTACTTATATACTTTTCTTTTGTAAATATATACTTATTATACATAGAAACAACCAGACCACAGACAAATATCTAAGCATAAATACTTGTCTGAGGCGGGAATCGAACCCGCAACCCTGTGTTTGGCAGCCCGGCATGAAGACCATTGTGCCAACTAGGTCGTCAAACCTAAAGTGTTTTGAATTAGTCGTTATTTATAGAAAAAACTAGCTGTCCCGGCAAACGTTGTATTGATATTTACAAAAATATGTACTAAGGAAAAATAAAGGAAAATAAAATAGAATAGTCTGAGACCTAACGAATATACACAACAAATTTCACACAAATCGGTTCAGCCGTTTAGATGGAGTTTGGCAACTAACACCGCGACATGAGAATTTATAGGGATATAATAACTACTTTTGTTTTAATTATAATTATTTTATTTGACTTTACATTTACATTTAATTACAAGCAGCGCTCCGCGGATACCTAGCCTATGTTATTCCCAATGAATCAATGAATCCTCATACCAAGTTGCATCAAAATCGGTCCAGTAGTTTCGGAGCCTATTCGTTACAAACAAACATATGATAAAAAATAAAGATAAGTATAGATTATTAAGTGTAAATGTTAATTGACATGCCTTTAATATTATGTACTGGAGTAATAAATGAATTAAACTATAGCGTTGGAGGTACAGTCGGCTGCATAATTGAAGCCCTCGGTAGAGTTCTAAAATTACTATTATTGGAATCTTTTCATTCTATACATTTTTGTTTGATTAATTGATGAGTTAGAAGACTTTAAACTTCAACTAAAGCAGGTGCCTAGAATCTTGTTTGTGATGAAAACATTCTTAAAACAGCCGATTTGGAGCTCTACGGTGGGTCTGCCATTATGCAGCCAACCGTACGTGGGAGCTACCGCGTATCTATTAAAGCAGCAATGCAGTTATTTTTCACATAATATTGGAACCAAATGGAAACCATCTACTCTGTCTGCCATCCTCGAACAACACATACGAAGTATGTGAAATAGCCAAGTGTGAGTCGAACTTGCGCACGAAGGGTTTTGTTCCACAAAATTATGTTTTTAATTTGTTATTATAGAGGCAACAGAAATATATTAACTGTGAAAATGTCAACTGTCTAGCTATCACAATTCACTCCGGTGACAGAAAGACAGTCTTAGCCTAAAATACATACAACCGAATTGAGAACCTCCTCCTGTTTTGAAGTCGGTTAAAATTATAGCGGCAACAGAAATACATCATCTGTAAAAATTTCAACTGTCTGGCTATCACAGTTCACGAGATTCATTCTGGTGACAGACAGACTCAAACTCAAACAGGCTCAGTCTTAGTAAAAAGGTCCCGTTTTTACCCTTTGGTTGGGTACGGAACTCTAAAAATCATAATATTGTGTGGTGTTATATAGCTAAGTATATCTAGGAACTTCTCAAAATCATCTTTTTAATCTTGTTGCATCTTGTTGTTGTTACTTTGAGCGATAAGGCCGCCCTTTGGAACACTTAAACTTAAGCTTTATTATTTTTATTATTAATGTTGTTTGAAATTGGTGTTTACAATAAAGAATTTATCTGTCTCTCTATCTATCTTGTTAAAACTAACAAGAAGTATATGGGTACTTGTCTTCTTGTAACATAAAGCTATTTCTCGTGTGTTTTCTACTAACAAACGATAAACTTTCATATTTCTGAACAAACTAATAGAAAAGTCAGACGATGAGAGTTACTTACAAGGCTGTAAAGTTTATTACGTACTAAAAAAGTAATAGACTGAATAAACCTTTTAGGCTCGTCCTACACACCTACCTACGATCTGCGTTGGGACGAGTTGCAGGTAAATAAATTATATTATCTTTAACCTTGAGTATAGTCATGAAGAAAAGTTTTTAATATTTATTTCTTAAATTCATTTTATACATATTTTTATTGTTAATTGAAAGTTTGACCATATTAAGTGGAAAACTAATTTTCAATTTTTCTATTTATTTATAGTCCCTCGTAAATAATAGTAAAATTGAAAGCAGGATGTTAAATACTTGGTTTGAAATATATTTTTGCATTCAAATAAAAGTTTTTAATTTTTAATTCACTCAAATTTACTGTGAAAATAACATAAATATTCAAGACAACACCATTATTGACAGCAACCCTTCTTAAGATTTTAGTGTCTTTTCTTTTTTGATTTGGGCTATGTCCGGGGGTAGGTGAATTTAGATTGAAATGTAGTACCCACAGGGTTTTCTTTTTACACACATATATCAAACATAAATCAATGTATAATCCATACTTATATTACAAAGCTGAAGAGTTTGTTTGGATGCGCTAATCTCAGAAACTACTGGTTCGAATTGAAAAAATATTTTTGTGTTGGATAGTTCATTTATCGAGGAAGACTATAGGCTACTTTTCATTTTGATATTCCCACGGGATCGAGACTTACACGGGTGAAACCGCGGAGGGCAGCTAGTATAGTATATATTGTCGATACACAATAATCAAAAATGGAGTTTTGGCGGGAACGAGTTAACACCATGTCGTGCTGCAGTTTTATTTTAATGAAACTTAGTTGTAACCCGAGTTGAATTGTATAATTCTGGTGGAATGTTATTCAATTTAGTTCTGTGAAAGTGCACAAGTGTAGTGAAAGTAAAAATCAATGTCAAACATGAAGTTTTGTCGTTGCCTCCAAATCTCCTATTAAGGTTATGGTAAACTTGCCACCGCTTTACTATAGCCCCTGACTTGACGGACTATGACGACTTTGCCTGTTTGAAACACTTTAGGCCCGATTTATGAAAAATCGGGTCATAATTTGATGCAAAATATAACTTGACACTGGCTAAATGCACAAGCCGTGCGAAGCCATAATTAATAGCAAAAAAATAACCAACAATATGGTGACACCGTTGTGTCATGTCCAAGTATCTATTGAGTCCCACGTGCTCTACTTCCACGACACAAATAATGCAATCTAATGACGCCTGTGGACATAATTTACAAAATACTATTTACTTTGTGCAACAGAAGTTTAAATGTATTGACGACATATAAATAAGTTTACATTATTGCTTGGTTGACGACACAATAGATAAACATCGTTTATTACTTGTACATTATTAAAATTAAGTACTACTCAAATTACTTTGCAACGTTGTTACATAAATATATTTTTATTAATAAGAAAGGGTACCGGCTCTCTCTCCATACGAACGTAGTCGACTGTTTCCTCCCTGGATAATGACACTAAAGTGAATATTTTTGTTGCATAAAACCTATAACTGCCATGACCTACCTACTACTACCAATTAATACACATTCAAATAGAATAACACTTAAAAATATAAATTTCAAAGCCCTGACTGTCCGACTTTTATATCAAAACAATGGACGAATCAGCCTAAAATTTGCCATACAGTACCCTTAGACAAGATTGCTTTCTATTAGCGATATCGCCAATCGATTAATTTAATTGTATGAAATTGACATAAAAAATTAAATAAAATTTGCATAAGATGAAACTTATTCATCATTTTTTTCTCTAACGCAAGACTACGTTACTTTTCGTTAGCTAACGTCGATTATTTACAAAAATAATTTTAAAAAATGTCTGTCGATTGGCGATATCGCTAATAGAAAGCAATCTTGTCTAAGGGGGCAGATAGCTGTTATAACGAAGGCATCCGATAAGGATTTTGGCGGGCAAAAGCTAGTTGTGTTATCGTGATAGTATAACATGAATATATTCAACATAATAAGGCCCATTATACGATTTCTGGCACAGGTAGATACTCGCGTCACATCCACAAATTATTCCGTTGTCCAGATGTCCAATAAACAGAGCACCAACAAGGTAGCTGTTTTGAATAAACCAACATTTGAATTTCTGTCATTCGCATAATCTAGTCGAAATGCCAAACAAAAACCTACTCTTGAGACCATATGAAGGGTATTCAATGAATCCTTAAGGAAAATATTTTTACTGACAGAAAAAATAGTAGTTCTGTTTTTAGGATTTAACAAATTCATCTTTCATGATTAGTTTAAGTGTGTTCCATAAGAGATTTCTCTCAGACCAATGCTTTTGCGTTGCGTTTAGCAGATAATTTTCGACTGTGTTTTTAGCGAACATAAAATGAATCGAAGTAACTATTTTAAGCCTACAAACTATTCATATAAATAAGCAGAAACTACATAAAACAATGCATCGTTATGTTTAATGTGCAATGCCGAAGTCCACATGTTAGCCATTACGCTGACAGTGCTGTGTTCATAGCGATGAGAAGCTGCGCCTGCGACTCCTCAGCCGGCACGTGGCGCTGACAGCTAGGAACAGTAACCAGAAGGTACACTATAAATATACTGTGTCATATGGACGCAATACAGTCACACATATATGAGTGATGTATATTACAAACACGCGAATGACTTGATTGATTAACCGCCCCTTATTGACTTTACTATTTTCTGTTGAATTTGGAATATTCTTATTTCCGTTTCTATTTAAATTGGAGAGTTATTTTTGGACAATTTATTTATTATTCAGTACCTATTATTAATACACAAACAGAACAAAAAATGTATATATTTTAGGATTGGTATCATCATCATCATACCAGCCATAGGACTGCTGAACATAGGCCTCCCCCATAGACTTCCAGAGAGATCGGTCGCATGCTCTCAGCGTCCAACGATTTTCCACGACCTTAATTAAGTCGTCCGTTCATCTAGTCGGAGGCCGTCCCGCGCTGCGCTTTCCGATACGTGATCTCCAATCTAGGACTTTTGGGCTCCAAGATTCGTATAAGATGTAACAATTTGAAATTGTTAGCAACATCTGTTATGTAAGTATCGAAGCAATCGTCCAGCGAGTTTGCCCCAGCACGAGCGGGGCGGCGGCGATCATAAAGAGATGTCTATCATCGACAACTCAACATTATTGTCCTCACTCAATTGTTCTATTGTTTCTGGCATTCGCGTTGGCAATGCGCGTGCGCTATCTACTGTCGTTCCTAGACGTGACGGAGATGACAAGATTGTACAGGCTACTGAGTGACGTCACTATCGGCCGCACAACTGTATAGTTTAGTAATATCTTATCAATTCAGGAATTGAATAACGTAGTTTCTGTCGTGACAACTTAAATGGAAGTAATATAGTGTCATTAAAAATATATAAGCAGCTGTCACAGAGATTTTGGTTTTAATAAACACTAGCAGCGCTCCGCGGTATCACCCGCATAAGTCCCGGTACCGTGGGTACATCGGGATAAAAAGTTGCCTATGTGTTAATCCAGGTCTCCAGCTATCTAGATACCGAGTTTCATCGCAATCGGTCTAGTAGCTTTGCGTGAAGGAGTAACAAACATACACACAAACTTTCACATTTATAATATTGTAGTAGGATTACAATAAGTTTTGTTTCTTTATACGTCACGCATGGTGAGTATGTTTGTTACTTCTTCACGCAAAAACCACTAGACCGATAGCGATGAAACTCGGTATCTAGATAGCTGGAGACCTAGATTAACACATAGGCGACTTTTTATCCCGATATTCCCACGGAATAGGGACAATCGCGGGTGAAACCGCCGGGCGCAGCTAGTAACTCATATAAGATCACTTTCGTGTCCGTCTTTTTGTTAGGAGCTTCGACCAAATTAATTAGAATTCCTATTTCTATCCTATCCATTTCTTATTACTTAATTTTGTCAAAAGTTAGGAGAGACTAAATAATAGCTTAGCTAAGTTATCCACCTTTTTATTACACCATACTTTGCTTGGACAGGCAGTATTTATTATGTTATTTAACAATGTAGTTTCGCTTCGCTCGGTTTTTTGTTCTTGGTTTCTTGAAATTATATATCAGAAAGCTCCATTTAGTATCAAGTAGTTTTTTACTTTTTTACCCCGCGTTGCCCTCATCTGTCATATATCGGTATATGTATATCGGCTGATAGTATTTTAAAACACGGATTTTCAAAAGCCTATATCTTGGGAACCGAGCTTTTCTCAGACCTGAAACCGTGATAAATCGATTCCTTGAGCCGAAAACCCCGCATACGAAATTTCATGAAAATCGTTGGAGCCGTTTCCGAGATCCTGATTATATATATATATACAAGAATTGCTCGTTTAAATATATCATATAAATACCTATTATACCTACTATGCTTATAAATAAACGTTGTTTTTCAAATTCCAGATAACCTCATTTCAATTGTAGAGTTCTCAAATATTACATAAATAAACTAAACTTAGCATAACCCTATTTGATACGAATATAAAATAAGTAGTCATAATCAGTCAATCAGAGTCAACATTAATAGCCTACTAAGCCACATGGTTCGTCTGCTCAGCACGTGGACACTCATCGTCAATACTACCCTTGTTGACTCCCACATTTGATGGCCACATGGCTGAGGGAACTGGAGGAACTCTAGCGGAAATCTTGATGCTAATTAACAGATTAGCTTAATTTATAGGTTACTTTTTTCATTGAAATTCCAATTATTTATGATATTACTAGCTGCGCCCCGCGGTTTCACCCGCGTAAGTCTCGATCCAGTGGGAATATCGGGATGAAAAGTTTTATGTTTTATGGATGTAAATGATTTATTTATTAAGTCTTGTTAAGTAAGTTCCTAAAATAAATGTATAATTTTTAATGCAGAATTCCGTACTTGACAACTGTTGTGATATAAAAATGCGAAATAATTATGTTGGAAATAGAAATCTAAACAAATATTTTTCCTGAATGACTGACTGACGTATCAACGCACAGCCTAAACCGCTGATCGTAGAGACCTGAAATTTTTAGGGTGTGTTCTTTGTGTGATGTAGGCGTCCGATAAGCAACAGATAAGCAAGGATTTATCAAAATTTTACTCCTAAGGGGAGAAAACGGGGGGCAAAGTTTGTATGGGTTTCTTTATCCATTTTCGACTTTTACGCGGACGAAGTCGCGGGCAAAAGCTAGTATACAATATTTGTATTAAAATAAGTTGCAAATGTCATAGAGTGACCTTTCAAATATGGCCTGTGACGTCATCTATTGTTTGAGTTTTTAAAATACTTACCGCAAAACTTTCGGAAAACATTTTTTTTTTACTATCGCGTGAGATCGCGTGCTATCACGATGTTATATAAAAAGTAAAGATAAGGTTTGTAGAACTTTTTGAAGATTTTTTCCAGTGCTTGATATAAATATTTATACTTATATTAGGTATCATAAGTGCGACTTACCGACATTAGCTAATATGCAAACTGGACACGCCAAGACGCGTCCGCCGGATGTCTAACGAATAATTTATACTTTTAGCAATAGCTATGGCAAGAGGAACTGCCAATATTACGCAATTCGCATTCAAATCAGATATTAAACCAAGCGGTAGAAGATCAAAAATATATAATATGGTGGTTTCAACCGAGTAAGATCCGATCTCAGAATAAATAATTAGTGAAGGAATTGTAATAAAATCAAAAAATGTCGTTACAACTTTTGGTCTTAATTTTTTCCGTCAAGCCCTCTTTCGCAATGCGCGATAAGGAACTACGTTCCAATAATCGTTCAATTTAATGTTAAATATCTACAGTACCAACCATCTTAAGTCGTACTGTAATACTTGGGACAGGTATATGACACCTCAGCTTAGTCGACGATGTCCAGACACAAGAACTCTCACTTCACAAAGTGGCCAATATAACTCTTCACTGTCTATGACTGTGTTACTAATTAATGTATAATAAGCAGAAAATTGTATAGAAAATGTATCATTTTTCATTTTCCTGTCTTCTATGAGTGAAACCCGACTGGTCGCGGTGTCGTGCCTGTCACTCGACGACAAAACCGACGTATTTAGGTGACTGAAAAAAAAATGATTAACTTATTTATTTATAGTCCAGTTTAACGTGGTCACCGGCTCTATTTCTCATAATTAACGGGATATTTATTTGTGAAGAAAGAAACAGCTCATAATTCTTTTTCTTTTTTTCTAAGAAAAATAAAGCATTTTGTAACAAGAATCATATATAACTGCTCGTTGAAGATTAATATCATCAAGATATTTATTGTTTTTACCAAAGGGTTTTATTTTGAAACGCTTGGAACGCTTTCAGGCTCTTAATCTTTATAATGATCATGCCGATTTAATAATCCAGGTAAATCCGTTAAATAAAAATTTTAGTTCCTTCGTGACAGCTGGCTCTATCGGAGTAAATATCAAGAATAAAATAATTTTGTAATTCCAGAAATTCGTGTTTGAACTTGCCGCTCTCATCACTGAACATCTGCAAACCAGGCCCTCAAATAGGTACTGTCCAAAATCCTGAGTCGCACATGGACGTGAGAACTTCCACATTTGTATCTTGAAGAAAGGCCCTTTGTAATTTTATGATAGCACTTTTTGATGGCGAAAACATATGGACATCAACTCGGAACCAGATTGAATATTTCCAATTGTTTTACAAATAAGCCGTTGTAAAGTCAAATGAGTTTATTGCCTAAATACTCAAAACATCTGCTCTCCATATCGGAAAAAATATTACGGTAGGTAGATATTTTTTGTAAAAAAATTCAAATAAAAAAGAACATTTTGTTACTCATATCTTGCTTTACAATTCATAGATTTTCTACACCTAGTATCAATTGTATTTTTTTGCAATTTTACATAATCAGTGTAGTACCAGAGTTCCTGTAGTACCTGGATGCGTAATCTATTCGGCTACGCACACACGTGCGTGCACACAGCTGCGCCCGCGCATCGATCCGCACACGTGTTACTTTGATCTTGTCTTTTATGCGCTTTCATTACAATACTACGTATAAAAACAACAATAATAAGTAGGTATACTTAACATTTTGGCGAGGTCATCCCTTCACCTTCACATTTTTACGGCTTGTATTTTTTTTTCTAGCTTTCAATGCAGCTTCCTTTGCAATTCTTTAGAATTCCTGCTTAGTGCATTTTTTACGTAAGTACTTTCAATGAAAATACTTCTTATATTATAGAGAAGAAACCCTTTTTTGCTTGTAATGGAGGTTACAAAACCACTGAATCGATTTTGAAGATACATTTAGACCTTGGGAATCCATAAGAGCTACTTTTTTCCTGTATACGGGATCAATATTTAAGCTGTTTAAACCATGGGACTCTGCTAGTAATATATATAATACGAATAGGTCTAACTTTTTTTTATTAAGATTACACGTACATTTAACCTTGAAAAAATAGGTTACACCTGGGTTTAACCGAATGCAATTGGCTTTTAACCTTGACATCTCATTTACCAATACTTAGTTATCTATCCTTTTTTCCTTAAATCATGGAATCTGTGTAATTCCAACAATATTTAATAGGTCCCTACGTATCTTACATACTATTTGTAGAACACAGAACAAAAACTAAAGTGCATATAAATGAAAACCTTAACAAAAAAATATAACACTTTTACTGATGACTGTACTTGACTGTTTAACTCCATACAAAATAATACGGGACGAGTGGAAAGATAAAAAAAAATAGTGAAAATGATCCATCAAATCCGTCCCATTTGGGCCGTAGACAGACATATGGGGTGAGTTCAAGGGTCACTCGGTCTTAGCACTAGTCAATTGTAACAGGTGTCAATCAGAAAATACAGCCATAAAAAAATCAAACATTGGACTTCATTATCATTATAATATGCATATGGAACGTTTATTGGGAGCTAGAATCTGTGTGGCCACTGCGATAGATAGTACGCAATGCAAAGACTTTTAATATTAATACTAGAAGTAGACCGGGCAGTAGTAACCAACTTCTGTTCAAATAGTTTTTGTATTTACTACTCAGAACAAAAAATCTCTGTTTTTTGTGTAAAAGTAAGGATAGCCTGTTTCACGGGAAAAAATAGACCATACTTACTCAAAAAAGTAGCAATATATTATTTTACAAACGAATTGAGCACCTTCTTCTTTTTTTGAAGTCGGTTAAAAAGTTTTGTTTTCACCAAAGAGCTTTCAGTAAAAAGGAGGAGGTCCTCAATTTTTCGCTCTCCGTGTTAATGCAATAAACTTAATAACGCTAAGAGCTTGGATTAGCAACATCGGTTAAATATTATGGCGTATTCATGACTTGACATATGTAATATAGTTGATTACACGTTTGTACTTTTACGTAAAAACAAGAAAAAAATCCTGTTTTGTTTTGTTAAGAAAAATATCTCGATGAAACCAGCAGCTTAGTTGGCTCCAGAATTGACAAGTTCTTTCCTCTGGGCATGTTCGACCAAACTGTGAGGGTAGTAGGTGGTGGGCAAGCCTACTTTGCTTGAGGATGGACGCAAAAAGGGTTCAATTAATAAAAGGGTCTAATTGCGGAACACAGCCTGTATACAAGTACAAATTCAAATGGTCTCTCTATTCCAATGTGTGTAATATGAATCTCTATGATAGCGCATCGGGATCGCGACAGTTGTGCGGCTGTAATTATTGAGATAGCGCTTACAGTGACGCATCTGTTCACATCGCGGTTCACGGTTATTACATTCTTTGACACTATCATATCTGCGATTGGAAAGCCCCAACATAGGCCCTGAAGTCATCACATTTTTTTCTATCATGTGCCTATTAATTCTTTGTTTTTGGTAACTCTGTCTGTTTTATTTTCATTATTTTTTGTTTTGTAATTATGTACATATTTTATGTTTGTTTAGTCTTTTCTTGTCCGTGTGCACTTCTAATAAATGTCTATTCTATTCACTTTTATATCATTTTATAAACACACGGGCTTTACAAGAAAATAATTGCATGAAACTAAAATATTATTTTATTTCGAGTTAATTACCGAAATACACTGAAAATTTAAGGATTTTTGAGATTTTGGAACACTTGTTGACAGCGGGCCCTTTTTAAAGGTGTTGTCAAATTTTGAAAATTGCCAACATTCTGGGTTAATTAGAGTATTTTTATCAAAATTGAAATAGTATATTCCAAATAATTTATTTTTAGGTAAGGTTTACAGGCTTACCTAAAAAGGTTTACAGGGTTCGTGGTACACATTGAATACGGGTTTAAAAACGGGGTTTAATTATTATTCGCCACCAGTCAAACTATTTTTATAATATTTTTTTCATCACAACACAACTTACTCGATTCCTTATCAATTATTATTCGTTACCTTATCAATTAATTAATTAGATATCATCAAGAATCATTTATCAGATAATTAAGTGCATGTGCACTTAAACATGTAGGTAGGTATTATATTTAATCTAAAGCGATAGTACGATCGGCATATATACAAACATAAGGCGTTTTCATTAGCTTAAGCCGTAATTTACTAGAGCCCATAGAGCTTGAGCCTCTTTTTTCGAGCGGTACTGTAGGTATAATATCTAGATATTAATATCAATACTTAGGTACGGTCAGCTGCATAATTGCAGACCCAACGTAGAGCTCCAAAACGGCTTTTAAAAGAATGTTTTAACCACAAGCAAGATTCTAGGCCTGCTTTAGTTGAAGTTTAAAGTCATCAATTAATCAAACAAAAAATATTAGAATGACAACATTCCAATAATAGTAATTTTCGAACTCTACCGAGGGCTGCAATTATGCAGCCGACTGTACCTACAAATAAGAGTAAAATACGTAGTCGTTTCTTAAGTTTTAGCGACTTAAGGTGAAGAATGACCTGAAAACCCCTATCCCATTACCACACGCGCGCCGCGCGATGACTCTTAACCCTTTCCCCCGCGCGCCGAGAAATGGCCGTTTTAACTGTTTTTTGTAATGAAAAAACTCACATTCACATTAGTGAAAAACCATCTTTACTACCTTATGGGATTTAATGTAAAGTTTATGAAAATATAAATTTTGTACTTGTTTTTTCTTAACAATCGCCGTAAAATTGAAAAAGCTCAAAAAATTACGATTTTTTGGATTTTCATGATATTTTTCTATCGAGGCAAATCACTCTAATCGTGTTTCGAAGTAGGAATTGTTTCTAAGACACCTCTATCGCGCTTCTGGTCTTACCACTTCAGGTGCATACAGAAATCACTTTAGTGTCCTTTGAGCACATGAAAAAATAAGCCCCAGGTCCAAAAGAAGTTATTGCCTCCAATAAAATTATTGAAGTTATACAACATAGCATATTCCGCACAGTGGTACTGTTATTGTGCTGTTATCAGCAATGTGCTGAGCATATTTGAGAGTTCCTCACACGTGCACCGGTATGGGAACTATCGGGAACCCTGCAGTTGCAGCCCACATGTCCCTTGTTTTATGAACGTTTTACAACTAGCTGTTATGGCTTTCTAAAGAAAGGTGATCGCCAAATGTTAAGGAAGGCTAAACGTTTCCGTCTAACTTCTGTTGTAAACATTTGTTCCGAATTAGATGCATCTGGCTAATCCATAGTAATGGTTTTATGGTTCGTTTAATAATTGTCGACCTACTTGGCACAATGGTTATCATGCCCGACAGCCAAACACAGGGTTGCGGGTTCGATTCTCGCCTCAGACAAGTATTTATGCTTAGATATTTATGTGTGGTCTTGTTGTTTCTATGTATTATAAGTATATATTTACAAAAAGAAAAAGTATATAAGTAGTATATCCGTTGTCTAGCACCCATAACACTAGTCTAGTTACTTAGCTTGGGGCTAGATGGCGATTTGTTGAATGTCCTGCAATATTTATTAAAAAGAAGAATAAAAAATTTAAACTGCAAATTGAAGAATTTGTTTATCTGTTTATATGCTTCTTCTCACACAATCAAAATAACTTTGGCAAGTCAGTGCGGTTGAATGCTTTTATATTCTAACTTTGTTATATTTTGTTAAAAGGTTTATTTTAAAAGCTTTTATTTAACTTGTTTATTCTATTCCTACACTTTTTTAATATTTTTAAAATCTGCTCAGTATGTATATAAGATATCTCATCAAGCATAATCAAGCGTCTAACATGCCATTTGCGGAAACAGTTAAGATTGGGTATTGTAGTTTAAAGTTTAGATTAATATTTTCGTATTTGTTTTATCAAAAAATATATAAGTATGTAATTTTACTATTGGTACTTGTAGATACTTTTTTTTATTTGGGACAGTAACAGCTTAAAAAAAATAATTCTTGTAGACTACTTAACATAAATATAAGCTAATTACAGCTGTCCACATGTTTTTTAATTATTTTTAACTTTGAAAAACTTGACCAGCAAAAATAACAGTGATTTGACACTAACAAATGAGTTGTCAGACGGATACGATGCGCAGACGCACCTGGTGCCGTCTACAAATCATACATAGTTACTCATAGTCTCTGACAAACGTTTTCACTATTATAAAGTCTAATAGCATTATTATAACTAGCTCTTTGTCTAATTAAAACCATTTCTGAATATTTGTACTTGTTGAAATTGAAAATTTTGAATTTTCTATACATATAAAATCCTTTGTCCTGAATGACTAACTGACGGATCAACGCACAGCCTAAACCGCTGATCGTAGAAATCTGAAACTTGGAGGGTGTGTTCGTTGTGTGACGTAGGCATCCGATATGAAAGGATTTTCCGAAATTCTACCCCTAAGGGGGTGAAAAATGGGGAAAATTTTAGACACTTGGGATAACGTGATTCCTTGGTGGAATAACTTCTACGCGGACGAAGTCGCGGCCAAAATATTATTTTACATTTTGCCATAGATTGCTAAAAATATTTTTATATAATCAATTTTTGCTAAATATTAATAAAATCCCTAATTTATCGGACAGTTTGATTACAGTCATTAAATATAATTTCCTTTTAATGAGTGTTAGTTATTATTGTAATGTTATAAACAACAAATAATATTTAATGATCAACATATAATCAAGTTTGTTATTATTCTAATGAAATAAACGGCATTCCATAAAATGTGTTAGAACTGGGGTCAATTCAAATTTGTCAAAATGCTTAATTATACCTAATAACAGTTAAAAATCATGTTTTAAATTATATTAATTAATGAATACTCCAGATTAGTTTATAATCAAATCCACCACATTTGAAAATGGTATTAAGGTAGGCAGAACGTGGAAAAAATAATTTGTTTATTTTTGATTATACTTTTATTTTATTGATACTTTTCTAAAAAGATAGTAAATCAATGAGAAAAAACATTATAGAAATATTTGTAAGACTCATTTGAACTATGGGTAATTAATTATTAAATGGCTCCAGACGTTTGACAAGCTCTTTCCTCTGGACACAGTCGACTAAGCTGAGAGGCTGGCAAATCTACTCCATCTTATTAGTTAAGTCCCATGTCCTACTATTGAGACCTGTGTAACCAACTGAAACCAAATAAATACCTACATTGAATTGAAAAAAAAATTGCTTGCGTTTTATAAATAAATAATAAATATTGCAGGACATTACACACATCGCCATCTAGCCCCAAGTTAAGTAACTAGACTTGTGTTATGGGTGCTAGACAACGGATATACTACTTATATACCTACTTTTCTTTTGTAAATATATACTTATAATACATAGAAACAACCAGACCCCAGACAAATATCTAAGCATAAATACTTGTCGGAGGCGGGAATCGAACCCGCAACCCTGTGATTGGCAGTCCGGCATGGTGACCATTGTGCCAACTGGGTCGTCAAATAAAATATATATATTACATTTATAAGGTTAATGATAGATTGTCAAACTAAATCTTATCATCAAAATTAAAATGACTTGAATATTTGTACAAACTAAGAATTTGTACCAACTCTTCATAATTCTATTTTTTATATAAAGTAAGTAGGTTCCTAAATTTTTTGCATAGGTGCAAATACCTGCAAACTCAGTAAAGAATGGATCACTGGTTACTATAGAAAGCACCATTTGTCGGCCACTAAATAAGTTCACAACTGATGAATCCTATTGAAATACATTTGAAATCAATTATTAATAACAATGGATGGACACCACGTGCAAGTCGTGGGCGGCTAGGTGGTTGATCTGGCATACAATGACTTCGACTAGACTTATGTTTGTAAATATTAGAGAAAGAAAGTAGGGTAAACTCTACAGTGTGTAATAAAAACGTTTTAATCCCTCTTAGATGAATGAATGTCATTTATTTGCACGAAATCCTACTAATATTATAAATGTGAACGTTTGCGTGTGTGTATGTTACTCCTTCACGCAAAAACTACTGAGCCGATTGCGATGAAACTCGGTGTGTAGATAGCTGGAGATGTGGATTAACACTTAGTCTACTCATTATCCTGATATTCCCACGGGAACTTACGCAGGTGGAACCGCAGGGCGCAGCTGGTATGGTATAAGGATGTCACATAAAAATAAAGTTCAACATATTTCACCAGCACTTAGCTTAGCATGCAAAATTTAGTCGTAAATAAATCCAAAGTAATTAATGAAATAATTAAAGTAAATAATGCCCATAATTAATTCAATGTCAAGAATATAACTCGGACCTTACCCAAAAATGTGCGAATTTTTTATTTTTTATTATGGAATATTACCCTAATTTACCCATAGTTTCGGGAACTTTTAACATACAACAACACCAACAAAGGGCTCGCTGCTAACTATGGTGTTTCCACATCTAACAAATTCGTTGAAATTTCAGTAAATTACTGTAATTTTCCAGGACTTTAAATTAAATAATTCTTTTATTTTTATGTAAATTAATTTTATTTATTTTTTTGTAACGTCCTGGCCGGAATAATTACAGGGTTTTTATAACACACTGTATGACACACGTGAAAATCAGAAACAAAAATGAGACGTGTATAAATGATCCTGCCTTATGAACTGAGTAGAAAGCAAGATATCAATGAAACGCTTACAATGAACAAAAGTTAACAAAGTATGAGATGATCCGGTTAGGCGACACGTCTGCAAGTTTATATTAAATTATGCAAGTAATAAAATCCCTATTCTGTATCGCTACAATGAAGTCCCTCTCGAGAACGCAATTTCTCAAAACATTGTCGCGTCATTTTTCATTGCATCAATCAGGCCGCTTGTGTTGGTATTCATCATCAGGGATGACACAAAAATATTACATATAAATAAAATAATTATATTGACTTGTGTGAATAAAAATCTTTGCACATACAAAGATAAATAAATAAAAACAATCAAGCTTAAACTAAGGGCGGTTTGCATGAGATTGTGTTTAAATAAATTCTAGCTAAATGCATTAAACGGATAATCTCGAATTTAATTATATTTCAATACATATAATATAACTAAAATTGATATTTATTTAATTAATTTGACACGTTGACAGTTGGGTAATCCTGTATATTTAAACGAGCAATTCTTGTATATTTATTATTACGATATCGGAAACGGCTTCAAAGATTTTCATGAATTTTAGTATGCGAGGAGAAAATAATTAACTGAGCATAGCTCGCCCACCCAGGTACTCCAGGCAACCTTAAGATGAGGAGGATTCTTCTAAAGATTAAGGGTGTAAAAGATATATGTAGTAGAATATACGAACAAATTGCAGTTGGCAGCACGTTGACAGACATACTGTATTCAATTTAAACGCAATTAACAATATTTTTAACGCTTTGTAAAGTAAATTAATACTTTACACTTTACAGCTGTGTAAACATTTACTTAATTCGACATAGTTTTAGACATTGCAAGCTATACATTTCAATCAATTATTGGTTGTCACCAAATAAGCGTTGATGCCAAGTAACGTATAAGTCATTTCTATTTTATTTTATTTCACCTTTTTTTTGTAATTGTATTTGTAATTTTGACATTTGTGTTTAATATTTAATGTTTTTTAATTATCAATCATAGAAAATAAAGATTTAATGATTACTAAAGTTATATATGTATTTTGTGAAGCTCAATATTTCCATTGTGTTACAACCATCATTTTTAGAAGACTAGAGTTTGTAGGAAGATCTTGGTGGTTGGATAAGTTTAGTAGTGAAGTCAAAGGCAAGTCTAGTTACTTAGCTTGGGGCTAGATGGCGATGTGTGGAATGTCCTGCAATATTTATTTATTTATTTAAAGGCAAAAAATATTCCTTTTGATGCTTAATATAATTTGTACATAGACCACATAGAAACGTCTTAAAAACTTAACTTAAAACTTAAAAACAAAAAATGAGAAGAAGGCACAAGAAACTCATGTTAGCCTAATATACTACTTACGTTAGTTTTTAAAAAGGTTTAAGTATATATTTTTAATCCTACTAATATTATAAATGTGAAAGTTTGTGTGTGTGCGCGCGTGTGTGTGTGTGTGCGCGCGTGTGTGTGTGTGTGTGTGTATGTTTGTTACTCCTTCACGCAAAAACTACTGGACCGATTGCGATGAAACTCGGTATGTAGATAGCTGGAGGCCTGGATTAACATATAGGCTACTTTTTATCCCGATATTTTTACGGGATCGGGACTTACGCGGGTGAAACCGCGGGGCGCAGCTAGTGTAGAATATATTAGTAGAACTCTATTAGCTACGTTATCTGTATTCTCTAATTGGACAAGGTGTTTTATGTTTGTTAAAGCAAAGCCTCCATCCTACGCAGTCCAGTGTTTTAATTAAAGGTCATTAACATTGGCCATGCTTACCTACTACATGAGACATGTCATTATTGATATGTGATTCATCTACAGTTAGTTGTCTGTCATATTTTGTCTTTATTTTTACAAGCTTTTATGTAGCTTCATCTGTCCCGATGTTTTTAGTTTGTAATTTATGCAGGAATGGATCGAACTCGCTGGAAGCTGATATACAGTGTATTGAAACGAAATCTCTTTCAGGTATTAGGTACCCCAGGGCATTACCAAAAAAATAATAGAAATATTTTTATATATGTAACAATAAAATAATCATTGTATTGTAAACTTCGGGAAAATTTGGTACCCTAATTTGCTCCCAAGACATTACTATAAAACTATAAAATAAAAAATATTTGCAAAAAAAATAAAATTATTTAATCTACAAGAATAAACCAGAAGAATTGAACCTTTATTTACTGGAAATTAAAAAAAAATCAAATATATAGCGACTCTATTATTGGCATTTAGGTAAACAATGGTGTTGTCTTAAAAATTTAACAAGCTTTTGGTAAATTACTGTAATTTTCCCAAATAAAAATATCCTATTTTTTTAATTTAATTTTGTGCTATATCCTAGGGGTACCTACGGGTTTATCTTACAAATTCTATGTACTCTTTAGAAAACTAAATCTACATCTTGTTTTTATAACATGTTTTTATTTCTTTCATTAATTTGCAGAGAATTTGGCACCGGTGACATCCTTGATGCATTGCCCAGGGTTGTCTCATCAACTGTTAAATAGAGTGTAAGCCAATGAATATTTTTATTGACGCGTCCGACAAGTTTCCATCCGATCCCGGCTACGTCTACGTCCATCGGACATTAACAAGCGAAATGTCTGCTTCACAAAATACCACCCTAACTCCACGATATAAAGTACCATTTACCACATCAATTACACCTTAAAATAAACTTAGCCTTAACATTACGATGAATAAAGTTTCAAATGGATTAGAGTTTGTATAACTGTTGGTAAGTTGAGACGAAAGTCATCAACGTTTGCACGGAGATTGCGGCACGATAAGTTCCTTTCTTGTTTCGTTTCTTATGCAAATATTGATACAATGTTGGTATCATTAATCAGGCGAGATGGCAGGGGCCTGACAATGACGCTGAATGTGCCCAGATGTTCCACGTGAACAGTGCTACCCGCTGATAGGTATCAATCAAGCGTGTTTTATAGACATCACACATCTTTGTTATGTATACTGGCTGTAAACTGATGTGAGTAATGAACATTTACATATAGTCCATTTAGGGCAGTTCATTTTTATATTACCGTACCCAAAGGGTAAAAATGGGTTGAAACCCGCGGCTTAGTTGGCTCCAGAAGTATTGACAAGTTCTCTCCTCTGGACATGGTCGACTAAGCTGAGAGGGTAGTAGGTGCTGGGCAAGCCTACACCATCCTCACGCAAAGAGGACCCAATTAAAAAGAGTCTAGTTGCGGAAAAAAGCCCGTATGCATACATACATAGTGAAAGAGCAATGCAAAGAAATGACAGCGTTGGTTTATCAAAATATTGTATTTTTGTACATGTGGCAACACGCCTTATCTAAGACCCTTCCTGTTATCTGCGAAATAACGATTAGTGAGTGCTCAAAGTCACAATATTTAGTCAATATGGTGAGAAAAAACTGCCAAAAGTACTTTACATCTGCGCTGCAGATTTTTCCTTTAACATTTGCAAGCAACGTTGACATGGGAACAAGAATATTCGCCGAAAGTTTTAAAAATAGGGATTGAGACTTTACTAAATAAACACAAGTTAAATTTATATAATCATACTAGCTGCTCACTACGGGCGCTTAAGTGTGAGTTTCAGTCGGTTCAGTTGCTTTTGCGTGAAAGAAAGAGTAACAGACATACAAACTCAAACACAAACTTTACATTTATATTAATAGGAAAGGGTACTGGGGGCTCTCTCCATACAAACGTAGTCGACTGTTTTCTCCCTCGATAATGACACCAGAGCAAATATTTTGGCATTTATAGATCTTATGGCACTAAAATATTTATGGTAGTGTCATTATCGGAACAGAACAGTAATAGGAAACAGTCGACTACGTTTGTATGAAGAGAGCGCCGGTACCCTTTCACCTTAAGTAGGATTTGAAGGAATTGTACCTTATAGTCAATTACGACAATTGCTAAAGATTTAACAAACTCACCCACAAACTTTCACATTTATATTAAGTACGATTTGAAGCAATTTTACCTTATGATCGATTACTAAAGATTTATTGGAATCATTGTTGGACGCCTACACGTGTGAGATAAAGATGTTGACGATAAAGTTAACAATAAAAATGAACAGATCACCTTTACGATCGCGAGTTGGGCGGGCCGCCCTCGCCTGCCACATGTCTTGCTTAGCGACTCACGCACTCGCGAAAGAATTAGATTCTTTTTAGAACAAATTTAAAGGATAATAAAATTTGAAATATTACAACATTAAATGCCCATTTCGTAAAGGTGTAACTGAACAGTTTATAGGAAATCAATTTGAATGTTTGAAAGTAATCGTGTAAAAGTATCTAATACTTACACAGAAAAAAGGTTGCTTGAAGTCAAAAATAATCCTTTCCTTATAGACGCTACAGAATAATTTATTGTTTACTAGCGACCCGCCCCGGCTTCACACGGGTGCAATGCTGATACTAAATACACTACAGAAAAACTGTGAACGTTGTATATAAAAACATAGCGGCCCGCTCCGGCTTCGCACGGGTATAAAATATATAGACTATGGGATTAAAATCGATTCAGTAGTTTTGATTTATTCATTACTGCCCGTGGCCCGCACGCGTTAAATTTGGAGTAAAACAATCCCCCTTTCCCTATACCATGAAGATTTCCTGCTATCTTTGGAATATCTAAATTCATACACTACATTTTTACTTATTTACTTTTTACATTTTTTTGCCGCACCGGGCGGCCGGCCGGTACCGCCGCAAACGCTACGTCCCGCAATTTTTAAATCTGTAATATCTTCGAAAATATTCACTTAAATCATACGGTGTAAACGGCCATATAGATCTATATTAAATGAACAATGTATTCAAGGTATTTAATTGGTTAAGGATTAATGCTGTATTGGTTAAAATCGCTTCGAAAATTAGCCATTATTTGTCGTAAAAAGTAAATGACAAAAAAAAGTTATTGTGGGTTATCCATAAGAGATAGACATATACCATCACGGACTTTTCTGTAGACCTTTTCAATGTGTACAATACTTAGTACATTATTTTGATAAAACTCGTAGGGTTCAGCCTGCGTTTGCAATGTAAGCGGAAAAAATGTAATTATTTACGACATCACATTAGACACCTCAAAAATAACAGTACTTCTCCACTATTTAATGGATGTTATTATACATATAAACCTTCCTCTTGAATCACTCTATCTATTAAAAAAAACCGCATCAAAATCCGTTGCGTAGTTTCAAAGATTTAAGCATACAAAGGGACATAGGGACAGAGAAAGCGACTTTGTTTTATACTATGTAGTGACTAAAAACCATATATTTTAAAAAACTTTTAAAATAAATAAATATTGCAGGACATTCCACACGTCGCCATCTAGCCCCAAGTTACTAGACTTGTGTTATGGATGCTAGACAACGGATATACTACTTTTATACTTTTCTTTTGTAAATATGTATATACTTATAAACAACCAGACCAAAGACAAATATCTTAGCCTAGATACTTGTATGAAGCGGGAATCGAACACGCAACCCTGTGTTTGGCAGTCCGGCATGGTGACCATTGTGCCAACTGGGTTTCACGACACAGGTGAAACCTTGAAAGGCAGGTAGTACAATTTAATGTAAAGTGAAACTTACTCAAAACTAAAAAAATATCCTCGGATTATTGTGCCAACTGGGTCAACTATGGTGGGTTTTCTTGAAAATGTTTAATATTTTTTACTAAAACCAAGAAATTATTCCTCAAGTGTCCATATGAAGAGGCCTTTTTTTTTCTGAGAACATGATATTCAGAAGTAACTTTCCCAACTACAGCTCGTTTATATCTTAATTACTTAGGTATATTTATCTCAATCCCCTGTTCTTCAAATTTTAAAATAGCACGACTGTACATGAAAAAGGACACAGGCGGGAAGAGACAAGAGTCCCTTTGTTCACGTGGAGATCATCTGCAGCTACATGTGCCAAACACATGAAAACGTCAGCTTTCAGATGTGTAGGCACGGATGCTGCGACTGTAAACAGATTTAGATGGAATATATGCCCTTGCTTTGTGACTTGAAGGAGGCGGATCATGGGGATGGTATTACCTATTGAATATCATTACATTGATGATCATTTCATTCAATTACTTTAAACTGACTGACTGACTGACAGATCATGATATATCGATATCAACGCATAGCTCAAACTTCTGTTCGGGCTAAAAGTTGGCATACTTACAGCGTGCTATTATGGTATAGGCATCCGCTAAAAAGGATTTGTGACAGTTCAACTCCTAACGCGGACGAAATCGCGGGTAAATCGAAGGTCGCTTTTCAAAATATTATCAGAAATTATAGGCATCCGCTATAAAATATTTTAGAAAGCTCAACTCCTAATACGGACGACGTAAATAAACGCTAGCATTTAATGAAATTACGATACAATTTTGAAAAGAAAAGCTTCGTTTAGTGAATCTCTAATCCATGTCAAATACGTCATAAATCAATCGATTTACTAACATGGGAATCTCAGTAACCGTTCCATTTTTATCAAAGTTATCTGTTGGATTAGCAGTGTTACCCTGATGTCCTCCCATATCGGTGGCTTTATATCAAGTTTAGTAATAAAAAGTGTTAGTTTATTAGGGCGTTTGCATACTACGTATAGTAGGGCAGCTGTGACGTAAGCAGCTGCGATTTGCGCGCGGTGTGAAAACCGCCCTACTACGATTCACATACAGACCATCTGGACTAGAGATTTTATAGGGGTGTTGTACTAACACCTTGCTCATAGAAAATCTGTTTATGCCCTTATGAATTTTCAATGTTTCCGGCAAAGTAAAAAGTGTGAAGAGTTAAAAGAATTGAATTACCTCTGACTTAGGTACCGCGGTGAAACAACGAATTAGATATTTATATGCATTTTTGGGATTTAATAGGTTATTCGTCGGAACATCTTTGCTTCGACGCAGCGATGTCAGTAGGGTCAGGATTCCTGACCATTTTATGGGCTGTAATAGGATATATGCAGTGCGGCGTGACGTGAGCTTGGTCGCTCATTGTTTTTTATATTATTGAACTAGTATAAACTAAGATGGGGTTTTGGGGGATCAACCACCGCAAGCACTAAGAAGATATTCAAACTCTAAAACATGGTATAGTGCTGGAGCACCAACAATTGTTTATTGTGCTTTTTCTGGGTCGGATAAATTCCACATTTACATTTACCCGGTGGACATGCATCAAGCCATTTTTCCCATAGTAAGAAAGGTAATATATGTACAGATCTTTGCAGAAGATTTTACTTGAATACACTGTCACGCTCATGTCAAACAAACAGGTATATAATAGGCAATAAATAAAATTCCAAATCAATATTTTATCGCGTTAATAAACCACAAGGTGTGAAGACGACTTGATCGTGCGTGACTCGTTTTGTGTCACCAAAATCAATAATTGTAAATTAAGTAGAATTCGTATGCGTATTATACGGTCACAGTCATCAGTTTTACGACGACAACCAATCAAAACTTACGTAACAGTTCATGCATTTTTACTTCGTGTTAATTGATAACGTAAGCCGTAATGCCGTAAGCCAATCGGGGACGCGTAACGTTCAACAACACGTTGCGTAACATCCGCACGTACTGAACTGTTTCACCATTTCATAAGTTTGTTTACAATACTTACCGGAATTACAAAATATGTCTTAACAATGTAGTAAGACGCGAACAATGGACGAACAAACCGAGGCCCCAACACAGCCGTTTCAACAGCAGCTAAAAGAGAAAAAACTACACAAATAAACCAATATTGCCGTCAACTCGATTACAATGCACCGTATCGCATCATCTGCAATTAGGGTCACGAATAATTGACGCCAAAGGTTTAAGGGCGTTTCTTTCACCATAAAAACCGACATTCATAAAACCCTCATAAGTAAATCAAGATATCGTACCCCGATACACCTGGCTTTCACCCTGGCTTGGCCTGCTTTATTATACCGTTTAAAGGCACTTGAAAAAATTCAAAAATACTTTTCAAGGTTCATTGGTTACGTAGAATGGGGCACAATATTCTGAATGCGATATGCATTTTTATTGTTTCCTCACGTTTGGTGGAGATTGCGATCTCCGCAAAAAAAATCGCGAATCTCAAATGAAATCAGATATTTCATTCTAAACAAAAGATTGCATTTCCAGTACAAACACTGAATATTATAATAGACATCAATTGTCCTGTAAATACGCCTAAGTGTGTAATGTGTTTTTCCATTTTCCCATAAATCACGCATAGTAGATTAGTTCCATCATAAGCCCATAGTAATCTCTTCATATCATAATCCTATGTCCATTTATCAGGGCAAACGAATGAGCAAAGCGAATCTAGCTAATGGTCCTATAGTTCCTTTATCGGAGGAGTTAAGTGCGTGCACAATAGCGCCGGCTCCCACGCCGTGTCACAACAACCCCATTACAATAAACCAGTATAACTTGACCTATTGGAACTGTCCTTTATTGAAAAAGCCTTGGGTGAAATAGAGCTCTAGTAACACTGGTGGTGAGATCGCAAAATGACGTCAGAATGAGCACGGGGCTCAATCCGCTGATCCCTAGTATTCATAACAGCAATGATTGTGGGAAAATCGACACAGTTTTTGTTATAAATCTGTGGGAGTTTCGTTTTGACATTGTTGAACGACTTGTAGGGCTGTTGTTTTTCTTTGTCAGTTCATCAATTCACTGCTATAGCTAAAATTTCCAAGGTATAGCAAGGTTTTCACGATAACAATTATATATAGGATTTTTGCAAGTAAAAGTGGATGGCTATTTGACTTTTTGCACGTAGAGCCAGAAAACCAAATACACTGATTTTTAAAGTTATTCATCTCGGTCGAATCGAGTCCCGTTTTAAATAAATTTATCGGTAAAATGACCATGGTAGTTTAAAATTCTATAATTACACTGATTGTTTATTGTACGTAGTTCCCCAATTATTTGGGGGTATTTGAGTCAGAAGCTTATATGTATCAGATACTAGGAAAGCCTTCTTAAACCGCATCGTCACTACCATCGTGTGAGATAATGGTTAAACGCTGATCTGATTATTATAAAAAAAAATGTTTATAAAAGTAACTATCCTTCATCGAACCTCTACGTAATCTTAAATTGTCTAACAAAATTAATTCATTGTTAAAAACCTTTCCCATGAAGCTACTAGTGTTATCTTTTAATAAATATGAAAGTAACATAAAAGCAATGTAATTCACCCTCACCCTACCGACTTAAAGCAGTCACGTGACCGCCACGCGACCCCCCCACTACCCTCAACACCCCCGCACCCTCATTACTCAGAACACTCTGTATGCTAGGTATTTGTTCATGAGACACGCACGTGATCGGACGTCTGCATTATTAAATGCCTTTTACGCTTATTGGGAATTAAAAATTCCCCGCCTTAATAGTAGCGATGTTATTAATCTCTAGAACAGGGTTCGTAAGCCGAACGGCTGTTAGAATCGACAAAACCCTTGATTATTAAATGAGCAGTCAAAATTAGTCTGTTGTATGGTGAATGAAACGGAATGGAAAAAATTGCATATATCTTTATTTTTACTAAATAATCAGATAATCACTAAATATTGCTCAGTTTTCATAGCTCAGTCAAAATCTGTCTGTTGTATGGTGAATGAAACGGAATGGAAAAAAATTATATATAGGTATCTTTATTTTTACTAAATAATCAGATAATCACTAAACATTGCTCAGTTTTCATAGCTCAGTCAAAATCCGTCTGTTGTATGGTGAATGAAGGAATGAAAAAAATTGCATATATCTTTATTTTTACAATATAATCACTAAATATTACTCAGTTTAGATTAAAACCGACCAAGTGCGAGTCGGACTCCTTGTTGTATGGGAGCCCCACTGAATTTTTTTCTGGTTTAAGTATTTGCTTTTATAGCAAGCAAGAGAAATACAAATTCTGTGAAAATTTCAACTGCCTAGCTCGGTTCATAAGACCTGGTGGCAGATAAACCGACGGAGGGACAGTGAAATCTTTATATTATGGTCCCATTTTTACCCTTTGGTTATAAAATCCTAAAAATCTCAAGTACAATTCCACATAAATTACAAAAGCACTTTGTACAAATAAATAAATTAACATTTCGTGGGTTTATTTTTCCAAATCGTATAATTTGATACTCATTAAGGAACTGACCCATGACCTCAGCCCGAAAACGCGAAGGCTCTCACGCAGTTCGGTTCACACAGAACCTACATGTGAACTTAAAGACTCAAACAAACCGACACACAGTTTACTTTGGGTATACCATTATGTTCTCACGTTTAGTACATTCTTCAATAATATTGTAAATTACAGGTTCTGGTAACTGAGAAATGCATTTCATTAGATGTTAACGCCTTAACCGTGATATTAATTACGTGATCAAAATGCGGCGATATTTAAAATAGATGGATTTATGTCTAACACCTTTACATTAGTAGAGTTAGTTTTAAACGAGATTTAGCTATACGAAGTAGTATAACCAGAAGCGCGATAGAGGTGTCTTAGAAACAGTTTTTGGGTATCAACCGTTAAAATCCATAGAATGATATTCCTAATGTCGTAGAGGTAACTTGTACTTGTATATAATAATAAATAATAAATATTGCAGGACATTCCACACATCGCCATCTAGCCCCAAGCTAAGTAACTAGACTTGTGTTATGGGTGCTTGACAACGGATATACTACTTATATACTTTTCTTTTGTAAATATATACTTATAATACATAGAAACAACCAGACCACTGACAAATATCTAAGCATAAATACTTGTCTGAGGCGGGAATCGAACCCGCAACCCTGTGTTTGGCAGTCCGGCATGGTGACCATTGTGCCAACTGGGTCGTCGTTACAGGCTGTTTTCTGCTATTGGACCCTTTTTAATAGGGTCCTTTTTGCGTGTGGATGGAGTAGGCTTGCCCAGCACCTACTACTCTCTCAGCTTAGTCGACCATGTCCAGAGGAGAGAACTTGTCAATACTTCTGGAGCCAACTAAGCCGCGGGTTTCATCACGATGTTTTCCTTCACCGTAAGAGCAATGTCAATTAGCGCATATATTTTTTTTCTTAAGAAAAATACATTGGTGCACGGCCCGCCGGGATTCGAACCCCCGACATTCAGAGTGAAAGTCGAGGTATCTACCACTAAGCCAACACCGCTCATTATGTTTAACACCTTTACATTAGTAGAGTTAGTTTTAAACGAGATTTAGCTATACGAAGTAGTATGACCAGAAGCGCGATAGAGGTGTCTTAAAAACAGTTTTTGGGTATCAACCATTAAAATCCATAGAATGATATTCCTAATGTCGTTGAGGTAAAGAAATGCTTTATATTGTCATACACGATCAGAGTGATTTGCCTCGATAGAAAAAAAAACGTGAAAATTCTAAAAAAATCGTAATTTTTTTGAGCTTTTTCAATTTTACGGCGATTGTAAAGAAAAATCATGAACAAAATTTATATTTTCATAAACTTTACATCACATCCCATAAGGTAGTACAGATCGTTTTTCACTAAAATAGATGTGAGTCTTTTAATAACATAAAATAGTTTAAACGGCCATTTCGCGGCGCGCGGAGGAAAGGGATAGAGTCATCGCGAGGCGCGCGCGTGAGAAAGGGACAGGGGTTTCAAGTCCTACTTCACCTTAAGTAGGCAAATTTTCTTTAAATGCTACAGTAATGCTACAGATTCCTTTGCAAACAGTGGATAATTCATATCCTACTAATATAATAAATGTGAACATTTTTGTTAGTTTATGTGTATGTGTGTTACTCCTTCACGCTAAAACTAATGAACTAATACTTATTAAGTAGATTAAGTACCTACCTAGTTAAATTTTCTTTTAAAGTTCCAGCACGTAGATTTCTTTGCAAACAGTTATTTACATATTGCAGCAGGACACCTTGTAACAGCGCCATTTAGTCCCAAACTAACTATGCTTGTATTATGATGACCAGATAACTAAAAGGACACTTATATACCTTTTTTTGGTAAATACATACAGGAAAACCCAGACCAGAAACAAATATCTCTACATAAATACTTGTTTGAGGCGAGAATCGAACCCGCAACCGCGGTTGTTTGCCTACCACGCCAAAGACGTCGCAATTTGCTTTTGTATTGCCGCTAATCTGCGTACTTATTGACTTTCAAATCTTAATTATTTACAATTGAACAGGCGGTAAACGATTTATATGTTAAATCGTTGAAATCAGTATTGATTAGATGATTCGTTTGCTCGTGACGCTGCGTGCCAGACAGGATGTGCTTTGTCGTTTCAATTTGCAAGGCAACAATGTTCTTTTACATAAATATATGCATGACTTCGTCTAATATATTTTCTTAGAACTATATAGAGATATTAAAGTTTAAGTCTTCACCAGTAAATCTTTATTTTCTAAACACTTCTTTTGTTTCATTTATCTAAAATCTATCTTTTTGAAACACTTCTAAATACTTATTTCTGTTAGGTTTTAAGTGTTGTTATGAATATAACATTTATCTATTTTCATCTACTAAAAATTGGCAAATAAAATAATTTATTCTCAAAAAAAGGAAAATTTTCGAAAAATTTCACACAATACTTACCAATAGTTTGGGCACCCCATGGGTTCAGTCGTGCGTCGTCGGTTCGGTCGACGGGCGGCGCAGGCGCAGATCTCTTCGTAATTATCCCGACCTGTGACCTGCGCCGGCTTCCCACGCTGAAGCCGTTTCACACGAGAACCACCGCTTCCCATCGGAACTTTACGACGACCATCCACGGAATTTCGACTACGTTAACTCAGACCAAAATTTACACTAAACATGATCGATAATTTGATGACGTTGATGTCTTTTATATGGAAATGTATGGGTCTACGACATGTCTACAAATAATTAGACCATACAAAAATATTTAGTTTGTCTTTGACTACATGATTGTTTCTACCTATAGTACTTTAAATCACAGTACAAGTCTACAAATTCATCAAATTTGAGCATTTATCGTTGTCACACACAACCAAAGATACATAGAAAGAATGAAAGAAAACTGATTTATTCAACAACCCTTAAAAATAATAACAAGATTCTATATAATAAGTTTGTAAATAATAAAAATAACAAAACTAAGTACATTATTAAAATTAAAACTAAACATTTAAAATAATAACATATAAATTAAACTATAAACTTTAACTTAAGGTTGTTGAACGAGATGCAACTCAGCTTTATGCTGTCCTTGCAGCACAAGGACAGCGCTGGTATTCTGTTGCACCTCTTTCCATGATTTTACAAAAAATACGTATGTACAACAATCTAATTATATGCAGTCGCCTCAGCCAAAGTAGGTAGGTATGCAACAAAAAGATCTATGATTAATATATAACCAATCTTATCCCAAGAAGTAAAGTAGATATGTGTGTGTGTGTAAATTTTAAAATTTGAAATTGAATTGAGTGTCCTAAGTCTTTATAACAGTATTGTTACACATATAGATACTTTCATAGATAATAATTATTTATATCGTACTTACATAGAGGTGATTAATAATTTTCATTAAATCGATCAAAGCGTTCGTCGATGTACATAGACTGCATTTGTTCCGCAAATATCGTTGTCGTTATTGGACATTGCACGCGCCGGCACGTGCCGGAAAAGCGCGTAATGAGCCCGCACCTGCATGGCACGAATTAAGGGATTTCTCGCGCCCTCCCGTGGGAACAAACTACGGAGGGTACGTATCACACAGAATCGAACTGTTTGTTCTGTCAATAAGCACACACCGAGGAGAAATAACGGCTATCCAATATTGGTTGCTGTTATTAATGGCCTCAGGGTTAGGTATTAAGTTACTCTGTCTATATATCCGAATCGCGGAGAACGATAATAAACTTTCTATGTAATGCGTGTTGTAACTGTCTTACGCAGAATTTGTGGGAAGTAGCGTTTGATGTCGTTAACAATCAACAAGGTGCGGAATATTTCTTCCCAACACAAGTATTTATATTTAAAGGGGGTCTCCCAACGATTATGTAATTAGGAAATAAGTTATTGGTTATCAAAATAAATTAATTATTTATATAATTCATATTTGTAACTAACTGTTCCCTGCGACTTCGTATGCGTGGTAGTTTTGTTTAATGTGCCAAAACCTTTCTATTGAATCACTCTATCTATTAAAAAACCGCATCAAAATTCGTTGCGAAGTTTTAAAGATCTAAGCATACACAGAGACAAACAGCGGGCAGCGACTTTGTTTTATACTATGTAGTGATTGGTTTTTCGTACAAGTTGCTCAATTTTATTCTTTATACAGTTTGCTATTAGCCATAGTGAAAGTAACCTACTATGTCTTAATTTTTGCCTACTATATTTTAGTGTATTATTGAAGGGTACACTTAACCGCATATACACAATGAGTACTAATATGAACGCAAGGCAAGTATTAGCGATCAATCGGAGGGCATCACGCGATGGGAGCGGCACGCGCGCGGCACTCCCACGACACGCGCAGGGGTAAACGTATACAATCCGCCCCGATCTAATGCAGAGACCTTAATGAGACTCGCCTTTCATACAATATAGAACAATCAATCTAATAATCTAATGTAATGACGATCACGAACTCTGTGACGCGTCGGGACACTACCAGCCTGTTATGCAAAAGGTTGCGGGTTCGATTCCCGCCTTAAAAAATAAATATTTTTTATTTTTGTATAGAAACTGGGTGTTTCTGTATGTATATCTACGCTAATATTATAAGCAAGAAAGATTTTTGTTTGTTTGTAACGAATACGGTCCGAAACTACTGGACCGATTTAAATGAAACTTGGTATGTAGATAGCTGGAGACCTGGATAAACACATAGACTACTTTTTGTCCCGATATTCCCACGGGATCGGGACTTACGCTAGTTAAGTATATTTACACCCATAACACTAGCCTAGTTACTTAGCTTGGGGCTAGATGACGCTGTGTAAATTGTCCCACAATATTTTTTCATTTTTAATGAACAAAACTTTTTTGTGATTCGCCTGAGGTTTCAGTAACAAAGAAGCTTGCAGCAACTTTAGTAACGAGTTTTGGCGGGAACGAGTTAACAACATGTCGTGCTGCAGTTTTATTTTCATGAAACTTAGATGTAACCCGAGTTGAATTGTATAATTCTGGTGGAATGTTATTCAATTTAGTTCTGTGAAAGTGCACATGTGTAGTGAAAGTAAAAATCAGTGTCAAACATGAAGTTTTCTCGTTGCCTCCAAATCTCCTATTAAGGTTATGGTAAACTTGCCACCGCTTTACTATAACCCCTGACTTGACGGACTATGACGACTTTGACTGTATTGAAACACTTTAGGCCCGATTTATGAAAAATCGGGTCATAATTTGATGCAAAATATAACTTGACACTGGCTAAATGCACACGTGCGAAGCCATAATAAAAGAAGAAAAAAAAAGACTTTAGTAACTTAGTTAAAATTACTGATAGTAATCTGGACTAGTTTGTATTAGTGTTACGACCGCGACACGGCTTTTAACCAATTAGTTTTTTTGCTGGTAAGTGACGTAGTATACAAGTTACAATTGGTTTAATAGTCGAAGATCCCTTTAGGGACGAAAAGTATTTTATCCTACTAATATTATAAATGTGAAAGTTTGTGTGTGTGTGTGTGTGTTTGTTACTCCTTCACGCAAAATCTACTGGACCGATTGCGATGAAACTCGATATCTAGATAGCTGGAGACATGGATTAACACATAGGCTACTTTTTATCCCGATATTCCCACGGGATCGGAACTTACGCGGGTGAAACCGCGGGGCGCAGCTAGTATCAAAATAAATAGGTCAAGAAATATATTGCAAATCAGTTGCCTAAAAAAATCCAGTCCAGAATGATTAATATTTATTTTTTTTGTTTTTAAACTATTCACTGGTTTGGTCAATAGACACATTCCGTACCAATGAAATACAAAATCTTTATTTTAACTTAACATTAACGTTTTTACGGTCATGCCTAAATGTTAAATTTACATCAATTTCTAGAATTTCTACCCTTCGTGTAATTAGCTTTCTATTATTACACTATGTTTTATTTTAATGAGATATGAGGGACATTAAATCATTGCCAGTTACATAGGCTACTTTTTATCTCGATACTCCCACGGGATCGGGAGTTAAGCGGGTGAAACCGCTGAGCGGTGCTAGTATGGTATATAACTAAAGCACTGACTGTGCTTGTAAACAAGTCCACAGGAAACACACCGTAAACATGATTACAATGTCTTATTTGTTGTTAATAATTTCACACTTCAATATTTGAAAGCATGTCCCGTAGAAAACATTTATTACACCTGCAAGAACAAAGTGACTCGGTTATTTTTTTGTTATCAAAGCTTTAAAATTGACGTTGTCATAAAAACACCTTACAACGTCATCCTCAGATTTGTTAAGGTGTTTATGCGCCGGTTATTTTTTCTCGAGAGTTTTTGCATGATGTCTCCTAATCTGACAAAGGATAGTACCTGTCCATCGAAGACAATCTTCTCTTGTCAATTGCACTGCAAGGTGCTTTTGATGCAAGATCGGAAGAATGCTTAATAATAGAGAGTAATACGTGACGACACAATAGCGAAGAGCGGTAAAACAAAATTGTGGACGTTAATTTTAATTTGTCAGGTAGCCGTGAAGACACGTTTAGCTGTAGGAATGGTCAGTAAATCGAATTCATTCGAGTTTGTCTAAATTAATATTTATTTCAATAATAAGAAAGGAAGTGAATGACTTAGAGAAACAGGTATGATTATAGGTTTCCTGTCGTTGGGTCGTAATTACTTTCCGTTCTGGTTAAATACAAAAATATGACTTCGAGTTATAAAAATAAATGGCATACAAAATATAGTAGGTACTCGCATTTCCAGATAGGTAATAAACGGAATATCAAGGACACATTCATTTCAGCTGATTTCCGGCTGTCAGAATACTTACAGACATATTCTGTGCCGACGAACCTAAACTAAATTAAGATAAAGTTTTTTTATAATCTTAATTTATAAAAAAAAGTCTTTTGTCACAAAAGTCATTAAAATAAAGGCTTTTGCCTGTCCTTTCGGGAGTATAATTAACAAAAAAACATAGCCTAAAAAAAAAGTAAACATAATATAATAACCTATAACACAATTATTTTGTTAGTTTTTATTATTTTAACAAGTCTTTTTTCTTTATTCTCAACTGTGATAAAGAACGTCGTACGATACGCGTTTGATCATTGCATCATGGCTTTTAACCACCTCTATGCAATGATCTATTTACCACATTTGTATCGTAATATACTATTTATACTACATAATTCAGGTACATTTTTATATTCTGTGCGGCAAATAAAGAATATTAAAGTTTTCAAGACAGTATTTTCTAAGGTTTTCGCGACTTGAACTCATAATTATAATTATATCTGAACGGACATATTCGCGTTTTTATTTTTGTTTTAAACCTGACGTTTCGGGAACTTTGCAGATCCCATAGTCACAGGCAGACTATTATCCGTACAAATATAATTATAAGTTTTCAAGATTTAAACGAATTGCACGATGTGTTCCCAAATTATCAAATCATATAATCATCGGTGCCTTCAAATCAAATGACTTAGAATGAAGCAATTCACTACCTGAGTTCTTTACTCCCGCCTTCAAGGTGACTCTGAGACTTTTTGCGGCACTTGTTTTTTATGGGCCCCGTATTATTAACGATTCAGACCTCTTTGTGTGGTCGCAGCAGTATTTTGTCCTTTATTAGGAAATCACATCAACTTAATTGGTATAATGACCGTTGTTTTTACCCGACGACGGCGAAGCCAAAATGTTATATTTTTTTACAAATGCCAATTTTTATATGGCTGAAATTATACGGTTACTAGCTGCGCCCCGCGGTTTCACCCGCGTAAGTCCCGATCCCGTAGGAATATTGGGATAAAAAGTAGCCTATATATTATTCCAGGTCTCCAGCTATCTCTACATACCGAATTTCATTGCAATCAGTTTTGTAGTTTTAGCGTGAAAGAGTAACAAACAAATACTCACACACACAAACTTTCACATTTATAATATTAGTGGGTAGAATATAATTTTTAAGTTATTCGTATCGATAGAATTATGTGTTTTAGTTGGTGATTTGTAATTGTTAAACTAACGAAATTGAAGAGATTGAAAAATTATTTTTTATCACAGTTGCTCATAAAGTGGATCTTATTCAACGGCTTTTAGGCTCATAATCCAACATATTATGCACGCGTGCGTTTTAGATTTGTTAACTAGTGCTGTAAAGTTATCCCGAAAAGGTAGGTACCAAAGAGTTTTTAGCTAGCAAAAATGGTTGTCTCTAAAGTTGGTTTACGAACGAAAATTTTACGTGATAATGACTTAGAAAACGATTAAAAATTGAGTTGTTTATTTTTTGTTTTTTCTTTACCTAAATATATTGTTTTTCCGTACCATTGTATTTTGTTCTTAACCCCCGACGCACAAACAAATAGAAAAACCCTAAAAGATAATGTATGTCACACGAGGATGTATAGGTTAAAAGTCTTTAGCCTGGCCTTTCCGGAGCATAATTAACAAAAAAATATTGCCTTAAAAAAATGTAAACCTATAGTTATCACAAATATTTTGTTAATTATTTTTTTGTTTTCTTTTCAAGTCTTTTCTTTTATTCGCAACTGTGATAAAAAACGTCGTACGATATACGTGTGGAATTGATATTTGCATCTTGGCTTCTATAACACGCTCGCTGCCGCTCGCGCGTCATAAACCGCCTCTATGCAAAGATCAATTTACCACACTTATATCGTAATGTACTATAACGCATCCATTTTAACATTGTGTTAAGTTGTTAATATGTAGTTAATAAGTTTCTAGAAAAAAATATTTATTTATTTATTTATTATAGTCAATTAAAACGATACATTACCATTTATATTAATTGACTTAGATTATTATATTAGATTATTATTATATAGATGATTATAGAACTTGACAAATTTTTCAATGCTTCTTAAAGAAGAAGCGCTTTTTTCACACCTTCCATAAAACATGTCATTTATGTAGGTAGGTATGTATCTTCAGAATTGTGCTACAGGCTTAGTTTTTACGGTTCCGCATGTGATTTCCTACTATGAAAAAATAAAATTTTCCTATGACTTTGAATAGAAAATTAATATTGTTGAAGTAATGGTCCATTTACCGAGTACAATATTTTTTATACGCAGCCAGCCGGGCAGCCTCCCAAAGCACCAACCGTGAGAGCGTCACAAGTGGATGCCATCACGTCCAGCCATTGTTCACGTAACGCACCTTAGGCTCGGACCTTTAACTCATAGTGGTCACATCACACAGGTACACACGTAAATATATATATATATACTAGCAGCGCTCCGCAGTTTCACCCGCGTAACTCCCGATCCCGTGGAAATATCGGGGTAAAAGAAAGCCTATATAGCCTTCCTCGATAAATGGCCTATCCAACACAAAACTAATTTTTCAATTTGAACCGCGTTCAGACAAACAAACAAACAAACTCTTCAGCTTTATAATATTATGGTATAAATATATATAATTATACTTATATTTACTAGCTTTTGCCCGCGACTTCGTCCGCGTAAGAGTCGAAAATCGACCAAATTTTTTCATTCATTTGATATCTTACAGTTTGTACGAAATCATTAAGAGGAAAGGGTACTGGAGGCTCTCTCCATACAAACGTAGTCGACTGTTTTCTCCCTGGATAATGACACTAGAGCAAATAGTTTTGTTGCATAAAACTTATAACTGCCATGTCTTATATATTTTTTTTGATTTTTAAATCTTAATTTCTATGATAATTAGAAAATGAAAAAAAAATCAAAACATAGGGGCATAGCCAATAGTCATGGCAGTTATAGGTTTTATGTCACAAATTTTTTGGTGCTAGTGGCATTATCCAGGGAGGAAACTACGTTTGTATGGAGAGAGCGCCGGTACCCTTTCACCTTAAAACGTCCTAAAGACTAAGTAAGAATGTGTGCCTTCGGAACGCGCCCACCAATGAAAAGAAGGCACAAGAAACTCATGTGGTTTTTTCCCTAGGAAATCACATTGTCTCATACAAACTTTGCCCCCCTTTTTCACCCTCTTAGGGGCAGAATTTCGGAAAATCCTTTCATATCAGATACCTACCTCATACAAAGAACACACTGTTTAGGCTGTGCGTTGATCCAGTCAGTCATTCTAGGACAAAGCATTTTATATGTATAGAAGAATACTAGAAGCGCTGCGTGGTTTCACCCGCGTAACTCCCGATCCCGTGGGAATATCGGGATAAAAGTAACCTATGTTATTCTCAATGAATCAATGTATCGTCTTACTCAGTTTCATTCAAATCGGTCCAGTAGTTTCGAAGCTTATTCATTACAAACAAACAAACAAAATCTTGCCTCTTTCTAATATTAGTGTAGATAGATAGATAGATAAACAGATAAACACTTTATTGCACCATAAAAACAAAACGCAAAATGATTACATATAACAAAATTAAAATTAATTCTAACTTAAGTAACTACCTATATGCTAAAAGAAAATTCATATTTATTACCTTATACAATATGGCACAATGGGCGGCCTTATCGCTAAAAGCGATCTCTTCCAGGCAACCTTTGGATGGACAAGAATTAAGGAAGGGGATGTAGATATCATTAGTATACTTTAAATTTTATAAAAGTAAATATTAACGTTACCAACTTATACCATCCTATCACAAACCTGCTGAAAATCAGCGTTGTATTTATGCAACATAGGATAGCTATAGCTCAGTTATATGTTGCATAAATACAACGCTGATTTTCAGGTTTTTCAGGTCCTGCTCAGGCAGGACCGTATTTGGCGCAACACGTCACTATTACCTATTATCTGTAATTTTAACGTGCAATAAACTTTGTTTAGTGCATAAGTCAGTTGTGTTTTGTTTTGTTGTTGGTCAAATAAAATATTTTTATCTATCTAAATATCAACAATAGGAGTACCTACGATCTATAATTTTAACGATACTGATTTAAAATGATTAAGTATTACCTGCTTTGATCAATTATCTAAATCGAAGTGTAGAGATAATAATAGGTATAGCGTGTGAGTGAAAAATATCTTATTTTATTATAAGTGAATTAATATTATGTTTATTATGTTTGAATTCCACACTCAGAATATTAATTCTAAAATACTTAGCGAAGTATTTAAATTGCAAATGTAATGATGTTTGTTCGGTGAAAAGTAACTCAACAGGTGTTAGTAGAATTAATAATTGCAAGTAATTGACATACCCAGAAATAAATGTGAATACAGTGAGGACAAAGTGCATGTCACGAGCGCAACGGCCTTATTCAGGGCCGCCCAGCGCAGGCAGACGCGGCGCCCACCGTCTCGGACGCCATGGGAAAAATCAGGCTTCGGCGCCCCCGCCCCGCGCGCCCATTGGGCCGCCCGGGCCCGCCCCGCGCCCCACCAGCGCCCATAAATACTAGCCCGGTGCGCGCATCTCCTCATTCCTCGCTCGCCATTCGCGTCGCTCGCAAGACACGCGCCCGCGATATTTTATACCCAGTGCTCGTGTTGTTTAGTGACAGTCACAATGAAAGCGATAACCGCAGTGTGCGCGACAGGCGCTTCCGTACCCGCCATCGCCAGTGGTCGCATCCAGCGACACCGCGATGGAGAAAACGCAGAGATCCAAATGTACCTCTCCAAACTACAGGATTTGGTACCTTTTATGCCAAAGAACAGGAAGATTTCGAAGCTGGAAGTGATCCAGCACGTGATCGACTACATCTGTGACCTGCAGTCTGCTCTGGAGAACCACCCCGCTATGGACCAGTTCGACGCAGAAGGCGCTCTCGCGTCGCCTCCTTGCGCAGTGGCGCCTCAGCCTCGCCCGAACAGGCGCCCGCTAGGACCTCGTGCGGCGCCTAACACAATCATCCACAAAACCACCTCATCTAGACAAGAACACAGACCTCATACGGTAAGTTTCCATACTTAATTAATCAAATTTAGCCCAAACTCATTTAACTAATTAAAAAAACTGATTCGTAAAACTCTTATACTAATTATTTTAATGTCTGGCTACCAATCAATGCACTAATAATTCAGAAAATCATTTCAATATTTTAAAATGTCGCATTTGTTTAAGTTACTTAAACCTCTGTACTACAAAGGTAAATAAATATACATAACATCTTGAACTCGTCATTAGGCGTCTAATATTGGTCTTTCAACTAACAATCTTTTTTATTATTACAACATGTTTTATAAAGCGCCTACCTAGGCGTATAAAAAGTAATCGAAACGGTTGATGTCTGTGTTTTTGCGGTGCGCACCTGCGTGTTTCGCAACCGGCAAGGTAAAAGCGGAGATGTCGAGTTTCACAACACATCGTGACATACGCGTCGTTTGATAAACAATCATAATGCCGTAACTACCTTCGTATGTTCAAATTCATTACCTAAGTTACGGTCGATAGTTATGAACAAAATAATTTGATAAAGCCAGCAATATGAAGCAGAAAATTCAACATCTACGTGTTAGTATTGTATAAATCTGTAAAATAGCAAACTTTGTGGCAGCTACTAAACCGCTGCTCACGCATGCGTGACTGCTGTTTTGAATTTCAGCCTTGAAGTCTGGCCACCTGCGCCGGCGCGGCGTCGCATAAACGACCGTGTACCGACATACAATCTGAATATTCAACACATATTTATTTTGCCTCGTTTAGCATTCCGACTGACACCTGCGTGATTGCCATTTCGTCATTCATGTAAAAAAACAGTTGAGGATAAAATAGAACAGTTAATACAGTAAAGAAAGCTGTAGAAGAGTGGTCGTGGTCGATTCGGCTTGTTGTCGTGCACACAAGTAGACGGCAGGTGCATCTCGCAGGATTTATTTGTACGCGTTGCGTTGCGATTATACAAGTTCCAAGCGCAATGCGCGCTCGTTAATACTTGGTCGCGCCACGTAAATTTTAATCACTGCCAGTTGTTGGAACAGAGGGAAATGTTCAAAACAAGCGTGATTTAGGAGACGCAAGCTGCCCGTGTTTAAATGACAATTTAACAACGTGACTGTAATCTGCAGATGTTCAAATTATAAATTAAGAAAAGCATCTGGTGTACACTGCATTATTTCTGTCTCTTTCGACTCTACTCTAAAATATAAATATATGTAAAGATTTACATAAATATAAAGAGAAACGTAAACTACTGGTATTAGCATCGGGCGCCGGCGATAGAGCGATAGCCACCAACATTTACTAATAACCGCCTACTATGCGAGAATGTCGACCAATCAGGCTACATTCCTGAATACAAATTCGTTCGCGCAAGGACACAGGACGAGAAAATTTTGATCTCGTTGATTTTAGACACTTAAAATGAACACGTTATCCGGTAAAAAATGAGTATATGTCGATCGTGCAAGAATCCGCTTCATCGTGCAAGTCGTGAGGCGGCATTTCACGAGATATCTGTCGAGGCATCGGGCGTGGTGTGCCACAAACCTCCCGTCACGAGCATAAAGCACCGCAGCTATCGCGACAGTAATTGTTGCCTGCAGCTGCTCGCCCAAAGGCGATTGCGGGGCCGTGAGATCGATCACAGATTCTACTTTCATATTACAACGTACCTATCTACTTTAATACATGATTTACTCTTATGTTGTTGGACCTCTTTAAAATAAGGACTTGTTTATTTTAATTTGACTTCTCATTGCAACCGTAATAAGCTGTTAAGTATCATAATGAGTATTGTTAGGCGTGTAATCCTTTGCGGGCGGCGGCACCCCTGCATTAACACGATATAAAGAGGTCCACCCTATTCATAATTATATCTTACGTTCCATAGAGAGTCCATCAAAATACATCCGCGATATTTGCTCTTTTTTTCGTAGCGAATGTTACACTTCTTTAAATATACAATTTGTTACGTCGTGTCAGACTCAGTTAGTTCAATTAACAACCCGCATATTTCTTTTCGAACCAATTGAAAGACCCTTGGAAATCAATTAAGTCTTTGAATCGAACAGTTGTTTCATATTTGAAAGTATATACGGGGGTTTGTAGAGTTCCTGTGCGCGGGCGCAACCAGCTTAGCGCCTACGCACGAACCGCGTCCATCCAGCGCGCAGTCCGACACTAACGAGCCGCCAGGTGTCCGCGCCCACGTAGCTTCGCTCTCCTCGATATCTTTGTCTCCGCGTACCTTGCGCATAAATCTTGCACGTGAAAGTTTTACGAGCGCTTCTCTGAAACGATAAACCTCATGGCGAACGGGCTTGACAATGCAGCAGCACTGCAAAATTTCCCGACAAACCTTCGCACGTGTGTCGCAATTTTACCAATAGTTTGAATATCATCGACGACGGATCGATCGAGGGCATTGTGCGCGTAACGGTCGCTCACAGCTGCGTGTGTGAACACACGTGACGGTGCCGGTGGCCGGATAGCTAAATAAATGTGATGAACACAGAACACTACTATTCATTATCCGACCGACAATGCTCCTCTTACAAAGGGATTTCACGTGCACGCTCTTGCAAAGTCCCGATCCGTTCGGGACATGTGTGCTCTCCCTTTGGAATGTATCCGTAAATAGGGTGTAGCCACGTGCGGCCGTTCAGCTGTATCGCGGATGTCTGGACGGGAACCAGTAATCCAACACTTGCTGCTGTTGGAAAAGTTCCTCTGATATCGCAAGTGGAACACCATACAGTAGAAGCTACGAGTTCCAATGAAAACCAATCACTTCGACAACAACCGATGACTCCGCCTTCTTTTAAATTAGGGTCGCAAAATAATCGGCGCATTGTTCGGGCACTAATGAATTAAAACAGTGTTGAAACAGAGCACATATGCGGTGACAGATGGCCGGACGCGGACGCGGGCGGGATGTGCATGTGCCACCCAGTACACTATTTGTCGCAATCAGTAGGTTATAATATAACTACCAAATGGAAAGCTACTTAACATGATTACCCGTCATAAATAAATGATAGTTTTTAATTAGTTCTGAGCTTAGTATGTAGTATTTAATGTTATAAAATATTCTTATCTGGTTTGATATTTGGACAACATATTGTGTATATGACAGATGCGCGCGCATCTGTGCAATGATTGGTAGCTAACCCTCATGATACTTGCACCCCCCTCCATCGTCTTATGGTGTAACAGTCGTACTAAATTGTAATTTCTCTTTGTTACAGACACCAGAGAAACAAAACCAACCAGACAGGCCAGCCTGCTAAGTGATCTAGAATAAGAAGGACAATTTAATTTATGGTAAAATGCTAAATACCTCGAGGGCGGCATCGTCGGCCGCGACGACAGGAGGCTACGCTCGGAGCTCGAGGGAGCTCGAGGAGTCTCCAGTATCAGTTCCAGTGTAGATCATCGCCTCGATGATATCCTATATGCGATCTCGTTATGATCAATTAACTAAATGTTATATTGTGGCATTACACAGAAGACTTGCATTGCAATGCAATTGACCATCGTCGTCACTTGAAGACGGTTGTCAGTATTGTTATTACATTTTGTGTAAAAAGCTTTACTAGTTAGCTATTAGTCCGAATGTTGTATATTCAATTCACGTTTGTAAATATGTTTGAGTGATTTGTGGAACACCCGGATACACCTAATCTGTTCTATGACCATGAGACACACAACGTACAAACATTCAACTATATTTCCTTGTATGTATTTTTTGTCTTTTGTCGGATATAGATTTTTATTAGTTCTTAATTAATTGATGCTTCCATTTATGTCAAAGAAGTGAACCGATTTTAAGTTGGTTTACGAATATAATTCTTTTAGGTATTAATTTAAGTAAAATAAATATTGATTTTTGAGTGTGATTTTCCAATTGATACAGAGCGACTTCGTCGTTTTTTTTTCCTCTTAAATTTTAGTCTTGAAATGTACTAAACGCAATATTTTCAAATAATTTATTATTTGCGTTGTGTACGAAAATGTAAATATTGTAAACTTGTAATAAATGTGAAAAATATTTACGTGAAAATTAATTATCAGTTCAAAACTTATATGATTTTATTTTGATTATAAGGTGAAGATGCTTTAACTATCTTTATATTACTTTTAATTATAGTGTATTATAATTTGAATAGACTGTTATAGATTTAGTTATTCGGGGATGTGTTGATGGCATGTTGATAGTGATGGATATAAAAAACGTTGTTTATATGTGGTGTGGTTTTCCGATATTGTTGACTACAATTAATGATATGTCACTTGCTGGGGCAGCTATTTAACGGATACATATAGCTGTGCAGTTCTAAAGAAAGTTAAAATCTAATGAAATTTTGTCAGAGTTAGTATTCTCACTGATTTATCTAAAGATCTACACTGCTAATGTAACCCGCTATAAACACACATATTTTAGTCACAAATATTTAAACACTTGAGTGCATTTCACAATAACCAGTAACATTTTTGTTTAGTTTTAAATCTTGCACTGATTTTTGGATAAGTTCCCAGAAAAATGATACAAAAGAATAATAAAAGATGTACGTTAAACATAATAAATCTATTTTTTTTTAACTTTTCCCTTCCCGTCCAAATCCAAACCCAATTTATCACTAGAATTATACATTAGTAGTTTCTTACTGAAATATCAGAATTACAGGAACAAATTTTAATATTCTAGGTACTACGTCGGATGCATAATTGCAGCCCTTGATAGAGTTCAAAAATTACTTTTAATGGAATGTTTTCATTCTAATAATTTTTGTTTGATTAATTGATGAGTTAAAAGACTTTAAACTTTACCTAAAGCAGGTGTCTAGAATTTTGCTTGTGTTGAAAACATTCTTATAACAGCCATTTTGGAGCTCTACCGTGGGTCTGCAATAATGCAGCCGACCGTACTATTCAGCAATAATAGACTTTTAGTACATCCTAGGTATAATGAATGAACCTATGTAGACAAGGTATTAAATGAAAAAAGTACCTATGTCATAAAAAAAATATATATTCAAAGACTTCAAAAAAGGAGGAGGTTCTCAATTCGGTTGTATGTATTTTTCCATTACCGACTTTATTTAATTTCATTTATTTATTATTTATTAAAAATCATTTATTTAATTTACTATTACTCAAAGGCGGCTTAACCGATTGAAATGGTTTCTTTTTTGTTAAAAAGGGGATAGGTATCTCATTTGAAATCGGGTAAAAACTTCAGTGATTTACACGTCACCTAGGCGGGCTAGGTAAGCGAATGCGAAAACTCTCAAAAGCCACAAGATCACGCGATTGCATCACGATCAATTATCGCAACTACGTACAATATTTGGTCAGCTGCGTGTACTATATACTTCAACAACCTTTATCAACGCAAAACGTACTTATCCAACAAAGAATAAGGCACAATTTTAACTAACACCTTTTAAGTCAGGTGGCGCTTAACCATTTTAAACCTTATTCCTTTCATATAGAGTCGAATAATAAATGGATAAAAGGCCGCGAAGTCAGTAAATAAAGAGCGTTTATTCATCAAACATTAGCTAGCTGTGAATACCGTCATAACAGTGAACAATACGGCTAATTTATTTGAGGTAAAACGTTAATGGTTTACAAACAGCAAAAATTTGCTCGCGACCCTGCCAGGATTCGAACCTGGAATCTTCTGATCCGTAGTCAGACGCGTTATCCGTTGCGCCACAGGGCCAGATGTGGTGGAAGATGAAATAGATAAATACCTACTTACTTAGCAGATATCATTTGCCAAAGACTTATTTTTTTGTTGATAGTACTTGATTGATCATCTATACATATAAAATCTTTATATATTCTGGGACTAGCTTCGGCCCGCAGCTTCGCCCGCCCTTTCATCTTAGGGGTGGAATTTAGAAAAACTCTTTTTAGTGGATACCCCTCAAAACATGTTTCTTAGAAGCACCGGTTTAAACTGTGCATCGATTTTCAATCAAGTATTTGAATTTTATTTCTCTAAGAGGAAAGGGGGCTCTCTCCTTACAAACGTAGTCGACCGTTTTCTCCCTGGAAAATGACACTAGAGCAAATATTTTAGTTGCATAAAACTTAATTATTTGTGCTAGTGTCATTATCCAGGGAGGAAACAGTCGACTACGTTTGTATGAAGAGAGCGCTGGTGCCCTTTCACCTTAAATAGATATAACTATAAAATATTCCTTTAAACAATAAATTGTCTAAACCTAGCGATAAGGTGTTGTGCACAATATAAATAATCATAAAGCAGTGACTTCAATCATAAATTGATGTCCAAAGTGCGCGAAAAATTCCACTTTTTTCCAAATGCTAGCTGTAAAATGTTTGATAAGCGATAGATACTGTGACTTTAGGTTACCTAAGAGTACAACAAGTGCAAGTGTACTGAAATACCTAAATGTATAACTGACCGCCAAAAACATTGACTCACCCTTTCGTAATTGTTTTCAATTCGATAACAAATTGTTTTTGTGCTTGTCAAGAATAAAAGTTTTCTATAAATTACAACCCTGTCAAATTAAAAAAAACAGAAGTTATTTACAGGTCGAATTTCCAAAAGTCGTAGAACAAAAGTTGTTCGCGTAGACGTCTAGAACAAACCCCTTCCGTATTAAAACCCCTTCGCTGAAACACATTGTATAATTGTTATTTATGCTATTTATATTTTGATAGGTGCTAATAGTTATAGTTCCCTTAATTATTCAAAACCTGAAGATAAAGTACAACAAAAGAGGTTAACATACAAAGTAGACTTTACTTTAATTGGTAGTATTGGTATTAAACCGTAATTTCTAACATAAAAACCGTCCTTTTCTTGATTAAAAATGACCTCTTCAGTGCAAGCGTACTTACTCAATAGTATATTTAGGTAAATAGGTACTTTGATAATAAGTATAAAAATAAAAATAATAAAAATAAAATAATTTATTGCAGTAACCAATAGAACTTAAATACAAACATAGTTGTGGGAGCCACCTTTTAAGTAAAAAAATACTTGTGTTAGACGACCCCGCTCTTCTATATCTAGCATTAATACATAAATATGATATTATAATATAACACAGTAAGATCCATAAGTTACCTAAAATTAATTGAGTACTTATTAAAATATTTAAATAATAAATAATAAAAATTTCATTCATGCATACAACTTTAAACAATCAATTTCATGCTCAGTTTAAACGTTGTAGTAAGATTTCGGTTTCTTCATAATTTTTGCTCTTTAACCAAATTATCAATAACTTCTTGCATTCAAAAACTAATAATAAGACTTATTATAGTTAGATACTTAGTATCTAACTATACTTGGGGTTTTTTTGGCGGGAACGAGTTAACAACATGTCGTGCTGCAGTTTTATTTTCATGAAACTTAGATGTAACCCGAGTTGAATTGTATAATTCTGGTGGAATATTATTCAATTTAGTTCTGTGAAAGTGCACAAGTGTAGTGAATGTAAAAATCAGTGTCAAACATGCAGTTTTCTCGTTGCCTCCAAATCTCCTATTAAGGTTATGGTAAACTTGCCACCGCTTTACTATAGCCCCTGACTTGACGGACTATGACGACTTTGACTGTATTGAAACATTTATGATTTATGAAAAATCGGGTCATAATTTGATGCAAAATATAACTTGACACTGGCTAAATGCACACGTGCGAAGCCATAATAAAAGAAAAAAAAAAAAAAACTATACTTGGTAATTGTTTGCTTTCAAAAGCAAAAACACCTAGAGATAAAGTTGTATTTGTTCGCTATGATAAAACGTCGCAATTGCTTATCTTTGTTGTTTATTCTGTTATAGTTTTATATCCCTTAAAGATACCTCAAATATAACACTCGACTGAAATATCGTAAAGTCCTGTCTGCTTTAGGTTGGTGCATACATCAATTTTCATTAAAAAACTGTAGTTTTTATCGTTCCTGAGTATGTGTACTAGGTGGCTCTGCTAGATAGAACATAAACAATTATAAAAATAAAAATAAAGTAATTGTTTATTCAGGTAACCATGGACAAACAGAAAATTCAATAATAATAAGAATAAAAATAAAAGAATTAAAAAAAGTCAGTCAATGTTACTAATTCTGTGTCAAATATTTAAATAGGAAAATTAATGTCAATTAAATCAAGCTACATTAAACAAATAAAATAAAATATTCAAATCAAGTCAACAAAAATAAAATAAAACAATACCAGTAAAAAATAAAAATAATAATAAACAAAATTGTCAATATTCCTCCCCGGCATTGGATCCACGGCAAAAACTAGACAATTCCGCCGATTACAGCGAAGCCAAAAGAGGGGGTTATGTGTTTGTCTATTATACGTACAGCTGTAGCTGTAACATACGTACAATATGTACGTTCCAAGTTCATCATTATAGGTATCTATTACTGTGGTTCTGCTGCAGATCATGACATTATTTTGGGCTAACCTCGCTCGTGTTCGGTGACATTTCTAGCCTTACCCACTTTTCTGGGTTAGTAAGTTATGGGGCTAGTCTAGATTCATCAAAGGGTCGAAGTTGAAGCCAATAAACAAACGGACCGCCCTAAATAAAAAATAACGCTCTAATATAGATGATAGACCAGCAAAGTAATTTCTCATTTGTAATGCAACTTAATTTTAATCTTAATAACTGATTATATTTTAATTTCTAAAGTATTATGTAAGTGTGGATTATGGATGTAGTTCGAAATAAATGTTGTTTTTTTTTTAAGTTTTACATAACGCTTAGTCCTTATGCATATGGCCTGAAATTTTAAGTTGCCCGTAACATGTTATGGCACCGACACAGGTGGACTCAATTCCTGTTATCAGTGAAGTGGTTTATGTCCGTGGAAATAGCATTACTTACAATATTATATATACTTATACCTGCTTACTTATAAGCAGGTTATACCTAATAACAAAAAAAAAACGTGACATGATTTTCGTTACTTGTTAGTAGGTTTTACCCCTCGGATTTTTCTTATACCGGGCGCCTTATATATGAAAATCGATTCTTAAGGAGTAAACTCCAATAAACTCCAAAAACGTTAGTATTATTTTTGTAAAATTATTTCTGTACCTACAGATTTTTGTAGAACCTATTGTGTTCCATCAAAGAGTCAATAAAATAATGAGACAAATCTAACGATACCTCAATTAAAGGAATCCATCCAGTGGTTTGGAAGATATGAGGGAATAAAGAATACAAACATCCTACTAATACTAATATTATAAATGTAAAAGTTTGTGTGTGTGTGTATGTGTATGTTTGTAACTCCTTCATGCAAAAACTACTGGGCCGATTGCGATGAAACTCGGTATCTAGATCGCTGGAGACCTGCATTAACACATAGGCTACTTTTTATCCCGATATTCCCACAAGATCGGAACTTACGCGGGTGAAACCGCGGGGCGCAGCTAGTTATGAATAAATCGAATAAAAGATCGAGAATATATACAATCTATACTAATACTATAATGCTGAAAAGTTTGTTTGTTTGAACGCGCTAATCTCAGGATTTTCTAGTTCGAATTGAAAAAATATTTTTGTGTTGGATAGTCCATTTTTCGAGAAAGGCTATTGGGTACTTTTTATATTGATATTTCCACGGAATCGAGGCTTACGCGGGTGAAACCGCAGGGCACAGCTAGCATTGTATAAATAGTTAAACTATAGGTATATTTAAAATATTTATAAAATCAGTTAGAAAAATGTGGTCACTGCATACGTTTTTATGTAATTAATTATCCTTATCATTTGGCGTTTCAGGAAATCTAAATTAATATAGCACACCTGCAAATAATCTGGGGATATTTACTGTCTGATAACCGGACTTAAAGATCATCGTACGCATTAGATAAGATTCCAACACAACATTATAAAGTAGATTATGCCTGTTTATTTTAAGTGCATGTGTACTTAACATTTCGTAATTACCTACATTTATGATCTTACAAAAAACGTATTGAATCTATCTCTACATTTATAAAAGAGAAAATCACTGACTCACCGATCACGAAATAAATAAATATTGCAGGACATTCCACACATCGCCATCTAGCCCAAAGCTAAGTAAATAGACTTGTGTAAATGGTGATAAACAACGGATATACTACTTATATACTTTTATTTTGTAAATATATACATAAAATACATAGAGACAACCAGACCACAGACAAATATCTAAGCATAAATATTTATCTGAGGCGGGAATCAAACCCGCAACCCTGTGTTTGGCAGTTCGGCATGGTGACCATTGTGCTAAATAGGTCTTCGAAAAAAAAATGTCAGGAATTACTAGTAGGAACTCACTGAGAAAGGATTTTTGGAAATTCGACCTCAAAAGAAGTAAAAACTATGCATAAAAATCCTCTTTAGGTATATCCAGATTTTAGTTTAATCCTGCAGATATGTGAACTTGACACTTATAGTAGATAACTCAACCGTAACTCAGTCAAAACGAGTATATGCTTATAGGCGTTATATAGCTCGTAGAATTGACAATCGCTAGGGAGTCAGTGGGGTGAAAAATGGTAGTAAAGGTTCTCGAGTGGCAGCCGCGATGCAACTCGAAACGGAGTGTTGGGAGACCAGCTGCCCGGTGGATCGACGATATTGTAGCGGTCGTGGGTAGTCGGTGGATGGAGGCGGCTCAGGACCGCTGTTTGTGGCGTATTTTGGGGGAGGCCTATGTCCAGCAGTGGACGTGTATGGGCTGATATGATGATAACGATGGTGATGATAGACGTATTAGAGAGGTCATAAAGAGAATTTTGTGCCAAAGTTGAATTTAAAATTGAAGTATAGGTCTAAAAAGTATACCTGAATATCCGAGGACTAGCAAAAAAGCAATTGATTCCGCCTTGCAACTCTTCATTAGATGTTATTCTTTGTCCGTCAGACCTTGAAAATTTATTTTAAATCAACGATTATCGGTCCCCCTAGTCCAGGGGGACGGTTAATCGTGAACCTGACTCATAATAATATAGAGTTTAATTGATTATTTAATTTTTGGCTTTCTTAGTAATCAAATTCAAGGAAGGCAGTTCAAGCGGGCTACCGCTTGAACTGCCCGAAGTGCCCAAAGAGAATACAATACTAAGAAGCGCCTAATGGATCGTAAGTCTTAAGTCGTAAGTCGTAAGATAAGTCGTCAGGTCATTTTATTAATTTCCATGAAAACTGCTATCAAAAGTTCGGAAAATTTGTCTAACGCTCGCTTTACACAACAAACTTATTAACGTATCTTTTAGAGCACAAAATCAACAAATAGTTTCTGTCATTTAGGTTGCGGTTCGTTTAAATAGCGCGCTCCATAGCGCTGCTATGAGCATTTTTAGTAGGTACGCTGACAATTTCGGATTTTGAGATTTTATCGTTAGAGCTCTTCATCCAATTCGGTCTTCATATTCATGTTTTTATTGCTCCATATCTGCTTACTTCAGCTGCAAGAAAACTTCAACCGCTGTAAATAAGCCCCATTGCCTAAATCAAAATACATATGCCTTATATTTCCAAGAGCCACGTCTCAGTAAGCGATTTCCTTTATTCTACCGACCTAATTATTAAATGGAAAGATACAAAGTTTTTGATAGCACCGTATCGTGTTTTGTTAATGTTATTATCAGATATTGTCGTAGTAAGATTAGAAATATGTAGGAAAGCGGACAGGTGGAGCGACCAGGTGTTTGCACTTGCTAAGTACATGCGCACCCATATTGATAACGGCTGATAACACGGCCTAAGAGAAATTTACACGAGCAACGCAAAGAACGACATGAACTATTTCAAAATACTTTGTAAAAAAACATATTGAAATAGATAGATAGGATAGACTTTATTTGTACAACACACAAACCATTGAAAATAACAAAAAGGATGAGAAAGCTTATTAACTACGAAATTGTACTAACAGGCGACCTTATCGCTTAAAGCGATTTCTTCCAGGCAACCTTAGGATGGAAAAATATTGGAACGAAGACGGAAAAAATTAAGACCAAAAGTTGTAACGACACTTTTTGCTATAGTTGTAAGTCGGCTTGCGCGTGTTTCTCTGTCTGTCTCTCTCTCTCTTATAGAAAGCAATTACTAATATTGAGCCTACTGATTAAGTTGATATTACATTATATTTGTTAATAATAAAATTTAAAAAATTACAATTCCTTCACTAATTAATCGAAACTAACTTCGTTCCATCCGGGTGTCCCTTGACACCTCTCAAGTTTTTTTTACAATAATATATTTTAATGCTGGAAGAACTTTGGGCTAAATCTACAACTTTTGGGTCCCCACCAAAAGAAAATATTACCCGACAGACACCGACGAAAGTGGCGCGACGATATCGACAGATCTAAAACAGATTGGCAATCTATAGCAGAAGATCGCGAACTATGGAAGGGCAGTAGAACTGGAGAGGCCTTTGCTCTAAATATTTTAATAACCATGTTTTAATGTGCAAGCATAAGTTACTGATAAAGTCAAAGACTTGTTTAACAGGTTTTAACTTATCACACCGACTGCGTCAAGGTTTCGATAAGCTAACCTAATATTCTGCATTATTTTTTGTTAAAAATGATTGACAAAGCGAGCAAAGCAAGCGAAGCGTTCTGCTTCAGCAGAATAGCTTCTTTGTGGTCACGTAGGTATATTTTCTTTTCTGCAATTGAGTTAAAAACTGAAACGGCAAACATTTAAATTTTGACAATCCTATCCTTTCTATTCCCTATCCTACTAATATATAAATGTAAAAGTTTGTATGTTTGTTACTTCTTCATGCAGAAACTACTGAACCGATTACAGTGAAACTCGGTATGTAAATAGCTGGAGACCTGGATTAACACTTAAGCTTCTCTTTATCCTTATATCCTCACGGAATCGGGACTTACGCCGCGAGACACAGCTAGTAATATTATAAATGTGAAAGTGTATGTGTTAATGAATAAATAAATAAATAAATAAATATTGCAGGACATTCTACACATCGCCATCTAGCCCCAAGCTAAGTAACTAGACTTGTGTTATGCTACTTATGTGTTATGTTACTTGTGATATACTACTTATATTACTTTTCTTTTGTAAATATATACTTATAATACATAGAAACAACCAGACCACAGACAAATATCTAAGCATAAATACTTGTCTGAGGCGGGAATCGAACCCGCAACCCTGTGTTTGACAGTCCGGCATGGTGACCATTGTGCCAACTGGGTCGTCACTGAGTATATTTGTTACTCCTTCACGCAGAAAAAACTGAACCGATTGCTATGAAACTCGGTATATAAACAGCTGGAGACTTGGATTAACACATAGGCTACTCTTTATCCTGATATGCCCACGGAATCAGGACTTACGCCGCGAGACACTGCTTGTAATAGTATAAATATGAAAGTTTATGTGTAAGTAAGTATACTTTTTAATCCTTCACGCAGAAACTACTGAACCGATTGCGATGAAACTTGGTATGTATAATAGCTGAAGACCTCGATTGGATATAGGCTATTTTATCCTGATATTCCCACAGCTAGTGGTACATAAACCGTATATTACTAATTCACCTTTCAAACAAAGAAACTAAATCAAAATCGGTTCATTCGTTTGGGAGCTACGATGCCACAGATAGACACACACACAGGCACACACAGACATGTCAAACTTATAACACCCCGTCGTTTTTGCGTCGGGGGTTACAAACCATAGTATTTTAAAAAATACAGCCGTTGATACAACTCAATTATCTACAACAAAAATCGCAATAAGCAACACGTTTATGGCATACAAAAGCCACTACATAACTTCAATCACGTGTGCAATCTGAACAACAATGGTTCATTATAGCATAGCTCTGAAAAAATATTTTATATACCTATTTGCACCTACCTATAAAACAGTGGCATATTTACAGGTTTTCTGTTCTTTTCAAATGGAAATTAAGTTTTAAATGGTTTTTTAAGGACATCATTTTGGGTCAGGTTAAAACATATTGACAGACGGACAAGAAATTGATCTTATAAGGGTTCCTTTTTTTACCTTTTGGGGTACGGAACCCAAAAAAGGGTTAGGTTTATGATTATGATGCAAATAAGTCAGTTAACGAAAATGATTAGGAGTGAACTATTCCTAATCTTACCTGCTTCCGGGTTACGTTTTTGGGTCAGGTTATAAATAATCTTTTTTCGAAAAATTCAAACCGTTGACTCGTAATTAACGATCGGAAAACTACCAAAAATAAATGAGTGAACTATCGATTAGCAAGCTGTTCCAAACCACTTCATACAAGCTAGGAACGGGTGTTCGCTTGGTGGTTGAGACCTCGACTTTGATTCCGAAGGTCGTGTGTTCGAATCCCGTCGTGTAACAATTTTATCTTACGAAAAATGTACGTGCGCATTAACATTGGTCTTACAGTGAAGGAAAACATCGTGATGAAACCCGCGGCTTCGTTAATTCTTTTCTCTGACTAAGCTGAGAGTTCGGCATAGGTTCTGGGCCTACTCGATCTAATACATGTCCCAGGCACTACATAGCCTAAAACAGTATGGAAGCTGAATAAATCATCAAGATTAGATGCAACGGCCAATATTATTAATATCATACAATTATTATCGGCCAATTTCGAACCCGGTTACAAAAGAGTTCATACATTTTAATGGGCTGTTGGAGACAAAATTTGAGTATATTGCACCGACTGAGGAGCAACGCAAGTGTGGAGCCCCATCGCAGTCCATGGTGCACCTACTCCAATGCCCATTGTGCCTCATTACCTGCACTTTGGTGGACCTGGTAGAGGCCAACGCTGCTGCAGTTTCAGTGACTAATTACCCCAAAAAAAATACTTATTGAACGTCACTAACTCGAAAAGAAGAAGTCTATTAATCTAATAGACGGAACAAATACTTGACGTAAAAATACAGAATTAACTCCATCAGTTTATAGATAGATAGATAGATAGATAACTTTATTTGTACAACACAGGAAAAAACAGAACACTATATACACAAAGCGAAGTAACAGCTATAAAGCATAAGTTGCACAAATGGGCGGCCTTATCGCTGAAAGCGATTTCTTCCAGGCAACCTTTGGATGGAAAAGAACTGATTCAGCTTTAATGGTAGGTTGTGAATTTCCTCAAGCAGGATACCAAACATAACCTGTAACAGGTGATAATATAAAGTATTTACATAAATATGGCTTTAAAATATCAAATTATACATACAATACATACCAATATATAATTATATACATAGATACAAAAAAAAACATATATACATACATAAATAATACAGGAATACATATGGATATTAGACAGTACTGAGGTAGTGATCAGTTACCATAGATTTGAAAATGGGTAGGGACTTAGCAGATCGGATGGGTTGAGGCAGGGAATTCCAGAGAATCACTGAGTGAAAAGAGAAGGATTTTTTGTAGAAAGTGGAGTTGAGGGAATTATACGTATTAAAGTAATTGGTAAATTTACATAAAAAACATACGCAAGGATTGAGAACATCCTAGGAAAGCGCGCTACATCTTAGACCGCATCATCACCAAGTAGGTTTGATAGTGGTCAAACGCTGCCTCATTATTTGTAAAAAAACTCCTTTTTTTTAAGTCAGTAAAAAAATTGAAGTTAACATACCACCAGGTATTTTGTTTTTAACTCTAATGTACAAACTCTTGTGTTTCGTCGTCACTCAACTTGCCTTATCTTTTCCTGTTTCAATAAAGCCATTAAGGATATGAAGTAAAATAAATACATAAGGTACTTATTTAAATTGTTAGAACCAAATTATTTTACGAAGTAAACTTAGCATTCAAAAATACCAACTCTACCTACTGTGTCTATGTTAAGAGGGGCAAAATTACTTATCCATACAGACACATTACCACTCCTTTGCGTCAATATTGTCCGATTTCGGTGTTTCTTTTTTCTGTTATTAATTCATTATAATTAAACAAAGCTTGTAAAAAAAGAAGAAACTTTTTTATTTTTATTTATTCACTAGCTGCGGTTTCACCCGCGTAATTCCCGATCCCGTGGGAATATCGGGATAAAAAGTATGTGTTAATCCAGGTCTCCAGCTATCTAGATACCGAGTTGCATAGCAATCTGTCCAGTTGTTTTTGCGTGACGGAGTAACAAATACACACACCCACACACAAACTTTCACATTTATAATATTAGTAGGATAGGATTAGTAGGATGGAAACAGATTGGTCCGGAACTAAAATTCAATTAAAATTCATTGGTATGTGATCCTCTTAAAATCCATTGACATAGCTTTCCATAACAAAGTACGGGCCTCTTTAAAAAGGTGGTAAAGTCATCAAGATTGCCACTACCACCATACCTTTGAACCTCGACGTGTTCTGCTTTTAGAACAGACTATTGATTTTCTTCACGATTTTTCCTTTCAAAACTTAAGGTGAAAGGGTACCGACGCTCTCTCCATACAAACGTAGTCGACTGTTTCCTCTCTGCATAATGACACTAGCACAAATATTTTTGTGCCATAAAACCTTTAACTGCCATCACTATGCCCTTATGTTTTGGTTATTTTTACATAGGGGCATGGTCATGGCAGTAATAAGTTTTATGCAACAAAAATATTTGCCCTAGTGTCATTATCCAGGGGAAAACACTCGACTACTTTTGTATGGAAAGAGATTCCTCTTAACATAATACATATACGGATCGTGCCACTTGGTTCGAGCAACTAGCTCACAGGCGCAAGCTGCGTCACCAACCTGCTGCTCTGCCACCAACGTCTTCGGGGACACAATTTACATGTGTCATAATATGTGGTAGGTGCTGTCGATCCCGCATCGGCCTTACTAACCACGTGCGTAATTATCCTACCTTATGGACGGATGCTGCTAAACCTGGAAAAGCGAGAGTTCAAGGGAGCCCAATCTTATTCTCGCTTATAGAGGTTTCTCACTAACCCGAGTTTCTCGCTAATGCAGGTACATGGGTAGCGTTTCTCTCTTATAGGGGTACACAGCAATAACAAGTCACAGCAAGTACGAATGTAGTAAATCTATACTATTATAAAGCTGAAGAGTTTGTTTGTTTGTTTGTTTGTTTGAACGCGCTAATCTCAGGAACTACTGGTTCGAATTGAAAAAATCTTTTTGTGTTGGATAGTCCATTTATCGAGGAAGGCTATAGGCTACTTTTTATCCCGAATTTCCGACGGGATCAGGAGTTACGGGGGTGAAACCGCGGAGCGCTGCTAGTATGTAATATAATAAAACTTATAACTCAAGAACGGGCTCACCTATCCAAACCAAATGTTTAAGCTTTGTCTGACTATTAAGTAGATGGTTTAAGTGAAGTTTGCACAATATCAGTCGAGCAGTTCTTCATTTATCACATTTTTTAATTTATAAATATTGATATCAATCGTGTCGCGGTGTTAGTTGCCAAACTCCACCTAAACGGCTGAACCGATTTGTATGAATTATTATTTTAGTACCTGGATGACCGAGCTTTGCTCGGTATTATTATTTTTTTTTGTTACTTAGTCTAACCTCAAAGCAAACACTCATTGACTTCGTGTTACTTAACAACGCCATCTGCTGGAATAACTTTATTGCTCAAAAAAAATAGTATTAGTAGTTCGCCAATAGATGTCAGGAGGGGTCATATTTTTCAGATAAAAAAAAAGTAAGTTTCGATAAAACACGAATTAAATGACATTTTCTAAAAATGATTCCTAGCTAGATCGATTTATCGCCCCCGAAATATATCACCCCCCTATATACCAAATTTCATGAAAATCGTTGGAGCCGATTCCAATTCTATATATATATATATATATATATTTATATATATATATATTAGGTATATTTATAGAATTGCTCATTTAAAGATAAAAGATATGGCAAAACAACGATTGCCGGGACAACATATCTTATACAGATGAAAAGGCCAATGATGATAAGTAACTTATTAAACTCATACCCAACGATCAGCTTCATCTACATTCGATAATAGAAAGATAGAATACTGAATGAATGTCATTTACGACGACCCAGTTGGCACAATGGTCACCATGCCGGACTGCCAAGCACAGGGTTGCGGGTTCGATTCCCGCCTCAGGCAAGTATTTATGCTTAGATATTTGTCTGTGGTCTGGTTGTTTCTATGAATTATAAGTATATATTTACAAAAGAAAAGTATTGATGTAGTATATCCGTTGCCTAGCCCCCTAACACAAGTCTAGTTACTTAGCTTGGGGCTAGATGGCGATGTGTGGAATGTCCTGCAATATTTATTATTTATTTATTTGCACGAAATACAACACATTTCACCAGCACTTAGCTTAGCGTGCAAATATTTTTAACTCATTGAAATAATTTGGTATTTTCTTGACGTATAAGAATTTCACATTAAATCTAAGTGTTTTTATAGCCAACCTTGAAAACTATACCTACCATTAAAACCAAGTAACGTGAGTCACGTCGAAGTTAACGACGTGTACGTGCAATTTTATTTACGAATATGTTTATCTACTAACACGTTAGCTAGATAAAAATAGCGATAAAATCTCCTATCGATATATTTATCAACAGGTGTCTTGCACTTAAATTGCACCGAATGTACTTAATGCACCGGATATACCTACAACTCATTTAATCTGCCTGAGCCTAACACCCTCACATACTTTAAATTCAACTTCACATGCCTCTTGGCCCCTCTACATGCTGGGCCATCATGCTGGCCCGAATATACCTACAACTCATTTGATCTGCCTGAGCCTAACACCCTCACATACTTTAAATTCAACTTCACATGCCTCTTGGCCCCTCTACATGCTGGGCCATCATGCTGGCCCGAATATACCTACAACTCAATTGATCTGCCTGAGCCTAACACCCTCACATACTTTAAATTCAACTTCACATGCCTCTTGGCCCCTCTACATGCTGGGCCATCATGCTGGCCCGAATATACCTACAACTCAATTGATCTGCCTGAGCCTAACACCCTCACATACTTTAAATTCAACTTCACATGCCTCTTGGCCCCTCTACATGCTGGGCCATCATGCTGGCCCGAATATACCTACAACTCAATTGATCTGCCTGAGCCTAACACCCGAAAATAATTTAAATTCAACTTCACATGCCTCTTGGCTCTTTTACATGATGGGCCATCATGCTAGCCCAATAATATGGGCCAGCATGTAGAGGGTGTAGTGGTTTCGGATGGCTTATGGTTCGTGAGATGGCGACTAGATGGTTACGGTGTCGGTTTTTCGATCGCACATCAAAGGAAGTGGGCAACGATGGTTAAATGTGTCCATCGCGTTTCAACCATCGCATAGCCATGTCGCTGGGCTATCATATAGAGGGGCCATTAAATATCTATATATTTAGGTATCTAATTGCCTCAATTAACCCAGAGTTTTCATAACATAAAGAAACATAATACGATACAAATGTTTTTCTAGTTTTTTCATTTGTCCCGGACGGGCCAGGAAAATAAATAGCTCATCCATACAGCCAAGACCGTAGACATATCAAGAATGTATCCAAGAACGTAGGGAACGTCTGTCATCCTCGTTAACCTTTCACGATACCTCGCTGCTATATTATGCATGCCATAATTGAAAACGAACTCCGCATTCAAAGTGCGTGGCCAATTTCTTTACAGAGAGTACATATGATTGTGAACAACTTTGCTTTTAGAAATTTCTTATTATTAGATAATGAAAACAGTAGACATAAATAGGTATATCTATACTGTACTGTGACGGTACCTCTCAACAAAATATAGACAATTCTTACAAAATGTGCTGTTCTATTATTTATATTAGTAAGAGGCTCACTTAAAAATCTTTGCCTTTCCTGACTCAGTAAAAAAATACATATCTGTGGCTAGCAGAGAAATCGCCATCCAATGCCAATTCAGAATTGAGTTTAGGAAAAAAAATAAGCCAATAAAGTAACCCTTATTTGATCGTGATATAAATTTAACAATCCATATCCTAATGTATGTTGAGTTGTATTTGATACTAGCTGTCTCGGCAAACGTTGTTTTGCCATTTACAAAATTAAAAATAAAAGAAATTTAAGGAAAAATAAATTCATACAAATCGGTTCAGCCGTTTAGGTGGAGATTGGTAACTAACACCGCGACACGAGAATTTTATGTACAGGGTTATTGGTAATTATACTGACAAGCCGTCGACGGCTACTTCTGTGCACCTAAACAAACAACTTTTGTTCTACGACTTTTGGAACATCGACCATTTTTTTGAAAATTTTGAGTTTAGATTTACCTGAAAATCAGCTTTTCCTCACACGGAGAGGTCGTTAACCTTAAAATTTTACTTATTTGTTAAGTTTTATCTACTGTTCTTAGTCCGAATAACCTTTGTTTTAAAAATCAGCTGTTTCTCGAATTTACATAAACTCATTTTTTTTTCGAATTTCCATAAGTCGTAGAACAAAAAAGTTGTTTGTTACGGTGCACAGAAGTAGCCCTCAACGGCTTGCTAGTATAATTACCAATAACCCTGTTAGAGATATAGGTAGGTATATTCATAAGGTCAGAGTCAGACAGAGGTAAGTGAAGTTGACGAGCAAAGGCTTTAAATATTCAGAGGGTTTAAAGGGCAAACTGCGCATATTTCCCCAGGGTCGGCTTTGTTTACCCTCCCTGCATGTTTATACTCGTAGTAATAACGCCATACTGCACGTTGAAAAATTAAAATAAAAACGCAAAACAAAATTCTTCACTCTTTAATGGAATAGAACCAACTGAAAAACAGATTAATTTCCTCGGTGTGTTAGATTTCTAACAAAAGGCAGTAGTGCCAGGCAAAGACAAATTTTCAACTTAATAAAAAAATTACATACAACCGAATTCAGAACCTTCTCCTTGTTTTGAGGTCGGTTAAATAAAAAACAAATTATGTATTATATATTATATTATAATACTCTACATTCCGTTTCATCGCAATCGGTCCAGTGGTTTTTGCGTAAAGGAGTTACAAACATACACAAAAACATACATACTAACATACAATCTTTCACATTTATTATATTACTAGCTGCGTCCCGCGGTTTCACTCGCGAAAGTCCCGATTCCGTGGGAATATCCTTCAGCCTATCCTAGCCTTCAGCTATCTAGATACAGAGTTTTATCGCAATCGGTCCAGTAGTTTTTGCGTGAAGGAGTAACAAACATGCCCACACACACACAAACTTTCACATTTATAATATCAGTATAGGAATAGTAGGATTAGTTGGATGAATTAATTTTCTAAAGAGATTAAACAGAAAAGCGATTAGGGATTTACGACAATGGTAACACTGGCGAATGTCAAAAAATACGGCCCGGTTAAAACTTGAGTGGGGAAAAGTGCAAAAAAAAACAGTACTAATTACTCGTACCACAAACCTATAAATAGGTAATGCTACTTGGAGACGTAATCCAAGTAGAATTCAATAACACGTACAAGAATGAAATCGCATCATAATTGCAGAGCGCCATCCATCACCATGATCTCAGACCATGATCGTCTACCTACGTTCTAAATATAACCCGCTTATTTCACACTACGGTATTGTTTCGCTGTCACCGTGATGCAGCTGTGTGATAAGCGAACCATAGAACATTACTATCAGTTCTCATTATATCGAACAATGTCTCTACATCCTCTATAATTAAATGTAATACCTACAAAAAGAAAAAAAGGGAAAAATTCTGTATGAAAATTTGCATGTATTTTCCATTACCATACTCATTTAGTAAACCCCCCTTAGACAAGAATACTTTCTATTAGCGATATCGCCAATCAAATGATTTTTGTATAGCATTGACTTATTATAGCATTGAAAATTGTATTGAATTGGTATAAGATGAAACTTGTCTACAATTTTTTTTTCTAATCTAAGACTTTTTTGATGGGTTACGTCAATTTCATACAAAAATTAATATAAAAAAGTCTCTCAATTGGCGATATCGATAATAAAAGTAATCTTGTGTAATCTTGTACAGAATTTAGATTCTCTTTACAAAATCGAATTCTTTGATAAACATGCCCAATTATGACCGAAGCGCTGTCGATTATTTCATTCGGACCATGTCTGGCTCTACAAGGATGATGAAATGCTGCTAACTAGACTTTTGGGTAAGTGCGCGCACCAAAAAGAAAGGCATTTGTGAATAGTTTTGTGTAGAATAACCGTATATTTTATTTATTTTAACTAATTTCTTACGCGATATTCTATCTATATCATTTTAAATGGGTCATGTTCATATTTTTAAAAGTGCTGTTGTTACCTGAAATAAATGAATATTATTATCTTAGCTCACCGTCTTCTCGTTATCAAGATCGGTGCAACTCAATCTAAATATCAGGTAAATAATAAAATAACTGCCCCCTTAGACTTGATTGCTTTCTATTAGCGATATCGTCAATACACAGACTTTTTTTAGTTTTGTTTTGTATGAATTTGACATAAGCCAACGAAAGGTAGGCTTGCCTAGGAGATATAATAATAATAGATAAGTTTCATCTTATGCCAATTTCATACAAAGCTTTATGTCCATTTCATACAATTAAATCTATCGATTGGCGATATCGCTAATAGAAAGCAATCATGTCTAAAGGGGCTGGTAGTTATAACGCGATCACGACACATGTACTTATTTTCGTGTCAGAGACTCAGCTAAATCAAATTTTGTTAGACCAATAGCTTGCAACAGCGATGGCAGCATTATTGATAGATATATAGATAGATATGTCTTTATTTGGCCAACAACAAAACTAAAACTTAGACATAACTTATTTTTGATATGACTAAAAATAACAGACTTAATTAAATATTATAAGCTATGTTATTTATAACACAGTAACAGTGTCGCCGCCAAATAGGCTCCTGCTCAGCTATGTGTTGCATAAATGCCACGCTGATTTTCAGCAGAGACCCTGTGATTGGAGAGAGTAGGACAATGCTGTATTGGACTCGAGTCGTAGTTAGTTTAATGTTTAATACAATTTCTAACTAATAGTAGGGGTACCTGCAATTTAATTAGAATCAAAGTGCAGAATCATTTGTATTCTAAGAGCGAGGCTGCCGCCACATCACCACATGCGTGTCAATATCGAAATTATCACACCTCGTATTATTTGCACGATATTTTATGGAATTTTTCAATCTAAATTGAAGCATTTATAATGTTTGACGTTAACACTATATTTATGCCAAGACATAGATAAAAACTTACCTACTTTAAATAAGTATAATTATCTATAACTAGCAGCGCTCCGCGGTTTCACTCGCGTAACTCCCGATCCCGTGGGAATATCATAATAAAAAGTAGCTATAGACTTCCCCGATTAACGGACTATCCAACACCAAAAATATTTTTTTAATTCGAACCAGTAGTTCCTGAGATTAGTGCGTTCAAACAAACCCTTCCCCCCTTATTCCGAAGGGGTTCAGCTTTATAATATTAAGTATAGACTAGCTGCGCTCCGCGGTTTCACCAGCGTAAGTCCCGATCCCGTGAAACAAAAAGAGAATATTTCAATTAAAAAAGTAGCTCCTGAGATTAACGCATTCAAACAAATAAACAAACTCTTCAGCTTTATAATATTAATATCTTAATATATATAAATCTCGTGTCACAATGTTTGTCCTCAATGGACTCCTAAACCACTTAACCGATTATAATAAAATTAGCACACCATGTGCAGTTCGATCCAACTTGAGAGATAGGATAGTTTAAATCTCAAATTATAGTCGCAAAATCTACTATTTCTACGCGGACGAAGTCGCGGGCAATAGCTAGTAGATTATAAAATTTTAAGTACCGAACTGATTCATATGTCTGATATAACACACATCTCAAACCAATTGACAGATCAAGCCGAAATAAGGCATATAAATAGCTATTATGACGTTGGTAAGTATCCGCTAAGAAAGGATTTTGGAAAATTCTCCTACGCGGACGAAGTCGCGTATAAAAGCTAGTTAGGTATAATTGTATTCTTTAACTAGCTGTTACCCGCGACTTTGTACGCGTAGAATTTTTTGAATCACTCTATCTATAATAACCTGCATCAAAATCTGTTGCATAGTTTTAAAGATCTAAGCATACATAGGGACCAACAAACAGCGGGCATCGACTTTATTTTATACTATAATAAATAGGTCAGCGTTTGACCACTATCTCACACGATGGTAAGTGATGATTCGGTCTAAAATGAAGCACGCTTTCCTAGAAAATACCTCAAACTTCAAGGGACGCGAGTGAAGGTGAATACGGCAGTTGAATAAAACTTTTCCGACCCATCCTCCTTTAGTGCACGCACAAGTCCGTTTGGCGATAAATTCAAAAGTGGCAATGTAAATTATAGAAACCAAAAACAAAACTCTGCTTTCAGTTCAGAGATTTTCATTCTCAATTTACATTTCAATGCTATCAGCATCAGCATAATTCATGCGGAATGAATCGGCCATAATGTTACAGGTGCATGAATTCGTTACACGAACACATTTTCATAATTTATACTGAAGCTAAATCAGACACTATTGTATTTAAAAAAACATTAAATTCGATGCACATAATGTCTTTATTATAGTTTTACCAAAGTATTTATTTTTTATCACAGTTGCTCCTAAAGTGGATCTTATGTAACCGCTTTTAGGCTCATAATCCAACGTACTACGCACACGTGCGTTTTACATTACATTGACGCCACTAGTATGTAAAAAGTTATCCAGATAAGTTAAATTGGTATCTTACTGCTCATTACATATTGTTAGTTAGATGAAACATTCTTAATTTGTCTGGGTCATACTGTTTTGATGTATAAAAAAGGTAGGTCTCTAAAGTCGGTTTACAAACGAAAATTTAACGTGATAATGTCTTAGAAAACGATTAAAAATTGAGTTCTGTTTATTTTTATTATATTTTACTTAAATATATTGTTTTTTCTTACCATTGTATTCTGTTTTAACCCCCGACGCAAAAATAAATGGAAAAATCCTTAAAGAATATTGTATGTCAGGCTGTATAGGTTAAAAGTCTTTAACCTGGCCTTTCGGGAGCATAATTAACAAAAAAATATTGCCTAAAAAATAGTAAACATAAAATTATCACAAATATATTATTTACTATTTTCTTTTCAAGTCTTTTCTTTTATTCGCAACTGTGATAAAAAAACGTCGTACGAAACACGTGTGGTTTGATCATTCCATTTCGGCAATCTATAGACGCACTCGCGTTCCACGTGTCATAAACCGCCTCTATGCAATAATCAATTTACCACACTTGTATCGCAATGTACTATTATCCTCCACAGTCGGGTAAAAATTAATCTTTCTTTCTTATTGCACTTTTTTGCTTTGCAACCACAAAGATATTTCTTTAACCCGTAACGCGCAACAGTAAAAAATCTATAAATTCAAAGTTCGCCGTAGAGTAAGACTACTCAAGTAATAAACTGAAACGAGCACATGTTGATTAATTCGTTGTTTTAGTAGCACGTGCTTATCTCATAATCATAAAAGCGCACTTGTGCCGCGGACCGGAGATTTCTCACTCCATTTATTTTGTTTTAGTGTCTTTACTTACAGCTGAGTAAATAGACGCTTGTGCTATAGCTATACTCTATTTTGACTATATCTATAAATAGCAGCAGCAAATGCAATAAAAAACTGAAAGATGTCTGTGTGTGTGTAGTTGTAAAGAGGCTGCATGAGCTTACTTAGCAATCTTTGCCTTTCCTGACTCAGTAAAAAAAACTTATTTGTAGCTATATCTAAAGTTCGCCATCCATAGCCAATTCAGAATTGAGCTTAGAAAAAAAATAAGGCAGTTAAGTATTGCTTTTGTAAAGCATTTGATCGTGATAGAAATTAAACATAGTTATAACGACCCAGTTGGTGACTCAGACATGTATTTATGCTTAGATATTTGTGGTCTGGTTGTTTCTATGTATAATAAGTTTATATTTAAAAAATCAATGTATAAACGTAGAATATCCGTTGTCTAGCACTCATAACACAAGTCTAGTTACTTAGCTTGGGGCTAGATGGTGATGTGTGGAATGTGCTGCAATATTTATTATTATTATTTATTTATGCATAACTTACAGCGGTTTTATCCGAGTAAGTCCCGATTCCGCGAGAATTTCTGGACTAAAAGCATACTATATCTTTCTCCATCCCTTAAACTACCACTCTGCCGATTTTCATCCAAATCCAGTCGTTTGGACTTAAACAAACAAACAAATTAATAAAAAAACTTACTTATTTATAATATTACTTAGAATAGTTAGGTTTAGGGTTAGGAAGTTAGGAAAAGCAGCGCCCGGTGGTTTCGATAAAATAGCCTATGCGAGCGGAGCATATTCGTTACAAACAAGAAATAATTTTCTTTTGATAATATTAAGTGTAGACTTCTTATTATACCAAAATATTCAAGTTTTGCTTTGGAAATCTACCTGTATGTGTAGTCCAATTTATAATTGCTTCTTTTTTAATATGAAAGTGAATCTTTTTTATGTAAACTGGCAGTCTAAATAAAATCGAGAATCAAATGCAAAATTTCAAACATTTGTACGCAGCAGTCGTGGCCGAGCGGTTAAGGCGTCTGACTAGAAATCAGATTCCCTCTGGGAGCGTAGGTTCGAATCCTACCGACTGCGAATTGTTTTTTACTTTTTGTTTCTTCATTTTGTTAAAACTTACCTGTCTACATAGTTATTATATTAAACACCGAGTTATTTAGTACTTAAACTTTTAAGAATATAAGCACAAATTTCAAAGATATTTTATTTTATTATTTGTTTTTGTCAATTATCAACCCCGAAACACATTTTACCGGTTAAAAAAAGAAATTTGGTAGGTAAGTTTATAGCATACCTATTTATTCTTCTATACATATAAAATCAACGCACAGCCTAAACCGCTGATCGTAGTGACATGAAACTTGGAGGGTATGTTCTTTATGTGACGTAGGCATCCGATAAGAAAGGATTTTCCGAAATTTCACTCCTTTAAAAAGGGGGGCAAAGTTTGTATGGGACACCGTGATTCCTTGGTCCATTTTCGACTTCTAGGCGGACGAAGTCGCGGTGAAAACTAGCTATACATAATATGTAATTACGTATACCTACATACATAACAACCTGACCAGTAAAAGTAACTAAAATGAATGAGTCTGCTCAAAGGTCACGGAGGTATTGATCTGTCGCAAGACGAGACTCATTAGTACCACACGTGCAAGGCCCTGGGCTAAGCTGAGACAGGGCTGTGGCACGCGATGAAACGTGCCGCAGCCCTACCTCATGTAGGTACGTACTTGAGATTTTAACTTTCACGTAGGTAACTGGGTACTTAGATTTTAAACAAAATTATTTAAACTTGGATAGGACTTGTATTGGACATAATGGTTCAATACGATTTTTTGTTGATTGTACCAAAGTAAAAAAGATGTTGGTATGAAAATATTTTCTTGTAAACTGGTTTTGGAACGGTTAGGTTAGGTTATAAAGCCTCATTAACAACTGTTTAATAATATTATTCAAAACATTGTTTTTACCAATTTTGTACATAGGTACATCATCCACTGTTAAGTAGGTATTTTTTGATTGTAGAATTCAAAGATTTACTTTTAAGTTTGACGTATCTGTGTGTGTGTGTGTCTGTCTGTGGCATCGTAGCACCCGAACGGCTGAACCGATTGTTTGAAAGGTGAATTAGTCGGGAGTGTTCTTAGCTATGTTCGAAATCGGTTCAGCCATCTGAAAGTTATAGAGGATAAGAGTCGGGGGTTTTTTAAATTCATAATTTATTAATTTGTCATTCTCAAGGGAGGAAATAGTTGACTACGTTTGTGTGGAGACAGCACCGGTACCCTTTCACCTTAAGATAGAAGACAGATAGATAAACTCTTTATTGTACCACATTAAACTTTAGCTTTTTGTTAATGTTTTATATTGGTAAATGTTTTGTTTTTAAAATGTTGTTTTGCTATTATTTGAAAACTTTACTAAGTATATGAAATGTTCATCAAATAATATACCAACAAGAATCTCTTACTACACAAACATCTGGCAGGAAACAGAACCGGTATCAGAAACTCACTTGTTACTGCTAGTTTCCTCTAATTTTATTACACTGTCACATTTTATTTATGTACTCTACTTACTTACTGTAATTAAAAGACATATACTATTCGGCATTATACATTTGAATATTCGCATAAATTATGCTATTGCCGAAAAATGTTGGTTTGAGCCTTGATTCTGTAAGCCTACAGTCATGTCTAACGTGTAAGACACTAAAATATTTTCATGAATTTTGTAAATCCGAATTTCGAACATTCGAAAATATTATGCTAATGCTGAAAAATGCTGGTCAGAGCCTTGATTCTGTAAGCCTACAGTCATGTCTAACGTGTAACACAGTAAAATATTTTCATGATTTTTTCCTTTTGTAAATCCGAATTTCGAATAGTCTAAAATATCATGCTACTGGCGAAAAATGCTGGTCTGAGTTTTGATTCTGAAGGCCACAGTTATGTCTAACTTGTTACACGGAAAATATGTTCATAAATATATTAGTAGGTATTAAAAAAATTACACAATATGACGCAAACTTGGTCCGTTAGTGACTTTTTATCTTTATCTGTTTTGTGTGGTTGGCCATTCATATTTCCGTAAACAAACGCTATTTTGTGTAGTCTAATTTTGCACACGACAATAAAAAATAAATAAAAATAAAATATTTATCAAAAACATTTAAAAAATTGGTAAAATTTTGAGATCAAGCTCGAGCCGCGGAAGGCCTAGAATACAAAAACGGTTTTTTAAGATTTTTTTTTATGATTTCCTTATTTGAAAAAAAACGTAAAGCCCTAGACCCTGGTTAAGTTCCTTTATTTTTTCTTAAAGTTCCTATTATAATAAGTTTTAGTGAGGGAAGACATTTAGTAGACATTTTCATCGCCAAAAATTCAACCTCTACCTCCAAAAAAGCAATGGACTGCAATTTGTCTTAATAGTCGTTAATGATTTCAGACATAAAATTATGCAAACTACGAAAACAGTCATTTTATTAAAATAATACATAAGTTACTTCACGGACCATAGCGGTACAACATAATTGTTATTAATAAACCTAAATTGTCGTTGGAAACGTGCGTTTTAAACATTAATTTATTCAAATTGCAATAAGGCAAGCTACATTAATCTGTAAAGCTCTGCCGTTTGTTTATATTGTCATAAAATTCATATTTATATCAACCACGAAATACTGCACGTCAGACGTTCAGATTCTCTGAATACCAGTAGCGAATATGCATACATCCCGATTCCAGTCGGATGTCTATCTTTACGGGTTCGCCTATCGCCATCCGTTCAAATTCTGAATTTGTACAATTAGCGATTTTTTAGCAGTTCGTTCAAAATTGTATATAAAAAATTATCAATTCGTAACAAATGTGAGATAATATGCTTCATTTATCATATTGGTACAATTTAGTAATTTGTACAAAAATAGCAATTTCTTCGATGTCTAAAAATAGTTACATGCGTCGCTATTCTTTCAAATTCTGTATTTGTACAGTTAGTGATTTGTTACCAGTTCGCTCAAAATTTTGTGTAATATAATAATAATTCGTAACAAATGTGAGGTGAGATGCTTCATCTATTATATTAGTACAATTAATTAATTTGTACAAAATTAGCAATTTGTTCAATCTCTAAAAATAGTTACATGCGTCGCTATTCTTTCAAATTCTATATTTGTACAGTTAGTGATTTGTTACCAGTTCGCTTAAAATTTTGTGTCATAAAATAATAGTAATTCGTAACAAATTTAAAGTGAGATGCTTCATCTATTATATTGGTACAAGTCAACAAGCAAAATAATGAAAAAAAAAATCATTATCTCAATACAAAATAGCAGACATATTTTATTGCTTTACCTTTGAAGAAGTTTTTTAGATTCCGTTCGGATTCGAGCTGATATTATGTGGCTGTACGTTGGTATTCTTTTTCTTAATTTCCTAAACGACCACTATGCTGATTTTCATCCAAATCTGTCCAGTAGTTTGATCGTGAAGAAGGATAAATAAACCAACAAACGTTTGAATTAATAATATTACTTAGGACACAAATTAGATGGGTTCAAAAAACAACACAGTCTTTAGATAAAAACACAATTTGGTCCTGAAATGAAACAGCAAACCGCATTAGCTCCGGCCAACTGGCACCCCTGTGCGAAATAACTTTTCGTCATGGGATTACGAGTATGAACCAGGGATTTAAGGTTTCATTACTTTGCTCGCGAACGCCCTCGTCTCAACCCCTACCAATATTCTAATGAGAAATAGTGAAACAACAAATGAAAACAAACAGGGTTGAACTAGAAAATTTTGCTATGTTTTCGCGACTGTGTCTACCTGTGACCATGTGATCTGCAAGGTTCTCGAAACATCAGGTTTTAATACCCATGATTTTCTTGTGCCTTCTTCTCATTGGTGGGCGTGTTCCGAAGGCACTTAGTTTTTTTAAGACGTGTCCATGTGATCTTGTACCTAGGTATTAAGTATCCAAAGGAATAAAGAATTTTGACTTTGACTAACAAAATAAATACGTTTACATCCGATTAAATAGCTTCAATAAAGGTAATTCGTACTTATGACGATGTTCAATTTGAAAAAAGGTTTGAAAATTTAAAACTAAGGAAATCTTCGTAATTCTCAACTCTAGAAGTTAGTGAAGAATATTTGTCATAGAAAAATATTAAATACTACACAACCTACACATAAAAGTCTTCCCTGATAATGTTTAATTCTTAGTGTACAATAGTAAGGGATCCCCTTCGCGGAAAATTGGAAACCATGGAGTCAAAGTGAAAAGCGGGGGAGAGTAGGGAGCGTACCAGACCAAGACCTCTAATGTACAAATATTGCGGACGAAATGAATATATTCTGCAATCCGACCCCAATGAGCAGAGACCGAGGGCAACCCCAGACAAGTGCACGTTTTGATTAAGTCACAATGTAATATGAATTTATAGACGGGCATATTCGACTAGACACTAAGCACTTGATGATGGATCGAAATTTTTATTAGACATCAATTGTGCAATTATTTTTTATTTGCTTTTATAACCACTCTTGCTCTCACCTGAGAACATATTGATGCAATTTAACCTTCGTAACTTTAACTTAGGCGATTTCTATGCGGTATGTTACCTTGGCTAGTATGGTTTTAAATAAACCAAGGTCACAAAAGTCACAATCGGAATCTGTGAAATGGATGAATAAAATAGATATTCTACATCATAACCTAAAGATATAGGTAGGTACATGTTTATTTGAAAGTATTTAAGAGGCAAAGGTACCGGCGCTCTCTCTTAAAAAAAAATTAAAAAATTGAAATAAAACATAGGGGCATGGTCATGGCAGTTATAAGTTTTATGTAACAAAAATATATGAATATGAAAATAAAAATAAATAGCTATAGTGTCATTATCTAGGGAGGAAACAGTCGACTACGTTTTTATGGAGAGAGCGTCGGTACCCTTTCCACTTAAGTCCCGATACTGTGTAAATATGAGTATAAAAATCTATATTACTCTTAATGAATCATTGTATCCTTATGTTCTACGACTTTTAGCTATTTTTGAGTTTGTATGAATTCGAAAATTTGCACATTCTTTTAAATAAATGTAATTCAGACTTAAATTAAAATAGTCGATAAACCTTAAAAAAATAATTATAATCTTAAGTTTAACCGCTCCGCTTAAGGTTTGTAGGTAACAGCTGATTTTATGGTAAACATAATCTCAAAATATTCGAACTTCCAAAAGTCGTAGAACAATAGTTAATTGTTACGGTGCACAGAAATATCCCTCAGTGGCTGTCTTATATAATAAATGTAACAAACAATGGCTCCTAAAATAATGTTTGTCCGCGAATGTAGCCAGTTGGTTCCATTCGCCAGTCCCGCATCCACCAGGTCCCAAGTGTCCCGATAATACTCCATATGGCGTAACACACTGTGCAATGTTAAGCAACCAAATTTTATAGACCCCTGATAACGTGTACAACGTCCATCCCCCTGATAAACATCGTAAGGAAACATTGAATAACGGTAGCTCTATTTAAACTGGAGTTATTCATAGTACTAGAGGGAGGCAAAACTGATGCGACATATGTATGCATTATGGACGATGATATAATTCGGACATTAGTTTCTTAATTTGTACAACTGGTCTTCTAACAACATGTCGTTGAAGCTTATAATCCTGAGTCTATAGAGACTCTAGAGAATAATTTCTAGGTTTTTAGTAAAAACTCTTAAAAGACAAACAGTATTCTTAGTTTGTTTGGACTTAGGTCAACAATTGGCAAAAAATAGCTCAAGACAGGGAGCGATGAAAGACTCTTGTTTCAGAGACCAAGATCCACTTTGAGTCGCTAAGCCAGCGGTAAGTAAGCTCATAATCCTGAGACTATGGAGACGTTAGGGAATATTTTCTTGGTTTTAGTAAAAACTCTTAAAAGACAAACAGTATTCTTAGTTTGTTTGGACTTAGGTCAACAATTGGCAAAAAATAGCTCAAGACAGGGAGCGATGAAAGACTCTTGTTTCAGAGACCAAGATCCACTTTGAGTCGCTAAGCCAGCGGTAAGTAAGCTCATAATCCTGAGACTATGGAGACGTTAGGGAATATTTTCTTGGTTTTAGTAAAAAATCTTAAAAGACAAACAGTATTCTTAGTTTGTTTGGACTTAGGTCAACAATAATTGGCAAAAAATAGCTCAAGACAGGGAGCGATGGAAGACTCTTGTTTCGGAGACCAAAGTCCACTTTGGGTCGCTAAGCCAGCGGTAAATACTGCGTATTATTTTGAAGAACATTTACTAAGAACAATAAGTTATTCTGTTGTGTCTATTAGAGGATTATTTCTTGCCTTTAGAAATATTTGTATACATCAGAATTTCTATGTTAAGTTTTTTGTATTGTTTCTAACTCATTCCTTAACAAATGTGTATAAAAACGTTGGTTTTATTCTCAAAGCAAACCGGTCGCAGCCAATATTATGCAATAATTGTGCATTCATGATTGTATGACAACAGCGCGGGCCGCGGCCACAGACCACCCACATTACCTATTCATTTGACGGTGGCGCTAGTATCTATGCAATTATATTATTTTTCTAAGTCGTTTTTTAGTTCCATTGTTATCCACAAAAAGGATAAGTTTGTGGCGCTGGTAGTTCTCATATGACTGTCTCAAGTTGTAAGAATGCCGTCGGAGTGGCGCCTGTCATGTGACACCCCGTTGACGGAATAACATTCATGGCATGTTGCCTATTCCAAGTAAATATCTGTACTTTATATTCATAAGAATAAATTAAGTAAGTAGTTATAAATTGTGGCTATTTGAGTCAAAGTAGTGTACTATTACAGACAAATTGTATGAAACTATCTATGTGTCAAAATAAACCCGCAATTTAATAGATTGCGCATGCGCTTCTTTTGAAATAAGAATAGACCAACTAATACTACAATAAGAGTCACAATTTGAACCTTATTCTACACTAGCTGTGCCCCGCCGTTTCACCCGCGTAAGTCCCGATCCCGTTGGAATATCGGAATAAAAAGTAGCCTATATTTTTTAATTCGATCTAGCAGTTCCCGAAATCAGCGCGTTCAAACAAAAAATGAAAGCCCTGGAAGATGAATATATTTCCCCGTTTTTTCCACATTTCCCACTGATTCTTCGCTCCTATTGGTAGCAGCGTGATGGTATACATATAGCCTAAAGCCTTCCTTGAATGGATTATCAAACACAAAAAGAATTGTTCAATTCAAACCAGTAGTTCCTGAGATGAGCGCGTTCAAACAAACAAACAAACTCTTCAGCTTTATAATATTAGTATATATCCCAACACGTTTGTTTCTTTTTCGGTTCTTTAGGACACTGGAAATCGTTGTTATTTGGCCAGTTTTCAACTTCCTAAGTTTGAATACCTTACCCATCACCTTCCTTAACTTCTTGTCCATCTTGGAAGAGATCGCTTTAAGTGATAAAGCCGCCCCTTTGTAACACTTAGACATAGTTAAGCTTTGTTTTTTTTATGTTATGTAATTGGCATTTCATTTTTTTATTTATTTAATAAAGCATCTATAGGTATATCTAGGCTACCTCTATTAAAACTATAACATTATGAAGAGGAATAAAAAAATAGGCTACGAAACTACTGGAGGAATTTTGATAAAACTTGTTATGAGGGTACAATGATTCATTAAGAGTGATATAGACTTTTTATCCTCATATTCACTTAGTATCGGGACTCAAACGTGAAACCGCAGGGAGCTACTAGTTCAATATAAATCAAACCCTTCCTGATCATGTTACCTTAAAATCAAATTAACTGCGAAGCAAGACTGACTAATTTGTAATTCGTCTATTAAGCAAAACGACGAAAGATTACGTAATTCGTAATCACTTTACCCCTTATTCCAAAACGAGGTTTAAGGATAGTCCGAGATGTGGATTTAAACCTTAAATTTACTCGTGAACTATAGTCTAAACACTATGCTATATAATCTATAGGGATAGTGTTTAGACTATAGTTCACAAGTAAATATGTGTCTAAATCTAAGGTTTAAATCCACATCTCGGACTATCCTTAAACCTCGTTTTGGAATAACGTTTTGGTTTATATATGTAGTTACGAAACTTTTGGTCGAAATTCACAAACATTTGGTGATACAAAACCCGTGTACAGTTCAATAAAATTAGAGTTGGCAGTAGCATTTAATGTCTTTCATGAAACAATAACGCTATCGAATTCCACACCAGGAATTAAAGCAGTTATAAAACATTGTCGGTAGGTAGTCGGTACCTACAGTCGTTGTGAATAAACTCTGCTACTGTTTATCTTTCCCACGGACATGGACCGACCACTTCCCACTTTAGATTTGGATGGGAAAAACTATGTTCTAAACGTATACTAAGAAGTACGTCAGATAAGTTTTTAGTCAAATCTATATTAATATTATAAAGCTGAAGAGTTTCTTTGTTTGTTTGTTTGAATGCGCTAATCTCAGGAAATACTGGTTCTAATTGAAAAAATATTTATGTGTTAGATAGTCGAGGAAGGCTTTAGGCTACTTTTCATTGTGATATTCCCACGGGAACGGGGTGTTTTGCGGGTAAAACCGCGAGGCGCAGCTAGTCCATACTAATAGAACTGTAATACTGCTGAAGAGTTTGTTTGTTTGAACGCGCTAATCTCGGGAACTACAGGTTCGAATTGAAAAAATATTTTTGTGTTGGATAGTTCATTTATCGAGGAAGGCTATAGGCTGCTTTTTATTTTGAAATTCCCACGGGATCGGGAGTTACGGGGGTGAAACAGCGGAGCGCAGGTAGTAGGTTATAATGTCTTGGTTAGATTAGTTTTTAGTCACATTGGTGATTTTCCTAGATCCGTTCGTCGGATCAGTTATTAGTCTGAATGTTTATTCTGTTTAATTGAAAGTGCTATTCGCACTAAAGATTTAGGAACGTCTGTTCGTCTAATCTGTAGCTTAAAAGGCGCAAATTATGATCCAGTCTTGAACGTTTTACTATAGCTAGTCTTTTCGCCACTAGCACTGTAGACATTGTATACTTTCATTTGTGACGATTCAAACATTTGGCGCGTTTTACTAGCTAGTCTTTTTGTCACTCTGAACACATGTGAACTTTCTACAAACATTGACATTTCCCTTATAGACCTTTTGCTAAAACTGTTCATTATTGCACAAATATTGTGTATACCGTTTATAGGTGAAATCTTTAATCTAGAAACGGAAATAATTATTTCATTCGTCCCTGAACATTACTATTTATTTGTTTTCGTTTGAGAAATACAAGCCAAATCAAAATGATTTTCACCTGTAACTAAATCTGTTAATTATTGCACAAAAATGTTGTGTGTACCGTTTGTAGGTAAAATATTTAATCTAGAAACGGGAATAATTATTTCATTCGTCCGTGAACATTACCATTTATTTGTTTTCGTTTGAGAAATACAAGCCAGAGTAAAATAATTTTTACCTGTAACTAAATCTGTTCATTATTGCATAAAAATGTTGTGTGTAGCGTTTGTAGGTAAAATATTTAATCTAGAAACGGGAATAATTATTTCATTCGTCCCTGAACATTACCATTTATTTGTTTTCGTTTGAGAAATACAAGCCAGAGCAAAATAATTTTTACCTGTAACTAAATCTGTTCATTATTGCATAAAAATGTTGTGTGTAGCGTTTGTAGGTGAAATCTTTAATCTAGAAACGATAAGGAATAATTGTTTCATTCGTCCCTGAACATTACGATTTATTTGTTGATTTGTTTTCGTTTAAGAAAAGCATATTGAAGCATGGCCTCAACTGACAGACAAATAGTAACATGAATTAGACCTTGTGACGGGAAGGCATTTGTTTATTTAAATATTTACTTGAAGAAAACCTTACGTCATTGAGGTATTTAAGCTTTGTATTATGTACGTTTTTACCTTTTGCATATACCAAAACTGGGGTTTTCCCGCTACTTCATCCGAAGGGTTTGAATTTTACAATTTCCTTTCTCAGCAGATGCTTACGTAATAATTGTGCCGAAATATTCCTTTGAGTTTTTAATAGGAGACATCTGACCCGCTACTCTAAACTCTGGTTCGGACGAATCTACCCATAAAAAATTTAAAAGTTGACCTGGCCCCCAGACCGGTTTTTCTGTGGGCGAGATGTACCCTAACCCACGATAACAGCTATGTTTTCGCCAAATTTTTGCCTCCGGCCATTAGTTAAAAACTGCTTAGTCACTGTCGCATTTCAGGCATTCTGCTTCGCTGCTGCTGCTGCTGCTGTTGGATATCTCGCCTAGGGCGAAAAGCTTTCTAGTCTATTTAGGTATAATGCCTTCAATGGTATCCCGCAATTAAGGTAACTGGATCATTAGGGAGCTGTGCGTTGTTAAAACAGTCTGTCAGTAAGGAATTTCAAATTTTCTCGGTCCCATTTTTTGTGTTTATTTTTTTAATACAATAAAAATGTGGCACCGCCATAATTCAAACCTACCTGTCTTCATTTCACTTTTATTATACTTCTGAGAATAAAATTATTTGACTAGAGTTCCAATTTATCTAAGAAACAACTCTATTAGTTATATTTGTTTTTATAGAAGAAGTTATTTCTGTAATAAAATGTAATAAAATTGTTATTTACGAGAGTTTAGTTAGGTACCTTCACGAACAGATGAAGCTCCGATGACATTTTCATTGCAGGAACCTCGGAGACACTGATATATGTGCTTAATGTTCTCACTGAAATGTTTTATAGAATGAAAAATGGGCCGCGATTTCTACAGGAGGAAACTATAAAGGTGGTACGAATATTTAATTTTCGTTATTCAAATAACTAATAAAACACAACAAACATTTGATTTAGTAAATATTTCTAACAAAATGGAGCATAGTGGCGCCACCTGTTGGCGGTGTTGTAATAAATAACTGTTGGAAAAGCTTTTGTTAGTATTGGTTAATTTCGAATGTTTCATCACCCGGCCCTGTGGCGCAATGGATAACGCGTCTGACTACGGATCAGAAGATTCCAGGTTCGAATCCTGGCAGGGTCGCAGGATTTGTTGTTATTGAAGGTTTTGCTTAAAATTATTTTGCTGCTAATCAAAATAACCTACAACAATTTATAGAATAAAAAAGTGCCATAGAAAAAAAATGGTTGTCTGTAAAGTTGGTTTATTTTTCCTTCTTCGGTCGCAGACCGAAGTTATGGCTGTGTAAAGTCGGTTTACGGATGATAATTTTACGATCGATGAAAAATTGAGATTTTTTCCTATATAAATTTATTATTTTTTTCTTTATATTTATTTTTCCTTTAAATTTTCTATTCGTCACTCGTCACCATAACACAAGCCTAGACACCAACATAGGCGCGCTAAGCTTGTAGTAGGTACTTATCACAGAGAGTTGTATGAAACCTTACATTTTGTTCCATCTTTAATCATGTGGCAACAGCAACGATAATACGTGCTGGTTACCTTGTCAATAACATGACGCGTTCCTGGAACATGACGCATGGCGTCATCTTTTAAGTGAATGCAGGAGTTCCTCAATTTATTAGAAGTTATCTCGTCAAAAAAATCTAAAGTCAAAACAAATTGATAAGCTGAGTTGACGTACAAAGGGTTCTTGATAAAGTTATTTCCAACACTCAACCTCGAAAAAAATAAGTGGCACGCAAAAAAAACCTAGTGAAAAACGATAAAAGTAACACATTGAGACGTGACGACGATTTTACAACAACATTTCTTATCTCCACGACTTTAGTGTGTCAAAATATTGGTACAATTTGTCAATGAATTATATCCTTGCCTGTATTTCACATCTACCCATAAAAAGATTAAAGAATCAGTAATAATAATGTCTCTCTGACATAATAATGTCTCGATTCATCGCTCTTCGCAGAAAATATATAAAATTATAACCATAAAATAGGTAGTATTCATAGGAATAGGTCAGGTTTTATAACCATAGATTTCCACTCAGGTTTCCTAGGACAAACATTTAAAATGAGAAAGCTTCGAACAGATTTTATGACTGCAATTCCATTAATATTTTGAGGTGAATGGTATTCCATTTCGAATTAAATTAACAATAACTATTAGATAGAAGGTAATAAACTCTATATTCTATGACGGAATAAAAACAAAATAAAAAATAGTTTTTTCAAGTATTTGTTTTAGTTATAAAATAGTACCTTTTACCTTTTAAGTATTTCTAAAAAGGAAGAGGTTCTCAATTCGTCGCGTATTTTTTTTAATTTACAACTGATTTTTAAGTAAATCGAGACATGAAAAGTATTTAAAAACTAAGTACCTACTATTTTTTTCCTTATAAAGTACCTATATATAGACAGATAGATAGATAGAATGCTTTGTTGTACACGCACACAAACAGTATTTATTCTATGACGGAATAAAAACAAAATAAAAAATAGTTTTTTCAAGTATTTGTTTTAGTTATAAAATAGTACCTTTTACCTTTTAAGTATTTCTAAAAAGGAGGAGGTTCTTAATTCGTCGCGTATTTTTTTTAATTTACAACTGATTTTTAAGTAAATCGAGACATGAAAAGTATTTAAAAACTAAGTACCTACTATTTTTTTCCTTATAAAGTACCTATATATAGACAGATAGATAGATAGAATGCTTTGTTGTACACGCACACAAACAGTATTTAAAAAAATAATCTTTAAGCTATGGTACAATAGGTGGCCTTGCCGCTAAAAGCTGTCTCTTTCGGCTAGATGGATAAGAAAGGGATGGATGTTATGTTGGGCCCTCTCGCCTCTCGCCCCTTTCTTATTTCTTATCTCTGTTAACGATAGTAATGTTTAAGTTCATTTAGTAATAAGTTTATTTTATAAGTTGTATTGTTCCCAATCTCCTTATTTACTTTTCCCACTCATTACCTAACGATCCCTCACTATAAATAGTCCCGAATCTTTCCCTTAAAAACTAATTCTCCTACAACTTCCATCCTCGACACTTGTGTAATAGAAATAAATTCGTGTGTGTTTTTTTAAAGACAATTTTGATTTTACCACATAACATGGATACCTATAGGTACCTATTTGTAGGTAAAATAGTAGGTACTCAGTTTTTAAATAACACAATATGTAATATACATAACTGGGGCTGTATGAAAGCGTTATCTAAACCAATAGTTAATTTTGTGTAAGCTGTTATCAATTCGGGGTCAAGAGCGTGACTTCCGCACCGATAACACACCAATAACTAACCCAAATCGTGACACACAGACACAGCATCCCAACTATTATTACTCTCGCTAGCAAAAAAATAACTTTTTTGAAACTTTTTTACTGAAATGCTGTCGTGTCAAAACTATTTGCCGATATGATAAGCTCAATATCTTTTCACGCCGTCCAAAAATCCATCCCAATATGTATTTTTTGTTTGCCCAATAAGTTTTTAAATACATATTTTCTTTGCTTTTAGAGCGTTGGTGTTTGTACGGTCGGCAAACATCCTGTCCGCGCACAAATATTGGTCCATATCATCTTGTCAGTTTGTCACAGTCAGAATTTACCGTGTTATGAAAGATGAGTCTTAGACGTGCTAAATCATTCATTTCATGTAACTCTCATTTAAGGCGCTCTTCCAGCACCATGTGTAGGTATTCACATTACCTTAGCCCGCGCTCTCAAAGACGTAGCGTGCTGCGTGCTAACTGTTATATTTGATCGATATGCAAAACATTTTAGCATTATTATCCACAAATATAGTTCCTAGAGGTCAAAACCTATCATTTGATTCATTTTTAGAAACAAACGTTAACTATTTTTGAATAAAACCCGATAAACGATCTAATAATTCTCTGTTTTCTAACATTTTTTTTATCGAACGAATTTGTTCATATCATATTTTCAACCACAATTAACAAAAATATGGTTATTAAATTACAATATCCATTTATATCCAAATAACAAAAAAAGAGTATTTGATTACTTAGAGTTGCTTGAAACAAAGGTCGATTTTGGTAGCTTTATTAGCACAGGGCCTTAAATATCTTTACTATAAAATATTATTATAAAGAGGTAACGTTGGTAACATGTTTGTATGTATGTATGTTGGGGGTAATCTCCGAAGCCATAAAACCGATTTCAAAAATTCTTTTACCAATAGAAAGGTAAATTATTAGGGATGGACATGGTTGTAATTTATAATTATAATTTATTTTCAAAAAATTAGGGACATAGGATACTTTATAGGTATAAGATGCTTTTGTATAGAATACTTTCGGTATTCCCTCGATACTCGACGGGATCGGGACTTACGCGGGTGAAACCACGGGGCACATATAAATTAAAGTCGCTTTCTGCTGTCTGTCATTATGTATGCTTATATCTCTAAAACTACGCAACGAATATATTCAAATAGATTGAATGATTCAAGAGGAAGGTTTATATAGGTATAATACATTCATAATATAGACGTGCGAAGCCGGGGCGGGTCGCTAGTTCTTGATATAATAATAAGGATATTTTGTATTTTTGAACAATTCTAACAATTTTATATAAATTTCTTAACTATTTTTTTTATAACCTACGTCTGGACTTTGAATGTAATATACATTACATATCCCAATGTATACTAATATTATAAAGCTGAAGAGTTTGTTTGTTTGTTTGTTTAATCGCGCTAATCTCAAGAACTACTGGTTCGACCAATTGAAAAATTATTTTTGTGTTGGATAGTTCACATATTGAGAGAGGCTATAGGTTACTTTTTATCTCGATATTCCCATGAAATCGGGAGTCACGCGGGTAAAACCGCGGAGCGCAGCTAGTAATAAATAAATAATAATAAATAAAATCATTTATTTCAGGCTACAAAGGCTCATTTATGATTGCAACAGTATAATGTATGCGTCCAAATTATATTAGGCTTACTCTTATTAAGCTCGCTTATTGTTAAATAAATGACAATAATATATTTAGTGATCCAACACGACAGCTAACAAGTGCTCTATAATATCTGCACACCCTGTATCAAGTGGCATTCAACTCGAATGATCGAGTGGAGTTGCTGAGTGCGAATCATTCGATTAACTTTCGCATTCATTCCCGATTATCTCCGTGACGAGCGATGTTATCTTGTACCTAATCGAATAAAGACGCGGTTTCTTTGACGATTTTTTAAACTTTCGTTTACTGTCTCAAATTGTGGATGATAAACAAGCGTGTCAATTTACCAGTTTTTTTTAACATATTCATGTTTTTTAATTTCTTGATAAAAGTTAAAAATACACATCTATGTTTTAGAACCAGCTTAAAAAAACGCACGAGGTAATCATCTAAGTATGTATAAATACAGGGTTATTGGAAATTATACTAGCAAGCCATTGCGGGCTACTTCTGTGCGCTATAACTTTTGTTAATAGCACAAATAACTTTTGTTCTACGACGTTAAGAAATTCGAACATTGTTTTTGAAAATTATGAGGTTAGGTCTATCTGAAAATCAGCTGTTCCTTACACGGAGATGTCATTAACCTTAAACTTTTACCCTTTTTTTAAGAATAACCTTTGTTTAAAAAAAACAGCTGTTTTTGAAGACAGCTGAATTTACATAACCTCCATTTCTTTATTTTTTTTTCAAATTCCAATAGTATTAGAACAAAAGTTGGTTTTTTAAGGTGCATAGAAGTAGCCCTTAACGGCTTGCTAGTATAATTACCAATAACCCTGTATAAAATTCAAAGTCTTGACTGACTGCTATATCAATCAACACATGCCTTAAACCGCTGCTGGTCCTAGAAACATGAAATTTTAAGGGTGTATTCTTTGTGTAGTACTACCACCACTACTACTACGATCACCTAAGAAAGGTTTTTTTTCAAAATTTCACCCTTAAGAAAAGGCCGGTAAAGCCGCAGTCAGAACCTAGTCCAAGATCATTATCATCTAAGCACCCTCCTCTTTGACAAAAAATGACACAACGCCACATGAGTAAGGAATAGAACCAGAGACTAAGGTTATTCGGAGCTGTCAAAATTGATTACGTAATCATGTAGGGTTGGCAGAGGTGGATTATATTATTTAAAAAAAATGTGTATCAGTGTCTTTTATTGTGAGATATTATTGTGACACGGTGACAATGAAAATTGAATTTTGCTGAATAATCTTTAGTAATATTATAAAGCCGAAGAGTTTGTTTGTTTGTATACTTGTTTGTTTTTTTGAACTCAGGAGCTACTGGTTCGAATTGAAAGATTCTTTTTGTGTTGGATAGTCCATTTTTCTAGAAAGGCTACTTTTTATTTTGATATTTCCACGGGATCGAGACTTACGCGGCTAAAACCGCGGGGCGCAGCTTGTAGGTAAATGATGAACATAATATATAAATCAAAAATTTTGTGACAAAAATAACTATGCTTTCCGTCGCGTCCAGTCACTATAACACAAGCCTAGTTGTTTGGACTGGAACACTCGCTCACTCACTCGATCGTTTCCACCCTTCCTTCGAAAGAAAGAAAATTATTTAAGTCTTATATTCGTCACTCGTCATCATAACACAAGAATGGTCCACACTCACTCCCTCCCTACCTAAGATCAAATTATTATCACTTTATTTAATTAAACATTAAAAAACAAACACGCGACGCGGAACGTTTACCACACGCATGCGAGTGTCACAGCCTTGTACTCGGGCACTGGCCGAGCCAGTATAGACCCGTTTCGCTCCGTACGTGACGGGCCGCCAGTGCTCACGCACGCACGCGCGTCACGCTTGTAGTAGTGTACTTATCACAGAGGCTTGTATGACACCTTAGTCTCTGATTCTAGTCTCTACTCATGTGACATGCCATACATCACCAATGAAATTCTATATTTTAAAGAGATTTTCGTCAGCGTGTACCAATATCCAATATTACCCACAATAATATGCGCCGCCTCATGAAAAAATTCAGGATGAATTCTATGAACCTGTATTTTTACTTTTACTTTTCTTCATCTTTAGTATTAAAAATCTATACAGAAACCGTACTACATTAATAACCAAAGAAATTATAAACCTTCCAACAACGTTTACGTTTTCCATTAATTTTTCATAACCCCCTTACAAATAACGTGTTTTTGCTTTTACTTTGGGGTTTCCCATAATATTAAATTAATATTAAACTGCATGCATCGGCACATTGATTCTAAACATCGTGTAATAAAATCAGCAACAGCACTCAGCATTCATTTCTTGAAGTCCGTGTCGATGTTACAGTGGGTCGTGATTCGCTCCGCCCGCCCAACGAACATTCCATGAAGGGGTGTTAAATAACCAACTTAAAAAGACCTCTCTACACTTAAGAATATTAAGAAGTAAATAATATGTTAGGTGTCTTATCAAAGTGGTTGAAGAAAACCTGCAGGGACTGTAAGAATAGGGAGTAATGTTAAAGTTACTTGTGGAAAATAAAGTGTTACTTTTTTGTATGGTTTCCACGTTTATACGTTACAAAACATTTGAATCTATACAAAAAAAGAGAAATACACTCATCTCTGAATCTCTGAAACTACAAGAATTATAAATCTGAAACTTCGCATGGGAGTTCCTTTTAGGACGTAGGGGAGCACTAAGAATTTCTGGAAATTCGATATCTAAAGGAGTAAAAAGGGCTGATAAGGTTTTTAGTTTATAGTAACTATTTGTATTCTGTGTTTATAGGAAATCAATATCACTTTTAAAGAGACACTAACGCAGGTAAAATCGCGGGACGCAGATATATACAAAAATAAGGAAAATATTATTCACTACAAGAGCTATAAGTTTGAAACATCGCATGGGAGTTCCCTTCGACGTAGGAGCGTAGTAAGAAAGATCTTTTGGAAATTCGACCCCGAAAGGCATAAAAAGGGCTTACGCAGATAAAACCACGGGGCGCAGCTAGTGCAATATAACAAAACCGGCCAAGTGCGACTCGGACTCGCGCAAAGAGTTCCGTACGGTTATATTCTGCTTTTAGTTAATAAGTATTTGTTGGTATAGCGGCAATACATGGATACATCATCTGTGAAAATTTCTACTTTATAGCTATCATGGTTCATGGAAACGTTCTGCCTGGTGACAGACAGACAGAGGAGGGTAAAAACGGAACACTATTACTAAGGAGTTAAAAGGTAATAGAATATTGGGTAAAGTGAAGTGGCGATGGACAGGTCATATAGCTCGCAGAACTGACAACCGCTGGGGAGTAAAGGTTCTCGAGTTTCGGCCGCGATGCAACGCGAAACGGAGTGTTGGGAGACCAGCTGCCCGGTGGACCGACGACATTGTAGCGGTCGCGGGTAGGTGTATGGAGGCGGCTCAGGACCGCTGTTTGTGGCGTCGTATGGGGAAGACCTATGTCTAGCAGTGGACGTGTAAGGGCTGATATGATGATGATGAGAGCATTGGGTACTGAACCTTTAATAAAATAGTTTAATAATTAAATTCTCAATTAAAATAACGCATGGCAGCATGAAGTTGTAAACATGAGTCCCATTAATGTAGTTCGTTGCGAAGTCACGTGTCCGCCACACAGACACAAAGCGGTCGTGTGTATCATGTCATATCGCGTAGATCATGTCTCGGGTAAATTCACATTTATCATTAATGCATTAAATATAAGAGAAGTTCGTATACAAGTACATGTGGATGGACTATTGATGTCATAGGGCTTTATTTGCTGTTATAGTAAATCGTCATGGGGCTTGAGATGCTTATTCTACATTCATTGAGCATTGATGTCAATGAAAATAATATTGTTAACTAGCTGCGCCCCGCGGTTTCACCCGCGTAAGTCCCGATCCCGTGGGAATAATCGCCTTTTAAACCTTCCCTAGACCTCCACGAACATTTCAAGACTAAGATAAGATAAATCCGTTCAGCCGTTCTCGAGTTTTAGTGAGACTAACGAACAGCAATTCATTTTTATATATATAGATTACCTAAATGAAAGAATTAAGGAAAGTTTATAAGTAGTATATCCGTTGTCTAGCACCCATAACACAAGTCGAGTTACTTAACTTTGGGTTAGATGGCGCTGTGTGGATTGTCCTGCAAAATTATTTATTTTTATTTTTTTAATTTTATCTGTGAAAGTATTCTGGTTGCGCTCATTATTCTACTGGCTGCACCCCATGTAAATAGGTAAATCGTCATAGGGTATTAGTCATAGTCATTTTGTCATACTTATATAAATATACCCTTAAATAATTACAAGAATCAAATACCTACCTAAAAATAAAAAATATAATAAAAATTGATCATAAGTATTGAATAAATCGATAAGTATACCGGCAAATATGTATAAGTATTAGTCACTATGTATTAAACAACCCCATAACATTATAATATACTTGCCTTGAATATTCAGGCAACACGAATTTCCGGATCGGCACGTGGATGTCGTATCCGGTTGATAATGTAAAACGAAACTGGGGTTATGTTGTGGGAAAACTTCATTGATTTTCCTTGACTTTTATCCTTATTTTATTATTTTAACTGGATACAATATCCACAATTGCTAGCTGTAAATAAAACGTTAACTTGCTGTCTCCACATTTTACGATAATTTTAAAATGGTATTGTAATCAATTAGTTATTTACTTGGCCGCAAGTCTGAAGCTATATTAGATCAATAGCCATTATTAACCCTTTGTAAGGCCACGATGGCAGTTCGTGTCGCGGTCCTTATTGAGCTCAATAATTATAGAACTCGACATACAACTTTAGGTAATGCCTTGAAAATCGCAATATTTCATTCATTGAGCATTAATTTCAATGTAAATAGTTTGTTTCAATGTAAATAGAATGCTTGTTTTTAATTTTTATTGTAATTCAATCTACTATATAAAAATAAGTCGGGTTTACCTTCCTGACGCTATAACTCCAGAACGCACGAACCGATTTCCACGGTTTTGCATTCGTTGGAAAGGTCTCGGGCTCCGTGAGGTTTATAGCAAAGAATTCAGGAAAATCTGGTGGCGAAACGGAGTTCGCCGGGTTTGCTAGTTAGGTATGGATTTTTATTTGTGTAATAGTTTAATTTTTTTATAAGCGCTAAAATAAAATTCGATTACATTTAAATAGTTTGGTAAAATTATATTTTTTAATTTTATCTTTAAAGTTATTCCGACTGGCACTTATTAATCTATTTATATTTGATTAAGCATACTTATTATACCTTTTAATGCAACATAACTTTCTCAACACGGATATTATCTGCGTCCATGTTTTGGATAAGCGTTTACCATTTGTGAAAGCCATAAATCCATGTTCCATAATACGGACGGAGTCAATGGCGCTTGCGATAGCTCGGGCGGGGCTGTCTCTGGGGACAGACGCGTGTATAGGGTTGATATAGGGTTTGACGACCCAGTTGGCACAATGGTCACCATGCCGGACTGCCAAACACAGGGTTGCGGGTTCGATTCCCGCCTCAGACAAGTATTTATGCTTAGATATTTGTCTGTGGTCTGGTTGTTTCTATGAATTATAAGTATATACATATTTACAAAAGAAAAGTATATAAGTAATATATCCGTTGTCTAGCACCCATAACACAAGTCTAGTACTTAGCTTGGGGCTAGATGGCGATGTGTGGAATGTCCTGCAAAATTTATTTATTTATATGTTGGTTTGGTCACACTACGATTATTTTGAAGAATTTTTTTATGATTTTGTGTCTATCGAACTCGTGCTATCAGTAATTTAGCAATAGGATCGTTATTTGTCGACGTCAATGCAAATATCAAAAATCTTTAATACATTTTGAAATCGATAATAATGTATACATATAACTAAAAAAATATAGTAGTACCATTCAAAAATTTCGTAAAATATTTTGGGATTGATTCGTGAAACATTCACATTTTAAACTTCGAAGTTAAGAGGAAAGGGTACCGACGCTCTCTCCATACTCGGTAAACGTAGTCGACTGTTTCCTCCCTGGATAATGACACTAGAGCAAATATTTTTATTGCATAAAAATTATAACTGCCATGTCCATGCCCCTATATTTTGTTTTTTTTGTTTCTTTTTTGTTTTTTAAATCTTAATTTCTGTGATAATTAGAAAATTAAAAAACCAAGGCATAGGGGAGTAGTCTTGGCAGTTATAGGTTTTATGCAGCAAAAATATTTTCTATAGTGGCATTATCCAGGGACGAAACAGTCGACTACGTTTGTATGTAGAGAGCGCCGGTACTCTTTTCTCTTAAGACGGTCAGTCGCGGAAATGTTACCTATCTCCCCAACTAAATTGTTCCCTCGAGCGCAAGCTAGTCAAGTTTCGAGGTTCGTGCCTTCGTGCATTATTGCTGTAATACTTACACGGTTTTCCACTCGGCCCTCGATAAATTACGTGAGACGTGCTTGACATTCGCAAACGTAATACCGCTACACGAAACTTAGTTCATATAACATGCATGACTTTATGACTAGTAAATTGTTTGGAAAAAAAATCGTTTTAGTAAAATGCTATGTAGAATTGTGATTTTATATGTGACGACCCAGTTGGCACAATGGCCACCATACCGGACTGCCAAACACAGGGTTGCGGGGTCGATTCCCGCCACAGACAAGTATTTATGCTTAGATATTTGTCTGTGGTCTGGTTGTTTCTATGTATTATAAGTATATATTTACAAAAGAAAAGTATATAAGTAGTATATCCGTTGTCTAGTACCCATAACACAAGTCTAGTTAAGTACTTAGCTTGGGGCTAGATGACGATGTGTGGAATGTCCTGCAATATTTATTTATATCAACCGACCTCTTCAAAAGCACTGTATCTTCCGAACGAGACACCCGATTGAATTTATTTATTTGCATATTTAGTTGTCCTATCAAGCCCTAAAAATCGCTTTGCAATAATAGTTCAAATAATATAGAGTATTAACATTGCCCATGAAAGTGACGATGAGAATCAAGGGAATGAGAAATACCCATATCATTCATTTACCCTGTTCACGACCCTGTCGGCACAATGGTCACCATGCCGGACTGCCAAACCCGCCTCAGACAAGTATTTATGCTTAGATATTTGTCTGTGGTCTGGTTGTTACTATATATTATAAATATTTACAAAAGAAAAGTATTTAAGTAGTATATCCATTGTCCCATATCACAAGTCTAGTTACTTAGCTTGGGGCGAGATGGTGATGTGTGAAATATCCTGCAATATTTTTTATTATTATAATTCTATCCGTTGTCTGGCCACCATAACATAAGCCTAGGTTAGGTTGGTGCTAGATGACCCTGTATGAATTATTTTATTTATAACAAAAAATATGTATGTGGCAGAAAGAGTAATTCATGTTCTTGTAAATTCAATTTAAAATAGAAATTTATTTCACAAACGAAACACTTAAAATTAAGACAATTATTGGATACTCCTTTTAAGCAATCGTGATGCCTGTGCCAGGAGTTTCTACTCTTCCTTACCTTCACTATGTACTTGTACTTGAACGGACTTTTTCCGCGATTAGACCCTTTTTAATTGGGTCCTTTTTGCGTGAGGATGGAGTAGGCTTGCCCAGCACCTACTACCCTCTCAGCCTAATCGACCATGTCCAGAGGAGAGAACTTGTCAATACTTCTGGAGCCAACTAAGCCGCGGGTTTCATCACGATGTTTTCCTTCACCGTAAGAGCAATGTCAATTAGCGCATATAAATTTTTCATAAGAAAAATACATTGGTGCACGGTCGGCCGGGATTCGAACCCACGACCTTCAGGATGAAAGTCGCGGAATCTACCACTAAGCCAACACCGCTCTCTACCTTCACTATTATTAGATAATTAAATGAATATATACAAATATAACACGAAATTCAATTATACATTAGACATTCAACGAGAAATTAGTCTTGCGTAAACATGTTTTTAACCAGTGTAAGGTTAATAGTTCAATTCAAATGGCACACCTACTCGTTGTCCAATCGATAGCATGACTCAATTAAACAAATTAAACCAATTTGTCCATATCGTTTGGTAAATAAATCATATGGGCGAGCCCGTACAAGTCGCCCAGCTGTCCGCTAGAACCAATTTAATAAAAAGGTTTCACGTAGTTCGTTAGCATAGAGTAGATTTGAAAATCCCTCAAATCCCCGGCTTCGGTGCACGTGTTCGGCAATCGATGACGAGTACCTACCGACAGTTTTCTTCGGTCTCTCTTTGTTGTTTATTTTTTTTTAACCGACTTCAAACAAAAGGAGGAGGTTATCAATTCGTCGCGTATTTTTTGTGGACTTACTAAGTAAATTAGGATTTGAATCATTTGAGAACGAAAAGTTGGGAATAATTATAAGAATTATATTTTGCAGCGATCTCTCATTTTGAGGGTTCCGTACTCTAATAATATTACTCTCTTACATTTTCATTTTTCAACGGTTCTTGTTTCAAGATTTAAAATATTTCAAAGGAAGTTAGCTAATTCAACGACTTCAAAAAAAAGAGGAGGTTATTAATTCGTCGCGTATATATATACAACGAATATAACAATAAGAAAACATATATATTTTTGTGTATGTTCAGTGTTCACCGATTACTCGAAGACGGCTGAACTGAAGGCTATCCCTTATAATTATAAATTTCTCGTATCGCGATGTTATTTACCTATGTCCACCTAAACGGCTGAACCGATTTGTATGAAATTTGTTTTAATTCGTTAGGTCTGAGAATCGAACAACGTGTAATTTTAAGCTATTGCATAACTTTTATCGCGAGCTCTGAGTGCGGCGACCAAATCAAGAAATTCCGTAACGAAAATAAAACCTAACACCCTCCACTCCGCCTACCACGTAGCTCGGCCGCTCGCCGTGTATGTATATGGTACGACTGTACGAAGCTCACACGATGCAGTAGCCCGTTTTTTCTTTTGTTTTTGTAACTCTAAAGCTAGTAGGTATATAAATAAATAAAATAAATAATTTTTTTAGGACATTCCACACATCGCCATCTAACCCCAAGTTAAGTAACTAGACTTATGTTATGGGTGCTAGACAACGGATATACTACTTATATACTTTTCTTTTGTAAATATATAAATATAATACATAGAAACAACCAGACCACAGACAAATGTCTAAGCATAAATACTTGTCTGAGGCGGGAATCGAACCCGCAACCCTGTATTTAGCAGTCCGGCATGGTGACCATCGTGCCAACTGGGTCGTCTAATATATAATATTCTCTAATATATACGTCTAATATATTCTCGTACCAAACATAGACAATATTTGCGTAAGAGGGTGTACAGAGAGGGGTCGTGATTAAGTTACGTGACATGCGCCCGCCAATTTGTATCAAAGAGCCCCCCCCCCGTCCGATCCATCAGTTAAATTACATTACACCTCCGTAATTAAATAGTCTTTGCTTTTATAGGAAAACATGTCGCTTGTTTGTTGGAGCGTACAGTACACTTTCAAAGTGTATTGTAACAGTTGTTTATTTAATAAAATACAGTTTATTTAAACACAATAAATACATAATGACAGCTTAAAGTACTGTGTACTTGGGTAAAATTAGGACTAGGGCATAGTTATTGTAGGACGCACACCCCCTTATTCCAAAACGAGGTTTAAGGATAGTCCGAGATGTGGATTTAAATCTCAGATTTAGACACAGATTTACTCGTGAACTATAGTCTTTACACATCGTACATTTAGTACATTGTATGATATATTACGAACCTGGGCTCTATTTTTGAATCGCTCGTGTGACATAGCTTCGTCGTATTCGTCTACAAGTCACGCTCGACCTCCAAGTCGCATGACACAAATTTTCTGTATTTTTTAATCGTTCGTTGTCAAAATTTAAAATGTCAATTTTTTATTCGTTTCACGCAGAAAATTGAAAACCGGTAATTACCGATGAAATAATCCCAAAAAATATAAATATTTTTCAAATATCGTTTCCAAATGTTTGACTATGATTGTTTGACGTTGATTCTACCACACGCTTGTCGGCGACGAGTGGTGGAGACCACTTACAAAATAGCGAATTTCCGATGTTGAACGAATATTAGTAGAAATCGAGCGCTCGATGCGGGGCGAACGATTCAAAAATAGAGCCCATGTAGTGTACACTGCAGGACGAAGCCCTCTGCACTAAAGCCATATAATGGCTAAAGTAAATAAGATCCATTTAAACAGAGATGATATCTATAAACAATAAAAATGACATTTTATATTAAGAACTAAGTTTTGACTTATAAATAAAAATAAATAAATAAATAAATATTGCAGGACAATCCACACAGCGCCATCTAGCCCCAAGTTAAGTAACTAGACTTGTGTTATGGGTGCTAAACAACGGATATACTACATAAATACTTTTCTTTTGTAAATATATACTTATAATACATAGAAACAACCAGACCACAGACAAATATCTAAGCATAAATAGTTGTCTGAGGCGGGAATCGAACCCGCAACCCTGTGTTTGGCAGTCCGACATGGTGACCATTGTGCCAACTGGGTCGTCAAACTGGGTTATAAAACTCTTCTGATTTTACTTCACAATAGTAGGTAGGGAGTCTTGCAGAAAACCATATTACGAAGGTTACGTTATAAATACGTCATAATTTGTAACAGGAGTTGCTTATTTAAAGAAGAACTCTTTTGTTTAAACAAGATTTATTCACGTTTCTACTACGGTTACATTCCTAAAACAACATATCCCGTTTTACAGATAGATCCCTTTAAGGACGACCTTCATCGAGCTGTTAAATGGATGAAAAGTATTTTATATCAAATTATCTAAAAAAAACAGTCCAGAATATGATTAATTAACAATATTTTTTTGTTTGTATTTTTAAACTTTTCAGGGACAAATTTTATACCAATCGAAAGTATGAACCCTTATAAGCATGCAAACGTTAGGTTGACTATTTTTCCTCGTCACAACTCTTGGGTAGTCATTTGCACTCGTCTGGTTAATGAATTATGTTTTTGTTCAAGGCGTTCCGGCGCTAAAGAATAGCGATATTTCTATCACATACCACTGAAATAGTTAATCATAATCAATAACAAAATGTACTAAAAGCTTCACTCATCGGGCAGTACTGCTTACACTTACAAACGTAAACAATAACAGTGGAAATCTTTTTAACACGTCATATAGTGTACTAGCGACCCGCCCCGGCTTCGCACGGGTGCAATGCCGATACTAAATTTATACCTACTACATAATGTCTTTATGTACAATGTTCACAGCTTTACAAATACAAACATGTTTTCTTTAGCTACGCGCCCGCCGCCCCGCGGTCCCTGCATTTTAAATCTGTAATATCTTCGAAAATAATCATATAAATTACATGCTGCAAAGGACCATTTCGATCTATATTAAATGCACAATGTATTTAAGGTACTAAATAGATAAGAATTAATGCTTTATTGCTAAACTTGTAGACTTTTTTTATTGCAGACTTTTTTTAAACCTTTTTAAGGTGTACAATACTGTAGTACATTATTTTGATCTATCTCTTAGGGTTTGCTATGTAAACGCAAAAAAATGTGTTTATATACGACATCAAACCTTCCCCTTGAATCGCTCTATCTATTAAAAAAACCGCTTAAAATCTTCAAAGACTAAATAAATTAAAATATTAAAGAATACATAGAGACATACAGACAGCGAAAGCGACTTTGTTTAATACTATGTAGTAATTCTCATTGCGGGATACATTGCCGATGGAGGCGAATAATTCGGCTCGCGTTGTGAAAATATACACGCACGTGCGTCCGCTTGTGTGGTTTAAGTGATGGCTGGTTTAGATAAATTACTCTACGAAGAAAGTTGCTTAAAACAACGCGAATATAAATATTACAGTCTTTTTCACGTTTAATAAATAATAACATTCTTTATTGACAGGCACATAATATGACCCATAGTAGTCAAATAGAAATTATGAATTAATTGCTTACAAAGCCTTTCAGCGTTTGACCACTTTAACACCTGCCTGATGGCGGAACATGCTTCCTAAAAGATACCTACGAATTTTGAAATTTGTTCTGGGTTTACAGCGCAGTAATCTGCCACAAAAGTAATTATATGGAAGATTTTTTTTTAAGTAGGTATTTAAAATATTTTTTTATCCACCGACCCAAAAAAGAAGGGTGTTATGGTTATAAGTTTGACGTATATCTGTTTGTCTGTATCGTAGCTCCTGAACGGATGAACCGTTTCTGATTTGGTTTTTTTGACTTAATAGAGACTGTTTATATCATTATAGTATAAACAAAAAGAGAAAATAATTATGTATGTATATTATGTGGGTAGGAAATCCTTATTACTTCAAAGTAACTTGTACCAAACACCTAAACAAACACGGAGGGCGGGCGGCGCCGACGCCTAGCGAGATTATAATCACGCGTGGATCGTGATTAATACCCAACTAGCGACTATGCGCGCGCGCAACTCGCGCTTATTGCTATTTCGAACTTTGTAAGCTGGTTTTACACGAAGCACGAAGCTTAATTGCTACCTAAATACTTACTAATTTACATCTTACTTACCACATACATATATCAAAGTTTATTTTCCTATTGAAACAGAAAGTTATACATATTATAATATGCTAAAGCGAGTTTGACTAGATGTCGAATGTCTTTTGTATGTCCCTTTATAGATTTATATTTGCATAAAGTTAATAAATAGCTAGAATAGCGGTTAAAACTTTGATTCCTTTTTCCATGTTGGATACAGTAACAACATTCTTGTTGTTTTAGTTTAAGAGGAAAAGGTACCGGGGGCTCTCTCCATAGAAACGTAGTCGACTGTTTTCTTCCTGGATAATATTTTTGTTGCATAAAACTTATAACTGTCATGACCATGCCCATATGTTTTGTTTTTTTTTGTTTTTTTTTACTTAATTTCTATGATAATTAGAAAAAAACATAGGGGCATAGTCATGGCAGTTATAGGCTTTATGGCATAAAAAAATTGTGCTAGTGTCATTATCCAAGGAGGAAACAGTCGACAACGTTTGCATGGAGAGAGCGCCGGTACCCTTTCGCCTTAAAGAGTGAATAAATCAATGTGCACGCATGTGTCACTGAGTGACTGGCCCGGTACCTCTGTAGTAAGTGGCCGGATGAGATGATTCACTCTGCTAGTACCGATGTATACCGCAATGGTTGTGTGTGCCTGCCGAATACACAGAAAAATTTACCTCTCCCTATAGACGCTGGATAATTAGCTTATTCCAAATTAGCCCTTTTTTCCAAATCGGTCCCATAAATATGTACAGTCGGCTGCATAATTGCAGCCCCCGGTAGAGTTCTAAAATTACTATTATTAGCATGTTTTCATTTTGTTTGATAAATTGATGAGTTAGAAGACTTTAAACTTCAACTAAAGCAGGTGTCTTAAATCTTGCTTGTGTTGAAATCATTCTTATAACAGCCGTTTTGGAGCTCTATAGTGGGTCTGAAATTATGCACCCGACCGTACTTATACCTACCAGTGATACCTATTTTTTTTTCGAATCGGCCCTCACATTTCGAAGTAGGTACAGACAGACAGTATGAATTTTTTTATTGTACCTATTATCAAGTGAATTAACAACATAATGTTAACAATTTCTCAATTCAGTTTATGGTTTTCCTAAAAAGTCTTAAAATGATAAGCAGTATTCTTAATTTAGAAGTTATTCTTTAATTAAGAATGCTACTTTGCTTATTGTTAGTGTTTTTTTTTATAAAACACTTAGGTACTAAATCAAGAAATTATTCTCTGGCGTCTATAGAGAGAGGATTATTATTTGCTTCTAAAAACGTTTTTCCTGTTTAAGTATGTTTATTAATATTCAAATTTACAAAAAGTCTGTTGAACTTTTGGTAAAAAAAAAATAATTTTCCAAATCGATCCAGGCGTCTTCGAATAACTTCTTCTTCTTCTTTTCTCCTTGCCTTTTCCCATATCAGTTGGGGTCGGCACTCCTAATAATTTTTCGCCACAAGCAACGGTCTGTTATGGGCCGTCTCTGCATCGGCGTCAATGGCTTTCAAGTCATTTTTTATAGTTTGGGAGAAGGTCGCTGGTGGGCGGCCCCTTCCTTTTCTTTTCTCCTCTATGTCAAGTAGGTACCCTCCTTGCCATATGGTCTGAAGGTCGACGGACGACGTGGCCATACCATCTCAGTCGGTTTTCTCTGAGCTTGTCCACTATGTTAGCAACTTTGAAGGTCCCCCTTACGTGGACGACCACGTAAGGGGGACTCCTCCTTACTCGGTCTTTTCTAGTAACCCCGCCAGACCATCGTAGCATTTTCATTTCAGTGACGTCTTCGAATAACATACATAAAAAAAGATTCCAACGAATTGAGAACCTCCTCTTTTTTTGAAGTCGGTTAAAAATATACTCAAGTAACCTCTTACTTTTTCTTTCTTTCTTTCGAAACTTTGAGCAGTTTCAATAACTTCAGTACCTACATAATATGTCGATAAGGAGGTACCAATGTTAAACTTTTAAATACATTACAAATCGAACTTGTTTTAAATAGTGATACTATCCATTCAAAACAACAACTTTAACCAATTAAATTTACCTATAAGGAAATCGGACCGTTTGCGCCTGCGTCATTGAAAACTGGTATGCATTGTTTTCGAACATGATTCGATAATTTCAATAGTGTATTTATAAACATGTTTAACGAATGCGTTGTAACAATACTGAGTGACGTGCGAGACAAATACCAAACAACGGTTCCATGACAGACACTTTCATTCCAGTCTGCTGATTTATTCGTGATATAAGTACCTAGCTGGACTTAAATGCAGTGTTTGGTTCAAACTAGTTTTGCAGTCTAGAGCCAGATTGTAGGACAAAGGCGGGTAAATATAATCGTGTGCGAAAAAATAACAGCCAAAATTTTAAAAACAATAGATGGACAGACGGACAAACTTAGTAACAACATAATATCAAATCTGCGAGTAATAAGGCACTAAAGGTTTTTTAAATCCTTGATATTAGTGGCATAATAACAAGAAAATAAACAAATGAATAGTTTTTCAGTTTGACAATAAAGCAAATGTTTATCTATTGACCTGTTATCAAACAGTTTTCCCTATTTTATAACGAAATTATAATACTTAGTTTTAATTAAGTTTAAACGGTACCAGCGCTCTCTGCATACAAACGTAGTCGACTGTTTCCTCCCTGGATAATGGATTTTTTTCAATTTCCAAAAAAACAGAACATAGGGGCATGGTCATGGCAGTTACGACCCAGTTGGCACAATGGTCACCATGCCGGACTGCCAAACACATGGTTGCGGGTTCGATTCCCGCCTCAGACAAGTATTTATGCTTAGATATTCGTCTGGGGTCTGGTTGTTTCTATGTATTATAAGTATATATTTACAAAAAGAAGTATACAAGTAGTATATCCGTTGTCTAGCACCCATAACACAAGTCTAGTGACTTAGCTTGGGACTAGATAGCGACGTGTAGAATGTGTAATTTTTATTTATTATTATTTATATGTTTTATGCAACACAAATATTTGCTCTAGTGTCATTATCCGGGGAGAAAACAGTCGACTACGTTTGTATGGAGAGAGCGCCGGTACCCTTTCCTCTTAAGGTGGTAGCCACTATTACCCGCAGGTAGGTAGGTTACTTTAATTGGAAAAAATATAGATAACCATTGGAAAAAGCCAAAGTTGAGCAGCGTTTGAATGAAACTCTTATTGGTAAAGCTGAAAAGTTAGCCCCCGCTCTCAAAAACGTAGCGTGCTGCGTGCTAACTGTTATATTTGATCGATATGCAAAACGTTTTAGCATTATTATCCACAAATATAGTTCCTAGAGGTCAAAACCTATCATTTGATTCATTTTTAGAAACAAACGTTAACTATTTTTGAATAAAACCCGATAAACGATCTAATAATTCTCTGTTTTCTAACATTTTTTTTATCGAACGAATTTGTTCATATCATGTTTTCAACCACAATAAACAAAAATATGGTTATTAAATTACAATATCCATTTATATCCAAATAACAAAAAAAGACTATTTGATTACTTAGAGTTGCTTAAAACAAAGGTCGATTTTGGTAGCTTTATTAGCACCTGCCCTTAGGTAAATCTGAACACTTACAACTAAATTAGTTTTGAATCGCCAGTTGTGATCACTATGAGCGTTCAAACAGCACAAGTGGAGCACAGCTGTCGAGACGAGCAGACAACAGTTGTCACCAACGTTTGTCTTGCCTGCGCACACGCATGTTGTACACACATCTTAGATTAATTAATACAAACTATTTTTTTTGGCTACAACTGAATTGATTATTTGCTACAAGCGCCGCAGTCGATGACTTTCTTTTTTGTTGAAGGATGATACCAATGTTGATAGAGCTAGTTTTAGTTTACACGTTTGTAATTCGAGTAATTTTTTTTATAAAAACGATAAATTAAAACAATGTCCGAAGTTAATAAGATTCAATGAAAATTAGGGAACATTAATAATTTTCAAAAATTACTGCTTTGATATTACTTCACAAAATCACCTTTGATATTGATCCCCCGTTGAAAAATAAACCATTAATAAGTCTCTGCTGTAATAAAAAGGATTTTGTTAAATCCATATATCACAAAGAACTATTATCTGGCATCCAAAAAATAACAGCCGCAATCTTAAAAGATTTATTAATATGCGTTCAGTAAATTCTAACAACCGACGCAGCAACCTAACGAGTATTATAAAAATAAACAAGGTGATAAAACTTTAAGTGATTGTAATATGTACTAGATTCTTTTGATAGGTGTCGTGTGCGGGAAAAGCATAAAATTGCGCGATAATGTCGAGATGGTCGCGCGTGCGCCAGCGCCGCCCGAGACGCCGCCGGACATCATCCATCACTACGCAAAACGTTCAGTTTCCATGAAAATTGCTGCGTGATTTGCATGCACCTTTACAGCAACGAGATGTATTCAAATGATTATTGGTAAACACAGGTTGAAGCGCGTTTATGCGCTTACACAGATTCTCTGCACCATATCAAATAACCTGTGTTTACGTCTTTCTGTAATATCGGTTGAGAAATTTATAGGAGTCGTAAACGGTTCAGCTGTTTAGTTCCTTACTTAGCTTATATTATCTGTGATCGTTATTATTCGTGATTACAAGGAATAATATTTTATGATATTGATGCGTTTCCCGTCCAAGCGAGTGCTTACGCTCGGCTGGCTGCTACAGCTACGGACGGATGCACGCTATCCCCAGCGTCTGTAATAAGACGACAACAACGGTGTGATTTTTAAAGGAAAAACGTCCAGATGAGCGGTGTATCTTGTGACATGCACGAAAATAATTTGACGCAGCCGTTCGTCAGGCGACATACGGGGACACGTGGCTACGATATATTACACGCGAGCCGCGCACTAAAAATATTGTGTTGGCAAATTAATGGGCATTCCCGACGTTAGGTGGTGGGATGAAAGGAAGTGCCTTTTATATCTGAAACGTTGGTTTTGTATGAAAATGCGCGGCAGCCGGTCACACCTGTCCGCACACATTGGAGCGAGCAGCAGAACCGCGCCCGCCCGCCCTCACTCAGCGTCACAGAGACGCGACGGAACGCAAAGCACCCGTTTCTACGTTAGGGCTGCTGATGATACCTATCTAAATAGTATTCATAATTTTGTTCAATACATCAGCTATATTTCAACGGCAATTACCGGCTTGGCGTAGCATCACAAACCCGTCGACGACGTTGTTCGTGAATGACAAATATGTACCTGAATGATGAATAGAATGATTTAGATAAATGTCTCGGCCTTAAGTTCCTATTTTGCAGTCGGAAGTCCGGTAACAAGATTATCATTAGGCACTCCATCATCACTCAATTTATTGCACGATTTGGCACTGCGCCTACTACAAATTTTCTACGTAATTACTTTAAATATGACAAATAATAATTACTTATCTACTAAAATAATTGGTGTCTGTGAACTTATGTATATCTATCTATAGTCAGATTGACATATATATTAACTTTTTCGTACCTACCACAAATAGCAAATACGATCTTGTTAAGGACCTACCTACTAGTAGAAAAAAGTCCGTACAACCCGATTCCTGTCGGCTACTTTGATGGATTTAGGCATACCTGGAACCTTCCAAGACCTAGCTATTTGAACACAAGTCACAATCAAAAATGATATACCTACTTAGTTTATTGGCTTGTTGTGTTTGTGTGTTCAGTCAAAGTGATCTATGGATTCTATGGTGGTTTATCGGCTTACCTTCAAAGAATTTCACTCCTCGCTACTGGTACCTACTTACGAGTATTTGAGGGCCAAATTGTTTTCATAATGTTTAGTATAAACCTTTGGTCTCACAATGCCCACTATATCACAATATCCAGTATATCAAAATGGTCACTTTAAAATGTATAAAAACCCACAAAGGACACATAATAGTTTTGTGAGTGTTGTCAACCCTGAAAGCAACGGATGTGACAGAAAGGCGGGTGTCGCGATGTGCGTTAGTTTCATAATAATTGACCAGATTAATAACCCCGTAGGGTGTTCATATTTCGCTGTCCGGCCGGCTGTCGCCTTTTTCCATCCGCTCACTCATGCTGCGTGCGTAAAATCTCTATAAAACCAAGAATAGTACGTCAAAATTAATGGTTATAAATTATACTAAATGTTTGTGGTTTAAACAAGAAATGAAATCACGAGTTTTCTAGATGAGTAGGTGCATTACATAATGATCATGATATAAACTTTTGTGTACCTAAACAAATTATTTTTTTACATATGTAACCTATTTATATGCGATTGATTATAAATGTAAGCTTAATAAGTATAAATCTTTATCGTTTTAAGCACCGTATGTCCTGGCGCATGAGTTAGGGCGGGCGGGCGGCGTCTCAGCGTTCAACGTCTCAGTTTAAATACAGTTGCGGCACGTGCGCGGACGCAGCTGGCGACCACGTGCCTCCTTACCGGCGAAAATAGATCATTGTCTTGCATCGGCCACGCCCACCGAACAGATAAAACACCACATCAAACGTTATATCGATCATAAAATCGCCAGTTTGTTTGTTAACGCTGATATAACATCTGCCTAGCATTAAACGCTTGCTTGAAATGTAACTTTCATCTGCCTGTCTCAATATTTTCTTTTGTTGTGGATTTCTGCGGTAGCGGTTTACTAGGTTTTACGGCTCGTTTTATTACTCAACTCTTTTTTGGGAGTAACAGAACCACATTACCGATAAAAGAATGTAGCACTATTGTTACCAAATAATACGATTACGTTTTCTTAAAGTATAATTGAAGCCCCTCAAAAAGACACAATCAAGACTTCCCGCTTCCTAGGCGGAAGTTCTGCTTACTTAAGTAGCCACGTGTAAGACAAAGTTAGATAGGTGTTAAATAAAAATAAAAGAGTAAAGTCAGAGGTTAAACCATGGTACTTACTTCACTAACTTGAGAGGGTCAAAAATTGCGAAAAAAAACGTGTGGCACTCGAGGACTGCCGCGGTAAGCTATTGCATCGTGCGAGCTTCGTACAGTCGTACCATATACATACACGTTAAGCGAACGCTCGGCCGAGCTACATGGTAGGCGGAGTAGGGGGTGTTAGGTTTTATTTTCGTTACGCAATTTCTTTATTTGGTCACGCTCAAAGCCGGCGATAAAAGCTATGCAATACCTTAAAAAAAATGACGATTACGAGTATCGATGAGAGACGGTTCAATGAAATACAAATATATTTATTAAAACACGTTTTAAATAATAAACTATAATATACCTTGATATTCAATAGGTAGTATATTAGGTGCATTAATTGATTATATCAGAAGGGATCATATATAGGAACTAAAGCATCATGCTAAGCGAAGCTGTCATAAAGCTAATCTGTCAACAAAACGCATTTCGCGTATCGTTTTGTTTACTTACTTACCGTTTGTACCTATATGTCAAATCGTTTTCTCTAAATGTAGGGATAATTTATAAACGAAAAATCCTTGTTAGATTTTAAATGTCTAAAAAATGTCGAATTAATATGGGATATACGTTTTTAAATTATACCAACGTGTACTAAAAATTTTCACCTAAAAACTGTACACAGAACAACAATTTTCCATAAATATAATCAACAATTTTAGTTGTGTTTGACCCCTACAAAACGTTTGCGTCGTGTAATAAGAACAAGACTATAATAGTACATTACGATATTAGTGTGGTAAATTGATCTTTGCATAGAGGCGGTTTATGACGCGCGAGCGGCAGCGAGCGTGTTAAGAAGCCAAGATGCAAAGATCAATTCCACACGTATATCGTACGACGTTTTTTATCACAGTTGCGAATAAAAGAAAAGACTTGAAAAGAAAATAAAATAATAATTAACAAAATATTTGTGATAAGTCTATGTTTACATTTTTTAAGGCAATATTTTTTGTTAATTATGCTCCGGAAAGGCCAGGCTAAAGGCTTGTAACCTATACAGCCTCGTCTGACATACAATATTTTTTAGGGTTTTTTCTATTTGTTTTTGCGTCGGCGGTTAAGAACAAAATACAAGTACGGAAAAACAATATATTTAAGTAAAGAAAAAACAAAAAATAAACATAACTCAATTTTTTATCGTTTTCTAAGTCATTATGACGTAAAATTTTCGTTCGTAAACCGACTTTAGAGACAACCATTTTTGCTAGCTAAAAAACTCTTTAGTACCTACCTTTTTATACATCAAAACAGTATAACCCAGATAAATTAAGAATGTTTCACCTACCTAACATGTAATTAGCAGTAAGATACGTATTTAACTTATCGGGATAACTTTATAGCACTAGTTGGCAATCTAAAACGCACGCGTGCATAATATGTTGGATTATGAGCCTAAAAGCCGTTGAATAAGATCCACTTTATGAGCAACTGTGATAAAAAATATATTAACAAGATACGTATTGGTAACATTTAGTGGACAGTTTCATTCTCTTTGTATTGATTGACACGTCATGTAGAGTACCTACTGCGGCTTCGGCGGACGTTCCGTTTGGAGACAAAAATACCGGTGCACGTGTGCACACTTGTCGGTATATCAACACATTGTTCTTCTATTTGTTTTCTTGGTACACTTGGCAAGGAAAATCTAAAGAAAAAATAATTCAGTCAGTTTAATTTTAGTTTTTAGGGTTCCTTACCCAAGGGGTAAAAACGGAACCGTATTACTAAGACTTCGCTGTCCGTCTTGTCTGTCACCAGGCATCTCATGAACCATGAGAGGACGGCTATAGGCTACTTTATATTTTGATATTCCCACGGGATCGGGACTTATGTGGGTGAAACCGAGGAGCGCAACTAGTAAAATAATAGAATTGTAATTAATGTAATATAAGTTAAATATCTGATAATATGCGAGATTTTGCATTTTGCAATGTAAGAAATGATGTAAAAAGATTTACACAGGACCATCCGTTCAAAACGTTTTGTGAGTCAAAATGGAAATAAACAGGAGAAATTCAAAGCGCGTAAGGAACTACGTCAGAGGAAGGAAAGTAGGTACATTATCTATATATATAAAAGAAAGTCGTGTTTGTTACAACACTTATAACTTGAGAACGGCTGGACCGATTGCAATGAAACTCGGTATGTAGATAGCTGGAGACCTGGATTAACACATAGGCTACTTCCCACGGGATCGGGACTTACGCGGGTGAAACCGCGGGACGCATATTTTGAAGAACAATTACACATGTATGCAAAATTTCAGCTCAATTGGTAACGGGGAAGTGGATCAAAATTAAGTTGCAAGATTCCACCCGAACAAAAATACATATATACATACACCACAAGTTAAATAAAAGCTTTTAAAAAGAAACTAATGAATATTTTTGCAAATTAAAATGGTTGATGATGATCAACCATTTTAAAAGTAAAATTTCGGAAAATTCTCTCTTATCGGATGCCTGTGACACACAGAAGACACCTTCCAAATTATAGGTCTCTACGATCAGCGGTTTAGGCTGTGCGTTGATCTGTCAGTGATTCAGGACAAAGCATTTTATATATATACAAGATTAGATTTCTAAAAGGGAGAATTAAACGTTTCATAGCAGTGTAGGTAGAGAGATGTCTCTACACTGCTATGAAACGTTTAATTCTCCCGTTTGTAATTAAGGCTTCGTTATACGTAGTTTGCATCACAAAGTAAGCACATTTTTAGCATGCTTCAGATCCCCCTACACCCTACAGACCCTCGCCACCCCCTACGATCGATACTCCGCCATTTTGAATTTTCCGACCAATGCTCGTCGGCATGAAAAGCTGTTTCCATGACAACGCGACGCCAATTGAAGGGGAAAGTGTGGGGAAGGCTATATTGATGTAGACTGTAGACATAATACATAGCTTTGTAGAGCAAAAGGTTCCCCTTTCTAAAACGTAAGTACACAGGCACGTATATACTATATTAACGTAGTGTATATAGATTTTGAAAAATGCTTTCAAACTTAAAAGGAACGGGCTGCATATTTTATTTACCACTAGCTGTTGCCCCCGACTTCGTCCGCGTAGAAGTCGAAAATGGATCAAGGAATCACGTTGTCCCATTCAAACGTTGTAAAATTTCAATAGTAAAATTAAGTAAAAGTTGGTAAAATTTCGTAAAATTCTTTCTTATCGGATGCCTGTGACACACAGAAGACACCTTCCAAATTATAGGTCTCTACGATCAGCGGTTTAAGCTGCGCGTTGATCCGTCAGTGATTCAGGGCAAAGCATTTTATATGTTTAGAGGATTAGATTTCTAATCTCATAATCTATACTTATATTATAAAGCTGAAGAGTTTGTTTGTTTGTTTGTTTGAACGCGCTAATCTCAGGAACTACTGGTTCGAATTGAAAAATTCTTTTTGTGTTGGATATTCCATTTATCGAGGAAGGCTATAGGCTATTTTTTATCCCGATATTCCTACGGGATCGGGAGTTACGCGGGTGAAACCGCGGAGAGCTGCTAGTTATGATATACATAGTTATTATTTTCCCGAGTCTTAATCGCGTGTTTTTTTGAGTGTCCTCGCGGCCATGACTATTGTAACAAACTCGAAACGTCGAGGTAAGATAAATAAAAATAAAAACTACGCGATTAAGACCCGGGAAAATAATAACTATGAATACAAATCACGTGAGTTTAAAAAGTTTATGATATACATAGATAGTAACTTCATTCAGAAGATAATATCTATACATATAAAATGCTTTGTCCTGAATGACTGACTGACTGATCAACGCACAGCCAAAACCGCTGATCTTACTGACCTGAAACCTGAAGGGTGTGTTCTATGTATGACGTAAGCATCCGATAAGAAAGGATTTTCCGAAATTCTACCCTTTAGGGGGGTGAAAGTTTGTATGGGACAACGTAATTCCTTGGTCCATTTTCGACTTTTACGCGAACGAAGTCGCGAGCAAAAGCTATCTCTATATACAAATCAATACAATTACATAAGACTTTGAAATCTTACAATTAATGTCTTTGTAACTTTACACCCGTTGTGAATGAAGCTCTTGTGACGGCTATAATACAACAACAACATCGCTACTTTGCTATAAGATAATAGATATATTCAACTCGGGTTGTTCATACAACCGTGCTTTATTGCCATTTATAGACTATCCAAAAAACCCTTTTATATTTTTGTAAAACTCTCGAAAACAACTTCCTTTTCTTTGTTCCAGATAAAACCGCACATACAAGATCAGGAGCTCTATTTTTGAATCGTTCGTGTGATATAGTTTCGTCGTATTCGTCTTCAAGTCACGCTCGACTTCCAAGTCGCATGACACAAATTTTCTGTATTTTTAAATCGTTCGTCGACGAAATTAAAAAATGTCAATTTTTGTTCGTTTTACGCAGAAAATTGAAATAATTACCGACGAACATCCGAAATAATCCCAAAAATATACAAATATTTTTCAAAGATTGTTTCCGAATGTTTGACTATGATTGTTTGACGTTTATTCTACCACTCGCCTGTCGGCGACGAGTGGTGGAGACCACTCGTTACGATCGAGCGATTCAAAAATAGCGAATTTTCGATGTCGAACGAATATTAGTTGAAATCGAGCGCTCGACGCGGGGCGAACGATTCAAAGATAGGGCTCCTGCTCTATGGCTCGGCGGTGCGGCTCGGCGCGGATGCTCAACAGAATATTGTTTATAATATACCGGCGCGGCGGTTGTTGTGGAAGCAGCACACACCTGCGACCTACCTGTGGTGACTACGGCGAAATCTCAACGGACTTTCGACTTTACAGTTTCCTGCGTTTGTTCATAAACAATAGGCAATAACGCTCCGCGGACGCAACTCCGTGTTGACAACCAAAGACGCCTATTCAAAACGTTTGCTGTGTCTACATTTCAAATCGTAATGCTTATTCAAATTTTTGTTCGCTTGTATTGAAATACCACACTTACAGCTTTTAGTGGGTGTTTAGCATTAGGAAACGCTTTATGAGGTACGTTAGTGGATTTCTTTCTATACATGCCAATACCAGGAAAACCAACTCAGCCGACCGCAAAAGAACATTTCACAACAAAGCCTTACTTACTCACACTGCTTGTATTTAACAAATAACACTATTAGACTATACTGTATATCTATTATAGACCGAGCAAGCAAAGCATTTCTGCTTCAAGTCTGATGGCAAAATGTTCTTCTGCTCCACAGGTTTTTTTAGACAACCGATCTCAAAGTTAGGATAAAGGTTGGTCTTATAGAATACTAGCTGTCCCGGCAAACGTTATTTGCTATTTAGGTACAAAAAAAAGAAAAAAAAATGCGAATATACACAATAAATTTCATACAAATCGGTTCAGCCATTTAGATGAACACTAACACTGCGACACGAGAATTTTATATTATCTACTAGCTGCCCCGGCAAACTTTGTTTTGCCATTTATAAAAAAAAAACTAAAGGAAACAAAATAAAAAATAGATAGTACCCGATTCTCAAACCTACTGAATATGCATATAAAATTTCATAAAAATCGGTCAAGCCGTTTCGGAGGAGTATGGTAACTAACATTTTTTTGGCGCGCCGAGATTTTTTGATTGGACTGGCTACTGAATATTTTCGCCTTATGATCCGAATACGATAATCATTTTTTATTCAAAAGATAGTACCTTCAAGTTAGTGAAGATCTAGCAAGAATCTTCTGAGTAATAAGCTGAATAGCTCGTCAAAATTGGTGAAAAATTGTACTCGCATAGTCTACTGTTCGCTACTAGTCAATATACCTATTCCATGTGCAACATCATAATGACTTTATGCACGATCAATAATACTCATAAAATATAATCGATTAACTTGATGAGAAATCGTGATTGAAGTTCTTGTATCGCTCATGTAAGAACCGTTAATGGTTATACCTACCACGTTTTAGTGCTAGTTAAATGAATGGTAGGCTAAAAGGTTTATGCTTCCTACAATTGCCTATCTCTAACTAGTCATAGGTATGTATGTATGTATATATACATACATACCTATGCATACATAATGGCGGAGTATACTTTTTTTCCGCAACTAGATTATTTTTAATTGGGTCCTTTTTGCGTGAGGAAGAAGTAGGCCTGCCCAGCACCTACTACCCTCTCAGATTAATCGACCGTGTCCAGAGTAGAGAACTTGTCAATACTTCTGGTGTCAACCAAGCCGCGGGTTTCATCACGATATTTTCCTTCACCGTAAGAGCAATATCAATTAGCGCACATACATTTTTCTTAAGAAAAATACATTGGTGCATTGGTGGGATTCGAACCCACGACCTTCAGAATGAAAGTCGTGGCATAAACAGTTTAATTTTATATCACTTAAATATCGCTTAGCGAGTAAAATAAAAAAAAGCCGTATTCATTGTTAACTGATATGGTTAGAGTTAGTCCCAAGAGTTCTATGCAATTGGTTTACGTCAACTCCCCATGAATAATTCATCCATTTGCAAAGTCAAGGGTCCGCGCAAACATGGAGCGGAGACCATTGAATCGGTAAACCAAGGAAGTTCGTTGACTTTCTGCGTTTATCACTAAAGTTTAATTGTGATCGGCAGCACTTGTAATTTGTGGCGGCACATTTAACATTGGCATAAAATTTGCATTATACAAATGCAATTAAAGTATAAGGACGTTAATTATACCCTATACTAAAATAAAAGACTTTAAAACTGGCAAATTACAAAATAATTACGCAGTTATTAAAACTAAACATCGGTATAAACGCAGACATCATCAATCAATGACTTTAAATGTCTGGCGCCACAACATCGAACAACTCAACAGTTTTTAAAGTCATTCAAGCAAAAAAATGCCATTACAAATTGCGCTGCACATTATTACACCATTCATTCGAAACGTTGGTAATTCGACACGTTCGCGTTCTCTGCTAAATAATTGTATCGAACAATTTCAAAGAACTACGATAAATTGAAAAGGCACTTTAGCTATAGGTTGGTGCATCTAAGAGAGTCTATCACGAAACTTCGACATACCAATGTAATAATATGCGTTCCCACATATATTCAAGGAGCACTAATTTATAACTATAGAGTAGAAATGTTCAATAGTTTATTGTTTCTAGAGCTACAAAACAATAAGTATGCCTACTTCTTTGACAGCAATGAATACCTGACAACTGAAATGTTTTCAGGTGTAACTGGAAAAGTGACTAAGTATGGTTTGCGTGCAGTTTATCAAGGCCTAATGAAAAATTTTAAAGTCGATTTTGAATGCTTTCCCTTAAAAATGAGCACCGATGCTCCAGTAAGTAATCAACCTACCATTGATACCTCCTCCCCATTGTATGATCCAAAAAACAATCCTGAAAGTGCTGATACGTTTTTTCGTCTATAATCACCTTTTTATTCTGCATCAAAATATTGCGGGATTAGTAAACAAATCAAATGAATTAATTTTACACTTAAGCTCTACTGACTATAAACCAGAGGTGCTAGATGTACTGTGTTTTACAGAACACAATATAGTGGCTGAAGACACTGAAGCTCTATCAGTCCCGAACTTTGTGCTGGCATCATACTTTACGCGGTCCAATAGGAAAGGAGGATCGTGTATATTGGTAAAAAACCATCATAAATACAAAACACTGACGGCTGCTAAACACTTAAGTATTTGTAATATTATAGAATGTAGCGGCATAGAGTTGATTGATCATGACGTTATCGTACTATGTGTATATAGGCCGCGAAAAAAGTTGGTTGCGGAACTTGAATTATTTTTGTCGAAATTAACTGAATTACTAAACGAGGTTTGCTTTAAGAAACATAAAAAGATAATAGTGTGTGGAGACTTTAACATTAACCTGCTAAAAAAGAACATAAACACACAAAAATTTAAAGAAACACTAATAGGTTTTAACTTAAAATTAAGCATTGACAAACCTACACGCCCCATCAGTAAGACTTGTCTTGGTAATATTGCACATAATATTAGAGGTGCCCAGAGCACCGTGATAGAGCTCTCGGTCTCTGATCATACGGCGCAAATCTTAAAATGCCCAGTGAAGAAAACCTACCTAATAACACACTGGTATAAATATGTTAGGGATTATTGTAATGAAAATGTTACAAAATTCTATAATTTTATTAAATCGCTAACATTCAATGAATCCTTGTGCACAAACGACCCTGACGAATCTTACAACCATTTTTATGAGTTATTTAAATTAATATATGACTTGTGTTTCCCAATTAAAAAGATACGCGTACCCTTGTTTCAGCGACCTAAATGGATTAGCAAAGGTTTAGTATTATGTTCCAAACGTAAACGACAACTACTTTGGAAATATAGACTTCAAAAAACCGAAGAAAATAAAAATGCATACAAAACGTACACAAAGAGATTACGGAGAATTATTAATTACACTCAAAGAGCCCAAAATATTTTTTTTATCAATTCCGCTAAAAATAAGGCAAAAGCCACCTGGAAAGTAATCAATAATCTTAAGCCAGTACCACCTCGCGAAGAAATAACCCAAATTAACGTAGAAAATCGCTCTATAACAGATCCAGTAGAAATAGCTCATACATTTAACAATTACTTTATAGATGAAATTAAGACAACCGTGGCCGAAACATGCCATTCCTCTAAAACGTTGACTCACAATTCGCCTTACTCTTTTTTTATGACTCCCACAACAGAACAAGAAGTCTATAGGATTATTAAGACTCTTAAAAATACTCAAAGTACTGGATACGACGACATAAATACTAAAATAGTTAAGGAAGTATCTCAATATATTATACATGTAATTACACACATCATTAATATTAGCATAGAAAAGGGTATTTTTCCATCTAAATTAAAAACCTCAGTTATAAAACCCATATTTAAAAAAGAGGATAAAACAGATGAATTTTTATAGACCCATAGCTTTGATACTTAACGAGTATCAAAGCTATGGGTCTATAAAAATTGGCAATAGTATTTGAAAAAGTAATTTACAGTAGATTTAATGACTATTTTGAAACCAAACATATATTAACTGACTCTCAATTTGGGTTTCGAAACAACAAATCGATTGATATGGCGTTATATGAATTTTTTAAAATATTTCAAACAGGATTAGAGGATAAAAAGAGGGTTATCGCCATGTTTATGGACCTCAAAAAAGCCTTTGATCACGTGGATCACAAAATTCTTATTTATAAACTAGAAAAGTACGGAATAAGAGGGAACACGTTAGACCTGATAAAATCATATCTAAGTAATAGAGTACAATACACAGAAATAACTCGTATTGCAAAAAACACTAAAGTTCAAGAAATTTTTTGCTTAGATAAAAAAGTTGTGAAGTTTGGTGTACCACAAGGATCTATATTAGGGCCCCTTTTATTCATAATATATATTAATGACTTGCCTAAAGTTGTGAAGGAACCAGTAATACTGTTTGCAGATGATAGTACAATTATATTTAAAGAAGATGACTGTAATGTCTTTGAATGTGATATAAATAGTTCATTTAAAGCAATTGTTGACTGGCTTAAGGCCAATAACCTTAAAATTAATTTAGATAAAACCAACTATATGACATTTAGAAATAAGAATAATCGGACATATGAATTAGATATAAATTATAACGGACATAAAATTATAAAGGTTGAGTGTACAACGTTTTTAGGTATACATATAGACTCTGAGATAACTTGGGATTCTCAAATTGACAATATATGCACGAAGCTTAAGAGATTTTCCTACGCCTTATTCAGGTTGAAGAAAATCGCAAATATATCTGCGGTGTTGAGTGCTTATCATGCCTATGTGGGCTCGGTTTTAAGATTTGGAGTTCTTTTTTGGGGAAATGCAACGGACAAAGAAAAGGCATTTAAGGCACAAAAGAAATGTATCCGCGCTATTAGTGGAATCGATCAGACTGACTCATGCAAACCATATTTTAATAAATTTGCCATTCTGACTCTTCCATCCCTCTATATATTATTAGAAGCAGCAATGTTAATATGTAGAAACGTTGAAGATTATCAAGCAATGCATAGTGCGCGATCTAAGGGTAAACTACAATTACAGAGGAGTAGAACAGTAAAGTTTGGCAAGAGTGTTTACTGCATGGCTATAAAAATTTATAATAAAGTACCCACTTACATAAAAGAGGCCAAATCTGTGAGCGTTTTTAGGGCCTCGTTAAAGAATTTTTTAATAAATAAGTCATATTACTCAATTAATGAATTCTTAAATGACAAATCCATTTTATGACTAAACTTGACTAAGTATACAATTTAAATTAATGATTTTTTTTGTCGTGTTTTGTACTTTGACATTATATTAATCATTTCATTATTTCATTGACATTAATATTATTTTACTTAACATTATTTTTATTTGCTGTGTTAATTCAAATGACATGTGTATATTATTGGAAATCTAAAATGTAGTTTAATACTAAATATTATTGTACACCTAGTGGTATTCTTACAAAGGAACTATTATATGCTATTTTTTTAAGAACCTATTACCTGTGACAAACAATAAATAAATTGAAATTGAAATTGAAAATTGAAATCTAAATAGTGTTGCCAGGTGTCCTGATTTACGCGGGATATCCCGATTTTTAGAGGTCTAATGTAATGTCCCGGTTTTTCACCTCCATGCTTCATGGATTTGTACTATAGATTGAAACTTAATTTTCGACACAAGTAATGTCTAAAATTTATTATTCTGTGCTAAAATTCGAAAAAATTGCAATCACTCGCTATGTAGCGTATATACCCGTATGGGTAAAATTGCAATCGCTCGCTATGTAGCGTATATACCCGTATGGGTAAAATTGCAATCGCTCGCTATGTAGCGTATATACCCGTATGGGTAAAATTGCAATCGCTCGCTATGTAGCGTATATACCCGTATGGATAAAATTGCAATCGCTCGCTATGTAGCGTAAATTTTAATCGAATTTTAGCACAGAATAATATATTTTAGACATTACTTGTGTCTAAAATTGGGACAAGTAATTTTAAGTAATATTGCAGTTTACTGCTGTATTGTAAGTACCTAGTCGTAGATGTAGTAAGTAGTTAGGAAAAAATTTATTATCTCATCATAAAAGGGTATCCTTTTATTATGAGATAATAAAATAATTAGTAGCAGATAATAAGCGGCTTAAAACGTATGGTTGTGTTTTTTAACTGTTTTAGGAAATTCAAAGTTCCGCTTATTTTAATCGCATATCGCGATTTTAAAACTTGTCCTGGCAACACTAGTGTAGGTGGAAATTATTGCTGTCCCCATTTCCAACTTTACGTCGCCCCATCACATTACTATTTTATTATATCTGATACATACGAAGTAGCTTGTACTACGTATATCTTACATCTAAGTGAAAATCATTTGAATTTTATGAGTGACCAGTTTACGTGCTCATCGGCAAGACCACGCAAGACATTGTGATGATGGATTCAAAGATTAGTAAGGAACTAAATAAAGTCTGTTTTTTTAATAATAATATATACACATAATAAAAGATTTGCACGACTAATGTCAAAAAGAAAAATGTCCAAAGCCAATGTCCAAAAGTTATACAGTACCATTATAAAAATGTCTATAAGTTGCTTAATAATAAAATAAAATAATCCTCTCTCTATAGACGCTTAAAAATAATTTCTTGTTTGTAGTCGTATTACTTGCTTATCATATTAAGATTTTTTACTAAAACCAAGAAATTAATTTTCTAGTGAGGCTCTTTTTCTGTGAACATATTATTTAAAAAAAAACAGATTCTAAGTCCTTACTATTCTTTGGATTGAGCATTACAATTGATTACAATGTCTTATTTGAATGGTTTTGTCAATGAGCACGTAAACAGGTCACATACACACATATTATTTTCTTAGATGTAAGATAAAGAGGACAGAGCTGTGTTGGCTTAGTGGTAGATACCTCGACTTTCATTCTGAAGGTCGTTGGTTCGAATCCGCTAATTGACATTGCTCTTACGGTGAAGGAAACCATCGCGATGAAACCCGCGGCTTAGTTGGCTCCAGAAGTATTGACAAGTTCTGTCCTCTGGACATGGTCGACTAAGCTGAGAGGTAGTAGGTGCTGGGCAAGCCTACTCCATCCTTACGCAAAATGGACCCAATTAAAAAGAGTCGAATTGCGGAACAAGTACAAGTAGAAGTGTAGAAGATAAAGAGGATTATTTCTTGCTTCAAGAAACCTCTTTTCTGTGTAGTATATGAGTGTATGTAGTCCTAATATACATTATACACTTAATCTACTAAACGTTTCAACATCTTCGTGTAAAAACTGCACCCCAATTAAAAACGATATAAGATTGCCAAGCCCAGGCAACACAAATCCTTTAAGGCTCGCTGATCTGCGGGCAAAGTTTTTATTTCTAACTCCGGAAGGAAAGTTGTAGTTACCTTAAATCGCCCGAACACCTTATTAAAAGAAATTACAAGCAACCATCAGTCTCGGCTGACCATATTTGGTTTATAATGTACATTTTATGCAGACTTGTAAAAGGAATAAGAATCTGGTATAGACACAGGTGTACTTAAGGCAAGGGTCCGCTTGAATATGGATAAAAAACGAACCAAATATGGATGTGAGTCACTGAAGGTTTTACTGAGATTTAAAACAATATTTGAGTTTTTCTTCTTCTTCTTTTCGTATGGTGATGTGGCTCACCTATTGTTAGAGTATTCAGATCGCTTGACCTAACGACTGCTATTAGAGGTAGCAACCGGGACCAACGGCTTAACGTGCCTTTCGAAGCACAGTTTGCCACACTACTAATTGGCCACCCATCGAAATAATGACCGCGCCAGGCGTCGCTTAACCCGCAGGACCGTAAACGATTAGCGAGCTTCGCTTATAAGCTAAGTTCAATAAGTCAAGCTTATTGAAGTGACCAGATAATAATTAAAAATAGAGAAAATATTTGATTGTTTGTTTACATTTAAAAAAAAAAAAGGTGCTAAACTACTTGACTGATTTTGATGAAACTTGGTATGAGGATACATTGATTCATTGTAAGTAACATAAGTTACTTTTCATCTCAATATTCCCACGGGATCGAGAGTTATGCGGGTGAAACCGCACAGCGCTACTTGTAATTAATATACATAGGTACTGACACCCAGACCAGAAACAAATATCAGTACATAAAACTTGTTTGAGGCGGGAATCGAACCCTACATCCCAACCTTCTGCATCGCAGGTACGTGTTGGCCCACCGCGCAACAAAGGTCATCAAGGAGGTATTAAGTAGAATAATATAATAGAAACTATCGCAATCTCAAAGGCACTGAAACCAAAACAACGCTAAATCGAATTGAATTCGCGTAGATCGAAACAACAGAACTGGATAAGGACCATAATAGGGCCGAAGTGAGTAGCGACAAGAAAGGTCACCGGAACTGAGTTGCGGAGGTTATCTCTGCGCCTGGTCGGCGCCGAGTTATCAACCTGCCACGCATTCTGCGACCATTAGTCACGTCACCGAGGCGCAATTTACTGCCTCTATGACGTCATGGTGACACCTGCGCTATGCAACATCATGACCACATCTTAGGATGTTCTCACATTGGACGCGCTCTCAGGCTCTCTGCACTTATCTATCGTCCAGCATGTTTGCAAAATAAAAATAGGCTTGCATTTCCTCATCTTACCTGATGGGAAGCGTAGCGTGCTCGCCTAGAAAGAGAAAGGCATGCCTGGACAACATTATGGAACGCGACGAATTGTCCAGGGGTTCGACTTTTGGTCCTGGCTGACAAACAATACCTTGTCCACACTATCCGAATAATTATATTTATAAATTTTGACTATATGTACACCAACGACCAACGACGACGAATTATTATATATATTTATGGATACTTATATATTTTTATCAAAAACAATTTTTTCATGGTTACGAACACCTAACTGAGTTTATCTTAGGATTAAGGTTTAATGTGGTACAATAAAGAGTTTATCTATCTATCTATCTATTGCCACTAAATTTTTAAGTCTCTCAATCAAATTTATTAAAATTAGTCTATATGCTAGGGTTGCAATATGGGTACATTCTTAACTAAATACAATATATTTTAATTTATTTATCTACCTAGGAATTTGTGATTACATCATCTTGAAAGCTATTACAATTTTGTGGCATTATGAATAGTAAGATTACTAAAAACGACAAAAAGTCAATAGGGTATTCGACTTATCTTAATTTAAATTCCATGATATCACAAAATTGTAATAGCTTTCAATAATCCTACAAAATGTTTGAGAGGACTTCTTTCTTACAATGTTAAAGGTGTTCCGTAGAAATCTGTTCATTTTTGTATCACCAGATACGAAGAGAACGTTCCTTTAAAAGCTCGCCTTGGAGTACCGAACCAATATTAAAAATATGAAGATAAGTTTCTATCAACACCTCGTCCTGAAGTCTCGTCTTGGCTAAGATCCTGTTATTATTCTTTAGGTACTAATTTTATAAAGAGAAAAGATTTTATTGTTTGTTTGAATTGAATAGGCACTGAAACGACTACACCGATTTTTATGAAATTTGGAATGAGGATACATAGATTTATTGGGAGTGATATAAGCTACTTTTCCATTAAATTGGTACTTATTACGTATATTCTTGTGCCTAACATACGCTAACATTTCACGTTAAAAGTTTTAAAATGTTTGCAATAGCTACGGAACTTCAAAAACGACTACACAATTATCAAACCTTGGGAAACTTGACGTCACCTAAAGATTTTAAAACAGGACAAGAAAAAAAAACACAAACGTTTCTTCAATACAAAAATGCACCTGAGAATGAAGGCGGGACAACTTGACTAATATTTCGATTATTACAAATCACCGTGACGCGGAATTCTACAGAAATTTAACAACCTTTGCTTCCCTCATACTTTATTTAGAAACCTTTTGTTGAACCAAACAGTCGATGTATTTGGAAGTCAGTGGTAGAGTTATTTCATGGTGTTGGACCACGTGTGTAAATCTCAGGTAGTGGTTTAATAATTCGTTTACTCCAGAGGTTGCGCCCACGTTTTTTCGTTAACGGCCCACACAGGTGCACGAATGCCTAATTTACTATTCCTGCCTGATACTGACGAATACGGGACAGTTTTAATGACTCTTTGTTACTTTTCTACCTTATCAAAAGAATTTTAAAACTTACTAGCTGCGCTCCGCGGTTTCACCCGCGTAACTCCCGATCCCGTGGGAATATCGGGATAAAAAGTAGCCTATAGCGTTCCTCGATAAATGGACTATCCAATACAAAAATACTTTTTCAATTCGAACCAGTAGTTCTTGAGATTAGCGCGTTCAAACAAACAAACAAACAAACTCTTCGGCTTTATAATATTAGTATAGATATGGAAATAGGACGGGGACGATTATATTAAATCAAATCAAATCGAAATTCTTTATTCCTTTGGATACTTAATACCTAGGTACAAGGTCACGTGGACACGTCTTAACACCAAGTTAGGATGTTAAATGTGGACGACCCAGTTGGCACAATGGTCACTATGCCGGACTTCCAAACACAGGGTTGCGGGTTCGATTCCCGCCTCAGACAAGTATTTATGCTTAGATATTTGTCTGTGGTCTGGTTGTTTTTATTTACAAAAGAAAAGTATATAAGTAGTATATCCGTTGTCTAGCACCGATAACACAAGTCTAGTTACTTAGCCTGGGGGTAGATGACGAAGTGTGGAATGTCCTGCAAATATGTATGTATGTATTAAATGAACACTTGCTGGAACCCTGAAAACGGTAAACGCCCTCGAGGTAGGCCCAAAAGACGATAGCGGGATAAATTAGAGTCCTTCATGGAAGAGTGGTCGTCCATACCACAGGAAAGTGATGAGAGGTTGGGTAGGCCATCGCCCAGCAGAAGGACATCTTGGGCTAATAAGAAGATTTATACTTATGCCTATTACTGCCTATCATCAGCTTTCCTAACTGTAATATGTTAACGATGTTATCTTAAAAATCTATACATATAAAATTATTTGTCCTGAATGACTGACTGACGGATCAACGCACAGCCCAAACCGCTGATCGTAGAGACCTGAAACTTGGAGGGTGTGTTCTTTGTGTAATGTAGGCATGAGAAAGGATTTTCCGAAATTTTACTCTTAAGAGGGTGAAAAAGGGAGGCAAAGTTTGTATGCGAGAACGTGATTCCTTTTTCCATTTTCGACTTTTACGCGAACGAAGTCGCGGGCAAAAGCTAGTCTTTAATATAACAGTTGGTTTTCGTTTTCTCTTTAAATTGATAAAATATCATTACACAATCAATATTAAGATCTCTTGATTTACAAAGCCACCTGCTTCCTCCAATAAAAATCTAAGTAAGAAATCTCGCTCACATTATCAAACTTTACTCAGTCAATTTAATTGAGAGAGATAAATGGTTATAAATTTTATAACTGCCCCAATTAACCGTCGATATTAGAAAATAATTGAATTAGCTATAAATAACACATCTGAGTACTAAAATTCGTCGGACTCATTTCCTGAACAATTCGGCATTTTTTTGATAATGTCAATATCTTATAATAAGATACTTAAATATACGATTAATGCCAAGTTAAGAGCGGTGTTGGCTTAGTGGTAGATACCTCGACTTTCATTCTGAAGGTCGTGGGTTCGAATCCCGGCGGGCCGTGCACCAATGTATTTTTCTTAAGAAAAATTTATGTGCGCTAATTGATATTGCTCTTACGGTGAAGGAAAACATCGTGATAAAACCCGCGGCTTAGTTGCCTCCAGAAGAATTGACAATTTCTCTCCTTTGGACATGGTCGACTAAGCTGAGAGGGTAGTAGGTGCTGGGCAAGCCTACTCCATCCTCACGCAGAAAGGACCCAATTAAAAAGGGTCCAATGGCGGAAAACAGCCTGGATACAAGTACAAGTAATGTTGGCATTACTTGTACTTGTATCCAGGCTGTGTTAACTTGGGTTAATGATGAATAATAAATGCTTTTTGATAGACGTACGACGTACGTAGATATTCAACGAAGCAATGAAACTAAATATGAGAGATACCTATCTAGACTGCCGACATCCGAGGCTCAAGTAATCAAATCAAATGCTAATCGTTCCACGTAGCTAACGGAAATGTTTATTGGTATGGTGGCCAGTAATGTCGGTGGGCGATAAACCATGGAGGCGCCATTTTGAATCTGTATTGTCACCAATGCATTGTCGATGGGAGGTCGTATCCGGCGCCGGTCATTTGCATCGGACGAGACTCGAATTGATTCTATTAAAAAACCAACAAATATTTTTTTATATTCAACCAGTCTTTTATACCGATAGATAGATAAGTCATGGAGTGCATATGCATTAGTGATAATATCGGTTTTTACGGTTATTAACTAATACAGATTGGTAGCATTTAAAATCATAAAGGACCTATTTACATACCTTTTCTTAAATTTATGAAAAGTAAGTATGACGATTGTTTTATAAATCACGTCAAGGGATTTTTATATCTATACATATAAAATGCTTTGTCTTGAATGACTGACTGACTGACGGATCAACGCACAGCCTAAACCGCTTATCGTAGAGACCTGAAACTTGGAGGGTGTGTTCTTTGTATGACGTAGGCATCCGATAGGAAAGGATTTTCCGAAATTCTACCCCTAAGGGGGTTAAAAAGGAAGGCAATGTTTGTATGGGACAACATGATTCCTTGGTCCAATTTACTTAAAATTTTGCATAAACATTCTTTAACAGAATTGATGGAACACGTGTTTTGTATTTTATTGAAATTCATTCCCTAACGGGGTTAAAAAGGGGTAATAAGTTATTACTTCGACTCCAACTCCTTAGTGCTTTTGATTTAAATTATCCAACTACAAAATCCAATCAAGTTGCATTAACTCAATTATTTGTGTTATTATTTTGAGAGATGGCAGATCTTAAGACCGAACAAGTGTAGAATCAGCGACAGGTGGCCTAACACGTGCCGGCTTCAATAAAACGCAATGAATGTCAAATGTCGACATTCTCTACCACTTTCAACCCATTCTCCAAACTCTAACACAACATTAAAATAACCTTCTGTAGAAGTTCCAGATCCTGTTTTCAAACAACCCCTCGAAAAACTATAGTGCGTTTTGGAACCACAACGTATAAAGATACTTTCTGATTCCATATCATTAAGATATTTATTGCGCTGTGTTAGTGTTTTTGATTTCATGCCATATTGATACTTCTGTCCAAAGTATAGATTCTATTTTTCAGTGCATCGAGATTCATCTCGCATCGAGGGTTAATTCGCCACCCTCTATGACTGCCTGACTTTTCATTATCGAGATGTTTTATTAAGGGGGCTTCGGTGTCGTTGTACGAGGGGACTGTAGGGTATCTATCGATGAAAAATTCTTCAGATTTTCCGAGAAAATTACATCAATTCTTTAGATATTGATTGCACAATTGGTTTTCACAGGAAATGTATTTAGATTAACAAATCCTGATTATTTATTCATGATATATATATATGGAGAATAAGTTTTTATTCATTTTGTTTTGATTAATTTTTTTTCCGTAAGTCTAATTTCGTTGTGTTAAATTCTACCTTTTTACTTTCCTAAACGATTAATTGAAACACCTAAATATATAAAGTAGTGCAGCCCTATGTAGAATGGCTTGCCAAATATTAAGTTACCAGTTGTGGGGGACATGTTTTCACTGGGATTTGGGATTCGCCTCACTTCTTTTCTGATTTTTATTTTCCTTTTTATTAAATTTCTTAAATATCTGAAATCTTAAAGAAGAAGCCAAAGTCAAAAAAATGTTTTTATTCCTTTGGATGCATATGTATATTTTATACAAAGATCAGATAGAAACGTCTTAAAACTACTTAAGTTAAGAACTTTTTAACTAGGTAATACTAGTGACGATACCTCATTTGTCAAATTATAAAATGTTTTAATGCGTGACCTGCACGGGGCCATCTTAAAATATTAAAAAAAACTTGCGTCTTCGTCTTGCCTCTGTTGCAATTTTTGGAGACGCATTATTTCTATAAAATATTTTTTTAATAAGTAGTTAAGAAGATATGTGGAACACATGCATATAAGTATTCAAAAACACACCCCTACCTTTTGGCTTCGCCGTAGTCGGGTTAAACCCATACATATACAAGCCAAAAACATACCCTTCGGGCTTCAACTTAGTCGGATAAAACAATTACCAAAGTGAATGTAAGGTAGGTAGGTAACATGTTTACTTATTTCGACGGACCGAAACATGACTACTTACCTTGGTCATTTCATTACACACTTGTTATGTCTGGTCTGAATGTTTAGGTAGAATCGAATGCCGTCAGAATCGATCGACGATCGATACACCAACTCCATGACATATCCATTCTATCAACGATATATTCAACAAAACATCGATTGTTATTGCAACGTTTCCTCGAAACTCTGTTTGACATAACAATGATAGACAATGACTGTGCCACGCGACTAACCTAAACACTGACTCAGTTATAAATAACTAGCGACCCGCCCCGGCTTCGCACTGCTTTATTATACATAATATATTCATACATATAAACCTACCTCTTTAATCACTCTATCTATTATCTCATTATTTTCAGATCCCACAAAAGTGACGCTATGATCCATGAAAGTGATTCAGTTTTACACCCATTATTTGACAATAAAATAAACTTGAGACCCGGCTGAAAAAAAAAATTGATGGAAATAGTGCTAAGATGAGCAAAGATTAAATTGTCTCTCTCAGATGTTTGAAAAGTAATATTTTTCTAGATTTAAATCTTCTTCAACAAGGATTTATGAAACCCTACACGAACGTCGGTTTGTATATAAAAGCTATCAAGTACGCCAAATATTAGCCCAATCTGTCCATATTGGTGTGATCTATGCGTTGATATATCCGCTAGTCAGCACTTGGATTAAATATTTAAAAGATAGTTAATAATAATAACTGCCTATTTACCAATCTGTTGCTATACAAGTAGGTTGATCTTGGTACTTATATATTACTTAAACATTCGCGGAATTTCCTCCTCCTTTTTTGAAGTTGGTTAAAAATCTACCTACCTTAATTCGAAACAATATCGTAACGAATACCTATCTATAGTATAGCGATCCAAATAACCACATAATTCAACGACAAAATAAAATACTCTTGCAGACTTCAAAGATTAATGGTCAACACGTGCATTACACAAAACTGTAGGTATCCATAAGTAGGTTCCTACCGATGTTATTTCATTTCATACCATCATTACAAGTGTAACATTAAAACAGCAATATATAAAGACGAATAAAGTATTTCTTTTTCCATTTAAGTAAGTGGTTTCGCGCACACGTGCACCGCAGATCGTGACCTGCGCATACGCTTCTGCTTGACTCGGTGTAATTGTCTGAGAGGTTGCTTGCTGTGATCGTTGCTTGTATGAATACCTTACTGGCAACTAAATTACCGGTACCTACTTATTTTCGATGCCTTTTTATTTAAAGTACATACATACAGCTATTTAATTGCCTAAACTAACCTCTTGGATAATTTTCAAAGCGGATCTTTTAAAAATATAGAATAATGTTTAAAAGAGCAGAGAAATTTGCCATATCAAAATCAAATTTCAGATTTGTCTAGGCTTTATGTTACTTGGTTTGCGTTTTATACGTCGTCGCGCTCATGAGGAGAATTGAGTAACCTCATCCTTTATTTTACTCAGTTATCAAGGAACAAGCTATTATTCTTTGGATTTCTTTGTTAAAGGATTAATTACTTACCATTTAACGGGGGTGTGACATTTATTCAAAGTGAAGGAATTGATACAATAGAAACACAGAATACTAATAAAGTATTTATATTTTTTAACATACTATAATATGTGTTGTGTATCAGTTGAAAGGAGTCCGGTCCATTGTGGCGCTCGTTTTTTATTTAATTCTATTTTGTCGCTGCGAGCGGTGAGCTCGAAGTATTGATGTGGCGCACCTGAGTATTTCGATTCTCGCTTTGAGGTGCCGCTTGTTGGTCCCGGACTACGGCTCAGACGCAGCATCAAGTAATCTCGACAGTTTCATATTACTTTTTACAAATTTATGTCGCCGGATTTTTTAAATAAATTATACCTACTTAAGTAATTATTAAAATACCAAACACTACTAATGTACTTAACCAGTTGACCTGAAAATGATTTAATTTATTTAAGTCTTACTTTTACTTACGATTTATTTATTAGTCTAAATTATCCATAGTAAATAATAAGTAATTTAATGCAACTAGGCTTGTGTTGTGGTGGCCTTGTTTAACTTACATAAATAAGTAAGTACTTACGTTTCTTTTGTAAATTATTATTTAGTCGTCAAAAACTATTGCTAGGTCCCAATGTTTATCATTATTTGTTACGGAAATAAATTGCCCGAAAAAAATCTATTGAATTAAAAATGATCTTTATACCGCCATCTATGTTGATAATTGAATTAAAACTAAATATTAAAAAACAGAGCCATCTTATTTCAAAAGTTTGTCAACAAAGAGAATTGAAAATACATCGCCATCTAGTTCAAATTACACACAACTGTTAAAATTGAAAACAGCGCCATCTATTCAAATTTGTATTCTGTTAAATTACGTCACTAGGTGGCGCTTTCAAAATAAGTCCGCTACTCAAATATAGATGACGCTAGTGTAAATTATAATTTTATTAACTTTTGTTATGGCAACACTAGATGTATAAAAGTTGACGCCATGATGGAAATTGCTTTCTTTTGATTGGTCAATCGTTGGGATTACTTGGGATTGAGATGGCGCGCACGCGCTCCGCCATTTTGCGGCTTCTACGTTGTGGTGAAGTGAAATATTGTTCGAATTTTTCAATCAGGCCGCATTGCGGCCATCTGCTGTTTATTTCGGAAGGTAAATTAGTTTATAAAAGCTTCCTATTCTTAATTTTGTTTTTCATGTGTTATTTGCACTTGGTATCTCCACGGTAGATTGAAATATCAATCGTGGTCGTTTTATTAGTGCGATATAAAAAAGCTCACCCATTCGAAAACACAAGATCCTCTCTGTTTTCGTCAGTTACGAGCTTAACATTGATATAAACCCACTACTTATTCATTAAAGTTGTGGATTTACTTACATCTATTTTAATAGTTTGTGAATTTTCAGGTGTAGGATAAGATCGACACGATGTATCTCTACAATTTGACTTTACAAGGCTCAACGGGCATCACACACGCTGTGCACGGCAATTTCTCCGGCACAAAGCAACAGGAGATCGTCATAACACGTGGAAAGATCTTGGAACTACTCCGACCAGACCCAAACACCGGCAAGGTCCATACTTTGATGAAAGTGGAAATATTTGGTGTGATTCGCTCTATCATGTCATTTCGATTGACCGGCGGCACTAAAGGTAAATGAACTTTTGTACTTACGCATGTCATTGACCTACTTAACCTATAATTACCTATACATAACCTAAAATGCATTGTCTTGCTCCATGTGTCTTTAAATACAAGTCATATGGGATAACTAGATGCAAAGATTGAAGCATGACGTCGCTCTTTGTAATCATTATGATTACCGAGATGTACCGTTATGATACATGTGTAAAATAATACCAAACTTACATAGGTAGCTACTCATTTTTATATATATAATTCTACTGTACGTGTGTATGTCACTGAACTCCTAAACGGCTGTACCGATTTGAATGAAATTATTTTGTATGCGTTTGGGTGGTGCCCTGAAAGATTTAGATTCACACTTAAGACTCCTAGAATAACAATTGAGCCTAATTTTTGCCCTAATATTCCCACGGGACTGGAAGTTCGGTGAAACTGCTGTAATCTTCTATACATATGCTTTGTCCGGAATGACTTGATAGACTGACTGATCATGCACAGCACCACTGGTCGTAGAGACCTATTATTGAAACTTGAACATGTTCTTGTGTGTACTTTGTATGACGCATCCTTTGTCAATTTTCGACTTTTATGTATACTAAGTCGCGGGCAAAAGCAATGTGACTATAAATATTCTAATAAAACACTTCATCATCATCATAACAGCCACAGCCAGCTGAACATATTCCTCCCCCAAAGACTTCCAGACCAATCGGTCTCATGCTCTCTGTAATAAAACACTTAACATTATCTCTTTTGTTCTAGATTACATAGTTATCGGTTCAGATTCAGGCCGTATTGTGATATTAGAATACATTCCTTCAAAGAACATTTTAGAGAAAGTTCATCAAGAAACATTTGGAAAATCTGGATGTCGGAGAATTGTACCCGGACAGTACTTGGCTATTGATCCTAAAGGGAGAGCTGTTATGATTGGTAAGAAACTAAATTCTAATTAAAAAATGATCAAAGAGAAACTGGAAAAATATATAGGAAAAGTTGTGATTATATTTACCAATAGTTTGCAAGCGACTGTATAGTATATGCCTACTTCTCTAGTAATGTTATATAATATGTGAAAGTAACTGTAAAGTCTGTCTGTTATGTGTGTGTGCCAATATCACTGAAGCAATTTTGATGAATTTTGGAATTAAGGTAAATGGGACCATTTTATCCAGGACTTATGTGGGGTGCAGCTATTAGGTTACATTATTATACACAATAAGGTTTTTAGGGTTCCATACCCAAAAGGTAAAAACGGGACCCTATTACTAAGACTCCAGTTTCTGTCTGTCACAAGGTTGTATCTCATGAACTGTGAGAGTTGAAATTTTCACAGATAATGTATTTTGTTGCCGCTATAGCAATAAATAGGTACAAAACAAAAACAGAAAAAAAATAGGGATCCTACACAACATGGTATGGCCCTTCATGTGCAAGTCCAACTCGCACTTGGCCAGTTTTTTTAAACCTCATTTTTATTTTAGGTGCAATTGAAAAGCAGAAACTAGTGTACATTCTGAACAGAGATGCTGAAGCTCGTTTGACAATATCTTCACCACTAGAAGCTCACAAGTCTAACACATTGGTGTACCACATGGTTGGTGTCGATGTCGGCTTTGAGAACCCCATGTTCGCTTGTCTTGAGATTGACTATGAGGAGGCCGATTCAGATCCTACTGGTAAGACTAATAAATGAAATTCTGATATCTTTTCTATGTAAAAAAATGAATTGCTGAAATGTATGTATGGTCAGCAACATAATTGTAGATCCACCATAGAGTTCTAAAATAACTATTATTAGAATGTTTTCATTCTAATAATGAACATACGCGTATGACTTCCGAACCGAACAACCACCAAATTGGATAATTGTTATTTTTTTTATTTTAAAGATTTTTTTTTATTTTATTTTTTTAGTTTATTGTAAAGACAGCGGTAACTGCGCGATTCCGTCTGAACGATTACCTCATACGCTCTATTTATAAGACTTAGCGGCTCCCGCCGTGTCTTTATCTGTACAAACGCTTTGTGACCTAATATTGAAAAGTTCAAATGTTGAATGTAAAATTCTTAGTATGGTTTGTTTATTGTGAATGATTATTTTGAGGTCCGTGTTTCCGACTGGCAGTGACGCCAAATCCTCTATTTGTATGACTTTATAACTAAACTGACCCCATTGCACGATTTAGGTGTTTAGTACTTACAAAGAACTAATTTCAACAGGTGAAGCTGCACAAAAAACACAGCAAACACTTACATTTTACGAACTGGACCTGGGTCTAAACCATGTTGTGAGAAAATATTCTGAACCGCTGGAAGAACACGCCAATTTCCTCATCACAGTCCCTGGAGGTAACGATGGGCCGTCAGGTGTACTTATCTGTTCAGAAAACTACTTGACATATAAGAATTTAGGAGATCAACATGACATTAGATGCCCAATACCTAGAAGAAGAAATGATTTAGATGACCCTGAAAGAGGCATGATCTTTGTGTGCTCTGCTACTCACAAAACTAAGTCAATGTTCTTCTTTCTTGCACAAACTGAACAGGGTGATATCTTCAAGATTACTATAGAGACAGATGAGGACATGGTCACGGAAATAAAGCTCAAATACTTTGACACTGTTCCTGTTGCTTCAGCAATGTGTGTTCTTAAAACTGGGTTCCTCTTTGTGGCCAGCGAGTTTGGCAACCAGTAAGTACTCAAATTTTGTTTTTTGTATCTCGTAAGAATTTTATGCATGTAGGAACCAGTGTACGCAGAATGCTCTGCTATCATTGTATTTTTTAGAAACATGCTAGATAAGTAATCTCCGAACCAAGGTCTTTCTTTACTTATGGAGAAATGCACACTGATTGGAGATGCACAAAAATATATTCACATAATGTAGTATTTGCTTCTCAGGAAGCTAAATGATGACTTGTGTATCATTTCATTTTTACAAGCTCATGTTGCTTCATGGGATAAAAATTTACCTTCAAATTGGTGCTATAATAATTTTCTTCTTTCCTTACAGCTTTCTATATCAAATAGCACACTTAGGAGATGAGGATGATGAGCCAGAATTCAGTTCAGCTATGCCTCTAGAAGAGGGAGACACATTCTTCTTTGCTCCAAGACCTTTGAGGAATTTAGTTCTGGTTGATGAGTTGGACTCCTTATCACCTATATTAGGTAAATAAAGTTCAAGATTAGCAATGTTTAACAGTTTCATATGCAAAAAAGAAACATTAAAATATTGGTATGTAAGAATTCTTTCTAAATAAATGTTTATTGTCTGTTTAGCATGCCATGTGGCTGACTTAGCTGGTGAGGATACTCCTCAGGTATACTTAGCCTGTGGCCGAGGCCCGAGGTCCTCAATAAGAGCCCTAAGGCATGGTTTGGAAGTTGCTGAAATGGCCGTATCTGAATTGCCAGGATCACCAAATGCAGTGTGGACTGTCAAACGACATAAGGATGGTAAGTTGATTATTATTTTTTACGTAATTGTTCAATGATTGTTTATTTACCGTTTTTATTATTGTTTACTATGTGACATAAATTCAGCTGAATTTTAAGACGAAGTGGTAAGAACAGAAGCGTAAAATATCGCGAGAGGTGCCTTAGAAACAGTTTTTGGGTATCAACAGCTAATATGATGGAATGATATTCTTACTGTCGTATGCTTTGTATTGTCATACACTTCGAAACGTGATTAGAGTGATCTTCGATCAAGAAAAATGTGAAAATCGTAAAAAATTTATGATTACATAAAACGCCAATTCGCGGCGCGCGTGAGAAAGTGATAGGGGTTTGCAGGTCATACTTCGCCGTAGTAGGGGTTAGAATTTTGTATTCATTCAGTCAAATCTACTTGGTTGGTGGCTAATATTACCCCTTTAATAATCCAAAGGAGCATAATGATTTAAACACTGGTCCGTGTTACTGATATACCATGACGCCTTACCAAATTGCTTATGAATGCTCCATTTTACAAACAAGTTACTAATAAAACCCTGGTTGTTTGTCATACATAAACACCAGTGGTTTTTCTTTTCAGAATCTCCTATCGGGTGAAGAACAGAGATGATCGACAAACAAGAAAACAGGTAGGTGTCAGAAGCTCCGATAACTGCATCTGGAGGCTGACAACAACAAGAGTGACACCACTTTAACTGAAGGATATGTTTCTATCTTGTGATTTTGTTTGTTGCAGAGGAGTTTGACTCTTACATCATAGTATCGTTCGTAAACGCGACCCTAGTGCTGTCTATCGGTGAAACTGTAGAAGAAGTGACTGATTCTGGGTTTCTCGGTACGACACCGACGTTGAGCTGCCACGCACTGGGCAGTGACGCTCTTGTTCAAGTGTACCCAGACGGTATCCGACACATTCGGGCTGACAAACGTGTTAACGAATGGAAAGCACCCGGCAAGAAATCTATAGTAAAATGCGCGGTTAATCAACGCCAAGTCGTGATCGCACTCACTGGTGGCGAATTAGTCTACTTTGAGATGGACCCTGTAAGTTATTTCACTTATTGAATTTACTTGTTTTATCGACGTGTTTGCGTGGACGTGCTTTCGGGTGTGTCCATCGTAAGGGTGGTGCGTAGCTGCCTCATGCAGTGACAGGCCCACAACGTCGTAGATCATGTCTCCCTCCCGCTAGGTTGAGGGTGGCACTCGGCATATTCCATAGCCATGCTGGAGCCGCTCAGGCTGTGAAGGCGGCAAAACCATGTCGTGGACAATCACATTAAAACTTCCATATATTTGTTTACTTATAGTGTATCCTAAATCTAATAGTTTCTATTCAATTTTCAGACTGGGCAACTGAATGAATACACAGAGAGGAAGAAATTATCGTCTGATGTATCATGCATGGCTTTGGGGTCGGTAGCAACAGGTGAACAGAGGGCCTGGTTCTTAGCTGTGGGACTGAATGACAACACTGTCAGAATCATCTCATTGGACCCCTCGGTAAGAAACTACTATTATTTTATAAGTCACAACTGTTTGATGTGCTGAAAACTCAAGTTACTTAAATGATAATTTGTACAGCGCTAGTCCAACGTGAACTACGTCGATATTCGTTCATTGGAATGGACTTTGACTAGATTATATCTATAGGTTTTATTCTATGATGATACCAGGACACCACTGAGTTTATGTGATTACAACAAACCAAAAATGCGTTATTCTCAAACAACTGACAAAACTTTATCACTCTAAAAATTTTATAATTAATTATCTCCCAAACTATATTTACATTGAATTTTCAGGATTGTTTATCGCCGCGATCAATGCAGGCTTTGCCAGCCGGTGCGGAATCTCTATGCATTGTAGAACAACCATTTGAATCTGGAGCCAAGTCTGCTTTACATCTTAATATTGGACTCGGTAATGGTGTCCTTTTAAGAACTACCCTCGACTCTGTGAGTGGAGACTTAGCAGATACTAGAACAAGGTATGTTATGTCACTTATACAATCCATATTAAACCTTAATATACTTTTTATCACAGTTGCTCATAAAGTGGATCTTATTCAACGGCTTTTAGGCTCATAATCCAACATATTATGCACGCGTGCGTTTTAGATTTGTTAACTAGTGCTGTAAAGTTATCTCGATGGGTTATACTGTTTTGATGTGTAAAAAAGGTAGGTACTAAAGAGTTTTTAGCTAGCAAAAAAGGTTGTCTCTAAAGTCGGTTTACGAACGAAAATTTTACGTGATAATGACTTAGAAAATGATTAAAAATGGAGTTATGTTTATTTTTTATTTTTTCTTTACTAAACTAAATTGTTTTTCCGTACCATTGTGTTTTGTTCTTAACCTCCGACGCAAAAACAAATAGAAAAAACCCTAAAAAATATTGTATGTCAGACGAGGCTGTATAGGTTAAAAGCCTTGAGCCTGGCCTTTCCGGAGCATAATTAACAAAAAAATATTGCCTTAAAAAATGTAAACATAGACTTATCACAAATATTTTGTTAATTATTATTTTGTTTTCTTTTCAAGTTTTTTCTTTTATTCGCAACTGTGATAAAAAACGTCGTACGATACACGTGTGGAATTGATCTTTGCATCTTGGCTTCTTATGACACGCTCGCTACCGCTCGCGCGTCATAAACCGCCTCTATCCTGTCGTGTGTCCAAAACCTCCTGGAGGTCCCTGTCAAAATAATGCGTGTGTGTCCACGGCCTCCTGGAGGTCGATCATTTCGCGCGTATTTCAACGTCGAAGTTAAGCTTTCAAACTATAGCTAGCTTGTTCGAACTTAAACAATGTGAAAGAGAAAACATCACGTTGTTCATACAGTCTCAATCCTACCAACATAACAAGCGGAAATTTTATTTAGATCGTATTTGTTGAGCGAGTCCGAGGTCAGTAGCTCAGTCGCAACCGCCACACGCAGTTACAAGGTTTGAATTAGTGCTCAGTGACCTATTTTTTATCAGTTGTAAATTTTATATCAAGAAAAACATGGATGGGTGAGTACTAAACAGTTTTTATACCATTCTTTAAGTATTAAGAATATATTTCGTAAAGAAATTGTCAAATTCATCAAACAAGTCGGCGTGACGGCGCCGTCATTGTGGCGCCGTCACTTTGACTTGGCTCGCTATTCTCGTAAATATTTGCTTGTTCTGAATAAAAATACACCAGTAGATAGATAATCTCGTTAGTAACAACATATCTTGATACGTACTAATCATTTAATTAGCGTAATTTTGATTATATTTAGTGTAAATAGGCTCGAAAAAAAGTCTCGAATCAAATCGACCTCCAGGAGGCCGCGACGACACATCACATGTTCGCTTGTTCGGCCATCTTGTTCAAAATGTCAGTTCAAGGGAAAAGCTACCTTAGGTCAATGTAGCTAAGGTACCTTTTCTCGTGGATTGGCAAAAAAATATTTTCGAAGGCTTGTTAATGTGGATAAGACATCTGGGATTCGATTTTTTTCATGTAGTTAAAAAAAATTTACATTTATTTTAATTTTTTTTTGTTTGTTGTCATTTTACCTTTAACCTACTTCAAAAAAAAGGAGTACGATTAATTGTAAGTATCTATACCATGCATTTTTGTATATTTATAAACTAATATATTTTTAGAATTCGTCGACCACGCACGCGAGGGGGGCGTAGGGGGCGCGGTGCGAGAGGCGTGCGCACCCGAGGGGGGCAAGCGCGCCCGGGGCCTCACATCGTTCAAGAGTAAGTTTAGTACCTTTATATTTTTGCAACTTCTGTTTTCCTCAGCTAAGTAATAATGTTAGAAAGATGTATGTTACCTATTGTATTTTGTATTTTAGTGTTCAAATAAACGAGGTGAGCCGAGGGCGCGGTGGGAGAGGCGTCAGGGGGACCCGAGGCGGAGTAGTGCGTCCGGGGCCGCATACAATTCAAGAGTAAGTTCAGTACCTTTATTTTTTGAAACTTCTGTTTTTCTCCGCTAAGTATTTATGTTAGAAAGTATGTATGTTACCTATTGTATTTTGTATTTTAGCCTTCAAATACACGATGTGGGGGAATATCCCGAGGGCCAGCCCCTGGAACTTCCCCTGCACGCCAAGCGGAGGCGCATGTGGCAACCGTAAGTAATTCTACTTGTGCATTTATAAATATTATTGTGGTTGTTTTACTAGCAAGTTTAACTTTTTTAAATGTTCATTTAGACAACAAGATCCATCGCCATCGCCATCGACCTCACAACAACAGCTGTAAGTCCCTTTTACCTATGCATCTGTAGATATTATTGTAGTTGTTTTACTAGCAAATTTAACTTTTTTAAATGTTCATCTAGATCACCGAACCGAGGTGAAACACCGGAACCGACCGCCTCCAGCTGCATATCGCCGTCAGTATCGGTGCCGTCGCCGGCAATGTAAGTCGCTTGTCACCGGCAGTGTAATTGATCTATGTGTCTCAAAAGAGATAAGTGCTACAACATTGCTTTTCTTCTAGGTTTGTGGAGCTGTCAGCCCCGGGGACGCCGCGGCCGGTCACTCCGGCTTACCCATCAGTACCCTCGCCTGCAGTGTAAGTCGCTTCTACCTATGCATCTGTAGATATTATTGTGGTTGTATTACCAGCATGTTAACCTTTTTTTAAATGTCCATCTAGATCTCCCATGCCGCCAGTTCATCTTCCTCGCCCTCATCGGAGTCTTCGAGATGAAGATATTTCTGATGTACTCAACTTTGGTAAGTAGTTGCTGATTTTAACTTGGGAAGGGGCTAGGGGCAAACTTCTACCAGATTTTATACCCACCTGTGTTGTACTACAGGAAGCGATGAAGACTCCGATGACGGTGATGACGATGACATGGTGGCTCAATTAGTGCCACGAGCAATAAGGGAGGTACTGCAGCAGATGGACGATGAGGACGAGCCGGAGGAGCCGGTAGAGGTTGTGCCCGCTGCGTCCCCCCAACCTGTCCAAGCGGAGGCGACGTGTGGACCCAGGGGGTTGTATGATTTTGATTGGAGAGCGTTTCCGAATCCTCCAATTTCACCTGAATTGAGGCGGGAAACGTTTTCGGCTAGTAATGTTGGACCAACAATTCCTAGTGTCGACCCATATGATATATTCATTGCCATATGGGATCGGCAATTTATGGAATACATTGCCTCGGAGACAAATAGATATGCCCAGGATCTCGCCCAAAACTTAGTCGATGACCACAACCTCCATCCCAATAGTCGCATCGCTCGTTGGACAGATACCACCGCCGACGAGCTTTACGTATTTTTAGCAATAGTTATTGCGATGGGGGTTGTGGTCAAGACTAGGTTAGCTGAGTATTGGAATACGACCCTGGACATATTTATTACTCCCGGTTTCAGAGCACACATGTCATTTAATCGCTTTTTTATAATTCAAAGGTGTCTACACTTCAACAATAATAATGACATGCGTGCTCTGAGACTGGATGCCTCCGAGGCAAAATTATTTAAAATAAGGCCGGTGCTGTCACATTTAGGGAATAAATTTGAGTCACTCTACATACCCAACCAGAACATCTCTCTTGATGAGTCTCTCCTACAGTGGAAAGGTTGGTTGAACATCAGCCAACTTATTCCCAACAAAGCTGCTACGATAGGGATTAAAACTTATGAGATTTGTGAATCTCAAACTGGTTACCTTTATCGGTTTGAGGTTCACGCTCATAAGAGATCTCTACCGCAGCAGTCGGAAGATCCATTAAATGCATCGACGCCGGCAATTGTTTTAAGGCTTACACAAGGCCTTGAGTACAAGGGCTACACCCTGTGGATGGATAATTTCTACAATTCGCCATGTCTCGCTCGAAGGCTCAAGGGTTTGGGTTTTGACTGTGTAGGAACCCTGCGGACCAATCGTATGTTTGTTCCACAGGCCTTGCACAGTCTAACCAAAGCCTTGATGAGACCTGGCGAGATATCTGGTCTTACCTCGGGGGACGTCGATCTCATGGTATGGAGAGATAAAAACAGGGTGGCCTGTATCTCTACGTACCATGGGAACGGTGTCCAACGCAACCAAGGTTCCACCAAACCCATCCTGATATTGGATTACAATATCATGATGGGTGGGGTGGATAAAAAAGACCAAATGCTCGCCATGTACCCCATCGAGCGGAAACGAACCCGAGTGTGGTACAAAAAACTCTTCCGGAGACTACTAAATGTCTCCGTATTAAATTCATATATAATTCATAAACATAATTCTTCTCCACCTTCTCAACCGCTCAGTCATCGTAATTTCCGTATCAACCTAGTAAGATCACTTCTATCTAATCATTCTTCTTCAGCTCCTTCAGCTCCTCCACCTCCTCCTGCACTTCCCTTAGGCACTCTCCACCGCTTGGCTGAGTACCCGATGGGGATTCACCAGCGCCAGCGGCGGGCATGCGTCGTGTGCAAAAAACGTGTGCACACGTTTTGTCCGGTTTGCACGAAAACTTTATGTATGAACACCTGTTTCACACAATTTCATTCTATGCAGTAGTTTATTTATATTTATATATTTCTTTTTATGTAGGTATCTATATATTTTATATATGTTTTTGTACCCCACGCTTGTTCGTTTCAATGACCTGGCGAATCAATGTAAAATGCGTCCTCTACTTGGTGATATGCGTCGCACATTCTTTTTTTTTCATTCTTTTTCTTTCTTTCTTATTTTTCTTTCTCTTTTTTCTGGGTATCACGTAGGGTGACATTTTTTTGACGTGATAACGTCTAATAAATTGATGGAACACCTGCATTCACAAAAAAGTGTCTGATGAAATATTGTGTCTGACGAAATATGGTGTGACGTCACGCGTCCGTTCCCGTTAGAAAACAGAGTATTTAATAATAATATCGCTCATCTGGTCTTGTGTTATGTTGACGAGCGACGAATAGAAGACTTATGTAATGAAAAAAGGTATATATTAATAAAGTCAAATTTCAGACCAGATTTCTTACATACGATTTTTAAAATTTAATTTTTTTTTTTTAAATTTTTTTTTTATAAAAACATAAAAAAACTTATTCAATACTATCTCTGTGTTAAGTCGCTTTATTTTATCAATTTTAATTCATTTCCATTTTGTGTTCATGATTTCGTGTGACAGCACCGGGGCGTATCCATACTTTTATAGCTTGTACTTAGCACTTGAGATTGTCAAGTTGATGGTTTTTGTCATTTGTTTGTGAGATGTTATTGCTAGGCAACATACATTTTATTTGTATTTATCGATTAGTAAATATCAAGAAATCGTAGAAAACAAATTGATACTTGAAATAAATGCAATAGAATTAGCTCTGTGATCGAAAGTTTCAACGGATGTTTTTTTGCTCTAATTTTCGAGTGTTTGGCTTTTGTTCAATGCTCGTAAACTGAGCACTTCTAACAACTAAAACTCTGTCTACTAGTTGGTGACGAACCAAACTATAAATAAAGTTGTAAACTTAAACCACTTGACGAAGCACTGTTCTCGGAATTGAAATGTAAACATAACAATTTTTTGCCGACGCGCGCGGGTCGCCCAGATGTGCCATGTTATTGTAATGCTTGTGGTGTGATAAAATTTTTAAAGAGGGTATGTTCTTTTGTGATAATCTTGTTAGTTAGGGATATGACAAGTGAAATAAACATTTTGTTGTGGAAATACTTCTTTTATTTTTAAATTATGACTACCTTTGTGCAACAAACTGGAGAAAGTTCGGTGAAAGTACTTTCACCTCATTTCACCTTAGAATTAGTCATACATCACAAGATGAAACTGCACAAGTATATTATTATTTAGGTAGTGTAATTCATACCGATTATTTATGACCTTGGGTTTATCTAGCTCCCATTAATAACTTCGCTGTTATCGCTATTTTAATGACCCCCCGCGGGGAATCCCGATGTCGCGGGATTTCCCGCGCAACAGCTTGACTAACCGCGATAAATTGAAAAAAAATGGCGGGCATGTGAAGGGCTATGCAAAGATCAATTTACCACACTTATATCGTAATGTACTATTTTATCACAGTTACTCATAAAGTGGATCTTATTCAACGGCTTTTAGGCTCATAATCCAACATATTATGCACGCGTGCGTTTTACATTGCCAACCTAGTGCTGTAAAGTTATCCCGATTGGTTAAATACGTATCTTACTGCTAATTACATACTGGTTTGATGTATAAAAAAGGTAGGTACCAAAGAGTTTTTTAGCTAGCAAAAATGGTTGTCTCTAAAGTCGGTTTACGAACGAAAATTTTACGTGATAATGACTTAGAAAACGATTAAAAATTTAGTTGTTTATTTTTTGTTTTTTCTTTACTTAAATATATTGTTTTTCCGTCCCATTGTATTTTGTTCTTAACCCCCGACGCAAAAACAAATAGAAAAAACCCTAAATAATATTGTATGTCAGACGAGGCTATATAGGTTAAAAGTCTTTAGCCTGGCCTTTTCGGAGCATAATTAACAAAAAATATTGCCTTATAAAATGTAAACATAGACTTATCACAAATATTTTGTTAATTATTATTTTGTTTTCTTTTCAAGTCTTTTCTTTTATTCGCAACTGTGATAAAAAACGTCGTACGATATACGTGTGGAATTGATATTTGCATCTTGGCTTCTTTAACACGCTAGCTACCGCTCGCGCGTCATAAACCACCTCTATGCAAAGATCAATTTACCACACTTATATCGTAATGTACTATTACCTATGATGTCAACATTTTCGCTCCGTGTTTCATCTGAAAGTCATTGACGAGTAATTAACCAGATCTGAGGACATTCCCATCACTACCTTTAATCTCTTCAGTTTTACAATAGATCCTAAATCAGCTGAACATTTCAGGTACTTGGGATCAAAACCAGTAAAACTATTCAAAGTGAAAGTGCAAGGGTCTGAAGCTGTACTGGCTGTGTCATCACGAACTTGGCTTGGATATCATTACCAGAACAGATTCCACTTGACACCTTTGTCATATGAATGTTTGGAGTATGCTGCAGGATTCAGCTCTGGTGAGTAAACATTAAAATCAAAGTCAAAAAAAATATTCATTTGGATGCATAGGTACAGTTGTACAAAGATCACATAGAAACGTCTTAAAAAAACCAAGTTAGGTGTGCCTTTGGAACGCGCCCACCATTGAGAAGAACAAGCACAAGAAACTCATGAGGTTATTGTGTTCAGCCAACAACAATACTATCGATCGTATTGCTTTGTTTTGAGCGAAAGCTCAACATCGATAGATAGTATTGATACTCAAGTTTTTAATGAACAACTCTAGTCTACCAAGTTTATTTTATCGACGTGTTTGCGCGGACGTGCCTTCAGGTGTGTCCGTCGTGAGAGTGGTGCGTAGCTGCCTCATGCAGTGACAGGCCCACGACGTCGTAGATCATGTCTCCCTCCCGCAAGGTCGAGGGTGGCACTTGGCATATTCCATAGCCATGCTGGAGCCGCTCAGGCTGTGAAGGCGGCAAAACCATGTCATGGACATTCCAGCTTATAAAGAAAATAACTATCACGCGGTTTATGACGATCTCTGCGACACGTCGGGCGAACACCCGCATGCGACGTAGAAGGTTGCGGTTCAATTCCCGCCTCAAACATATTTGTGGTATAGGTATTGTTTCTGGTCTGGGTGTGTCTATGTATATTAAATACTTTTCTTGTACTCTGTGTTCAATCCGCACAAGCCTAGAAGCTTAGGGCTAGATGGCGCTGTGTAAAATGCTCTACAATATTAATTTATATACATTCTTACAAACCTTGGCATTTGTAATATTAGTAGGATTCATGCAAAGGACCTGTTTGCAAACCTTATGTTATTGATTATACTAATTTTCTTAATTACATTTACAGAACAATGTGCGGAAGGTATAGTGGCTATTTCGTCAAACACACTCCGAATTTTGGCATTGGAAAAGTTAGGAGCAGTCTTCAACCAAACATATTTACCGTTAGACTACACTCCAAGGAAGTTCATCATTAACTCTGACAACAATCACATTATCATACTTGAGACTGATCATAATTCATACACTGAAGATATGAAAAACCAAAGAAGGTATAAACTCCTTTTATTTGTTTCTTATAAGCACACAATTTTTTATGATGACAAATTGACACTTACACCTGAATATTTAAGTAGATACACCCTGCAGTGCTGATATTTTTACAAACTTCTATTAAAATATTCTTAGCTTGAATTTCTACTTATCCTAGATATTACTTTCAGGGTTCAAATGGCTCAAGAAATGCGGGAAGCTGCCGCAGGGGGCGGCCAAGAAGAACAACAACTTGCCAACGAAATGGCCGACGCTTTCCTATCTGATATACTGCCTGAAAATATATTTTCATCGCCTAAGGCTGGCCCAGGTACTTAACAACTTGATTGAAACGACTTTTACGCCACATTCTCTGGGCAAGAGCGGAAAATGCACTAAGCATACTGACTCTAATCGATTGTGGCCATATCAATTTCCTAACGTTAATCCCAGGTGATTCAATATGAATAACTTGATTCAAGTTAAGGAAACATTTTCATTATTTCAATAACTTATTATAACTCACTAGAAAAACTGCTAATGGGCTGTGTTTCGCAATTAGACCTTTTTTAATTGGGTCCTTTTTGCGTAAGGATGGGGGAGGCTTGCCCATCATCTTCTCAGCTTAGTCGACCATGTCCAGAAGAGAGAACTTATTAATACTTCTAGTATCGCGGATTTCATCACGATCTTTTCCTTCACCGTAAGAGCAATGTCAATTAGAAATTTTTCATAAGAAAAAAAATTCATCAGTGCACGGCCTGCTGGGATTTGAACCCACAACCTTCAGAATGAAAGTATTTCTAACACTATGCCAACACTGGTCTTTAAATGAAATATATCTTTTCATAGGTATGTGGGCGTCACAAATTCGAGTAGTTGACATGGGTATAGGCGGTGGACAGACAAACACACTGTTCAAGTTACCGCTGGAGCAGAACGAAGCTGCCGTTTCACTCTGTATCGTGCGTTGGGCGGCTCACGGAGAACACGCGAATCCACATCTAGTTGTAGGCGTTGCCAAGGACATGATCCTCTCACCCAGATCCTGTACTGATGGCAGTCTACATGTTTATAAGGTACTTAACATATCATATTTGAATCTTTCTTGCACTAATTATCCGATGATGTCAACATTTTCGCTCCATATTTCATCTGAAATACAATGACGATTAATTAACCAGATCTGAGGATTTATAAATTCTAACTTAAACTTCCTTTTCAAAAAAATCAGATTTCAGCATACATAAAAAAAACTTACTTTGTTAGTCAGAATCTTGAATAATCTTTTCTACTTTTTTTTCCAGATCTATAGCACTGGAAAATTAGAATTGGTGCACAAAACTCCTATTGATGAATACCCTGGAGCTATAGCAGCATTCAATGGAAGGCTAATTGCAGGCGTTGGCAAAATGCTAAGACTTTATGACATTGGTCGAAGAAAATTACTTCGGAAATGCGAAAATAGACACATTCCAAATCTAATTGCCGATATCAAGACCATCGGCCAAAGAATTTTTGTGTCAGATGTCCAAGAATCAGTATTATGTGTAAAGTACAAAAAGAGAGAAAATCAACTGATTATTTTTGCCGACGATACAAATCCGAGATGGATCTCAAACAGTTGCATTCTAGATTACGACACAGTTGCAATGGCTGACAAGTTTGGTAATATAGCCGTGATGAGACTACCGCAATCAGTCAGTGACGACGTTGATGAAGATCCTACTGGGAACAAGGCACTTTGGGATAGAGGTAATAAATTTACCACTTTCTACTCACTAACATGTTCATTTAATCTTTATATGATGATACTCAATAAATTCACACATGCTAGACTTATGAAAATTAATGATTCTACATTTTATCTGAATTTTGTTCACATTTCAAAATTATTTTCATAAGTCGATCTTCCAAAACTAATAAAGTTTATTTCCTTACAGGGTTATTAAACGGCGCATCACAAAAAGGGGACATTACAATGAACTTCCATGTTGGTGAAACTGTAACCTCATTGCAGAGAGCCACGCTAATCCCTGGAGGTTCAGAAGCTCTTCTATATGCGACCATCAGTGGTTCACTCGGTGTTCTGTTACCCTTCACATCACGGGAAGACCATGATTTCTTCCAACATTTAGAAATGCATATGAGAAGTGAAAATTCTCCGCTTTGTGGCAGAGATCATCTGTCTTTTAGAAGCTACTACTATCCAGTAAAGGTGGGTGTATTTTAAAACTTATTTTGGAGTTTATGTCATAATGGCGGCGTTGAAGTTGACCGAATCACACTTTCAATTTAACTTCAGAGCCACTTTGAGCTGCTATTATGTTTACATGAACTCTATCATTTTCAAATTGTTTGAATATCCGACAGTAAGTCAGCAGGTGCTTCCAATACGAATGCGCATTGTGTTACACTGTCGGTAGAGCAGGGTCTCAACGCGACGTTGTCAACTCGCGCCGTTTTGGCTGCGGTGCTCTGTTACTTGAGACTAGGTCCCTGAGAGTCGGAACCGTTTTATGACGGTCCCGTAGATTTGGAACCAACATTCCTTTTACAACACTAGCAATTATTGATATAAGTTTAAATGTCAAATGACAGCTCTGAAGTTAGGCGCGAAATTGCTTCGCATCAGCAAAAGAATAATGGCAAAACTTCGAACAAAAGTTACTTGTTTGCATGGAGATTAGGTTCATAGAGTGCCTGTGTAATGACATCAAATGCTGATGAAGAAAATAAAGAACACGTAACTTTAAATGCTTTATATCTTTTTTTCCACATCTATGTAGTTCACGAAATATCAATTTTATTGTTATCTAGTAATCAACATATTTTTTCTATTTGTGTATATGCTTAATTAGTATTGCCATGTCATCATTCTTGGAGCACGCGGGGTACCTGTGCTCGCAGCTAACTTCAAATCACCGTTATACTAAATACTAAAAATACATTTTCCTTGTTTCAGAATGTGATTGATGGCGACCTCTGTGAACAGTACAACTCTCTGGAACCTTCTAAACAAAAGGCTATCGCTGGAGATTTGGAGAGGACGCCGGCGGAAGTTTCAAAGAAACTAGAAGACATAAGAACTAGATACGCTTTCTAATGATTAATTTATTTGCAATAAACTGTAATAACACGGAAACGGAATTTTATTTAATCTATTCTTTGAGTATTAGTAGAGTTAGAAATGTGAGCGGCGGGCGTTCAAAGTAGGTAGTAGGTATAATTTAATTCCGGAAACGGTCTTTTCCGAAACAAAAACAATATGACGACTTTGACTGTATTGAAACACTTTAGGCCCGATTTATGAAAAATCGGGTCATAATTTGATGCAAAATATAACTTGACACTGGCTAAATGCACACGTGCGAAGCCATAATAAAAGAAAAAAAAAAGAAGAAAAAATAAACATAACTCAATTTTTAATCGTTTTCTAAGTCATTCACGTAAAATTTTCGTTCGTAAACCGACTTTAGAGACAACCATTTTTGCTAGCTAAAAAACTCTTTAGTACCTACCTTTTTTATACATCAAAACAGTATAACTCAGATAAATTAAGAATGTTTCACCTACCTAACATGTAATTAGCAGTAAGATACGTATTTTACTAATCGCGATAACTTTACAGCACTAGGTTGGCAATGTAAAACGCACGCGTGCATAATATGTTGGATTATGAGCCTAAAAGCCATTGAATAAGATCCACTTTATGACCAACTGTGATAAAATAGTATATTATGCAACTAGTGAATAAAGGACGGATTTAAAGCGAGGGCCATAGATGAATCACAATCAAGTGAAGGATTCTATCAACTGAATCACGACCGTAGGGAGTGATTCAAGTGTTAGAATTCTGAGCCACGCGAGTGATTCATGGCCCTCAATGTAAATCCGTACTTTATTCAAGAGTTGCATACTTTACTTTATACCATGACTACGAGAAAAAGAAAACAAAACGTGTGGCGAGACCGACAGACTGACAGACAGACTCATACACACTCAGACAGACTCATACACACCCAGACACACTCAGACAGACAGACTTGGACAGTATTTTTTGCGCAAGGAGGTTATATAACCATTGAGATGAATGTCGAATATACAAACCAAAACAGTGATTAAAAGGCCTTTTTATTCACTGTTTTCAGTGATTAAAATAAGCTTTTTAGAGTGGGTATGGTATAAAAATCTCTTTCGTCGTGCCAGGAAGTACAACACGAACCCTAGCCTACCAGGCTCCTATTGTATTCTTTGCATAATTGGGATCCTACTATATTATTTTTACCAAACTACGGGAAAGCCTAGAACTAAACCTATGAATAATAAGGATCACCAAAAGGTTTTTAAAAAACGAATTGTTTTTCAGATTGCAAATAATTATCCAGAGACCTGTTTTAAGTAGTTTGCCTTATTACGGAATATTTACTTTTTAATGATGGTGGGCAAGGTGGCCCTTAAAACCCGCAGGTAACTAATACATAACGCGTTAACTACATGCAACGGGCGGGTGTCAGTAATTATAAGTGATATTACAATTTACGATCGGTCGTGCGAATAATTATGCTAAATCAAAGTGACCATCGGGATCGCCAGACCACACGAGAGACTACCTAAATACATCTACCTCCAACTATTCCCTTCCTTTTTTGCGTAGGTAAAACATTCATCATGGTCATTATTGAGTAACAACATTTATTATGTTTAATTAACTCGTGCTTAACAACCGTTAACTAACTCATTTGACGTTTATAATATTTTCACAACACTTTCTCAAATTAATTAGTACCTGATATGAAATTCAGTATTAGTACCCTAATTATTTATTTTCGGTGTAAGTAAGGACACTTGCTTTACACTGGTTTACATTATACATATTCATCATCATATCAGCCCATACACGTCCACTGCTGGACATGGCCTCCCCCATATGACGCCACAAACAGCGGTCCTGAGCCGCCTCCATCCACCTACTACCCGCCACCGCTACAATGTCGTCGGTCCACCGGGCAGCTGGTCTCCCAGCACTCCGTTTCGCGTATTTATTCTTTCATTTCACTTGGTATTATTTCCGGTCAATATGCTTAGTTAAAATATAATTGTTACATAGCTAGTGATGTCATCTGCAGGAAGAAAGAATAACAATCGTAGACTTCCACTTTGTGACGATATATGAATATAAATTGCCTATCGATTTAAAGTTGATACCTACTACTTCAGAGTGTAAATTACTCCTTCATATTGCCACGATTACGTGATACTATACCACTAAACAGTATTTTACAGTCATTAATTTAACATTTGAAAAACCGTAATAAGCCCTGCCGTGTTCTTAATTAATATTTCCATGTAACAATTTTCGCGTCACCTCGTGGCCTAAAATGCAAATAGTAAAAAGAAAACCTCCTTACGAGCACGTGAAACAAACGTTACCATGACTACTTTATCGACCGGCGGCTTTTCCGAGGCTTTCCTCTGAAATACTCATTCGCGTGACGTCCACCCGCTGAACAATAGGGTGCTGAAAAAGTATAGACTAGACATTACTTATTGACCTGACTGCCCATTGGCGGCGGGCAGGCTACGAAACATAACTTAACTCTGATAGATGAAATTCAATACTTCAGAGTAATTAATGATACCGTTCATTATAAAAAATAGTTGCGATAGTACGTTACGGTGTTGATTGTCGGCTCCAGCAGGCAGATCGTGGACAATGAGTGCACGCGAGAAGCGAACCGAGACGTGCGTCCGCCGACAACGATGCGCGAGCGTCCGTTTTTAAAAGCGCTCGAGAGCATTCATTAGCCGTTGCACCGTAACTGCGCTGCGGTTGGAAGATACAGAAACGCAACGTGTGTGCAATACGGGGCATTAGAAAGTGTAATGTATAGTGTATGCGATGCTGTCAGTGAGCAAGCCAGCGTCGTTAGTACAACAGAAGAAGCAGCAGTGGGCGAAGGAAAGAGGTGCGTACCAACACGCCTCACACTATACGATATCCAGTCTCGCTGTGTTGTTGCGTTTGTGCGTCGTGCTTGATCCATCTTCCCTGTTGCGTTCCTACTTCAAGCAGTAACAGCTTTATTACTAGGTAAGCTTACAGGTACTTATTGACAAATACTTTACCTAGTATCCCTTCTTAGTTTCACTCTTTGTTGTCTTGCTAATGCAGAAAGCATGTTCTATGTCTTTAGACACATTTGTGACACTATCTTTCTTTTGTCTATGTACTGGGGGTCTTTAATCAGGCAAAGTCCTACCATGTTTGCAACTTAGTTACGCCACTGTCACTCTAGTCATACTTACACTTTACATCATATCCTTAATCCATATAAAAAATTAGGAATTTTACGAATTTGTCATTTCTAACTGCCTACATATGGCCCGGCCGTATTAAGTTTATTTATTAAGTTAGTTGAGATTATAATCGCTTAGAAGAACACAGTAAGGACGTGGATTATAATAAAAGTAACTATTTTTTAAGTGGGGCACAGGTAAAGGTATACGATAACAAAACTTATCTACCTACATGTAAATTTTGCGTTACCTACTTAAAATTATGATTTTGTGAAATACTATGCAGATTTATAATATGTAAGTAACACTTAATAAGTAAGTTAAGTGCTCTCTTAAAATTTTCAACATCAAATTTAAATTTATTATTTAAATCATGGTTAAATTGAGAACAAACCAGTGCGGTTTGGCTTCATAACTTAACTGAAGACCTACTTCAAGCTAAGTTTACATTTTGAAAATGGAGGGCTGGTGATGAACTACTTACCTATTTTAAATTCAGTTTCATATTAAAAAGGCTTAGTAGTGATTTTTTTAGCTTTTACAACAAATTAGCTGTTCTCCGCGGTTTCACTCGCGTTATACCCGATCCCGTGAGAATATCGGGATAAAAAGTAGCCTATGTTATTCCCAATGAATCAATGTATCCTCAAACCAAGTTTCATCAAAATCGGCTACAGTAGTTTCGGGGCCTAATCGATACAAACAAACAAAAATTGTGTGGCACTCGGGGACTGCCGCAGTAAAGCTATTGCATCATGCGAGCTTCGTACAGTCGTACCATATACATACACGTTTAGCGAACACTCGGCCGAGCTACATGGTAGGCGGAGTGGGGGGTGTTAGGTTTTATTTTCGTTACGGAATTTCTTTATTCGGTCGCCGCGCTCAAAACCATTCCTCTTTATAATATTAGTGTAGAAAATCATTCGTATCGGAGCTATATTGTAGCGCGGTAAAGGTAACATACATAGTATTATACAAATATACCCCAGAATCTTGTAGAGTTGAACTGTGTTAAAATACCCAAATGGTGAAAGGGTACCGGGGCCTCTCTCCATACAAACGTAGTCGACTGTTTCCTCCCTGGATAAAGTCACTAGCACAAATATTTTTGTGCCATAAAACCTATAAATGCCATAACTATGCCCCTATATTTGGTTTTTTTCATTTTTTAATTATCAGAAATTAAGATTTAAAAAACAAAAATAAAAAAACGAAACATAGGGGCATGGTTATGGCAGTTATAAGTTTATGCAACAAAAATATTTGCTCTAGTGTCATTATTCAGGGATAAAACAGTCGACTACGTTTGTATGAGAGAGCCCGCGGTACCATTTCCTCTTAAGAAGTAGGTGTGTAATAAGTAATAACCTAGTCTAATTAGGTTACCTAGTGTAGTTAGTCACTAATTTATTAGCTTTACCAACTTAAAATCAACTAGGTAGTATGGCAGAATACCTAATTAGATGGTATGTTTAGGCCATTTATGGAACCTTAATTAAACACTAAATATTTCGCAAAAAATAGAGCAAAACATTTAAAAACAGGTCATTAGATAAATATTTGCTTTAATGTCAATGTGAAAAACAATTTGTTTATTTTGTCATCAATATCAAAGTTTAAAAAAAAGTCGATTTACGGATGATAATTTTACGTGATAACGTCATAAGAAAACATTTTGGGTAGGTACATGGGTACGTTGCTATGGAGCAACGATAATATGTTGCTATGGTAACCTTGTCAATACGCTCACGTTCCCGTAACGTGAGCGTGACGTCTCACTTTTTGTGAGTGCAGTACGGTGTTCAGTCATGAAGATCAAGTAAACATTGATGGTAACCATAGCAACGATAATACGTTGCTATAGTAACCTTGTCAATAACGCTCACGTTCCCGTAACGCGTCACGTCACACTTTTTTGTGAGTGCAGTACGAACAGTACGTTCATCGATTTATAAGACGTTATCACGTTAAAAACTTTTAGTGGTCCTTATTACCCGCAGATACCTTAGGTTTAGTAAATACCCAATTCATGAAAATGTTTTTAATAGAGTTATCAAGCAACATCATAACTTATCCCCCGGTCCGTATCGCTACAAATCAATAAAATACGTATGAATTAACTACAGGAACATTATCCAAGGTCAAAATAGGTATCAACGACCTTTAGTGCTTTACTGTTGACCTGTAGAAGCTTCAATCAACTAACGGCGCCATCGATTTTACAAAAGAAAATTGCCTATGAATAGCTAGTAGCTAGCGTAGTGAAGGTAAACTTGCTAAGCTGTTACGTTTTTGTTGTTGGCTTGCCGAGGCAATAAACCATCGTAGGTTTACATCTCGGAAAAACATTCGTGAAATATAAAGTAGCTGTTGGTAACCTGCGGGTAATATGGATCACCGCTGCTACCTTAATTAAAATTTAATTATTTCGTAAAAATAGAGAAAACTTACAGAAATATATTTATGTGAGAAAACTACTTAAAAAAGATAAATATTTACGTATTGTCAATCTGAAGACAGTTATTTTGTCTCTAATATCATCCATGTTTATAAAAAATCTTTAAGTGGTCCTTATTACCCGCAGCTACTTTATGATGATTAAATAAATAAATTAGTGGGTCACATCATATTGCGCCATCTAACCCCAAGCCTTGTAGGTACTATTATATATTCTTTGGATGGAATTTTGCATAGAAAAAGTTTGGAGGGTAGCTGGGTGTCATGTATTTTATAAAAATGAATTACTTATTTTCCCTGGTCACGGCATCACGCTAGAACGGTCGGACCAATTTAGCCCATTCTTCTTTTGTTGTGTTCGTTAATGTCAGGAGAAGGATCATAAAATAAAAAAATTAAGAATGTTGCGCAGAAAAATTACTACGCGGGTGAAACCGCGGGGCGCAGCTAGTACTTAATATACATACTCCAGACCAGAAACAAATATCTGAATACTAGCTTTTGCCCACGCTTTCGTCCGCGTAAAAGTCGAAAATGAACCAAGAAATCACGTTGTCCATACAAACTTTGCCCCCTTTCTCACCCCCTTAGGAGTAAAATTTCGGAAAATCCTTTCTTATCGGATGCCTACGTCCTACAAAGAACACACCCTCCATGTTTAGTTCTCTACGATCAGCGGTTTAGGCTGTGCGTTGATCCGTCAGTCATTCAGGACAAAGATTTTTATATTATAGATCAATATTTATTTGGGGCGGGAATCGGAACCGCAACCTCCTACGTCGCAAGCAGCCGCTAACCTAAACCAAATTGTTACCTATTTAGCGCAAAAAATGAGTAATTTACCTAAATAGATAGATAGATAGATAAACACTTTATTTGTACAACACACAAAACATTGAAAATGACAAAAAAGACGAGAAAGCTTATTAACTACGAAATTGTACAAACAGGCGACCTTATCGCTTAAATAGGTACACGTTAGATGAAATCGTGCAACTAAATGCTTAGGATAAGATGATGGACCACTATAGTAGGTACGAACTATATACCGCCACACATTATAACTGTGAGAGTAAATTATAAATCAAATCTCATTAATTATATAGTCATGATCCGCTACGAAGTTGGTATATCTCCGTGGCAATTAGGTACATAAAGCAAAAACATTCATTGCACCGCGTGATCACGAGAGCGTAACGGTTCAAACAAACTGTGCCATTTTAAAATCTAAAGCTACTTTTTTAATTTAAATCAGGTTTGACTTTCTTTTACAATCATATTACACATAGTAATAATTTAAAATTAGCTTTGATCCATCAGTAAAAAACTTAAAATTATTGCATAGTACCATATCTAACTTTTTTTAATTCAAACAAACTGTGCTATTTTTAAAAGCTTTTATTTAACTGTGTGCAGTGTATGTTTTAATGTATGTTTGTTCGGGTCAAATCTTGCAACTTAATTTTCATCCGCTTCCCGGTTATTAAAAGTGTAAGCTACTTTTTTTAAATTAAAACATGGTTTTTACTTTAAACAAAGCTTACTTCCTATTATTACTTACTTATTATACAGTTTAATAATTTATACGTAACTTTGATCCATCAATAAATAAAAATAATTGTAAAATAATGATAATAAATAATAATTAAAAATATTGCAGAGTAGGTTACCTACCTACCTAACTTTTTTTTATCATATTTATGGCATCAGCAGGAAAAAATTACGTTCTGCATGGTGACCCTCCGAAACAATACCACTTTGTAATAAACATATTAACTTAATCGGTGTACCAGTAACCACGCAATGTAAGACATCATACCACAAAAACGTTGCCATTGTTTCATATGGATACGATTAATTATTACAACTGTTACCTACAGATTTAAATGCCTTTACCGAGCGAAACGAAAGTGATCTTTGGTGCAACAATACATCACTTTTACGTAATAAATAGTTACCGCAGTCTGGTACACAAAAACGTATATTTATTATGTTGTTTTCTCGCTGCAAATACCTACTTCAAGGGCTTTTGTAGACAGATAGGTAAATGAGCACTTGAGTACCAACTGAATGTCATTCTATTTTCAACCTCAACCCCAAGTTTTTATACATTTATTTGCATTATTAACGCCTAGAAGTCGTAAATTCCAGCATGTAATGTTCTTACATTTTCTTATCCGATAAATAAGAAGGCTATAAACAACACACAGTTTTCCAACAACGAACAGTTTTTCTATACCATTGCATGAAAGAAATGAATGACTAACGACTTTTCATGCATGCGTTATCGACTAAACTTAAAAACCCTTTGCTACCAATAAGGGGGAGTTTTTCATTTTTCTTTTCCGAATAGAATTGATACTTAATACATCGACGACTTCAGACATGGAAGGTTGGGGACCACACATTCTTTTGTGGTTTAAATTAGACTCGTTTAATAGCACAAAATTATAGAAGTTTTTGTATTTTGTTTTTCTTATTTTAGAGGAAATGTCACATCTTTATTTACCGTGGGGTTCGGGGGAACGATACTCCAACCGTGCTCAAGCGAGGAATCAGTTCGCCAGCACCCTCGAATTGCACAAGCAGTCGTCATACGAGTACCAGGAACCAATCCAACGCCAACGCAGTCCAAGTTTACCGCCTATACACAACGGGGAATCACTAGCTAAAGAAGAAAGAAGGAATAATACACTCAACAGAAACATTCCCAGTGCGAAAAGATTCGCTTTCTACGACGAGGATTGCGAAGGTGATACGTCTGGTTACGGAAGCGAGACCATCAACCACATGAATAGAGGGCAGATCTCGATCCACGACAGCAATAGGAACGCTGTCGTAGCGTGGCAGCAGGAAAACAAAGACGACAGGTTAGTCATAGTCATCTTGGTATTCAATAACAGTCTTCAATGACTACACATATTACTTATACAGACAATAAAAACACTTTCACGAAACTGGCGGCAGTGTTAGTTACTTAGATATCATTCAAGCGAAACGCTATACAGCTAATTCTACCTACTATTTGGAAGCGGTTCTAGATTTCTAAATACCTAATTACAAGTATCTAGTTTAAAAAATAATATTTAAGTAGGTAGTTATTAGTTTGATACTTTTATAATGTCGTCAACATAATATAGGAATAGAGTATCGAGTGGTCAGCGATCGGCCGAAAGTCCTTGGTCCGGTCGTACACCTCGTACAGCCGAAGAAGGACGCCCTAGATGGGGAGACCGAGGCGTGGCTACTGGAAGGCTATGGGAACCAACTGCTCCAACGGCAAGATTACCACAGGTATGTTAATAGGAACAGTATAGCATACATGGGTATTATACCTGACAATAACGTGCTATGTCTCTTTAGATGCCTAATCAAAACAAAGGCACACCATCATGGGTAGAACGAGGGTTGAACATGATAGAAAATACAGCGGAAGTTCTAGTCATAGACCAAAGAAGCTCAAGCAACAGTACAGGACTTGATTGTGACAGATCTTCCTGTAACGGCAGTGACGAAGGAAGGTAAGTCTACGTCACTACAAATTAATTACGAAAATGTATAATAGTTATGTATCTGCCCATTTTCAGTAGCGTTTACTCTTACAGAACATTTCTTCGAGGACAAAACGTCCCGATCGAACCTGAAATCAAAGCTCAAAGAGAAACCAAACGCTTAAAAGCTTTAGAGCTACAATCAGCAATATTGAACCAACTAGAAGACCGTGAAAAACGTCGAATAGAAGAAAGAGAACGGAAACTAAGAGAAGAAAGGTTAGAAGAACTACGTATACAGAGGCAACAGGAAGAAGATAGATTGAAACTAGAGGAAGAAAAACGGAAAAACGAGGAGAAACAATTACAAGAACAACGGAAATTAGAAGCTTTAAAAAAAGCTTTAGAGGATGCCGAAAGAACAGCAAGACAAGAAAAAGAAAAGAGATTTACGTGTCTTAAGAAACATTTAAATTCTAGCACCAGCAATGACATAAAAGTGAAAGCAGATGATAATATTTCAGAAACTATTTCCAATATGGAGCCCAGTAGCCCAACAAAAACCCATAGGACATACGATGTGCACTCTGCCAAGAGCCAAAAGAAAGATTGTAGTTCGCATCAAACGACAGAGTTTAATTCTCCCAGATCTGTAGGAGCCGGTAATTTAAATCTGTTCATTCACAGCGTGCCTCCGCTAGCTCTTACTGAAAACCAGTTTAACATTTTGCCAATCGGAATCAACAGCAATTGCGATGCTATAAATAGCCAACAAAACAACATTCAATTAGCAGTTTTGGTACCCCAAAACATAGCTAACAATCTATACAGTGTTTCGTTAAATTCTCTTAACAATATAAACGATGTTCCAGAAACTAATAAATTGCTGACACCTAAAAAGTATCGCACATTAATTATGAAAGACGCTACGACACAAACTGATCCGTACGTCTATACTACACCAGCGGCGGATAAAATTACCGAAACAGACGAAATAGAAAGGGATATTGATAAAAATTATCAAAACATCGACGAAAATGCACCCCAAGATAGTAACCACAATACTCTAAAAAAAGACAGACGTTTTCGATCGGAAGAACGTTTCAAGAAAGAGATAGAAAATCGCCCTAAGTGGGGTGTAAATCGGCCTGTAGCCCAATATAAAAAACAAAGCGAAAAAGATCCATTTTACAGTCAAAAGCGCAAGATGCGCCAAAAGTATAGGCCGCAACAACGGCAATATCTATCACAATCAAGCGAAGATAGCCGTTCTCCAAGTCCTCCGACTAGATCGGAAAAAACTATAGAAAATGGGCTAAAGCTTCGTAATTCGCTAAGCCAATCATACTGGCGAAGTAAACGATCTAATCAACAGGCGTCGAAAAATAATAATCAGCAAGCCGACGCCGGTCACAGTAGTCATATACAGGCAGAATTTAACCACATCGGACAAATAACAGCCAATGACCTCACAGAAAACAAGAAATCGCCTAAAATGTCCCCAAACAAAAGAATGACCTTGTCACAAAAATTTATCAATGACAAATACGGAAACAGGAAGTTATGGATCGACGACGTCGGTGAGAGAAATGCAAAAAATAATATATTCGACATAGACAATAGAAAGAAGATAATTGACCAAATAAACGCAGCCAAACGAGAATATTTAGAAAAAAACAATGACCAAGAAAACTTTGAACTAACAAACACATATTAGCCAAAATAATTAAACCAAAAATGACATTTATTACTAGTCATACAATAATATAAAGTAGAAAATTAGGTTACTAGGGAGATTGTTATCGACCTAATCGTTTCTAAAGAAAAGGGTCGTCGACTTTGTTGGGTCGATAACATCGAGTTGGCAAACAAAAGTAGTGTTTCACGTGTGTCTTAACTTAATTTAAGTTTTAAAAATGTCAAAAATAGATGATTTATTTGATAAAAAGAAAGATGAAGCTCCTATGCTCGATTTATCTAAAACTGTCATCAACACTGCGGAAGAATATCGAGCTGTTTTGGATAAAGTTCCCGACTTTAAGACTCGTCCCGAAAAGGTAAATCAAGTAAAAAAAATAATACGCTATAAATACTTGTTAAGGAAGTAACTTATTTCTACGAATATTTAAGGTAAAAGCAGAAGATATAAAAATTAAATCAGAGACTAAAAAAACGAAAACGCCTAGAAAAGAAGTCCGTGCTTACGAAAAATTAGGTACCCGAGGATATGAAGAGAAAAACTTCATGTTCATGGACCCTATACCCATAGAGATGAAAGGGTTGAAATTTGACGAATTATGCGCAGTGCCTATTGAGTGGAAAATGTTGACTTCCATCAGACCGAAACTTAAGGCAGACGAGGAATATTTTAACAGGTAAGTAGGTTTTGCGAAAGCATCAACAAAAACACTTTCAAATAAAGTTAGGTACTTACTCGTATTACTCGTAATTTAAGTTACTAAATTTAAATAACACCCGTCGGCGGCTGTAAGAAACAGAAGCCTAAAACAAGCATAATTCTTATATATACCTGTTAACTCTATGCCTCAACGACCCCCGACCCAAAAACGACGGGTTGTTATAAGTTTGACGTGCCTGTGTGTGCGTGTTTGCATCGTAAAGCTCCAGAACGGCTGAACCGATTTTGATTTGGTTTCTTTTGTTTGAAAGGTGAATTAGTCAGGACCGTTTTTAGCCATGTTTAATCAAAATAGTTCAGCCGTCTGAAAGTTATAGAGGATAAAAGTCGGGGATTTTTACTTAAGTTTTTTGAAATCACCTTTTTCAACTCTTTAATTTGATACATAAAAAGGAATAGCTTAAATTTTACTTTTTCACAGATTAGTAGAGCTAGGAAAATCTGAACTGAGGACACGGGCTCGGGACAAACGAGAATACGCAAAAAACAATATGATCAGAAAAACTAAAAACCGTGCCGGAGTCACCGAAACAAGAATCGTTTCTTGTGGTGAATGCGGGGAAGAATATTGTAATGGTAAGTGACAGCGAATAAGTAGAACTAAGACAATGGGGAATACTTCATTTTTTTTAAACTCGTTCCGAATCAATCTATAGATGACGCGTAAGCTGTAGTCTAGAGAATGTGGACCAAATAATTGAAGGTCCCAATTTGACACACGTCCCAATTTATCGGCCCGATCTAGGGTACCGTTCCCCAGGAGGAAAAACGGGACCCTATTAGTAAGACCTCATTGTCAGTCCGTCCGCCTGTCTGTCTGTCTGCCTGTTCGTCTGTCATCCGGTTGTATCTCATGAATCGTGAAAACTAGAGAGTTGAGCGGTGTTGGCTTAGTGGTAGATACCTCGACTTTCATTCTGAAGGTCGAGGTTTCGAATCCCGGCCGGCCGTGCACCAATGTATTTTTCTTAAGAAAAAATGTGCGCTAATTGACATTGCTCTTACAACAAGAATGCTTGCTTTTCATATTATTACAAAAAGTACCTAATGATATGAAATGGTCATGGACATCTCAAGTTTTTTATCCAGTAGTGATGTGTAAAGTGATGCTATTATGCTATCATCAATAGAGGCATAAGGAATTCGTCTTTTTTTAGGAAGTCTATTACTTAGACTTCACTATCTCTCTGTCTGTCTGTCCGTCCGTCTGTCTGTCACGAGGCTGTATCTTATGAACCGTGATAGCTAGATAGTTGGAATTTTAACATTATTTATTTCTGTTGTCGCTATAACAAAAAATAGTAAAAACAAAAAAAAATTAAGTGCGGTTCCCATACAACATGGTACGGAACCCTTCCTGCGCGAGTCCGACTCTCACTTGGCCGGGTTTTTAAGTACCTAAGTCTTATTATAAGAATGCTAATTTACATAGTCACTACATAGTATAAAACAAAATCGCTTCCCTCTGTCTGTCCCAATGTATGCTTAGATCTACAACGCTACGGATTTTGATGCAGTTTTTTTTTAATAGATAGAGTGATTCAATAGTGGTTTATATGTACCTATAATACATGCAAAATATAGCCATGAGAAGCCGGGGCGGGTCGCTAGTATAAAAAAAAGTGAAGCGCTCGGGGACTGCCGTGGTAAAGCTATTGCATCGTGCGAGCTTCGTACAGTCGCTAGTCGTACCATATACATACACGTTACGCGAACGCTCGGCCGAGCTACATGGTAGGCGGAGTGGGGGGTGTTAGGTTTTATTTACGTTACGGAATTTCTTGATTCGGTTCTTGATTGCGCTCAAAAGCTATGCAATAGCTTAAAATGCGTGTACTTACGTACGCGCATGAGAAGATAAACTTCTAGAAGTTCTAGCATCTTAAAGTTTTACTCTGAAACTTCGACCTGTTTTATTTTTTGGTTACGCAGCTGCAACATGTGACTTTTGTGTTATAGATGCGCACCCAATTTAAAATTTCCCTTTCATAATTTTTCATAACGCGCCTAAAGAAGTATAACTTCAAAAAATATTTATTTTCCCAGGTAAAATGTGCGCTATTACCAACCTAGACATGTTCGCTCGTCTGAAAGTGGAAGTGGAAACAAAGTCCAGAACTCAGACCGCACCTGCCCAGACGGGGAAGACGAGAAGGTTAAAACGTCGCGGGAAACGCAAGCCTCGCAGCAAGAGCGCTGCACCGGTCTCTAGGAAATCCACGGCTAAATCTGGAGCTAGAAGCGATTCTGAAATTTAATCTGACAATTTGAATAACAATAACATTGGCTAAGAATTACATATAGACTACCACTTATAAACAAAAAAATTTCATAAAAAAAAACACTTATTTCTAGATGGCGCCACCGCTATTTTGACCTTGTACTTTTATTTAACACTAGCTGTGCCCCGCGGTTTCACCCGCGTAAGTCCCGATCCCGTGGAAATATCGGGATTAAAAGTACCCTTTATGTTAATCTAGACCTCCAGCAATCTACATACCGAATTTCATCGCAATCGGTCCAGTAGTTTTAGCGTAAAGAAGTAACTAACATACACACACACACAAACTTTCACATTTATAATATTAGTAGAATAATATATAAAGCCTTCCATGTTTTTTTTCTAACATAAATAATATCCTACTCCTGTTAAAAAAATAGTTGAAATATTAATTTTGAACGGATAAAAAAAATCACTTCCTAAAGAAATTCTTTAGGAATCACAACGTGACCCATTTTCAAAAGTTTGCATGAGATTTGTAACAGATGGCGTTACTAAAATGCACATACGCTATTTTGTATGGGCGGTGTTTGTCTATTGCTGGTAATTATTAGTCAACTAGCTGCGCCCCGCGGTTTCACCCGCGTAAGTCCCGATCCCGTGGGAATATCGGTTATTCGATTTTTTCTCGCCTTTTAAACCTTCCCTAGACCTCCACGAACATTTCAAGACTAAGATAAGATAAATCCGTTCAGCAGTTCTCGAGTTTTAGTAAGACTAACGAACATTTCAATTCATTTTTATATATATAGACTAGCTGCGCCCCGCGGTTTCACCCGCGTTTGTCCCGATCCCGTGGGAATATCGGTTATTCGATTTTTTCTCGCCTTTTAAACCTTCCCTAGACCTCTACGAACATTTCAAGACTAAGATAAGATAAATCCGTTCAGCCGTTCTCGAGTTTTAGTGAGACTAACGAACAGCAATTCATTTTTATATATAAGATGACCATGTTGAATATATTTCAAATTAGCAGCGCTCCGTGGTTTCACTCGCGTAACTCCCGATCCCGTGAGAATATCGGGATAAAAAGTAGCCAAGTTTCATCTAAATTGGTTGAGTAGTTAACAAAAAATCTTTACTCTTCATAATATTAGTGTAGATTGAAACAGTAGGTACCTATTATTATTAGATTGTAATGTTGCTAACTTACATATTTAATTAACTTTATCTACAAACTCAATGTCACAATTTTCTTGATAATACTGTGCAATATTAGTAATTAACAAATAGTACATAAGTAGGTACATACATACCTTGTATCATATTATATACTATCTTTTTAAAGCTATACAGCACGCTATCCAAATAAAGTGTGTTAAGAAAACCCTGTCCATCTCTCTTAGTTACAATCAGTACCCGTAGTGCGAGTTTTTTCGTATATGAAACGCTTACAATAGCGTAAACGAGAAAATTGTATGGAAAGTTGAAAAATAGCGCCCCTAGCGGACGTAATGCGATGCTCTAACTTACCATTCAAGTTTTTTTGTTTACATAAACGTGATAGAAACGCTTGCTATACGAAAACACTCACACTCTGGGCTTTGGAAACAAAATTGCAGACTTGCAGAAGAATTCATAGAATTCTATTCTAAAATTGCTATTATCAGAATGTTTTAAATTCAAGCTGAACTTTAGTCATGTCCTTCAAAATAAGCTTATAACAGCAATTTAAATAATCTAGGATGGGTATGCACTTTTGTTGCCGATTGTACACCCCGGACTTTAACCAAAAAAAATGGAAAAATAAGGATTTTGAGGAAAATTACCATATTTTACCCAGGGTTTTGGGAATTTCTCAACTGTGGCAACAATATTATTTATCAATGAGCCTGCTTCCGCTTGTTTTACCTAATATAAAAATTCCTTCGATTTTCAGTAAATTAAGGTAATATTCCCGAACTTTACGTTAAAAAAATATGTATTTTTTTCCCTAATGTCCTGGGGGTACCTAGTTACCTTAGAGATTGCAGGATTTTTATTACACACTGTATAATATGTAGTGACACTCGCTAGATTAGATATGTAAGTAATTTATCAATCTTTATTAATTAAATCTCTAAAACGCAAAAAACGACTGATATTTTATAGATTTATTAAACAATTGCTTTTTATCAAGTTAATAACGTGGACTACTTGTAGCGATATAATTTGTGATTAGAAAAGTTTTTTACATTTTTGAATCTCAAATCTTTTTATATCATGTACCAATGTAGCTTTATAATAAAAGTATCCAATAATACAAATATGTGTTTATATATTTCTACCCCCGTAATTAAGAACACAGAAGGTATATTTGAAAATAGAGTTTTGAGAAATGTCAAGTTGATGTTTTTTTTTTAATAAACGAATTGTGATTTTAGATTTTTCGTTATGCATTTAGCTAGAGCCAGCTGAGCTAGTTTCACCCGCATAAGTGCCGATTCCGTCGAAATTTCGCGGATTCACTATCCGAATTTTCATCTAAATCGGTTCAGCCTTTTGACCGTGACAAGGAAAACAACAAAGGGGTCTGGACATTTAGTATGGAAGTTTCGCAGTGTTTTTTTTTTTGCGCGGTGCATTTCGAGACCCATGCCAATCGATAGAGGGCATTACAATGAACAAATATTGTCTTCACATGGAACCCCTAAAGCGTCTCGGAAACGGGATAATTAACAAAACGTGTAGTCCTTTTATTTTGAAAGTTACTATGCCGAAGTGTCCAAAGGTCTTTTGGATTTATAATATTAACTAGCTGCGCCTAGCGGTTACACCCGCGTAAGTTCCGATCCCGTGGGCATATCAAAATAAAAAATAGCCTTCCTCGATAAATGGACTATCCAACACAATTTTTTTTTTAATTCGAACCAGTAGTTCCTAACATTAACGCGTTCAAACAAACAAACTCAGTTTTATAATATTGGTATAGATTAGAATTAGGTTTTCTTTGGAATTTCTGATAGGCTTTGTTAACCCCCGTTAGGACAATAAATGGCATGCAAGCCCTTAGAGACCGAAATAAAAATAACAAATCAATATCACTCTTTATTGATTTAAAAAAATATTTATATTACACATTCATTACAATATTTATTTTTAGGGCCTCTATATAACAGTTACCAACAATATTGGCAAAGAACCGCACCTCAAGCGCAGCACATACAAGCCCTCTCACTACACTACATAATGAATATGAAGCCAAAAATATCTTTTAAATCTATTATACCTACCTACAAATATAGAATTATATTCATCTCTGAGAAACCACTAGATGATAAATTCATGTAAACATTAGGCCTAAGTACTCACAAAACTAAACGACATATCCAAATGGAACGGTATCAAATTTATAAATGATTATTAGGAGACGAACTTAAAGAAGTAACAACAAATGAGTGCTATATCAGGGATAACATTAAGCTGGGTATAGACTAGTAACACAACATCGAGCATTCATTGTTTTTAAATTTACTCGAAGCACACTTCGAACATTTACCTGTTCTCTATTCGTAAGAATGTTAAATTACATTGAGATGCTCGAGGAAATGCTTTGGTCTATACTCACCTTTATAATTAGGCAACTCCTCGTATGATTTAAGTGACTTTGCAGAAGGCATGTCCATGACTAAAGTGGTACGGTTTTTAAACACATCTTGAATGGAAGAAATTCGGAAACCAAGCAACTTGGGGACTCGATAAATAAGATTTTGATTATCACTTTCAAAGAAAAAACAGATTGAGATCAAGGTCAAAGGTCATAAGCCTACCTTCGACCCTGATCTTCTTTAAAAACAATATTCAGATAAAAGTGAGTGTGACGGTAGCCAGTCACTCAAATCATATGTGAAGCTACATAACTATTACCAAACAAAACTAGACATGCAATTAACTTTCCACGTTCCCCGATTACGTTATCACAATATTAAAAATTGCGAAAACATTACAAATAATAATAATTATCCGGGATCTTCATCGCGTATTATAAATAAAAATAAAAACGCATCGCGTAGAAAAAATAAAAATAAAAAATACGCGATCGAGACACGGAAAAATAATTACTACGAATACAATCGTGTGAGTTTAAAAAGTTTATTACAATTAATAATTAAATATAACAGACGTTTATATTAAAGTATGCAATATAGTGTAGAAATACATCGGTTTTTATATAGTCATAATCACGTCATAACGTTGTTGCTAGCATTGACTCTACATTCGATAGCTTCATGTAAACGTCAAACCGATGTCTAATACTTCCCACACAATAAATAGTAATCCGTCTCGTCCAGGGGTCGATTTTCTAACAAGACTTTTCGTTACTTTTCAGGCGTAATATATTTATATGGGCACTTGATTGGTGTCCCCAAATATCGGCATCTGCCGAGCCATACAGGAAGCGTGTTAATGTAACACGCGACTAAGTGAACTTGAGACCTGAGTTCAATGCGCTGCCAACTGAAAGTCTAAGTTTATTTCTTTACAAACACTCATTTTTATTTTGATCATCACTTCCTAAGGAAAAACAGATTGAGATCGAGGTCAAAGGTCACCTTTGACCTCGATCTTCTAACATTAATTAGTTATAAGTTAGTGTTTGTAAAGAAATTGACTTAAGACTTTGTTCAGTTGACGAATCACCAAGCAAGTGCCCATAATAATATTATAGTCTGTGTAAAAAAAATTGTCCGTCTGAAATTCGTAAACTGGACGACAGACTATAGGTATCTCATGTCAGTTATCATTAAATTATTGACTGATAAAATATAACGTTCTCACGCTTACCCTATTACAATAAATTATTTGTAAACATTTTAGAATTTTAATATGATGTTCACAGATTATCAACAACACTTGGGATTATACTTAAATCTAGATTACAAAATAGGAATCTGCAATCAAACTATAGCAGTAAGTATACATCAGCAATTTTGAACTGCGATAGGTACTTCGGATGAAAATATATGTTTTTATATTCTTAATGGATATGTTTACACTGGAAAAGAGTACCTTGAATTCTAATTTTTTTTCGTGTCAATTAAATCGTTGTCCTATTGAATCTCGACTACAATAACCTATGAGTTAGAATATAATTTCAAACTATATTTTGACACGATTGATTTGGAAATATGGGCCCAAAAATCTAAGAAATAAATTATCAAAACACTGTCCTCGGACGGAACGGAACACAAAAGTTTCTAGTGTACATTCTACGGACGAAGTAGGAAAATATGTTTTCAATTTAAAAAACTGCTTAAAAACCGGTAACATAATGTTCTATGTAGAGGCAACAGGTTCATTGCGTAATCCTATTGGTCCATTTTCAGGTATCATCACTTAATTTGTCATGGGTATTCAAATCACTGCAAACGATTGACATGCCGTGTCGACCATCATCGTCGCAGTGACGTAAGTGTTATTTACATAAATGTTAGTAGCAAATAAATTCGTAGTTTTGATAAACCACAAAAGCAAATTTAGACGAGGTAGAAATGCACACAAATGGAATGAAAGGAGACTTATTCTACAAGCACCAGAAGATTTCGAATGTCTAATGTACTGATTTTTTTTCCTTTACGACTAATGTGGTTACATCATATTCGTATTCATCGATATACATTACTACATTCTAGGAGAAAATATGTTTCTCAAAATATATTCTATGTTAAATTTAATTATCGAATCAAAACTAAAACCTAACGAGCAACGTATTGCAGATTCCCGAATACCTACTTTTAAAGTATTACAAACAAGAATCGTGAATGACTCGTACAAAAAAAAAATATTATGCATTATCCAAAACAAAATAATAAGTAAATTATTATGAAATATGTCAACGAGTTATTTATAATGTACAATAAAATATGAAACTAAAAACATGGACGTAATGTTAAAAATGAATGTGTAAGAAAGTTAGATAATAAAAACTTAATCAACAACAAACACACCCTGTAAAAGTACGACCTGGTATATTTATATTCTTGTTATCTCTTGAGTTCTGTTCAATGGTCGTAGTCGTACGGAGCGTGGTATGTATTGGCATTGAGCTAGCGACTGGGCGTGACGCCAGGCTGGACCCTGTCTTTCATACTCACCTCTCACTGGTCTTTGCGCGCTTTCTTTTTGCTCTTCTTAGACACTTTAGCGTCTGTCCAAGAGTCTAAAATATAAACAAGAACAACAATTACAAAACAGATGGTAATATGTTTAGAAAAGATTTGTATCTCTAGAGCTCTATGACTATAATTCTGTCCATTTCAGACCCATAAGTCTCTTTCCATTCCGTAGTGTGGGTCACTTTCGCCTGGGGCCGAGTTATAATTTGCCATCCTTTTGACGTGCAGGTTCAGGTTCAGGTTAGGGGCTCCGATTTTCCGCACTCAGGCATAGGTAAAATAAAAAAATAAATATTGCAGGACATTCCACACATCGCCATCTAGCCCCAAGCTAAGTACTAGACTTGTGTTATGGGTGATAGACAACGGATATATTACTTATATACTTTTCTTTTGTAAATATATACTTATAATACATAGAAACCACCAGACCACAGACAAATATCTAAGCATAAATACTTGTCTGAGGCGGGAATCGAACCCGCAACCCTGTGTTTAGCAGTCCGGCATGGTGACCATTGTGCCAACTGGGTCGTCAACTGGGTCGCAATAGGTCTGCCCATTGCGCGTGACCTTCGGCTGTTACTCTAACCCTTTTGACGTTATAAAAATAATAATAATAGCAATTTTTCACCCCTTTGATGTCATAAATATAATCATTTTGGTGTTGGTGAGAAAAAAACGTAACGATAAAAGAATTGCAGGTAGGTAAGAGATAACTTCTTGACAAAATAACTGACTGACCACCACCAGTGACTGCACAAAATATTATATAATTAAACTTTCCATTAATAACGTGAATGCAACTTTACTAGGAATATTTAACGAACTTACCACCAAGCTCATCAAAGACCGGAACTTGCTTCTCATCTTGTTTCTCAGAATCAGAGCTATCCTTTTCGGCGGGCTCAGGTTTACCCGCGTTCTTGGTCACAGCTGCCGCAGTCTGGAAAATCAGTAACGCTTTATAAAACCTATACCTATTTATTCAAGCTAAAGACTTTTTTTGAACGCACTCATATCTGGAACAAGTCAAATTTAATAAAAACTTTTTAGTGCCTAATTCTTAAGGGGAAGGTTTTGGAGTTGTATTTAACGTTTGTGAAATCGTATGGCGTTGCTAGTGTATTAGTAAAATGTATGAAATGTCAAACTTAGAATAACTACAGATCTTTTAGATAAACATAATACATATGAATGGAATTCTAGTGTTACAAGTTTTGTTTTTTGGAACGAAATTCGTTATTGCGCGTTGCGAAAGAGGGCTAGACGGAAAAAATTAAAACCAAAAGTTGTAACGACACTTGGTTTAATTACAATTCCTTCACTAATTAATAGACAGAAACTTCGTTCCATCCTGGTGTCCCTTGACACCTCTCAAGTTTTTTTTAACTGACATGATCACATAGTGATAAATAAAAATAGCTTTGGTTTCATTTCTTTCTTCTATATATATAAAAGGGAAAATCACTGACTCACTCACTCACTCACTCATCACGAAATCTCAGAACCTACAAGTGCTAGGAGTCTCAAATTTTGCATGGGGGTTCCTTTTATGACGTAGGTTCTCACTAAGACGGGATTTTGCGAAATTCAACCCCTAAAAGGAGCAAATGAGGGGGTGGAAGTTTGTATGAAGGTTTGATATTTTTTAAAGGTAGAAACTTGAAAATTAGAATTATATCTTCTTATCGTAAATAAATGATGACGTGTTTCAAGGATTTTCAATTTTCCTATTTTAAGGAGGGGAAATGGGGGGGTGAAAGTTTGTCTTTGTTTAAAGCTACAAGTGTTGAGAGAATTAATAAAGTTGCTTCCTTAGTAAATCCTACTAATATTATAAATGTGAAAGTTTGTGTGTGTGTGTGTTTGTTACTCCTTCACGGTAAAACTACTGAACCAATTGCAATGAAATTCGGTATGTAGATAGCTAGAGGCCTGGATTAACATATAGGCTACTTTTTATCCTATATTCCCACGGGATCGGGACTTACGCGGGTGAAACCGCGGGGCGCAGCTAGTATAATATACATATAGAGACTAGCTCTTGTATTTGGATAAATATTCTTCATCATACCTCAGCCTTCTTCTTGTTCTGCTTCTCCTTGTTTTCCTTTTTCTTGTTGCTCCTGAGATCTTTGACGTCAGTCAGTTCCTCGACCTCGCCGGCTTCATCGCCGCCAGCGCCGCCGGACGCAGCCTCCTGCTCACGTCGTTCCCTCTGAAATACAAATAGACAATTCCAATAATACACCAGATAATGTTATATAACTACTGATATCTGACTCATTTATTGACATATTTGCCTACTTCAATAGTTTCTGGCATCTATGTACAGTCGGCTGCATAATTTCAGCCCTCGGTAGAGTTCGAAAATTACTATTATTGGAATGTTTGCATTCTAATAATTTTTGTTTGATTAATTGATGAGTTAGAAGACTTTAAACTTCACCTAAAGCAGGTGTCTAGAATCTTGCTTGTGTTTAAAACATTCTTATAACAGCCGTTTTGGAGCTCTACGGTGGGTCTGCAATTATACAGCCGACCGTACATAAATCAATGGAATCTATTCTATAACATTGTAATATTTACCTAAATTAATACTTTAATTGTCGTTCAATAAACCACTTAAATAATGTTTTAACTATTGAAAAGTAATATCCACCATTTGCATATTTATTAGCCTCATCATCAATACAATAACTTTATCATGCACAAGCTGCGCCCCGCGGTTTCACCCGCGTAATAATTTTCTACGGAATTTTCTAATTTTTTTTCTTTCATAAGAAATTTTAAGAAAAAAAGAATAAGAATAAAAATTATAAGAAAAAAAATCTTATATTTTTCTCGCTATTCTCGAAAGTTGCGGTTAGTAACACATTAAGCGATTCATTTTTATATTAAAGATGTTACCCCAAGGATTCAATATTTTGATCATATAAAGTTTTATCAAAATCGGGATCCAGTAATCTGTCAAAAATCTTTTAATATTAGGGTAGATTAACAGCGTAACTCAGTTTCACTCCTGATTTCATAGGAATTTGTAACCTCAGACCAATGTCATCAAAATCGGTCCAGTTATTTTCAGAGCCTCATTCCACAAAAAATCTTTTCTTTCGTATCTGTATTTTATATTCAACCTTTCTCTTTATAATATATAGACAACAACAGTAGTTATTGGAATGTGAACAAGTATTAAGTAAAAGATTGATTAAGTTCAGTAGACTGGAACTCAGGTTTTTCATAACAAATTATGTAATCTTAGCCAACATCATACAAAATAATGTGGCTTAAAACATAAAGAAGAAACAAAATAATTAATCTATACTTATAATAAAGGAAGAGTAGAAAATGTGTACTTAGATGTAAATTCAAAATCTTATAGGGAAAGAAAGGATAGAAAAGTATGTAGGTAGAAAATTGAAAAAATTAAAAAAAAATCGAGTTTTAGAATAAGCTGTTTTTCTTATCTATGCTACCAAAAACTAGCTCTATTTTCTGTAAAGGTCATAGTAAACTTTACATCAAAATCTAAAGAGTAGGGCTTCCAATCTCTGTATACAGAAATCCTAGATTTTTCAATACCTCTAAATTTAAAAATGTTACGGGCCCACGTGCTTTCGTGAGCGCTGTCGCTCGCACATGGTTCAAAATTTAAACTGCTGATGTATTTAACACGGAAAAGAACACGTCTACTCAAGCTTCAACATTGCAAGATACAAAATAGTTTAGTCTTTCTTATCGATAAACGCGGGATCCGCACCAATGAAAATTCTTGATGCCGCTGATAACGAGATCACGCAATAGCATGCGGGATTGGAAGCCCTACTACAGAGTATGAATTTAATTACCAACGAAAAAAGAAGTAACGCGGTTGAAACCGCGTGGTGCAGCTACTTGATGATATTACATGTGAAATCACGTTACCACGACCTTCAGTTAAACATGAATGGTTCAAGTATTTATGCTTAGATATTTGTCTGTGGTCTGGTTGTTTCTATGTATTATAAGTATATATTTACAAAAGAAAAGTATATAAGTTGTATATCCGTTGTCTAGCTCCCATAACACAAGTCTAGTTACTTAGCTTGGGGCTAGATGGCGATGCATGAAATATTTATTTATTTTAATTACCTTAAATAGTCATAGAAGCCCTTTTAAAATCATTCTAGTTCATTGGTATATAAATAGTACCTACTTAACCTAACAATAAGCTGTTTTGTTGTCTGGTAGAGTTTGATATGTTTTAAAATTCAGAGGAGAACCCCAGCGACTCTTCATTCATTGTTCTAGCCAGGAATCTGTCCAGGAGAGTATGCAATGCTTTGACTTTCGTCGGTATTCTACGCTTCCTGCGCCACAAAGCTGAGCTTCCAGTAAGTAGATAATAGCTGGCAACCAATGGATTCACCTAGCAAAAAACTGGGCATGTCGGGGCAGTAGAGAAGCCCAACAGTGGGTGAACATAAGGTTAAGAATGATAGTGGTGTAGATAGACATACCTCATTGAGTAAGCGTTGGAACTCTTCAACCTGAGCCTTGAGCTCCCGAGCGACATCCTCATCAACATCAGGTCCAACAACGCTTACAAGTTTGATGCCTTCAGAGGGTTCCGCAGCTGGTTCCTCGGCTGGCCGAGCAGCCTCTATGTCCTTTTCTTCTTTACCCTTCTTGTTCTTCTTGGCTGGGCTTTCCTTCTTCTTCTCTTTTTCTTCTGGGGCCTTTACCTTAATAATTTGAAAACACATTCAATGCAAATATTCTAAATACCTACAGAAATGATAATATGTTAAATGTACCTACTGCGTAGTTAGCAGTCTGTGGTTTTAAATTATTATGTCAAATCAGCAATACATTATTGCTGATTTGACATAATAAATTTTCCATCAAGATTGTAGGTAAAAAGGAAACATTCTGACAAAGTATAACATGTTACAATACTAATTTACTGGAATTAACCTACAGCTTTAATAACTGAACTCATTTTTGCTCAAAAAAACTCTATCAGTCCTAACAGTGGAGACAGACAGGTTTTATTGTGTGACTTAAGGGCCTTTTTAGACTCGTACTAGACTAGTCTAAAAAGGCCCTTAAGGTGGGTTCATACGCCAATGACCTTGGTACACAGCCTACTAAATAGTTACTACCGGCACCAGTCACCTTCGTTGGTGAACATTGTTGATTGTTACGTTTTTTTTTGGTTTTTCTCGAAAAGTGCTGAGATGGAATTGTAGGTGAGATTTTTACCGACATTTTGGTGTGACTTTGAGCCAAAAAATCCCTATAGTTTTGAAGCTATACTAAAATTAAGAATTAAAACTAGCCTAGCTTTGAAATGACAAGGAATTTTCGTCTCAAATTACCCCAAAATATCTGTAAAGATCTCACCTACAATTCCATCTTAGCACTTTTGAGAAAAACTAAACACATTTGTTACAATCAACAATGTTAGTTGTAAGCGACGTGTATTTCTGGCGCGTTGCGTTTGGCAGCATAAGCAGCCTTAAGTCACAGGTGGCAAATTAACCTGAAGACAGGTGAAAATTCTGGTTCCAAATAAAGTTATTATTTTTGGTAATGTATTTCCTTAGACTTTACCTTCTTGGTGCTCTTTTTGGGCACCTCTTCCCAAAGACCATCATCAAAGTCTTCAGGTTTCTCAACTTCAGCAGCCTTCTTCTTATTTTTCTTGTCAGCAACCTCCTTCCGTATCTTAGCCTCTGTCGGTCTCTCCCTGGGTTTTGGTTTCTCTACTTTTTCCTCCTTTTTCTCCTTAGCTGGAGACTTCTTGGAGCTTTCAGATTTGACTTTCGCGTCATCGACGGTACGGTTGGGTGACGATTTCTGCAGAACAAAATTAATAATCTAATAAGAATTTAACCAACAGATAGTAAAGAGATACATTATCTTTCTGATTAATGTTCGAATCCGCCGGTTTAATTAATCTGTCTCATGCATATGCTGGCAGGTTAAAAATAAAATGAGCTCAGTCTACCAGCCCTCACAAAAGCGGGATAACATAAAAATCAGGCACTCACCTTGTCTTTCTTTTGTTTCTTTTTATTGGACGATTTCCTATCGTCTACCACCAGCGGTAGCTTATCGAACTGCGGCTGCTCCGCTGAGTGGAACCCGAAAACGAAAACTAGCGCAGCGCACAATAAAACAACAGCTACTGCGGCTGCGGTGAAAAGAAACTGTGTGTTAGACACTTGATTTAGAATCTCCATTTTCAAGTTCAATTACAAATCGTCCAAAATTAACAGTTCACATATAAAGTTATCGATAACGTTTGATAATGGAACAAATTAATTCCCAAGCAGACACGGAGACATGATGACGCGGCTGTGACGTGCCAAAAAATTGCGATTTCTTGACGTTTGGGTTGCCAGTTTTTGGAAAAAATAATAGTGTTGTGTTTGTAACTTGGATTTGTGATTAAATTCTCGTAAAAATCCATTCGCTTGATTCTGTAAAGGTACGAACATGGTACGGACGTCCAATTCTATGCTTTTCTATGCTCTACCATAGACTTAGAAAAGGTCCATCCACAAATTATTATTATTTTCATAACAGGCTTCGAAAAATAAATACCAAATGGTAGACAGAAACTTGACAGAAAGTAAAAGTTATAGTTAGTTTAGTTTCTTCAAACTATTAGTTCATGACTTGTTCACAATTCTATGTGACATTCAATTCTATCTCACATTGTTCATGATTAGTCTTCGTCGCATATACTCTATTACTCTTTGCTTCGTCGTAATGGAACGAACGTAAAATTCTATGTTATCGACTTCGACCATCATAAGTTCATAAAGATTAGATTAATCGTTAATCGGTTTTTGTTACTGTTGTGCCGGTAATTAACGTTGTTTCGTGTGTTTATAAAACTCCAACACGAGGTTTCGAATAATGTCACTGACTATCGCGAAACAAGAAGAATTACAGCTACGAAACTCATAGAGACGAAACTGGATACTTAGTTTTAGGCCAAGATAGGAAATTTTATCAATTATCAATGGGCTGAATGGGCTGTAAGCCGTTTACCTGCCCTTTTGGTGGCATAAAAAAATATTTGAGGTTATAAAATTGTTGTTGTGGTTTGGTTGAAAGTGAGGTTAGTAGAAAACACTACTAATAATATTCTTTATCTAAAAATGGGGAAAAACAACAAAAAGAAACATAAGAAGAACAAAAAGGAAACTGTAAATGAGTTTGAAGATGCTCAAAACGAGGAAAGAGACGAAGGGACGGTGGCTGAGGTAGACCCCACAAGTTTCAACCCTGAGAAAAGGCATATTGAAGACGACTCCGATAATGAAGAAGAGCCTAGAAAGAAAAAGAAGAAAAAACAAATCCTTCCTTCTGACACAGAAGATAAAAAAGGAAAAAAGTCAATAAGACAAATGAAAAGAGAAAAGCATGCCCAACGGCAAGCAGAAGTACAATTTGCAGCCAAGGACCAGCTAAAATCACAATGTTTGAGCTACCTTTCTCAGTGGAAGCACGACAGGAAAAACTGGAAATTCATGAAAGTGAAACAAGGATGGCTTTTCAGAAATAAATTCTCTTCTTCATTACTTCCAGATTCATCATGGCCAGTGTTTTTAGAATACTTCGAATCAGCTCAGGGGAACATTAAAAAACTAATGCTAGAAGACTCTAATAAAATCATAAAACAAATGGATGAATTTACAGAATCACAGAACAACCAAGACAAAAATGAAGATGAAGAGAACAAAGAAGAAACAATAATAAAACCTGATGACGTAGCTTATAAGAGAGCTAGGGATATTATACAATGTTTACACGAGTAAATTGTGGTTTTTATTTTCTTTTATTCAACTACACATTGGTAATAACAACAATAAATAAATTTCAAAAAAATAATACAATTTTAGGCTTTTAGTTGAGCCTCGCTTTCCTCAGAAGTGAATTGTTCAATCCATTTGCGTAGCTTGTCAGTATCTTGTAGACCAACGAGGCGTTCTTGCACTTTCCCGTTTTTTATAGCAATGAGGACTGGAACTGAGCTCACTTCGTAGTCAAGAGCTAAGTCGGTCTGCTCATCAATATCAACCTTGGCTAGAAGAACTTTGCCTTTGTTCTCAGAGACAATAGATTCCAGGCGCGGAGTAAGAAGCCTGCATGGGTTACACCAACTGTAAAAATAAATGTTTTTATAGCCTTGAAAATTTATCAGGCTTATCTAAACCTCAAGCCGAAAATGTAGTCGTAAATCATGACATTAAATAATAAATATGACGCAACTTACGTAGCAAAGAAGTCAACAACGACGGGAACTTTGCTGTTCATCACTTTTTCTTTGAAATCATCGGTACTTTGGATTTTTACAATATCACTTTTAGCCGAGAAAGAGCGCAGGAATGTAGAGTTTTTAATTATTTGTGGGCTTCGAAAAAAATTAGTAATGTTTTTGGCAAACATTTTGAAAAAATTGTTCGAAGCTATAGCGAGCGACAGACAAATTCGAAAGAAGAAAATGATTTTCGCTTATTTTCGGCGAAATTTTTTATTGATTTGACACTGACATAAAAAGGTGGCCAACTCGAAATATGACGAAGACCCCGTTTTTAGACAAAACTAAATAAATCGCATTTGAACGAACAAAACAAATCGCAACTTGTATGGCATGCCGAAAGCGTTTCGTTATATTATTTGCAAATGAGAACAATGGATTGTAATTGGATAAAATATGTTAATGTATATTCGTGATTGGAAGATAGATTTTACTTATGTCAATGACAGCAAAGCCGATAATTGACATCAAACTAACCTTTCTAATTTGTTGCGTGGATGTGGTCTATGAATTTCTGTAAAAATAAATAGAAAATACATGTTTTTAACTAATTATTGAACACAAGAACAATGTATTCCAGCGACGATTACAACGAGGTATATACATTTAAAACTTTTGTGTCCATATCTGTGTTGTTTTAAGCATTTTTGGTTCCTAACCTCTAGCATTCGCCTCTTTTTTATTAATTTTCCTGCTTTTCTTACAGGGAGGGTACGAATCGTACGGAGAACCTTATGAACCTCACACGGGAGATCCACAGTATGACTTGGAATACGATAGGTCGTACTACAAGATGCCCGATATGGTAAAATATGTTACCTTATTGCTCTCTCACGATACTTATTGAAAACCTTTGCAAAATTTCATATATTTGGAACCTGCAACTTAGGTTGTGTAATACAAAAAAAACCTTGTTCCTTTCCAGGTTAAAAAGTTTCTTGTTTATTTCCGTAACATGATCACGGAAGGTATGACTTATGAAATCTCCAACTTGTATGAGAACACCTTCCCAAAGTTGACCGATCAGTATTTTGAGAATACTTCATGGCCAGAGGAGAATGAAGTGGCTCCGATTGTTGACAATGATCCAGTAAGTATGCAAGTTTAAGCCTAAGTCAGAGGCAAGACAACTTGATTTTAAAAGTATTTGAGGGTGCATTTAATGTTCACATGTCTGCCTTATGTGTACTTGGGTACTTGATAACAATAACTGAACTCCATTTGTCATAAATAACATTACAATATCATTCCGACTGCATTTCCATTACAAAAAATACCCTCAAAGTCAACTTTTGGTATTCTCAAAAATATTTTTTGTAATGGGAGTGATATTGCAATGTTATTTACGAGAAATTAACTGTAAACTGCGATGTAATTAACTGAGAATAATAACTGGCCTTCAGGTTTTATATTAACACACTTGAATAACTTCCAGGTATTCATGATCTTATACAAAGAGTTGTATTTCCGCGATATCTACGCCCGAGTACCCGGAGGTCCCAAACCCGAGCAACGTTTCCATTCTTTCTACAACTACTGTGACCTATTCAACTATATCCTGTCGGCTGAGACACCTGTCCCTCTGGAACTGCCTGACCAATGGCTTTGGGAACTCATTGATGAGTTTGTCTATCAATTCCAGTCTTTTGCTCAGTACAGGTAATTTTTTACTTTTGAATTACAAATTGTGTCTTTGAAACAAAGGTGGTAATAACAAACAAATAAGAATCGTTCTTAGCTGTGAAAGTTATAAACTGTGTCGCAGTGAGAAGGTTCTCCTATTATATTTATGTATTTTTTATCTATACTAATATCATAAAGCTGAAGAGTTTATTTGTTTGAACGAGCTAATCTCAGGAACTACTGGTTCGAATTGTTTTTTTTTGTGTTAGATAGTCCATTTATCGAGAAAGGCATTATCATCGTAAAATTCATTTTATCAATACACAGCTAAATCTGCTGGGTTTAAAATTTTTGGTAATTGCCACAATATTAAGAGCTATGTGTCAAGGTGGAAACAGTTAAATTGTATTACAGGGTATGCCCTGTAATACAATTTAAGATCACAAAGGAAGTAAAGGTGACCTATGGGTCACCTTTACTTCCTTTGTGATCTTACCAAACCTCCCAAAACGCAAATACATTGTCATACCACAATTCTGCCTCAACCTACTTTTATATTATGTTTTATTACTGCTTATTAGGTCACGCACCTCAAAGCTTAGCCCTGCCGAGATTGAAGCATTGAACACCGAGAACAAGGCTTGGAATGTGCTCTGCATTCTGAACGTACTCCACTCACTAGTGGACAAGTCAAACATCAAGCGTCAACTCGAGGTTTGTTATATAAATCACAATTTCAGTTGTCCTTGACGTTTTTTTTCTTTGGTAGAGTTGATATAACATTTGATGGCGACTCCGAAGTCTGAAGTATAGCGTTAGGCCACACTAACATTTTAGGAGCACACTCGGCCTCTGTGTCGCTGTCGCCGCTAACTTCAGATCTATTTGATAAATTTATATTATCTGTATTTTTTAATAATATTTGTTCTTGTTGTTTAAGGTGTACGCTGCTGGCGGTGACCCAGACTCTGTCGCTGGTGAATTTGGGCGGCACTCGCTCTACAAGATGTTGGGATATTTCTCCCTAGTCGGCCTTTTGCGCTTGCATTCCCTGCTTGGTGATTATTACCAGGCTATTAAGGTAAAGATTATTATTTAAACTAAACAAATGGACAAGAGGGTGATCCTTTTTTATCAATAAAAAAAAAGAACACCCCATGAGTTTCTTATGCCTTCTTCTTATTAGTGGGCGTGTTCCGAAGGCACACAGCCTAACTTAGTTTATAAGACTATTCAAAGTGAACCCATACAATTGTATGATTCCAAATACTTAATTAAAAATTTGGGCTTTTGAATTTACCTAAAAACTCTGGCGTTGTAGTTTAATGGACTAACTTAACTGACTTAATTCCCAGGTACTGGAAAACATTGAACTGCATAAGAAATCCCAATACTCCCACGTGCCAGCATGTCAAATATCGACTTCTTACTACGTTGGCTTCGCCTACATGATGATGAGGCGCTACGCCGACGCCATTCGCACACTCTCCTCAGCCCTGCTGTACATGCAGCGCACCAAGCAGCTGTTCTCCACTCGATCATATCAGAACGATCAGATCAACAAACAGACTGAACAGATGTATCATCTGTTAGCCATCTGCTTGGTTTTGCACCCGCAATGCGTTGACGAGTCTATTCAGCAGGTTTGTAAGATGCCTATAACTTATTTCTAAGTGATTATTTTATTTATTGTCAAGGCACAAGGGATTAAGCCCTTGACATTTTTACGGAAATTTTGTGTAAAGGATGCTTGAATCTTTAGGATCCTTCTTAAAGATTCAAGCATCCTCTACCTATAATGACCTATATCTCACTTTTTATTTTGAATGTTTTTATTGCCCTTATAATATAATCATGGGGTGTCGTGATTCCATTTGAGGCATTCGCTAAGAAAATTGGCTATATTTATAAAGTGTTTTCGGTAACTATTGCATGTTGTAAGTAATTAAGTATGTTGGTACTTGGTTAGGTTTAGGGACATGGTTAAGGTGATTGCTGAGCGTAAGTGGTGATGGGCTGGACATATTGCATGAATGAGCAATGAAAGGTGGACTCGAAGGCTACTAGAGTGGCGCCCGCGAGCACATACTAGGCCGCGCGGTATCACCAATGAGATGGAAAAGCAAAGGCTGAGATAGATAGATAGAGAGATTGCAACTTTAAGACTTATTTTTTACTTTGTGTGTGCTCACTGCTTATGATATTTCTCAACCAGGTGCTCCGTGAAAAGAACTACCACGAGAAGATGTTCAAGATGCAGTACGGCGACCTCGGCGAGTTCGAGAGTTGTTTCACGTTTGCGTGCCCCAAGTTCCTCTCGCCGTGTCCGCCCCCCATCGAGCCCGGCTCCAACTACGCAAGAGACGCTGTCAAACACCAGACACAAGTGTTTATGGATGAGGTGAATACTCAACTTTATCATTTTTCTAATAAAAATTAGATGCGTTTCGCGACGCAAAGACCTTTGACTATCTGCAGCGCAATGGTACCTTTATTATCAAATGTTTTGCGACATCAATCCGCTATCATTTGACGAATTTCGTTATCATAAAAAGTAGCCCTAATGAATCAATGGATCCTCATACCAAGTTTCATCAGAATCGGTCCAGTAGTTTCGGCGCCTTTTTAATGCAAACAAACAAACAATCAAATCTTTCCCTTTTTTAATATTAGTATCGATAAATCAAATATTCATTTTAATCATCTCATATGCACAAATGTGGAAGGGCGTGTCTTAGTTATGTCTATAATTTTTTAATTTATGACAGGTTCGTCAACAAAAGATGTTGCCAACAATCCGCTCCTACCTGAAGCTCTACACGACCCTCCCACTGGCCAAGTTGGCCGCGTTCATGTCGGCAGCCCGCGGCGGTGATCGTGATGCTGCTCGCGAGCACGCGGCGCTCGCTATCCACCTGCTGTGTTTCAAGCATAAGATGAAGAATGTTGTATGGACGAAGGGACCGAGTGGGCTCGATGGCAAGTTCCAGAGTGGCTCTGAGGTAAGCAAGAGATAACAAACTACATTACTTTTTCCATGACGCCAATACATTGTGCATTGTACAGTGTGTTTCATTTTAGTATTCCGTACCTCAAAAGGTAAAAAAGGAACCCTTATAAGATCACTCTCTTGTCTGTCTGTCTATCCGTGTGTCACCACCGATTTTTATTTACGAACAGTCGAAATGAAACCTCAAGCAAAGTTAGTAAGCTTACTACACTGGAAAGCACACTCGCACCCACAGAACTTTGCTTGAGGTTTCATTTCGACTGTTTGTAAATAAAAATCGGTGGTGACACACAGATAGACAGACAGACAAGAGAGTGATCTTATAAGGGTTCCTTTTTTTTAAGAAAATGTAAATGGGTAGCTACCCATTTATATTTTCTTGTGCGTTTCTAGGCCAGGACGTCTTTCCTTTTTATAAAATAAAAAAATTATTTAATTGCATGTTTTTAGTCATGAGTAAGTTACATAGTTGTTATGACGCGTGACTTTTTATTTTATCGTACTAAAATGCGCACGCGCCGGTACTTATTAGCTATTCAGCGTTTAAAAGTAGAAAATAAATAATGAGTTTTATTTGTTTCAGCTCGATTTCTACATCGACAATGATATGATCCACATCGCCGACACTAAAGTGGCTCATCGCTACGGAGATTTCTTCATCCGTAAACTTCTCAAGTTTGAAGAGCTCAACCGCAAACTTCATCATATTAAAATCTAAGTACATTGTGTGCTATTCTACAAGCAGTCGCAAACATCTATGTATATTTAACATAATTATTGTCCGAAAAACTTATATAGGCTGTGAGTAAAAATTAAAGAAACAAAATAACTTGATTGATAGTGGCGACGCTTTGGTCTAGATAAGTTTATCGGGCTCTATTAAATGTATTATCCGACTTTTACATAAAATAAAATATACAATGTATGTCATCTTTTTATTTTATTTGCATATAAAACTATACTGGAGGCGCATAGCGTATAAACTTCCTTTGTCTCTTATAAAACTTTCTAGGCTCTTTGATTTCAATATTTTGTCTCTGCACAGTTTCAGGGTATGTGCTTGTGAATTGTGACCATGGATGTTCAGGTTTTAACACTTCATCTATGTTCATTTCTTTCAGCCAATTGTTATAAGCCATTTTGAATATTTGAAATGCATTTTTAAAAGTATCATTAGGATTATTCTGAAAAAAAAAAAATATTTTTTTCGTTAATTTAACAACTTTATGTAATTAGTAACAAAGTCAATAAATCCAATAAAAACATTACCTTCTTATTAACAATATCAATACACTTTTCATTAAATGCCTCTAAATGTTTGAGGAATACATGATTGATTTGAATGTTCTCCGCTTTGACCAGATTCATTATGTAAAGAACATAGCCAAAGTTTGAGGTTGCTGTTCCTTGTCTCAATAGAGTCCCTAAAATTTCAATGTTTACTCTGCAAAACACAAAAAAAATATTAAATTGTGTTCATGATCCTACCAATCAATACCATTTCATTGTCTTTATGAAATGCCAAATTTTTGCATGACAGTGTCTACGTTTGTGACCACTTCACACAAGAACTGAACTAACGGATTAACTCAAAGCCTACTTAGTATATCGATCTTCCCACATGATCAGGAAGCTGTGGGGTGTAGCTAATATATACTTATATAGAGAGGATAAATTATAAAAATTAGCCTACTTTAATTGTTCTTCCTTCATTTGATTTAAAAGACTTTCAGCATCTGTCTTAGTTTTGCAAGCCATTGCCAAAACTCCATAAGTCATGATATTGGGCTCTATCTGCAGTTTCTTTTTCAGTGGGTAGCGTTTCTTTCGCGTTTTATTTTCCTTTTTAATCAGCTCTTTAACTTCCTGAAAAATATATAAGATATAGCATAGATATTGAGTAATAATATGGTATATTTTTAGGGTTCTGTACCTCAAAAGGTAATAAAAGGAACCCATATAAGATCACTCTCTTGTCCATCTGTCTGTCTGTCCATGTTCCGATTTTCTCAGAAACGGTTAGTCTTAACAAGTTGAAATTTATACCAAATACTGAGGTCTATTATAAAAATACTTACAAATGCACCATCATAGTCTAGTCGTAAACATCTTTTCTTAATAAGCATATTATAGAAATCTATATCAACTTTTACATCTAGCTTTTTTATTGTATCAAGTAGTTTGTTCTCAGCATCTCTTGTATCTTCAAGTAACGGTAGCATCTGCGTGAATGTCTTTGCAACCGGTTTGACTGAGTATTCTTCCATTTCTCTAAGGAAATCTTCTTGACCACCGACTACGGCAAATTTATCTTGTACTGTCCTCACTTCTTGAAGTGCTTGTACTTCATGCATTTGTAAATGTGTTGACAGCAAATTTGGTACATTTCTTGATGTCTTCTCTAGAATCTTGGGCCTTTCTACTATTTGCATAGAAATATTATCTGTGACAGTTAGTTGATTGGATTCCGCTAGTGAAGTTTCATTTTTGTTATTATCTGTAGATTCGTTTACAGTGTTTTGTAATTCAGAAGTATCTTGCTTTAATAATTCAGTATTTTTTTCAGTTTTTTCAATCAATGTTGTCTTAGATTCAATTTGCAACATTTTTTGCGGTCCACTCAAACATACTTGTTCTTGGATTACACCTAACATCTCTAAAATATCATCTTTAGAACCTATATTGCAATCTTTCACACATTTAAGCATTAGATTGAAGGAATAGATATTTGGTTTCTCTCTCATTTTCAGCATTTTCCTCCAAACAATCAAAGCATGTCTTAGACCATTCTCTTTGTCTGATATACAAGCTTGAAGCAAGTGATTGAATGTATGAACTCTAATTTTTATTTTCTTTTCTTTCATTTCATCAGCAATCTGAAAGGCTGTAGGTAAGTCACCACAACGACCAAAAGTTTTGATCATAACATTGTAATTTGTCAAGTTCGGTTCAATACCTTTTTCAATCATAAGTTCTCTTAAATGTTTTGCTTTTTTCAGACCATCATTAAGCCATGGACTGTTACAACACGCTTCAAACAGACAAGTGTAGGTGTCTCCAGTTGGTTTTAACCCACGTTTCTTCATATCGTTGAATAATTTGAAAGCTTTTTTGGTGTATCCTACATCAGCACATGCTCCAATGAGAATATTGTAAATGTAGTTTTCAGGTTTTACTTTATCTTCTTGTAGCATTCTTACCTCTAGCACGTTTAACGCTTCTTTAAGCCTTTTGTATTTAAGATATTGTTTGATTATGTCTGAATACTGTTTTATAGTCAGTTTTTGGTCAGCCATAGGTTTAACCTTCATGTGTTTCTCTTCTTCAATGTCTCCTTCATCATCTAACATCACACGATCTCTATTAATATTTCTGGATAACGTACCGAAATTATCAGGATCTTCGTAATAAACTACATTGTTTTCTGTTCTGTATTCTTTGGTTCTATCAACTTTTACATGTTCATGAAATGTAACTGAGGTGGAGTAAAGAGATTGACGAAATGTATTGGCACTTCTGATAGATCGCATTAGCTTTATACATCGTAAGGCCATTTTTAATATTAATTTCTGTAACAACAAAATTCACAACATTTCTTCAGGAAACGAGTCGGGAAAAATCGGCTAGGCCTATTTCTACGCAGGCAGCTAGCAAAGAGGATTTAAAATACTAGTAGGTGTTTTTTTTAATTTTATTTTTTTTTATTTAAAAATTATGGCTTCGAATAGTGTGCATAAAGCCAGTGTCGAGTTACTATTTTCATTATAAATTATTTATGATTTTCACAAATCAGGCTCAGAGTGTCTCATAGTCAAAGTCGTCATAGTCCCTCAAGTCGGGGGCTATTGTAAAGGGCGGCTACCACACCAAAGCCTTGAAGCAGAAGATGAGCAGGAGAATTGGGTGAGGCAGCACGAAAGTCTATGTTGGATACTGATTTTCATTTGGCAGCACGAAAAGCCGATGTTCGACACTGGTTTTCATTTTCACTACATTTGCGCACTGTCACGAAATTAAATTAAAAACTTACCACCGGAATTATCTCGATTATTCACAAAGTCTTGTAAACATAAAAATCAGCGCGCTATGTTGCTCTCGCATTCCCGCCAAAAATCCTTCACACCTGTTTCACACAGAGACACAGAGTTGTGCATGTGTTGTGTACTAACAGTCATAGACAAGGCGGTTGCTAGGGAAAAATTCGATTGTTTTGGCTAATTCTACGCAGCAAAATTTGATTGGTTTCAGCTTTCTTCCTTAGCAACCAATCAAAATTTGCTGCGTGAACTTTTCCACCAATCAGAGATCGAAGTTCAATTTTAAAATCGATAGGGTAACAACTTCAATGTCCTTCCCCGATAGGGTAAAAACTTCAAATATTTTGCTGCGTGAAAATAGCTCCTTCGGGAAGAATCAACCAAAATATAACCTCAAAACATTTGTGACAGAACGTTTTTTACCGTCAAAATTACAGGTTTATCAGTGTCAATTTGGTTTATTACTGTTACTGTCAAAGATACTAGATCGTATTTTTAGTATTACTAGTATTGTACGTTTTGTACATTCTTTGAGTCTATAAAACCGTCTCGGGTACACTCCCTGTTTTGAATTGGTTTGCTTTCTTCCCTGCAGACTTTCATTTTACGATGACGGCTAGTAAAAAAATCCAAGAACATTATAATTCAACACCTTACTTGTTATTTTTAAACAAATCAGTGTCCCTTTTCTCGTAAAACCTTTCTACCTCCATGCGTTAAGTTTAGGACTGCTTAAAAATTGTAACTAAACGTGGTCTTTGATTGTGGCAACACTGTACACCGTACATAACCTCAAAAAATCAGCACGGTACTATTAGTGAGATATTTGATTATATTCAAAAGAAAATACTTTAGATAAACACCATCATGTCTGATGAAAACGAAGAACAAATGGAAGCTAGCTCCTCTGAAAGTGACGATGAAGAAATGGCGGAAGGAGACGAAGGAACGAACGCAGAAGATGAAACTCCGAAAACCTACCTTCCTGGGCAGCCTTTGAAAGAAGACGAGCAATTGGTGTGTGACCAGTCGGCCTACATAATGCTGCATTCAGCTCAGACTGGTGCCCCGTGTCTCAGCTTCGATATTATAACGGATAACCTAGGAAACGATAGACAGGATTTTCCTATGACTGCGTATCTTGTTGCTGGCACACAAGCATCCAGCGCTCATCTAAACAAGTAAGTACTGAAAAAAAGACCATTTAGAACAATGGTGGCCAACCTTTTCAACAGCAAGACCAAAATTTTGAAATACAATTTCACACTGAAAAATATTTCCTCTTATAATATTGTAGTATAATATTATATGTAACATGGATAATAATATGATCATTTTCATTGTGATATATGGTATTTTCATTTACAGTCTGCTAGTAATCAAAATGTCAAACCTCCACCCTACTACAAAGGAAGAAGAAGAATCTGATGAAGAAGATGATGATGAGGAAGATGAAGAAGAAGATGAAGAGAAGAAACCACAGATGACATTCTCATTTATAAAACACCAAGGATGTGTAAATAGAATAAGGGTATGTAGAATATTATCTATACTATTTTAATTTAGAAGAAAAGATTTGATTGTTTGTTTGCATTGAATAGGCTCAGAAACTAAAAGACCGATTTTGATGAAACTTGATATGATGATACATTAATTCATTAGGATGTTATGTTAAAGCAAACAAACAAACTCTTCAGCTTTATAATATTAAAGATAATTATTATTGTATGTATGTATGTATGCATACGGGCTTTTTTCCGCAACTAGACTCTTTTTAATTGGGTCCTTTTTGCGTGAGGATGGAGTAGGCTTGCCCAGCACCTACTACCCTCTCAGCTTAGTCGACCATGTCCAGAGGTGAGAACTTATCAATACTTCTGGAGCCAACTAAGCTGCGGGTTTCACCGTGAGAGCAATGTCAATTAGCGCACATAAATTTTTCTTAAGAAAAATACATTGGTGCACGGCCGGCTGGGATTCGAACCCATAACCTTCAGAATGAAAGTCGGGGTATCTACCACTAAGCCAACACCGCTCTGATAATTATTATTAATTATTTGCTATATGGCAACACTACACCTGAGACTTTCATGTCACAATCATGGCACTTGTGGCAACACTGAATTATCAAATTCAAAATACATATTAAAAATCAAGATATCAAGCTCAATTAATTTTAGTAATCTTACACAGGCATTTACTTTTACAAGTAATTTTTATTTTGTAACAGACAACAAACTTCAAAAACTCCGTGCTAGCAGCAAGCTGGTCAGAACTCGGCCGAGTAGACATTTGGAACATAACACAGCAGTTGCAAGCTGTAGACGATCCTGCTTTACTTGAGAGGTACAATCTTGACTCTGTCAATAACCCTACACGACCAGTCTACTCTTTTAATGGACACCAGCAGGAAGGATTCGGCATTGATTGGTGCCCTACTGAACCTGGGGTAAGTGATTTAGTTTTAAACTAAAATTTGAGATGGTTTTGGAACGAAGTTCCTTATCGCGGGTTGGCGAGTGGACCTAGCCGAGAAAAAATGGTACGTACTTGTTACGAAAACATGAAACGAAAAACCGGTAAAGGAACTCATCTCCCACACATCCGCGTGTGTGTATATGTATACACACACACATTAATGAAAAAAATAAATCAAAAACAAGGTAAAGGGACTTCGTTTCAAACGCGTGTCCCGCGACACATTAATTATAATTATTTATTAATAACAGAGTTCAAAAAAGGAGGAGGTACTCAATTGGTCGCGTATATATATATAATTTTTTATGTATGTTCGCCGATTACTCGAAAACGCCTGTATCGATTTGGAAAATTCTTTTTTATATTCAAGTTTTAGACTTAGGTCAATATAGTTATCATACAAGTTCTTGCTATTTACAAGTGCGCTCAGCCTTTGTTTGTAGTTGTAATCGTAAATACACATGTTCGTTAGTGTGTGTACCCGACAGAGTGGGCAGTAGCAAGCGACACATACAGATTGGTCACTTACACAAACAAAGGCCCAGTGCACTCGTGAATTGCAAGAACTTGTAATCATTTGCTATTATTTAAGCCATGTACAGTCAGCAAAAGACTGAGGGTACTTGTACTTGTAGACAGGCTGTTTTCCGCCATTGGACCCTTTTTAATTGGGTCCTTTTTGCGTGAGGATGGAGTAGGCTTGCCCAGCACCTACTACCCTCTCAGCTTAGTCGACCATGTCCAGAGTAGAGAACTTGTCAATACTTCTGGAGCCAATTAAGCCGCGGGTTTCATCACGATGTTTTCCTTCACCGTAAGAGCAATGTCAATTAGCGCACATAAATTTTTCTTAAGAAAAATACATTGGTGCACGGCCGGCCGGGATTCGAACCCACGACCTTCAGAATGAAAGTCGAGGTATCTACCACTAAGCCAACACCGCTCTAAGACTAACACGTGCATATTTTAAACTTTTTATTTTTTAAATAACGGTTCAGTTATTGTTAATTATTATGCTTGATATCTCTAAAGCTTTTAAAGTGTTAGTTATTTCACGCAGAATAACCAAAAAATATTGAATCGTATTAAAAATAATTAAAACTTTATAATATGCACCTGTTACCCTCAGTCCTTTGCTGACTGTACTAGGCACTACAGCATCCTGAATAGTAGTGGCATGGACAAACGAAACAATTGCTGGTGATATATAAATCATCTAGACTAGGTTGAAAGACCAGTATTATTATCTTTATACACTGAAAATATCTCTTGACATCAGAGTTTGTAGTGTTTGTGCCATCCTTTTTTTAATAGACCCATTCACATATTACAGTAATGACTTACGGCTCAGAAACGTGGTCTTTTACTATGGGCCTCATAAGAAAGCTCAGGGTCGCACAGCATTCTATGGAGAGGGCTATGCTCCATGGTTCAATACAAGATTGAATCAGAAATGAGGAGATTCGTAGGCGAACTAAAGTTACCGATATAGTAAGTTGAAGTGGCAATGGGCGGGGTATGTAGCTCGTAGAACTGAGACCACGTACCGGAACGCGCAGCGCGGGACGGCCTCCGACTAGATGGACGGACGACTTAATTAAGATCGCTGGAAGTCGTTGGACGCAAAGAGCATGCGACCGATCGCTCTGGAAGTCTTTGGGGGAGGCCTAGGTTCAGCAGTGGACGTCCTGTGGCTGATATGTTGATTCACATATTAATTTTCAGGTGCTAGCAACTGGAGATTGTAGAAGAGACATTCATATATGGAAACCTAATCAGGCAGGAACTTGGGATGTAGACCAGCGACCACTTGTGGGACACACTGGTTCAGTTGAAGATATACAATGGTCTCCAAATGAAAGGTAAATAAAAAACCTTACATTCACAGGGTAAAAAAGCTCAAGTTCAAATGTACGTTAGATTACTCTGAGAAACTGCTTTATTAACACGCTTTTATTAGCTTCACCTGTATGTTTGTATGCATGTTTGTAACCGACTCCTTTGAGCTCGATTTTGTACAACTTTGAACGATCAGATTTAATTCAAACTTTGCACACCTATCAAAGACCGATGACAATGCAATAATTCGATTAAAAAATCCGATTATCCCAATTAGATTCGCCAGGATTCATTAATTCCTTTCCGCATCCTTTGCATGCGAGTAAGAGAGATAGAGCTAGTGCGCGAACTACGCATGCGTGCAGCTCCACAGTTACTCTTTGGTAGGGTTGCCATCCGTGAGTTTCCCCAGATATGTCCTAGTTTAGAGGGCGTCCGGGGACCGTCCGGGCGCGGCTTCATTTGTAGTCCGGGTAAAACCGGGGCATTTGAGACCCTGACTGCTGGGACATAAAAAACTAATAAATAATAGTTTAAAAACTAAAAAAAACACGCTTTTATGGAAAACCCAACTAAAAAATTGAACTAAAAAATGAAAAATAAATAATAGTTTAAAAAAACTAAAAAAAACACGCTTTTATAAAAAATCCAACTAAAAAAACAGAAAATAAAATTTAATAAATTTGGATTAAGAATAGTGTAAATAAAAAATAAATGTACACTATTGTAAAAAAGCGTGGGGTGCATAGTGTCAATAGTTATAAACATTTGATTGAAAGATGAGTAGAAGGATCATTACTTTGATAATATCATAAAAAGAACTTTAAATGCACCCCACGTTTTTTTACAATAATGTACATAATTTTTTATTTACACTATTCTTAATTCAAATTTATTAAATTTTATTTTCTGTTATTCAGTTGGATTTTTTATAAAAGCGTGTTTTTTTTTGTTTTTTTAAACTATTATATAGGAGAATATCTGATTACATTATTCCTCGATTCATAAATAAATTATCCGCGGAACTACGGAATAGTTAACAACCCGCGGCAGGCGTTAACACCGTCTGCGTCGGTCCGACCAAGAGTCGAAGCATTAATGTGTGTACAACTTGCCTGGCCCGCAGACTCTGGCGGGGCTGATCTTAGGTCGCACAATGGACCTGCGCGGCGCACTGCCTTTTAGGTTTAAAGCAAAACATTTTTTTTTTGCAGAAATGTATTAGCAACATGTTCAGTTGACAAAACCATAAGGATATGGGACACGAGAGCAGCCCCAAATAAAGCTTGCATGTTGACTGCAGAAAATGCACATGAAAGTGATATCAATGTTTTATCATGGAATGGCAAGGAACCTTTCATTGCTAGTGGTAAATATCAATTTACACCATTCGACTTTTTAAAATGTTTAGTTACTGAATTTTACATATTTATGCCCAAATTTTTTAAGCTCCTATATTCAACCCAGTTGGCACAATGGTCACCATGCCGGACTGCCACACACAAGGTTGCGGGCTCGATTCCCGCCTCAGATAAGTATTTATGCTTAGATATTTATCTGTGGTCTGGTTGTTTCTATGTATTATAAGTATATATATTTACAAAAGAAAGGTATATAAATAGTATATCTAGCACCCATAACACAACTTAGCTTGGGACTAGATGGCGATGTGTGGAATGTCTTAAGATAAAACTCAATTTAGTAATTTCAGCTTTTTGGTAAATTAATTTTAGTTCTCGTAGTTGGATATGTGTCATTTCATTACCTATTTTCCTTAATTTTCCAAGGTGGTGACGACGGCTTCCTTCACATTTGGGACCTAAGACAGTTTACAAATAGTACTCCAGTGGCCACATTCAAACACCACACAGCTCCAGTAACTTCAGTCGAATGGCATTGGACAGAGCCAAGCGTTTTGGCGTCGGCCGGTGAAGATAACCAGGTGGCTCTGTGGGACCTGGCTGTGGAAAGGGATGATGAGGAAGTTGTTGATGATGAATTGAAGGTGATTAATAAAAAAAAGGGCGCGTGTACGCACGTTAGAAGTTATACGTCTGTCTGTCTGCCTAATAATTATTTTGCGGGCAGCTTCACCTGCTACTTTAGTGTTACAGTGATGCGCGCGCATCTTAAAATTTCACTCTCGCTGCTTCGACCTGGTTTATTTTTGAGATACGCATTTGCAACATGTGACTTTCGTGCTACAGATGCGCGCGCCTTTTAAAGTTTTACTCTCATCATTTTTTCATAACGCGCCTAAAGAAGTATAACTTCAAAATGACTTAGCCAAGTATGTAAAAACTTCGGCTGGCAGGTTTCTTAGTTGAGTGGCGTTGCAGTAGTACATAAGAATGCCAATTCGAATCCTACTGAGTCAAATTATTACATAGTGTCAGTCTTGGTTATCAATCTACACAATGGGGAAAGATTTTTTGTTTGTAAAAAATAGGCTCCGAAACTACTGGACCGATTTTGATTAAACTTAGTATGAGGATACATTGGGAGTAAAATAGGCTACTTTTTATTACAAGCTTTTATTTAACTTGCACTGTCCGTATGTAGTGGTCCGTCTAAATCTGCAAACTAATTTTCGATTATTTTTATCACGATATTCCCACGGTATTGGGTCTTACTAATAAACATATTTAGTTTGAAATACTTTAAAAATATTACCAAACTGCCTAAATACTACTACTAAATACAGTGTTGTAATTGTTCCAGAACTTGCCGCCACAACTTCTATTCATCCATCAAGGACAGACAGACATCAAAGAGTTGCACTGGCACAAACAAATACCCGGTGTCATTGTAACAACAGCACATACAGGATTCAACATATTCAAAACTATTAGCGTATGAAATAAAAATCTAAAATTAAAAAAAAATATTTTTTATTTCTTCTCTATAATTAATAACATGATTTATAATTAACACATAACAATAGGCTATTAAAATCAATCACAGCTTCATTTTGTGTGGACCATTGCTAAGTTTACAAGATGCCGAATGGTGGGCCTTCCATGCGGGCAATTCTGAAAAGAAACAACAGAAATATATCATCTGTGAAAATTTCAAATCCCCAAAAAAAAAGCTATCATGGTTCATGAGATACAGCCTGGTGACAGACCTGACAGACAGAGAGACGGCCAGCGAATTCTTAGTAGGTAATAGGGTCCCGTTTTAAACCTTTGCTTATGGAACCCTAATAGTCAATTAAATAGACTGATTATCCATACAAATAGGCACTGATTGGTACAAGAATTTAAATGTATAACTGTGATGAAATTTTAAGGAATGTTTTTTATTTTAAACCTACCCATGGTTTATCAATTTCAGCCATATGATCCACAAGTTTCCTCATGTCGGCTTTGCTCAGAGCTGTGCCGATCATGACAGACTTTCTGCACGCTCGCGACGCGAACATTGCTCTTACGCGACTTGGACGGCAGTACTCCGAGGGAGATTCCTGTAAAATATTGCACAAATTGATTAACTGGTTTATGCATAAGTAGGTACAATGCACTATCACTATTGTGTTCAGGTTTGAGAATGTAAAAAACAGACCCTGCATTTTTAGGTCTCAAGTGCACCAACAGGTACAAAATTGAAAATAGCATAGTGGCTTTGCTATTATTTTCAGGGGATTTAGAGAAGCAATGAAACATCTGCTCGTTCTATTAGCTGTATGAAGAAAGTTGTCAACTTACTCTTAACATAAATAAAAGTTCTTCAATATCTTCTTTACCAAATATCCAATTCTTAGACATGGGCAGAGTAAGCAGCTTCACTCTTTTAGTGGGTAAAGCATTTTCATCTATTTCAAATGTGAATCCATTCTTTTTGAAGACATCCAGATTGTCTATTAGTATCTGCTCATTTACGCCGGTTAATTCTAGTTGTTGGGGTCTACAACATAATTAAAAAAAACTATTAAAAAACATAAGTAATTAAACACTTTGGGCCTGCGGTTTGACTAACGGTTTTAACTCACAATCTTGTGGAAATATTGGGACAAAGTAGCTTGTGTACTTTCAGTGTCACCTCAAAACTATTTGGCCATAAACTTTCCCATTTATATTATTAGTGTGGATTTACTTACATTACTAATTTTTGACTAGTAAGTTCAGTAGTTTTCTGTAAAGTTTCAAAATTATAAATCTCATCAGTTGCATGTTGATCAATAATAAAAAGATCGTCTTCCAACTTCGTTATAATAAATCCCAAATTAAACTGCCCTATCACTTTCATATCTTTGAAAGATTCTTTCGATATTTCTCTACTCAATTCTTCTTCACATTTCTTATTGAAAACTGGGTTTATCTCAGATTTAAATTTTACTTTTGTAGGTGCTGTTTTATCTTTATTGACTTGATAAATATTTGTTAAAGCTCTAACATGTTCCATAGATGTTTTCAAAGTTATTGTTTTTCTGTGGTTCTTCCCTAAATCTTCTTTGTCAGTGATTACATCAGATTTTTTCGTTTGTTTTTCTTTAGGAGATGTTGTTTCAACTTTTGCACTGACACCTTTTGTTTTACAATTATATGTGTGTGTTTTCAGATGCACTACCTCAGACAGATCTCTTATCTGTGTCTGTGGAAGATTATCAGTTGCTTCTAAGTAAACTATTTCTCTTTTATCCTTAAACTTAGCAGATTCAGGTATTTCTTCAGAGTCATTGTCATGTATTTCTTCTGAGTTATTTTCATGTATTTTTTCTGAGTAATGTTCTTCTGTAAAACTATCTTCAGTGGAATCTATAATATCATCGTAAGACATAAGAAGTATCTTATTACAATCAGTGCTTTCTGAGTCTCTTGGTTCACTATCACTTTCGTTGATTTTAGGCCTTGATTTAGCTCTTTCATATGTTCCTATTTCATGTTCACCATCTTGATTTGTATCTGTATTTCTTTTAACTGTCTTTGATGAAACATAATCTAACATTGTAGTAGATTTTCTCTTCAACTCTTGTACCTTATCTTCTTTAGATTTGGACTTATTAAATTTTTGAAGAAAAGAATTAAAAATTCTAGGCTGGTCTAATTCTGGCTCCACTGTGTTTATCTCTTGACTTTGATAAGGACTTTCTAGTTTCAAAGTCCTTGGTACACTTTCAAAAAGTTTCAGTAGAGAATTCTTTAGAACATCCAATATTATCTTTTCTTTAGTCATAAATATTTTTCTCTTATCAGGAGTCACATTGACGTCAACTGCTGTTCTTTCAACATTCACATTGAGGAATACAAAAGGATATTGATTTGGGTTGTATTGTCTGTATATTTCATTGATAATTTTAATAACTTTTGTTGGTTCACAAGGTCTATTGTTGACATAGAAAAATTGTCTGTCTGTGGAAGAACGGCCACTTCCATGGGCACAGGATGAGATGAAGCCAGTGAATTCAATAGGAGTTGACATATTTTTATATCCTTTAGATTTCTCTGGTTTCTGTACTTCTTGAGAATCTGGGATGACAGTATCATTTGAATCTTCAGACAAATCAATTACAACATCTGGTAACTCTTCACTATCTATAATTTGTTCAACATTTTCAGCTAAACCTCGAAAAATATTATCTTTGATATTCGATACAATTTCTGGCTTTATTTCTAGAATACTTTGCAATTGTTTAACGCCAAAAACACAGGATATATTGTCTTTGTATGATGTGGAACCTTGAGTTGCGACCACTAATAATTTTGCATTGGAACTAGTTTGATTACTGCATGTTATTCTAGAAATATCATAAAACCATAGTTACAACAGTTCAAAAATAATGTTAATAATCAATAGAATTCTACTTACTTTACTCCTAAAGATATTAAACAATAGGCATACAATAGTTGAGTCATTTTATTGAACTCCCTCTTGGCATTTTTGTGGAACTCCTTCTGCCTCACAGGTAACGAATGGAATAAATTTGTTAAACTAACAGTAGTTCCAACTTGACGGGAACATGGAGTCTTTTTAGTTATGTTACCTTTAATATCATACTCAATTTTGGTTGCTGAAAATAAAAAGAAAGAGACTTAGGGGCTAGTATACTCGTACTGTAGATGTAAAATGTGGTTCTACTTTAACAGCCTCTGCAAAACTATGCTAGGCTTTTTACGAGGGCCTCTGCTTCCTAAGAACTACCTTTGTAAAGTAGAATTTATTTAGTTCTACCTTAAATATGTACTAGAACCTTAAGGGTGAAATATAACCTTAGTTTACTATAGATGTAATTTAGTAAATCTATACTGATATTATAAAGCTAATTTCAGGAACTGCTGGTTCGAATTAAAAAATCCTTTTATGTTGGACTAGCTGCGCCCCGCGGTTTCACCCACGTAAGTCCCGATCCCGTAGGAATATCGGGATAAAAAGTAGCCTATGTGTTCATCCAGGTCTCCAGCTATCTAGATACCGAGTTTCATCGCAATCGGTCCAGTACTTTTTGCGTAAGAAACATACATACACGCACACACACATACACACACAATCTTTCACATTTATAATATTAGTAGGATAGTCCATTTGTCGAGGAAGGCTATAGGCTATTTTATATTTCGATATTCCCACGGGATTGGGAGTTATGCGGGTGAAACCGCTGAGCGCTGCTAGTTATAAATATTTGTGTTATATATTCACCATATTTAGAAGTTGTATGTCTGGTAGTAATAGTCATATTGGCAAGTGCACATAGTGAGCTGAGCGCTTCACCTCTGAAGCCAAAACTTGTAACTCCAAGCAAATCTGAGTAGTCACTCAATTTTGAAGTATGGTATTTTAATGCTGAAATTTACAAATATTTTTATTTTGAGTAAGAACTAAGTACAAGATTATGCAAGTGTGTATATTTTCAAAGATTTAATACATATTATCAGGCCAATGAAATTCAAACTTTTCAATCATGCCCCGATTACACTTGGGGCTGAATTTAATATGCAAGAAATGTCGAATTCCCAAAATCAAGTTTCATGGCAAAGATAAAAGGATTTTGGCTTTGTCCCAGTAGTTCGGTTGCAAGTTGTTTGTCCTAGTAGTTAGGTTGGGGGAGACAACCAAACTGTTGAGGCTATTTTGTCCCAGTAGTTCTGTTGGAAAAAAATCAATGTATTTTTAAATCTTATTTTTGTATAATAGCAAAGATTAGGTAAGTACTTGCTAATATTTTATGTGATCTACACAGGTGAAACCTTAAAAGGCAGGTAGTACAATTTAATTTAAATTTAAAATGGAAAGTGAAACTTACTCAAAGCTGAAAAATTATCCTCTGTAACTCCAGAACCATTATCTGATACTTCTATTAAATCTATGCCATAGTTTTTAAGTCTAATCTCAATGTTAGTAGCGCCTGCATCGAGAGAGTTCTCAACCAGTTCCTTTACAGCAATCGCAAGGCTTAACACTACCTGAAAAAGTTAACCATCAATAAATATTTTAGTACAACTACCATTTTATTATTTTTTTTAGCTAGGTTTGGTTTTGATTATTATTATTTCTAGACTGTGTACGGTAACAATTCAAAACATGGAATTCAGGAACTGGTTGTAATGATTGACTATTATTGTGATAAGTAAGCATTTCCTGAGTCACATTTTTTCTGATTTAATTAAATCTTACCTGTCCAGAGCAAATTTTGTGAACCGTATCAACATTGATGGGTTTTATACAATGACTGTTTTCGATTTTCATATATAACGTATCCATAATTTATATTTAGTAAATATTTGTAACAAACACCAGTATTTTCACATAATTAGGTATTTAAAATAATTGTTTGTTTTGATTAGTAACAATAATAATTCGCGCGCCAAGCGTGATTCAAGTGTTGCTAGAAGATGAACTAGAAAAAAGAACTTTTACTGTACATACTTTTAAAATTAGTTATTACTTAGTGAAGACTAAATGTGAAATGGTTTGATAAAAATGAAAAATTAGGTCCAGGGGCTTCTAGGGAAATTCGTTTTAGAACTCACGTTCGTTTATGCCTTCGATTAAATTCGGTTTAAAGTTGAATCTTTGATTATGCCACCAAGAATAAGCGTCTTTGGAAAAAAAACCTGAAAGAAATGGAAAAAAATATATTTCTGGCAATACTGTTTTTGAAATAAAATGACATTGATGGACAAATAAAAAGGACACTGACTGCATTCTAAATGCTAATATTTAGTCTAAAATGTCTGCTCTAACCCCTTTGTTTCTACTGGATCTAGGAAAAAATGAATTTACTTCCATGTCGAAGCGCGTATGGCAGACTTTATTGTAAATCAAGTCGAAATCTTTAGAAGAAAATGTCATGTCATTTTAACTGTCAATAGTGCCAATGTCAAAATACATTTGTTGTGCTCTGCGAAGCAAAGAGGATTTAAAATACTACTGCGAAGGAAGAATTTTCTAGTTTCCACATTTTTCTAAATTCATTTTCTTCGATTGCGGAAATTTCATATATTGAATTTGTGTAAAAGCAGAATTGTTATATATTTGCGAATGAAATCATTTTGACAATATGTCGCTAAATACAGCTCATGCCGATCACGGAGTGTTGATACACGCAGGAGAATGGTGAGTCATCTTGTTGTTTTAACGATTGATTATCATATAGAATTTTCTACGTAGTTCTGTTTGATCAACTACATTATCTACTATCCAAAAAAAGGAAAATACCTTATGGCTAAACAACTATTGACAAATTGATGCTTTCCTTTTCACAGTTGACATGATGATAAAAACAAATACCATTTTTTTGCATTGCATCATATTATGCAAGATATGAGTGCCGAGTTTAACATACTTTACAGTTTATGTTTGTCAATTAACGTCGTCGACGACCTCTGTGGCCCGGGTGATTACCCGCCTGCGACGTAGAACGTTGCGGGTTCGATTCCTGCCTTAAATGAAGTACCTATCTATGTGCAGATTTTTTTTTTTCTGGTCTGGGTGTCTGTTTGTATATAAAGTATATATTAACGAAGAATAGTATATAAGTATTCTATCCATTATGTGTCACCCAAAACACAAGCTTAGTTGCTTAGCTTAGCACTGTGTGAATTGTCCCACAATATTTATTATTTAAAACACGATGCTTAAAACATTAATATTGTAAAACTTTCTGTAGTTAAAACACATTTTTACCTCATTTCAGTATAATCCTATTCTCTGATAATGTGACAGTTGAATTCTACGGCAATGAAGCCTCAGAGTTGAGAGGTTCAAAAGTGGGTAGGATGTATCTAACAACACACAGGATGATCTACAACTCGAAAAACCCATCTGACCCGATGAGGTCATTCAGTTTCCCGTTCATTGCATTACAAGATGTAAGTAGATAATAGACCTATTCTAATTAGTCATGTTTTTGAAGCTTATTCTTAGCAATCTTACTGAGTTCTACAGTTTTATGGCATACTAGCTGCGTCCCGCGGTTTCACCCGCTTAAGTCCCGATTCCATGGGAATTCTGGGATAATAAAATAGCATATGAAACTCATGCCCGAATACTGATACTTATCATAAATGGCTATTAACTTGACGTTTAAGTGTATGCTTCAATAGGAAAGGAGCGTCTTAAATATTTAGGGGATTCTTAAATATTTGAGAGATGTTCTGGCATCATATTCCCTAAAACTTTGCAAAATTTCATCCAAATCGGACCACTGGTTTCTGTGATTACCTCTACAACCTCACAAACTCACACACTTTACCTCTTTACAGTATTAGTAAAGATAAAGTAGCTTCTATGTGTTATTCTGAAAGTGTTATTTTGGCTAGTGCATCATATGAATCTCACTAGACATTTTAAGAAAAATATGTTGTAACAAATGTACTCACTCACAAATCATATTCATAAAAGGCATACTTAATACTAAAAGCTTGGGTGTCAAAATGTATTTGACCTCATATCACCTGATGGGAAGCGCAGACCCATCGTATCGAGTTCGACATATTGGATTTTTTAAATTCTAATAAGATTAATGTAATTAATTCATGAGTTGAAAGATTTACTTAAGCAAGACCTTAGACATTGTACCTGTACTGTACCTATTCACTCTAGACCTGAAGAGTCCAAGGTTGTAATTTTGGAAGAACAGTGTTCCACTTCTTAGCAGTGCATACAAGAAAGGTGGATTTGTAAAACTTTGACGCTAAATTCAAGCTAATGAGGCTTTTACTTTCAATATCTTATGTTCATATAGGTGATGGTGGAACAACCAATGTTCTCCGCCAATTTAATTAAGGGAAAAGTAAGGGCTCAACCGAATGGTAACTTTGTTGGCGAAGTCAAATTCAAGCTGACATTCAAGACTGGTGGAGCCATTGAGTTTGGACAAGCTATGTTAAAAGCTGCACATCTTGGTAAGAAAACATTATACTCAGACACTTCAAAATCTTATGTTATGAGAGTTATGAAAATCCTGGTGTTATCAAAAGTCCTTTTTACAACATTGTGGACCTTCATAGTGCGGTGGATGCAGAAGGTTGGTGGTTCGATTTCCGCCTCAAACAGATAATCCCTATATATATAAAATTCTCGTGTAGCTGTGTTAGTTACCTACCTCCACCTAAATAGATGAACCGATTTGTATGAATTTTTTGCGTTAGGTCTGAGAATCGATCAACATTTATTTTAAAAAAATACTTTATTTTTTACATTTTTTTTGTAAATGGCAAAACTATGTTTTTATTGTAATTGGCAAAACTATGTTTGCCGGGACAGCTAGTTATGTATATTTGTTTCTGGTCTACGTGTTTTATGTATGTTTGAAAAGTATGTATTTAAAAAACTATATACTGAAGTTACAAGCTTAGTGCTTGGCTTGGGACTAGATTGTGCTGTGTGAAGTGTTCTACAATATTTATTTATTTTAATTGATGGATTTTAGTTTTCTTTTCCAACATTTTTGTACTTACCATAATTTTGTCTGTTAGCACACTGCAATCATTACTATTCAAATATGACTTATCAGTTGAACAATCTTTATCTTATAACTTGTTTAATGTGATAATTTTGCTAACTTATTTTCCTTATTCATCATAATTAGGTGAATTAGGTGAATAAGGACCATAATTTTTATCAAAAATACTGTCAAAATTATACAGTGGCCTTCATTAACTTGTCAAATATTTTCTAGACCCAGTAAAACTTGATGTAGACATTCGTTTAAAAATAATATGATGCTGGACATCGCACACAGCGCCATCTAGCCCCAATCTAAGCAACTAGACGTGTGTTATGGTGATAGAATACTAAATAGAATTCTGACATACGTTTTTTCCGTAAATATATACATTTAAATGTATATCCATACTTACTAATATTATAAAGAGGAAAGATTCGATTGTTTGTTTGAATTTAATAGGCTCCGAAACTACTTAACCAATTCTGATGAAACTTGGTACTAGGATACATTCATTCATCGGGAGTGACATAGGCTACTTTTATCCCGATATTTCACGGGATCAGGAGTTACGCGGGTGAAACCGCCTAGCGCTTCTTATCTACACATATAAAATGCTTTGTCCTGACTGACTGGCGGATCAACGCACAGCCTAAACGGCTGATCGTAGAGACCTGAAACTTGGAGGGTGCGTTCTTTGTATATCGTAGGCGTATAAGAAAGGATTTTCCAAAATTCTACCTTTTAGGGGGTGAAAAAGGGGGACAAAATTGTATGGGACAACATGGTCCAATCCAATTAGAACTATTTTCGAATTCTACGCAGAAGAAGTTGCGGGCAAAAGCTAGTATACTATACAGAAACAGCCAGACCACAACGAAAATCTAAACTAAAATATTTATTCGATGATGAGAGAATCGACCCGCAACCTTATGCGTCGCAGGTAGATGTTCGCTCACTGCGCCACTGAGGTCAACGAGTAGATGTTAAATGTTTATGTTTTAAATTAAATGTTTCGTTTAGCATCGAGGCACATGTCCCCCAACGCTCCGCCACCGGCGTACACGCCGCCGACTGGTCCATGGTACGCGGCACCGCCCCCGGCGTACGCACCGCCTGCTCAAGGCTACTATGGATGGGTTCCACCTTACGCTGTAAGTACATAAGTTATTTGTAAAAGGCAGCTTGTTAATACGTAAAAATATTACAGAAAAAGAACATGACTAATTCTTTTTTGTAGTGGATTCTCACTAATCTAGGTATACTAATGTTATAGGTTTTTTTTTACATGGGCCTTCAGGGTATGTCGTAAACTATAAGAGATAGCGAAAAATGCTAAAAGGAGTTGAGTGCCCGATTTAGAAACTAAAACTCCCGACTACCCGGGACAACAGATGCCTCCCGGATATCCGGGCGGTTTCGCGCCACCAGGAGCCCCGGCTGGAATGTCATCTAGTGGTCCTCACCACTAGAATGAATCAACAACACCACCACTATGAATATTGAACCATCTAATAATTGCAGTTTTAGAATTCTATTGTGGGTCTGCAATTCTGATGCCGACTGTATACGGCGCTTGCAAGTTGCAACAGCTAGCGTCGATATTTAGAGCTCTACATAATAAAAACATTAAATACTTTCTTTTAACTTTCAGACATTCCCAGACCAGCCACCACCAAATTCCGTGTTTGTATCGAACAACCCTCCACCTTACCCCGGAGTAACAGGCGTCACCTACCCTCCAGGCCCCGCGTTCTCAGGTGCCGGAGCCCCGAGCCCCACAGGTGGGAGCTTCGCCCCGCCGCCGCCCGGGTACCCGGGCAATGCGTCCGCTCCCGGCTACCCGGGACAACAGATGCCTCCCGGATATCCGGGCGGTTTCGCGCCACCAGGAGCCCCGGCTGGAATGTCATCTAGTGGTGAGGGTTATTCTAAATTCAATTTGGATAATCTTACAAAACATGTTGGCCGGTCAAAACTTGCAAGGGGTCAGTAGCGAAAGTCCGCCAATGAGCGGGCGTACCCTACTATTTCCATGATGAATTTCCATTGATGGAAATACTGGGACAGGTTCTCCCACTATTTCCATGGGAGTTTTTTTTTTTATTGTTTTTATTAAATTCTCGATATCTCTTTAGAATTTAATTTATCAGTAACGGCCGTCATAAATATTAAAGTGGAAACAGATTCTCAAATAACACAAATGCCTTTTTTGCCAAATAATGGGATAAAATTTGGAAAAAAAAACGATTTTCCCACTTTTTCAATTTTGTATTTCCATGGAAATAGTGGGATACACCCCAATAAGCGCATTCTTCGCTGCAACTTCAGACCAGTCAAATTATGTTGGGCGTATTGTTATTTAAAAATTCTAAAATATTTGTAAACAATACCTAAAATACTAAATTTTAAAATTTGAGTACAGGAAATCTCAAGCCGAGGCTCCTATGTGAGTAAAAGAAAAGGCTTTGTAATTTTTTTTGCCTTACATTTTGTTTAGTTTCATCATGATTTATTTAGATTTCTTTTTTAATTTAGATACATATAGAATTGCGATTTGAAGTTGCTTTGTATGTATATTATCATTTTTTCAGTATTTAACTTGTAAATTGAATGTATTTTGTAAGTCGCAGTAGAATAAATAAACATTTACAGATGCTAAAGCGGCGGAGGCTGCGCAAAGTGCGTATTACGACCCTAACAAGCCACAGACGGCGTATGTACCGCCACCTTACAACGTAAGTTACTTATATCTATATCTAGCTGCGCTCCGCGGTTTCACCCGCGTAAGTCCAGATTCCGCGGAAATATCAAAATGACAAATAGCCTAAAGTCTTCTTCGATAAATATACTATCCAACACAAAAATAATTTTTCAATTCGAATCACTAGTTTCTGAGATTAGCGCGTTCAAACAAACAAACTCATCAGCTTTATAATATTAGTATAGATATAAAATGCTTTGTCCTGACTGACGGATCAACGCACAGCCTAAACCGCTGATCGACCTGAAACTTGGAGGGTGTGTTGTTTGTATGACGTAGGCATCCGATAAGAAAGGATTTTCCGAAAATGTACCCCTTAGTTAGGAGGTGAAAAAGGGGGGCAAAGTTTCCTTGGCGATTGGAAAACGTGATTTTTGGTCCATTCTCGACTTTTACGCGGACGAAGAAGCAGGCAAACGCTAGTATAGGTATAATAATGCTGTACTTTAACTTAGAGGTTACTTAGAAGTAATTTACAAGTTATAGTTGTAACTTATATATGGTTGTTAATAGATGCATTACAAATATTGATTAATGTACTATACTGTCGCACTCAGCAAACGCTACTTAACGGATCGTTTTCAAACAAATCAATTAACTAATGATCTTAATCATGGTTCTGAGTGTGACAGCGTAGTGACAGCCACACAGAAATAACTTAGCGAAAAATTAGTAAGTAAATCAATGTATCTTGCTTTGGTATTGGCAAGTAAGTAAGTAAGTAAGGCATTTTTCTTTAGAAGAAAAACGTGACAAAACATTGATTAACTAGTTATCTACTGAGCACCGTTTGTGAGAGCAGCAGTGTTTTATTTTTACTACTACAATGATATTATAAAGATAAAATATTAGATTTTTTGTAACTACTAGATCGACTGTGATTCACTAGCTGCGTCCCGCGGTTTCATCCGCGTAAGTCCCGATCCTGTGGGAATATCAGGATAAAAATTAGCCTATGAGTTAATTCTGGTCTCTAGCCATCTACTGACCAATCGTTTCATCGCATTCGGTCCAGTAGTTTTTGCGTGAAGGAGTAACAAACATACATACTAACACACGAACTTAGTAGGATAGTAGTAGGATCTAATCCTTGAAAAAAGCCAAATATAATAAATTAAATCCATCAGTTCAAATGATACTCCACTCGCCATGGGCCACATAATCAATCATAGTAGGTTCTATGTCTATGTGGCCCGCCCGCGTTGCACGCGTGCTATGCCACATAGACACAGAAAAAGGACAGACAGAATAGAAACACTAAAATATTTTTTTTAGGATATGTATTAGGTTCTGACAAAAGTTGTAGTACAAATATTGGTTGTTAAGGTGCACAGAAGTAGCCCTCAACGGCTTGCTAGTATAGTTACCATTAACCCTGATTTTTCGTTGTGGTGTTTTCAGGATCAGCCCCCGACTTATCAGGAATCCACATCCAAGAAGCAAAACTGAAGCACTGTCCGCACTTCCACCCACCTTTCACTGTAACTGATCCCAAACCAGTCTAGAGGGTAGTATATATGTTACTGCGAAGTGAACTGTGAGTTATTATTTTTACTGTGTATTAAATTCTTGTATTGTTGAAACATATTTTTAATAAAGGTGGGTATACACAAGAGCGTTTACTAGTAACAGAACATCAAACATTCGCAGGATTCCTCTTCAAAAGGAACCCTTATAAGATCACTCTCTTGTCCGTCTGTGTATCTGTCCGAGTGTCACCATCGATTTTCTCAAGAACGGGTGGGCCTAGCAAGTTGAAATTTATACCAGATAAGGTTTATAGTCTCTAATTGGTATAAAAATCAAGGTTCTGGGTCAACACGATAAAAAGGCACACATAAAATTAAATTTATTATTGTGAGCGGAGATTAAACATTAATTCTAAACAAGCGGAGATTAAACATTAATTCTAGACTAACCCGCAAGAGTTAATTTGAAACTGAGCGCACTATGTAGTACACAACGCTCTCATTTTTTTTGTCCTCTTACCCCCCCCCCCCCCTATACCTGCAGCGCCCACAAGGGAGCATTATCGCCCACTTTGGGAAAGGCTGGTCTAGTCTATAGTCACCTTAATACATACATACATTTAGACGAGTAGTCAACGTTATGAGTGAGTGACGAAGTATTAAATTACTAATTGTCCTCTAAGTAACGCTTCTAAGTGCGTGTCTAACTTGCAATTCACAATTTTATGAACATTCCTATTAATTTGAAAAAATATTTAATAATTCGATAAAAATCAACCTCTGCGGCGCAGAAGGGCAGAAGGTTGCGAGTTCAATTCCCGCCTTAAACAAAATAATAATAATATAATAATATAATTTATTCATAAATGTGTACAACATCAGTTTTTTACAATGCTTCACTTAACAGTAAACTTAAACTTAATCTTAATAGTACTTAGTTATTTTACTGTGTATGGTTGTACATTTGCTCATAATATTGTTTACTTACTACTCCTAAGCTAAGCAGAGCTTGTGTTATAGGAGTTAGTAGTTGCTCTCGGTTTGATTTATTTAAGACAACCCAAATTATAGGTTATTTATTTCAGTGGGTTCACAAGAAAATTCACAAATAATGTGTAAGTGTGTTTAACATAGGTACATTATTGTAGGATACTTAATTTGTTATAAATTTAAATATTTGAATAAATAAGTCGGAAAAGGATATGTTAACAAATAAATAAATAAATATATAAATATATAAACAAATGAAAAGAGAATATTGTTGAGTGGTTCTGATTACATAGTAAGATAGGGTTTCATATATCTATCTCCAATAACTTCTCAGTCTGATTGTAGTCGAGCGTTAGTAGCCACTTCAGCAATATATTTTTCACCTCATATCTATTTAAATTATAGATCGATAACAACCTATTTGCATTGCAAATATGTACATATGTACAAGTATTTGTTTCTGGTCTAGGTGTTTCTATATATTTATATAAATAAATAAGTATTGTATTCGTTGTCTGGCCACCATAACACAAGCCTATAGTCGCTTAGCTTGAGGCTATATGGCGCTGTGTGATATTTATCATAAAAAATATTTATAATATAGTCGTCAGTGACTAATAAAAACTGCCTAAAGATATTTTTACAACAAAGTATTTATGAAAATATACGTTAAATTCGTCAAAAATTGTTCTTTTAATTTATTCTCACTTTCTAAGTTGAATTTTGTTATTTGTTTATTGATCTAAGGAGTGTTGAATATAATTGGTATTTAATTTTTGAAAATTTAACAATCGTATCTTCATCATTCGATATTTTCGACATACAATGATCAGTGGTCATTATCATTCTATATTTCTAATCCATTGCCAGAATTGTATTATTATTTCATACATCACACGTTTTAAAGAAAAAATATATATATATAAATGTTTTTTTGCGATATTAAAATGTTTTTTTCTCCCTCTCTAAATATAAAAGTTTTTAAGGCTTATAAGAGAAACGTAATAGTATTATTTTATTTTAGTACAATAAAAAATAAACATTGCGAGTTTAAGTAATTTTTTATTGCACTGAGAACGAAGTAATTGCACATAAATCAAACATTATCATAAATGCATCTCGATTATTTGAATTTGATAATTTGTATTTAATATTTGTTTAATTAACACATTTTCTTCAATTATTTATTGTAATATATTGTACTTTAGTACCTAATAAAGTAAACTTCAACCATCTTGACCCACGAAGTATTTAAAACGCATAAAACAGAGCGCGCACTATTCCCTCCTGCCTGCTTCAATGTGTTTTTTTACTTCGCGGGTCGTTGGACTTTGTGAATACCATATAGGTACAATTAATTGTCTGTTCCACACCTTGTTTTTCATTTGAACAGATAACTTGCATTCCTTGTCACCAATTTTACAGATTTGTACTTTTTGGCTTCATTACAAATATCTTGTACCTATATATTTGTACGAAAGCTATGCCAGACGGACTACAACTAGCAAATCTGTGTAGACAGTTGTTGCCCGATTTAACTTTGAATGATTTTTGTCGAAGGGCCGCCGCTGTTGTCTACCGTGTAGCCACTTGTTGGCAACCAATGACAGTATCTATGTGTCCCTGCGTGTGTGCGTGCACGCACGTCTATTTGTGCGCTGCCGAAAGATATGATCAAAATAAAATCAATAAGTTACGTATGTCGTTAAAAATTCAATATCCTATTTTAATTGACTCAGAATTATTTTCGTCAATAGCACACAAACTATTTGATATAATATAGAGAGTGAGGGAGCTATTTGTGTGATTATTTCGGTTCACGAGCTAAAATCACACGAAAGTTGGGAGCTTCGTTGCCAACCGGCCCTCCAAACAAATCACCTCTGCATATTTGCTTGTTGAAGACCATCTACCACTCTACATGCTTTAAGATTATTAAGGCAAGTGGTGAAATAGACAATAAATAGCCTAGTAATCATCTTTGAATCTATGTGATAAAATCTAGCTTAGAATTTGTTGACCATTGTATCAATACGCTTAATAAAGCTTATAATGTTATATCCAAAGGTTGTATGATTTTATTATAAACACGTTTCACCCCGCGGCATTACCCACGCTTATAGTCCCGAAAACAATCGTACAGTGGCAGTGGTGCTCGCTAGAACACAACTGGCTGCTGTAGATGTAGTTGATTACTCTAGAACATGTACTACGACATTTCCAGAAAATTTCGCTATCCAACAGTAAAACCAGATTTCCATATGATCGTATTTTTTATAAGACATAGAGAAACAATAAATGCTTGAAGGTAACAGACGAAAAAACAGAGACGTGAATAATCTTGTTCCACTGCTGTTTCTAAGACGTTTCAGATTTTGAGGTTTCGTACCCAAAGGCTAAAAACGGTACCCTTTTACTAAGACTCCACTGTGTTTGTCACCTGGATGTATCTCATATAGCTAGACAGTTGAAATGTTCACAGGTGATGTATTTCTGTTGCCAACAAATACTTAAAACAGAATATAAACCGGAAACATTTATGCGCGAATCTGACTCGCACTTGGCCGGTTTTTTTATTTACTATGCAAGTACTTAAAGACTTTTTTTTCTATGTTCCTTTATTATAAGTTAAATAAATAAGTAATAGCACAGAAGTTTAGTCATGTGGAATAAGACTTTATATTAATTTTAAGCATATCTAGAAATCTCCAAAATTTTGCACCATGGCGAGATTTGAACTCATGATTCTCCCGCTTACCATGAGGGTGCAGACGAATATACCCCTGAAGCTATATTATTCCTATATTTAATAGGTAAATTACTATACGTTGGAACCTTCTAATATTAGTCATATTTGCTTGTACATAGTGCATAGGTATTAGAAAATATTTTTAAAGAAAGCCAAAACTATAAACAAAGTTTAAAACTTTTTTTCCTATGTAGGCAACCTAAACTCCTTCTTAGGTTGAGGCACAAATGGAACTGCTGCTCTTGAAGTAAATTATGAAAGAACATTGTACGTCAATCAATGTTGAAAAAAGAAGATCAAAATGTAAAATCCAAGTGTCAAAACAATGAATCCAATAATCCAATAAAAATACAATAAAACAAAATTATACCGAAATGATAGCATAAAAAGAAATATATATTTTTCAAGCATCAAATAGTATGGGTATGTTATTATTGTAGTTTTATTTTTGTCGTGTTTTTGTAGACACCAAGTTTGACAGCTTTGTACAAAGAAGCCTGTAGATTGTAATAAGAAGCCACTCTTCAAAAATCGTCTGCCACTCATTCAATTAAATTATTATCGCGTCTCATACAAAAGTTCAATAGCGAGTGCAGCTATTCTCATATCCAACGATATCGAAACTTAACGTGCTATTTACCTACTTAGCTAATCGCGTGACAGGCATTGAACTTTTGTACAAAGTTGTGGGTGCATATAAATGAGGTGGTGAACTAAGGCCCGGTAAGCTCCAATATATTGCATTTTTATTATGTTCATTTAACTCAGTTATCGATCTTAGTTCCCCGCCTTTTCGAAATTAAAAAATCGAATCTAAAAGTAATATTTTTCTTTTGACTAGAGTAAAAATTGAAGCCGGAGCGGATCGGGTATATACCACCAGCAGTAATTATGTCATGTTGTAGTAGCACGAACAAGTATAGTGAGTATCATTAACGCATCTTATGACTTAAATTAACGATTGTTGACATCTAGTTTTAAGATATTTAGGTAGGTATATGTTTAAAACTTTGCGACTTTAAGCGCGCGCGGTCCTTATGTGCACCTACTTTCAGTGTTGGGGAATTAACTGTTGTAAGTAAGTCGATTTAATTTAATTGAATTGCTAAGAATGAGTGGCAGAGTAGTTTGGCTTCTATATTTTTGATTCTATTTTGTAGTTATGTTTGTAATTTGATATATTTTCTTTATTTTTAGATTAAAACAAGCACCATGCCTCCAAAGAATGCATATAGCCGGACGCACATGCCAAGGCACCCGCCGTGCGTGCCTTCAGCATCGTGCCAGCCCGTCCGATGCCACCCCGCGCCCCCAGTCTGTAAGCGTCCGGAAAAATGCCTCAGAAGGTCCACCTACAAGAAAATAAAGCCATGTCAAAGCGCTGTATCTATTATGTCATCGAGATCGCGCTCGTCCTGCTCTCCTAGTTGTGGGAAAGGAACGAGTGGAAATCCTAACAGCCAACGTAAGGTACGAAAGTATCTCTGGAGGAAGTCTTACGAAACAAGGTTGAAAAGAGAGGATAGACTGACTGGAAGCCACAAGCATCTTAAATACATTAGGACTAAAGGAAAACCTAGAGCTAAACGAGAATGTTGTGCAGGAAAAGGACATAGAGGCAGATTAAGGAGACGATGTTGCAAATGCTGCAGATGCTGCGAGAATTGCGTGATTCTGTAATACCTACTCGCCTGTCTTTTATATCCAACAAATAAATAAAATGGATACAAATAAAAACTGCTTCATAATTTATTCGGTGATGATTTCAAAAGCATCGTTCGCTTGAGTGAGATGTAAAGCTGCCAAGTAGAGACCGAAAGGTGGTTAAAATACAAGAGACTGTTTTATGTATTTTAAATCACTTTTAAACCCTCTGTTACTTTTGTTCAGTATCTAAGTACCTCCCTTTTTAAATCTATTATATTTAATAGCCAATTGAATAAAAAACGTTTAATCTATCTAATTTTTTTCGTGTTATTCATTCTTCTAGACAAGTTTTTTAATACCTTTAAATCAATAAAATAAAATCGTAAGCGGATCTCATAAATTGGAGATATCCAGTAGCCCCCTTTTTGCCCCCTGTTAAGGGAAGTACCGTCCGTGCTGCACGTTTATATTACACTGGGTTATCAGGCGCCGAGGGGACGGGGCGGTCCGGGCCACGTACTCGGCCCTTCCCGGTCAAATGGAAAGCATCCTTAGTTCAATTGGGGTAAAAGAGGCTGGGTATAGTATATTCAACCCTCTTCACTCTGCCACCCCAATCCACTACTGATTCTATTTTGTGATAAAGGTATGATGACCCGAGGCTAATGAGACAAATTATCTATCATACAATGTCCTAAATTCTTAACCATTCTTTTCACAACGGCTACGGCGTAATCGCAAAAAAATCATTTAAAAACACCACTGTAACTGTAAGTTTTACACTACACAATCGACTGTTTTGTTGAAAATGCAAAAAAGAAGAATGGCAAATAAGTCTGTAAGCATGTTAAAGGCCCAAAAGTGACGCATTGAGGTGTCTGCATACCGCTTCAGAATGAATTCCTACACACTTTTTTTACCAGACCACGAAAGGGTAATGTTTTTAGCAGTCTTTTATTTTAATCGTAACTCGATAACTACTGAACAGATTTTGATAAATGAGATGTCGAATGTTAGGTTTTCTACACGGTAAGTGTTAGAGGCTATATTTTATTACATATTAGTACATAATTATTTACAATCGTTAAATTGGTCGAACGAGTCACGCCGAGATACTGCGAAAACAAGTCTCTCTGAAGTCTTTTTAAGGAATGCTTTTCTCTTCCATTTAAAAGCTTGTTTTTAATTTTTTTGATTAAAATTATTATTTTAGTTATATAAGTGCATATTTCTACTGTTTCTAAAAATTCAGTTTTGTAATCGTAACTCATTGAGGAGTTTTGTGATAAGAAGGTGGTTCCAGATGCTTCATCACTATGTACATTTAAAGACCGATCTTGAAAACTGAGCAATTTGCTGCAAGCTCGAGGTGCAATTCTGTTCTATACTCCGAAGATCATAAAATCCTTTCTATGGCACTACCACTAAGATATTATATCTCCTTTAGAACAAAAAAGAATTATCTCGATCGATCGAGCCGTCTTAGAACATAGGTACATAAAACGATTTACGAGATACATACGTGACGAATTGAGAATTTTTGAAATCTGTTATTATAAAAATGAGCGTGGAATATTAATACGTATTTTTTACAGAGGTACAGCACTATCTACCTTTCTATTTGAACTAATTTACACCTTCACTTTTGAATGAAATTATTGCAACTTAAAGTTTTTTTCTATTTGTGGAAGTTTATAAAAAAAAACCATATTAATAGAAAATTTAACTTTAGCCCCGGGTCACCTTTATGTCTTGGTAGCTCCTAGAAAAAGATATCGTGTAGGTTTACATTAAAAGTTGTGTTACTGTCCATCAGTAGTGGTCGCGACACAATTTTTTAAAATTACAAATATCTATCTAGACCTAGATAGAGGCAGGTTCTTCTAGATATATCTAAGTAAGTATGGAAACTTACTTAATAGGTCACATAAAGATAAATAGGTAGGTACATAATAGGTATTCAATATGTTTAAATTGCATTTTTCAGCTGTATATTCGAATAAAAGCGGCACACCTAGTTTGAAGCCATGTATTTCGGCACCAGTATGTGGCACCCATAAGCATAGACCGCGTCCGGCGCCCTGTCCTAAACCAGACAAATGCTACAAGAAATGCATCAGGAAAAAACGAAAATGTCCCAGTGCCATGGAAATGGTCTGCCGACGCAGCACACCCTGCGATTGCGCCAAGACGCAGTCGAGAGATAGCAGAGCCAGAATTAAACGCACGCGCCGAACCCATAAGAGAAGAATCAGGAGAATGTATAAAAGACGGTCTCAAATATCCAGATGGCCTAAATCACGTTGTTGCAAATGTTGCTCTATTTTATAAATTTTACATAGGTACATCTTACTACTAAAATAAACCATGACAGCACCAGTTCAAATTATTAACTTGGTTTTTTTTTCAACAAATATAGTTTCAACTTTCAAAATCGGCGGGCTCTGTAAAACAGAAACTAATGACTAATTTACACAGTGCGAGCTAGCATACGAGTTAGCTTACCGCGTAGCTGAACTGCAGTAACTCGCACTGTTTGAACGCATTGCGAATTGGACAGTAGCTCGTTACTTCAACATATTTTGTTTTCACTTGCCTACTCGCCCGACATCAACACATGGCATCAGCTCGGTCATCCCTCGTATCGTTTGGACGCGTTCGGCACGGTTAGATAAAGCAAAAAAAGTGAAAAATCTATCGGTAAGTATTTAAAATGATTATTCTACAAACTATGGCATAATATTGAAATACGTGCGGTTTTGATATAAAAAACTAATATTTCTGGTGATAAACCTACCTACTTGTAAATATTCCACTAAACCCACGATTATAAAAGGAACACTGCTGTATGTACCAATTATGTACCTAAGTACATTATGTACTTAATTAAGTAATTATAAAAGAAAAAAGTAATTATGTACATAATAATAATTTTGTACTTTATCCAATAAAACTTCCATTATTTATACTACTTGTGATTCCAGACATGAACAATTTCTTGTTTAGTATTTTTTTTTTGTTAGGTACCTTAAGTTACTGTGGTCGGGTTATAGTTTCTTTTATTTTTGGCATTTTATTCAGAATCCATTACAATAGAAATTAATTTCAATTTGTAAATTAGCCCCGGGTCACCTTAGTGTCTTGGTCATATAGACATAATTATTTTTACTTCGTGTTCTGGTAGCTCCGAGCGAAATATTGAAAATATATATTTAGATCAAATATTGAAAAAGTTGTGTTACTGTCCACCAGTGGTGTTTAGCGAAACAACTTTTTAAATCACAAATATCTAGCTAGACCTATATAGAGGCAGGTATTTCTAGATATATTTAAATAAGTAGGTATATAACTTAAACTTTACTATAAACTTATATTATTTATTCATTTATTACATAATAGGAACATAGATATTCAATAAATATTTCACTTGCATTTTTCAGTTGTAATGACCGTTAATTCGAAAAAAAGTGTAAATTCGAAAAAAAGCGTAAGTTCGAAAAAAAGCGGAACTTCGAATAAAGGCGTAAATTCGAATAAAGGCAGCGGAGGCAGATTGACGCCAAAATTGACGCCATGCATTCCAGCATCAAAATGCAGTATTCATAGGACACCGCTTCAGTCGCCCTGCGCTTTACCACGAACATGCTCCCAGCGGAGTAGAGGAAGATGTAAAAGCGCTACAGAATTGATGGCCCGACGAAGCAGCAGCACCGGAGTAATCGGAAATGATAAATCTAAAAATAATAAAAAAGACAAAAAAAAAGATAACAAGAAAAATAAAACAAAAGATCAAAAAAATGATAAAACAAAAAAAGGTGCTACAGGTAAAAAAAGTGATACCGCTAAAAAGACTGATAAAAATAAAAAACCTGATACAACTAAAAGACCCGTTAACAAAAAAAAGAAGAAGAAAAAGAAGAAATGTGGCTGCTGCAGTATTTTGTAAATTTGACATAGACGTACCTCTTATATTAAGTATTGGAATAAACTATGATATTACCAGCTAGAGCTAGTAGTTTTGTGAATAGTCTTTGAACAGTAGACCTCGCAAGCAGGGATGTTGTGGACCTCCGTAACCGTTACCATCGGATAAAATATACAAGGTACCTCAAATCTTACAGTTTGTTTGTCATTCCGTATATCCGACACCGAAACTAGCGCATAATCCTACTAATATTATAAATTAGAGAGTGTGTGCGTGTGTGTATGTATGTTTGTTGCTCCTTCACGTAAAAACTACTGGACCGATTGCAATGAAACTCGGTATCTAGATAGCTGGAGTCCTGGATTAACACATAGGCTAATTTTTATCCCGATATTTCCACGGGATCGGGAATTACGCGGGTAAAATCGCGGGGCGCAGCTAGTCTGAAATAATTACATATCCGAAACCGATATAATTTTATTCTTATATCTATATCCAGATCCCAAATATCAAATCCATAACATCTCTAGCAAGCACAAACTTTGAGTTGTGAGAGAAGGTGGTTCCAAGTGGTCCAATCCTTACCTAGTAATTATAAGGCCTGGGGCAGAAATCTAAAAGTGAGCATAAGGGGGATTTGTGGGCATTTTCAATGCGGAGTTGCGGAATAACAGATTTATTGCATGTTGAGGAGCTATTCTGCTCACTCCGAAGATTCTCTACAATCTGTATATATACAAATCTTGTGTCACGAGATGTATGTTGCCAATAAACTCCAAAACTACTGAACTGATTTCAATCAAATTTAACATGTACGTACCCGTATTTTGGTCTAACTTACTGGATAGGATAGTTATCATCTCAATTATTCGCTTATGTCGTGAATGTAAACGAATAAAATGTATCAATTAATGGTTTCTTAAGCAAGTGTTTATTTACTGTTTAGTTTTATGAAGTACTCATAGATGGTGGTGTACGTTGATTCATCGATAAAATTCTTCAATATTGTTTGACATCTAGGTTGCAAATACACCCAATAGATGGCGCTGTGTTCGGGATTTACGCGGGTGAAATCGCGGGGTGCAGCTAGTTTTTATATAAAATCTTAGAGATAGTTTGGGGGTAGCTAAGTGTCATTTTTTATTCCGTAATTCCGACGTTTTCTAATATTACATGATCACCCGCTAAGTTTAGACACAATCCTAATTTTCCTGAGAGCACCTTTGAAAATACACCACTGCCCATGGAATTAATTTACCTATCCTCATACTAAGTTTCAACAAAGTTTCAAAGCATATTCGTTACAAACCTTAAATCTTTTCTATCTAGAATATTAGTGTACCTACTTACCTAGATGATTTCTGAAAATTTTAATATTCCTATTCATTTATTTTTCTTAAATTTAGATTTTTATAAAAATAAACTGAATACAAAATATATACACCACTATAAAAACTTTTACAAAATTAAATTTACGTTTATGATTAACTTTAAACTGGCATAATGGTCACCATGGCGGAATGCCAAACACAGGGTTGCGGGTTCGATTCCCGCCTCAGACATGTATTTATGCTTAGATATTTGTCTGTGGTTTGGTTGTTTCTTTGTAATTATAAGTATATATTCACAAAATAAAAGTATATAAGTAGTATATCCGGTGTTTAGCACCTATAACACAAGTCTAGTTACTTAGCTTGGGGCTAGATGGCGATGTATGGAATGTCTTGCAATATTTATTTATTTAGACAATCACGATGCGACAGACGTCGAGAGTCGAGAGATTTTTTTGCCGAGATATCAATCAAGAGTCATAATTATCTAAAAAGAATATAAACTTTCTATTACACTAGTTTAAAGTTAGCTATTTCCTTTGATTTGCACATACTATTATGCTAGTTTCCATGAATTAATCTCTAATTATGATTATTTTTACAAAATCAACAGGTTCGATTCGAATCTTGATGCAGTTTTCGTTTTAGTCAAAATCGGGCACGCAACTCCTTTCAGTATTTTTCGCTAACTCTAGGATATAGCCCGCCTAAAGGCCCATGTAAAAAATCATACTGTATATAGCCTATGTAGGTAGGTATCTGTTGTTGATAAATCGAATCCTAACTCTTCAAAGCAAATAATATGACATTCCAGTGTTGTCACTATTGATAGCCCTTATTTTAGAGATTCATTTCACGTCACACTATGACCGATAACTAGTGATGAAGTCTGTGCGTCTATTTCTTCTACACAAAATTCGAACGTTGGTCACCCTAATGACAGAAAAATTCTAAGATCTCTTTCGTATTCGTATTAGCCCCCGTGGCCTTTCCAGTCATACCATGCTCCTTTGCAGTGAGTGAACTGTCAAAAGTCGGCGGGCTTTGTAAAACGGGAAATAGACCTAAAACCATTATGGGAAAATAACAGTAGCGCCATCTATTATAGAGTAGAAGCGATTTCTATACTAGATAGCTGGATGTACTTATGTTCAACTGTAGCCTGTGGTATAGTGAATGAACTATGGCAAATATGTCTGTGTGCGTGCTAGGAGTGTTATCTGAAAGTGACATTGACGTAGGAAAAGGTTGTGAGGCCATATTTTTAATTTTTTTGAATAACAAACAATCTCCAAACAATAGCTAAATTAAAAACATCGCTCCGTTACTTTTGGCACGTAAACGGACGTAAAATCGTATTTTAGTATGTAACGTAATGCAAGAAAGTCTTTCATGGCAGTGTTAAGTCAGCTGTTACATCTCACTGTTTCATGGCACAGATGTAAAATATTTAGTAATCATTCTTGAACGAAAAATATGGAGGTACTATGGTCGAAGACGAAAAACGAACAAACCACAAACAATACCTAGAATATAGATGTAACGAAGTGAAGTTAGGCGCAAAAAAAAGCTGTGCTTCCAGGAGGAAGGAGAGCATTTTATTGGTTTTATTTTATTTTATGAATGAAAATCATGTGCAATAAATACGTAACGTTAATGAAATCGATACCTACCTAGCTTTCGAAGTGTCAATAATTTTTTTAAACAGTTCTTTACGATAACAGACGAGTCTAAAAAAGTGATAAAGTCGCAAATAAATTCTGTGCTAGCCGCTTGGCCCGGGGTTATTGACGTTTAATTTGTACCAACAGAGATTTTTGCCAATAGCCTAGAACGTTTGTGTACGGTATTTGTATTTTGGGGTGTGTGATGGAAGTTATCCTACTGGTTCTAGATATTGTAAAGTGAAGAAGTGATCTGTAAAATTGCTAAGATATAAGTGTTACGAATTGTTACTGATGTGGCAAACCGGATTGGAGCAAGCTGCTGGAGAAAACGTGACTCCCTCGTAAGGTGGGTATCTATTTCAAATCAACAATGTACTTTTATACCTAGTAATAAGTGGGTAAAATAAAATAAATACTTTTAGATCTAGGTACATAATTTGTTTACATATCTGTATCGATTGTGAGAATGGACTTTGAATGCTCATTGGGTTTTATATTCTGATAAAATTTTGTTTACCTACCTACTTACCTATATTTTGTGAAAGGTACCTAAGTAGGTATTTGTAATTAAATTTTATTTTTAGGAAATGTACTTAGTTACTTCGTCAAAAGCAATGGAAACTGCAGGTTAGAATTTTTTTTCTGTTTATAAAAACAAACGGCAACAGAAATACATATTCTGTGAAAATTACAACTCTAGCTATCATGGTTCATGAGATGCGGCCTGGTGACAGAAGGACAGACAGCGAACCCTTTAAAGCAATGGGCACCTTGAGATAGGTTTATATTTTATTTCATTAGGACTGTGGTTCATATTCTGTTTCTAAGTTATGATTAATTTGCTAAGATACCAATATTGCAAATGCAACAATTGCATTGGTAAAACAATACATGGTTCCTTAACATTGATATAATGTTAATGTTCCATACCATTATTGTTATATATACCCGATCCGTGGTTCCACCCACATTACCTGAAAAAGTAGCCTATAACACTCCCAATCAATCAATGTATTTTCATATTAAGTTGTATCAAAATAGGTCCAGTAGTTTCGGAGCCTATTCAATTCAAACAAACAATCAAAGTTTTCCTCTTTCTTTATAATATTAGTTTATATAAAACTCCATTGTATTTCTGTTTGTTGTTTGCATGCAAAAAATACTCAATTGAAATTTGATACTTAAAAGAGGTAGGTAGTTTACAATCCGTGATGAGATCCTTATCAGAAATAATATAAAAATCAATCCCTATTTCCCTTGGTTACGCACACCATAACTTGAAAAAGCTGAGCAAATATGAAAAAAATATTGATTGAGACTTACAGGGTGAAACCTTAGGGACCATCTGGTAAGAAATATTTATGTATTTTTGCCAAATCTAACTGCAGGTTTGAATTGCTAAATTTATTATGTTGAGCAAAGTTGGGGGACCATCTGGTTAACTAACAAAAACATAAAGTAAGTAAATACTGACTGCAAATACAAACTAGGTATAAAGTGTAGGTACGTATAATATTAGTACCTTGATTGACTTTTTATCTGTAACCTTAATAATACAAATCATTCTAGGCTGCATGACAAGGGTCAATTAATTAGTGATTGACTCTCCTGGTGTATTGATTGAGCAGTGTTTTGCCTAGTGGTAGATATCTGGACATTCATTCTGAAGCTTGTGGGTTCGAATCTCGGCCGGCCAATAATAATATAAATGTATGCTCTAATTTGGCTGCATGGAGGCCACCCGACCAAGTCTAACTGCATTTAACATTGATCTTACAGTGAAGGAAATCATGATGATGAAATCCTTAGCTTAGTTGGCTCCTGATGTATTGAGGAGTTCTTTTCTGTGGATATGGTCGACTGGGGTGAGAGAAGGGTATAGGCAAGCCTACTCCATTTAATACATGTTGCAGGCACTACAGAGTCCTAATATTATTCATGCCTCTGGTACATATTATTAGTACCTTCATGAAAGACAGCATGGAAGGAAACCTTATAACAATTTTGACAAAATTTTTATGCGTAGATTTAATCATTTACTTACTTCGTTATATTAATTTTCCTGGAAAGTATTGTCAGAAAACATGGTGTTTGCTTGCTTTATCTGTTTTCTTTTTTTCCATAACTAGTTCAACTAGTTCAAGTTTTGACGACCCAGTTGGCACAATGGTCACCATGCCGGACTGCCAAACACAGGGTTGCGGGTTCGATTCCCGCCTCAGACATGTATTTATGCTTAGATATTTGTCTGTGGTCTGGTTGTTTCTATGTATTATAAGTATATATTTACAAAAGAAAAGTATATAAGTAGTATATCCGTTGTCTAGCACCCATAACACAAGTCTAGTTACTTAGCTTGGGGCTAGATGGCGATGTGTGGAATGTCCTACAATATTTATTTATTTTTTATTTAATTATTGTTAAAATTGCACCATGCATAATTTGGCAGAAAAAAACTAGGTATTTTTCAAATAAGAAACATACCTTTTCAATGAATCATTATGCTTGGTTGGTGTACCCTCAAGTGATAGCAGCTTATTGACTTAGGTAGCTCATTCATTTCAAAATTTCTGAAATCTATGGCAAATAAAAAAGCTTTCTTTGAGACTGCTGTAAAAAATTCTGCCAAAGATACAAAATATATCTTGATAAAAGACATGCCGAATATCTAATTTCAATAACCTATATATTAATTTATTTAAAAACCCAATATTATATTGAATACTTATGCAATATTATAAGATGTAAAATATAATACAGGGTGTTTGGTAGATTTAGGCCAGGGAGTCTTCCTCCTACCTAGTGGTTTTTTTTGGTTGGGATCCGATTCTTGGCTGTGGAGCTATGCTATGTCAAAAATATATTTATAGATTTGTAGGTCTTAATTATATCTACAAAAAGTCAACAAGGCCACATTATCTATTGATTATTATTTTTAGGTTTATCACAATAACAAATTTTGCGTTCCATAATGTAATTACAATGCAGGTAGAAAAAAAGGTTGGTTACATTCGCATCATGATAATACAATGATAACTCTTATCCAAATAAATAATTTTACCATTATATTATTTATTTAAAAATAAATTTATTTTTATTTCATTCGAATTTGACGTTTCGTTTAGAAGTTATCACAATTATATTTTTTTTTAAAAGCAATTAAATGTGGTATGTTTCGCGTAATAGCGAACCGTTTTTATGTAAGTTTCTTATCTCCGCACTCAAAAACTACTGATTACGATAAAAATCTGTATGTAGACAGCTGGAGATTTGAATTAACACATAGGCTACTTTTTATCCTGATATTCCTACGAGATCGGGACATACGCGGAGCGCAGCTAATCTTAAATATAGACACATCAATCAACAAGGGCTGTGACGTGCACAAGTGGAGGGTTAGGTTGGAAAACCCTTCAAATGGTGCTTGAATGGGAACGACTGCGACCATTAGGAAAGCCAAGCTTTGATGAGATCTATGCTATGAATTTTTTACTTCTTTTTAGGTAGTATTTGATTTCCTAAAGGGCTTAAGCACAAATTATGATTGCTGACGCCTCAAATGCTCAAAATCTTTTCGTGTTAGGTTAAAACTTTTAAAATCAGGTATCAGCTATTACGTCTCGAGCGGTGTTGGCTTAATGGTAGATACCTCGGCTTTCATTCTGAAGGTCGTGGGTTAGAATCCCGGCCGGCCGTGCACCAATGTATTTTTCTTAAGAAAAAAATATGTGCGCTAATTGACATTGCTCTTACGGTGTAGGAAAACATCGTGACCCGCGGCTTAGTTGGCTCTAGAAGTATTGACAAGTTCTCTCCTCTAGACATGGTTGAGTAAGCTGAGAGGGTAGTAGGTGCAAGCCTACTCCATCCTCATGCAAAAAGGATCCAATTAAGTTTACAAGTACAAGTACGCCTCATTTAGGTTGATTCCATCCATCGGCCCCACAGTCACAAAGCTCCCCTAAAGCGATACCCGACCGGCTCATATTCTGTCTGCAGATGCCTTGGTTCCGGATTCGGTTGAGTGATCACTGCTGTTTGGCAAGCAGTTCGTTCATTTAAAGTTATTTTTAAAGTTATTAAAGTTATTTTTAAAGTTATTTTTAAAGTTATCATAATTATGATGCCTGTGGACTAGTGGATTGAAGAAAGTGTTGTTTATTGAACTTCAAGTAACTATACCTCTTTAGAATGGAACAAGGTAATATAAAGTAGCAAGGTCCGACCTTGCATCGATAAGTAGAACAGGTGAGCTGTGTGTGCGGTTGGTACGTTCTCGTTGGTAACCCAAGCCGTTTGTTCCAGATGGAAGAGCGTGCGCGGCGAGCGGGCGGCGGCGCACCGGCGGCGTCGGGTGACACGCGCTATGCGACACGACACCGGACCAATCAGCTGCTATTTGTCCGGTTTGTTTATTTTTTTATTGCACATACATTACAATTTCGGACATCCACTCGCATAAACATCCTCTCGTGAAGGTAAGTATACTAACGGACACATAAACTCCATCAAAGTTCAGGATCACTTTCAAATGAATATTTTAAGGTGAAAGGGTCCCTGCGCTCTCTCCACACAAACGTAGTCGACTGTTTCCTCTCTGGATAATAACACAAATATTTTTGTTGCATAAAACCTATAACTGCCATGACTATGCCCCTATGTCTTGGTTTTTTTCATTTTCTAATTATCATAGAAATTAAGATTTAAAAAACAAAGAAGAAAAAAAACAAAACATAGGGGCATGGTCATAGCAGTTATAAGTTTTATGTAAAAAAAAATTGCTATAGTGTCATTATCCAAGAAGAAAACAGTCAACTACGTTTGTATAAAGAGAGCGTCGGTACCCTTTCCTCTTAATAAGTATGGAATCTATTCATACAAATTTAAATTGAATCCATATTATTGACCGAAACTCGTACATAGTAAGTACAAGACGACTTTGAAATAATATTTTATTATTTCAAAATCGTATTGTGCTGATGATGCGAATATAGTTAAGAATTTATGATACAATAAACATTAAAATCTTAAAAGAGAATAGATAATAAACCTTAAAATGGGAACTTATCAAATCGAATCATCTAAAGATTCAGATAATAAGTGATGTGAATCGAATTCTTTGTGTGCTTATGAGATGGTTGCTGATGTTGCAGAATCATCTATCAAAACAGTTAATAGAAATACAATTTTATTCTATGACTTAACCTGAGGATTAGGATGTAAATGACGAATTATTTATTCGTTTACTTTATTTGTCAGATAACGACAAAAAATCTCATAAAAAAATTATTTTGAGTTTTAGTGGGAACGAGTTAACAACATGTGCTGCAGTTTTATTTTCATGAAACTTAGTTGTAACCCGAGTTGAATTGTATAATTGTGGTGGAATGTTATTCAATTTAGTTCTGTAAAAGTACACAAGTGTAGTGAAAGTAAAAATCAGTGTCAAACATGAAGTTTTCTCGTTGCCTCCAAATCTCCTATTAAGGTTATGGTAAACTTGCCACCGCTTTACTATAGCCCCTGACTTGACGGACTATGACGACTTTGACTGATTTGAAACACTTTAGGCCCGATTTATGAAAAATCGGGTCATAATTTGATGCAAAATATAACTTGACACTGGCTAAATGTACAAGCCGTGCGAAGCCATATATATATAAAAAAATGATTTTATTTAAAGTAAAGTTTAAAGATTCGCGCAATTATCAGCCGGCCATTCTTCTAACATTCCGGTTGTAGGATACCCATCGGAGTCCACGCAATAGTAGACGTCGCCAGCGTTCTGGTTTGGTCTATAGTTGCCATTCCCTTGACAAACTTCGGTTACTGTCAGTCCTTTCTCAGGGAAGTACATCATCGAATCCCGAGCGCAATCTGTAAATCAAAACACAGAGAAAAATAAAAGTTTGACTTTATAAGTAGAATATTTTTCTCCATTACAATGATGACGATAGAAAACTTTTACACAAGATTCTTTAGAAATTATTCTTTTCAATTAAGATTTCACTGAAACAGTTTTTACTGTAGATGTCAAAGTAATTATTTGAGTTCAATTTATATAACTTCGTGTGAATCAGAACAAATCCCACGTTACCTAAAATGGTTAAATAATAATTTTAACGCCCGCGCAATAGCCCATCAAAGAGGCCAACGAAACTAAATATTCAAAGCCTTTGCGGATGTAAATTATATTAGTAGCTGCACCCCGCGGTTTCACCTGCGTAAGTCTCGATCCCGCGGGAATTTTAGGATCAAAAGTATCCTATGTCCTTCTCCATCCCCTAAACTACCACTATGCCCATTTTCATCCAAATCGGTCCAGTCGTTTGACCGCGAAGAGGGAACAAACAATCAAATATACAAACAAATAGGTAAATAAACAAATTTTCGGATTTATAATATTAGTTAGAATTGACAAAATAGAATGTTTACGTATCCTTAGCACGGGTACCGGGGGCTCTCTCTATACAAACGTAGGCGACTGTTTTCTCCCTGGATAATGACACTAGCACAAATATTTTTTTGCCATAATACCTATAACTGCCATGACTACTGACTATGCCCCAATGTTTTGGATTTTTTCATTTTCTAATTACCATAGAAATTAAGATTTAAAAAACAAAAACAAACAAAATATAGGGCATAGTCATGGCAGTTATAAGTTTTATGCAAAAAAAATTTGTTCTTCGACTACGTTTGTATGGAGAGAGCGCCAGTACCCTTCACCTTAATAAAAAAAAATACATACCTACTCACATCCGAATTGAGAACCTCCTCCTTTTTTTGAAGTCGGCTAAAAATGCGTTGTGATATTTCTCTATACAGAGATATTAAGCGGTCAAGTATCATGGTCTCCGCATTCCACCAAAACGGTGATATGGGCGGAACCGTATATCGGGAACAGGGTCACGGTCGCCGACCGGTCAGGCCACAATGCGAATATGCCATGCTAACGGTATGCCATTGCCTTCCCGCTCGCCTATCTTGTTTTATGTGTTACTGCTATCGAAGTATTGACAAATACTTACGGCAATTCATTTCGGACATTTCACTCGCCATGACCTGCCACGCTCCCAATATTTCACCGTCTTGTCCCGTACAATATGCACTGCAAATATATAAAGCAATTTAATGAAGATTACTCATTCTTCTTTTCTTTATATATGTAATTCTACTGTACGTGTGGATGTCACTGAACTCCTCCTAAACGGCTGGACCGATTCATGATTTTTTTATAGGCGTTGGCGCCCTGGATGGTTGTGATTCACGGATCAGCCCGGCTGTTTTAAATGGCAAAACAAAATTGCCGGCACAGCTAGTCTTCTATACATATAAAATTCTTTGTCCTGACTGACTGACGGATCAACGCACAGCCTAAACCGCTGATCGAAGAGACCTGAAACTTGGAAGGTGTGTTCTTTTTGTGACGTAGGTATCCGATTTTCCGAAATTTTACTCCTAAGGGGTGTTTGTATGGAACAACGTGTTTCCTTGGTCCATTTGCGAAATTTACGCAAAATTTGGCGAAGTCGCGAGAAAAAGCTAGTAGATACATATAATTACTTCGACATACTTACATTCCGTTTTGGATTTGGTAGGGCCCATAGCTGCCATCATAGTCACAAAATGTGGTAGGGTTACCGAGGAAGAAGGTTCCATGCTCAGATTGCTCTTTGTGAATCATTGCCGTGGCAAAAACGATACTTTCACAACGCCTCAGGTATTGCTCTCCGTTTCGCGCGAGATTATCTGCAAAATTATGGGTTGATAAAGGCAATATTCCATATAACTGCTCTCAAGATGTGAACCTAATTAATTTATGAATCTGTTGGCTCTCATTTTTAATCGGGACAACATTAATAATTCTTATGTATGATCCATTCTTTAATCAAATTGAATGGAATTACATTTCCTCCCTAGGAAAATTGATAGATAACCGGTTAGTTTAGCCCATTAGATGAATGTTTGAATCATTAAAAAGGTCGTTTTTAACTTAATTGTTCTTGGTTAACCTACTTCTAACCTATACCTTCTCTTCTTCTGCCAGCCCTTATCCCGATTTATTTAGGGTCGGAGCAGTATGTCTTCTTCATTAATTTACCTCTATTAGCCGTCATATCATCTTTAACATCCATCTCTCTCATATCGTGTCTTACACAGTGCATCCATCTTTTCTTAGGTCATCCTCTTCGTTTCCATCCCTCTACATGCATTCTTATTACTCTTCTACGCATCTCCTCTCTCCGCATTTCATGTCCAGACCAACTCAAACGGTTCCCTTTCACTTTTTCAGTAACTGGCACTATTTTCAGGCATAATATACTCGCTACATCTATCTGAACATTATCATCTATGCTGCGTGCGAGGATGCATGCAATCTTCTTTCATCCTTCTTCAAGGCCTACAAAACCTAAACGTTATATAGCTATATTAATATATACTTGGTATAAAGGTAGAGAGGACAAAAAGCCTGTACTCAGAATCAAATTTAAAAAAAATGCGTCTAGGGGACTTAGAGAAAGTAGTAGAATAAATATGTATCTATAGTTTTTAAATCAGAGATATGTATGTATACTATAACAACGCGATGGGATCGTGGATACAAATTTTACAGAAACCTGGCATACATAACCAAACGTTGCATAAATAGACTTAGAAAAAGTATTAGAATAAATATGAATAGTTTTAAATCAGAAATATAGTAACAATGCGACGGGATCCAGGATACAAATTTTACAGAAGCCTGGCAAAAATAACCAAACGTTGCATAAATAGACTTAGAAAAAGTATTAAAATAAATAAGTATAGTTTATAAATCAGAGATATAGTAACAACGCGACGGGATCGTGGATACAAATTTTATAGAAACCTGGCATACATAACCAAACGTTGCATAAATGTTATTTCCGAAGTTTGCTAATGAAGTTGCAATATACGTGCACAAGTACGTCGCGATCGATATGATAAAGAAATTGACGATCAGGGGTTGGTGCCCTCAGTCCCATTACGTCACCGCATATTCAATAGACGCGAACAATTATATTGTACACCTGTGGGCATTCTACATTATACTAGGTAGGTATTTGCGTATTTCTCGCGTCGCGTACACATCTAACTAGGTGCTTTGGAAACTGGGTCACTTGTTTATAAACTGAAACCGCCTTAAACTATTTTCGAAGTCTTAACGAACTACGATAATTATGTTAATGCGAAAATAATGAGAAATTGTACATACTTACCTATTTATACGCTGAAAATTTTAATAGGGAGGATAATCTTATATCCCACTCATATGACCTCTGTGGCGCGTTGGGCGAACACCCGCTGCGACGCATAAGGTTGCGAGTTTGATTCCCGCCCGAAATAAGTATTTATGTACAGATATTTCTAGTCTGAGTGTCATGAATAGGTCAGTTTTTGAACTGTTGCAGAACCGAATCAACGTTTTTCTACTTATTAGTCTTGTCTGTCTCACACTACAGTGTTTTTTATATATCGGTGTAAGAGCAACCTCCGCCGGCTGTAATAAGCACAGGCATCCAGTTGAGCCGGAGTGACTGAGACTGATCGCCCGAGGCGAAAAGAAAGCCGAAGCTTAGGGCGATACGTCAACAGTTTGCAACGGCATACAGTATCTGGTGTTTTGTAATGCACAAAACGTATTTGAACAAGTGTAGTTCATAGTTGTTTATGGTCACAGAGTCACAGGTTTGTATCCTGCTGATGTATTGCCTTGATATCTTGTCTTATCAAAGACGCTATATGATATAAATATAAATTTATTTATTTATTGGGTCATGAAAAAATCATAAGAAATATCCTCAAGCGCGTCTCCCCTCCCATCGTTCTGAGAAGGCTGGCAACATTTCGCCACTGGATGGCCAGACTGACCCTCTGAGCGAAAAAGCCACCAGCCCTCCGATTACCAGACACCACGACAAGACGCGCGCCGAGGTCCCTAAAAAAGGAAGAGGCTTCGGGACCCCAAGATCCCAAAGTCTCCACCGCTATCGGAATGAACATGAAACGGTGCGCCAGCTCCAATATAAACTGGTTAGCGAAATACCAGTTCAATCGTCAATAAGGGATGATCATATAACGGCAATAAAGGAAGAATAAGTAAATAAGTCTTTGACAAATAATTTACTCACAGCAAGACAAATGTTTCATGTCAGATTCCGGTAAAGGAGGAGTTGTAGGCTGTCCAGTCGAAGGTTCTGCACACCAACATAAACCTTCGTCGCATTGCAAAGGCTCGTAGTCTCCAGAAGAGCTACAATGTAGTGTTACGATTCTTCCACTCTTTTCGAGCTCTGCCCGGCGTCTACTGCAGGCTGTGAAAAGTCCGATTATCATCATAAACAGATCTCTTTAGAGCAAGAAAACTATGTTGTTGGATATGACAGACAGCAGAAAGTCTTGTCGTTTTTTGACGGATTTTGATAAGTATTGTATTTATGTTTATTAGAATTTAAGAATTAGGTTAATACATGTTTTATCTAAAATTATCGTTTTTAATGTTTTACACGGAACTTATCACAGTGTGTTTTGTTTGGTCCATTGTTGTTTCGTAAGATAATGTTTCGGCACTTATTTTTTTGCAAAATCTAAAAGTTTCGACTAAAATCATGATTCTAAGTAGACGAGCCGCTTTTGAGAAGACATATAGCAATAACAAGCAGGTAAAGCTCTTAATTTTTGTATGGCATGTGCTTCCTCTGGTGTTAGAAGAGGGCTTCGCCTCTATAACAGCTTCTACCAGAGATAGCAACAGGGTCCAAGGGGTTAACAGCTTAAAGGCCGGAGTATGAGAAGCTTATTTAGTTCACCTACCACAAGTCATATCAGCTGCATCACTCCTCCACATTTGTCCAAATAATCTTTTTCCGTCCTCGTCATAACAAAAACACCTGTGTAAGTGCACAAATCATTTAAATACAGACTTGGTAAAAATACTTATAATAAATCTTTGACAAATTATTACGTTGAATTTAGTTGTCGCTAAGAGCTGCCTGTCGCATATAATAAACCATGAAAGTTTATGCTAGTAAAATCAGTAGCAATAGCAATGCATTCTTCGGGGACTAGTCATCATTTGCGGTACTGATAACAACAATATCGATAAGGCGTTTCTTTGTATATAAAATTAAAATAAAAATTATAATGGTTTTATAGTTTACTTGCCGTCCTGTGAACACATCTCCTTTGCATTGGACAGGAGCATATTTACCATTTGATAGGCAATTGTATGGAGACTGGCACCCTGGCGTAACCACGCCACCTGCGAATTTAATGTTTTCCAATATTATACCTTCTTCAATAACCTTCCTCCAAAATTATGCTTTTGCCCGCGACTTCTTCCTCGTAAAAGTCGAAAATGGACCAAGGGATCACGTCCAATACAAACTTTGCTCTCCTTTTTATTAGTCGTAGTAGTAGTAGCGGGGTAGAATTTCGGAATATCCTTTCTTATCGGATGCCTACGTCATACAACGAACACACCCTCCAAGTTTCAGATCTCTACGATCAGTGGTTTAGTTTGTTCGTTGAGCCGTCAGTCAGTCAGGACAAAGCATTTTATATGTATAGACATTCAAGATTTTATATGTATAGACTAGCTGTTAGGCCATTTACAAAAAAAAAACTAAAGCAAACGTTGTCAATCCATTTACAAAAACAAACTAAGGGAAACAATATAAAACTGACCTACTGAATATGCATATAAAATTTCATAAAAATCGGTCAAGCCGTTTCGGAGGAGTATAGTAACTAACTAACATTGTGACACGAAAATTTCATATATTAGAAGAATATAAATACGTCACAAACAAACACGTCATAAAAGTCCCTAAACGCAATGCCGGTATTTTCTCTATCGTAATTATGTCTTTCCCGGAGATGGAAGACGTTTAGCATTGGTTCGTAACAGGTAATGTGTATTTTCCGACTTCGGCAGGTGAAATTCAATATAATATAGCACTCGCTTGTAGTTACGCGGTCTAGTAATTATGACTTAGAATATCTGTTTTAGCTTGTAGTTCATAATTAAGATCTTGACTGATTTTCACTAAGCATTTCAAAAATCGTAAATGTTTATTAGAAACCCCTTAAAATTATCATTTTTTTCCGAAAAAGTCTTATTTGATAGAAAAAAATCATTTTCTTCATTAATTTAAATTGTCCTCCGAAAACAGTCGGCCACCATACATTTTGTTTTGTGACGTCACCTTTCCTTGAGCCTTGCGCGCGTTTTTATTGTTTTTTTTTCTATTAAAATGGAAAATCGTGACATCACACGAAAGTCAGTCATGGCCGCCCGCGTTTCGTTTCTTTTAGTCAGCAGACAAAAAATTGCAGATTAATTTTACGAAAATAAATAATCTATACATATAAAATGCTTTGTCCTGAACTACTGACTGGCTGACGGATCAACGCATAGCCTAAACCACTGATCGTAGAGCCCTGAAACTTGGAGGGTGTGTTCTTTGTATGACGGGCATCGGATAAGAAAGGATTTTCCGAAATTCTACCCCTAAGGGGCTGCAAAAGGGGGGCATAGTTTGTATGGGACAACGTAACTCCTTATTCCATTTTCGACTTCTACGCGGACGAAGTCGCGGGCAAAAGCTAGTAGTACAATACATTTGAATGCGAAATAAATATTGTAGAATTATTATAAACTTATTAGCTTCCATTTTCAACATATTTTATCTTTATCACAGTAATGTAGCCAATTAAGATGTTGGCAATTCTTACCGGACCCGTCATCGGGAGGTACTGCACATCCAGGACAGCAACCTCCTACCGCAGTGTTGGGTACAAACACTTGTCCAGGCAAACATTCATCGTCCCTCACATCAGCAATGCATACTTGTGCCAAATTACATTGCTGTGCATTCGACACTGCTACCACAAATAAAACTACGAATGCAATCAACTTTTGTGTTTTAAACATAATTGCTGCAAAAAGTAAATTAATTCCACACTGATTGAAAGGTGTTTGGATCGGACTATACAAATAACTATGAAAGAACGTTGCCGTATTGTTATCTAAGGAGTACTTTACCTTTATCGGAATAGATTTTAATCGATATAATCAACTAATTATGTTGTGGTTCTGATAATAAATTAATTTTCGATTCAGTCGGCCATGTCTTTTAATAACAGTAAAAATATCAAACGTAACTGGTATTTTGTTTAAAGTTATAGTCATTTAATATTCAGTTCTCGTAATGTAATAATTATTTGGTGACCAAAAAGAATAAATAAATGTTACGTCGTCGTTATCAGCACTATCGCTATCTTAAATTGTACTGAGAATAATCAAGGCAGGGCAGAGCCTAACTAGAGCGTCGCGACTCGCGAGTCGTGCGATGTTGCCCGAACACATACTACCTGTGCTCTTTTTACACTTTCCGCGTTGTCTTTTATCTTTTTGTTATCAGTGTGTGATACAAACACGTCCTATTTGTTTCTTTCATGGCGCTAACTAGACATTTATTGTGAATATTTTCTCTTCCAGATCGGGTTAAAACGGGCTTACCCGGCTAGTATGGAGGAGTGCAAAAAGAGACATTCGGGTACAAAAGTTTCTAAAATTGCAAATATATTCCAAGGAATGCCGTCAAAAGAAGAAGAAGAAATGCGGGGAGCCGACGTCACAGTTGTGCGAACAGAGAGCCATTTGGCACGGTTCAATAATGCGCGTGCATTATTTGAAAAATTGGGTGAAGAGAATCGTGGTTTCCGAATCGAGAAATCACCGTCTGCTGCAGCTAGCTTCGCGGGTACTCGTGGTGCACCGCCTGTTGCTCCTGCTCGTTCCCGTTCTAGTTCGGCTGGTTCCGTGAGCCCGCCGCGGCGGATAGTGACGCCGACTCCGCTACCACCTCCTAACGTCAATGGCGATCGTCTGGCCAACGGTGCCGGACAGCCACCACCGAAACCGACGAAACCGAGCGTTTTACCAAAACCAGAAAAGCCAGATAGACGATTTAATAAAGAGTTAATAGAAAAGCAAAGAAATTGGACAGCGCATTTTAATAAAACTCGCCAAGTTCGTAATGACGTTGAAACCAAGGTAGACTCAAATAAATATTCACATTCGGAAAGGAAATCTCCTGAGGCAGCTGATAGATATGTTGTTCCTTCTCGTGTGTATTCACCTCCTTCGTCCCCATGTGCTGGGGATACTCAAATTGAACGTCCCACTACCCTGCCATCTGCTTTAATAAATAGAAGTATGTCAGGGACAAAATCACCTAGTCCTATTAAATCTGGTGCTCCAGTTTCACCTACGTCGAGACCTACTAGTATACCATCTCCCACTACTAAGTCTGAGCCATTTGTATCCTCAACCCGCAGAGATATGATTTCACCAAGAACCAGTACCGTAGAGGCTAGTTTACGGAACACTGAAAGCGACGATAGATTACATTACAAATCTCGCTCTTCGGTGTCTCCAGTGACTGAAAGAGAATCTACCGAAGAGGTTGATAAAGCTGCCGCAAGTGAGTTGAGGTCCCCTTATGCTATTTCGAAAGCTTTAGAAAGAATATCACCAGCCCCACAGTCGCCACCGCCTTCGTCTCCAATTAAATCGGAGCCAGTTATTACCTTGAGAAGTAAAAAGTCACCTTCTCCTCCTACTCGAATCCCAAAGTCGCCTATTACACCTAAAGATGATCATGTTACGCAAAGAGAACCTTCTGTGTCTCCATTACCAGAAGAAAGTTCATATCGCTCAGAAACGAGAACGATTTCACAAATTGAAGATAAAGTAGAAGAGTCTCCGCCTCCGTTAACTCGGTCGCCTCAACCTCAAGAAGAGGTAAAAAATGAGGATGCTAATATAGAAGTGGAGGTATCTGAACAAAATTACGAAAACGTTTCAAGTAAACCGAAGACGTTCTCGAATTCAGACGATGATGCTTATGATAATGTGCAATATGGCGATGAATGGGATGATAAAGTGAAGAGACGATCGTCTACACCTGAATCACCAGCGAGTACAGCAAAAATGGATGACATACCTCGGTCTCCTTTAGCGTCACCGCTTGCTTCTCCTGTACATCCTAGTGTATCAAGTTCTCCACCGCCACATCAAACTTCACCTTCGCCTGGTAAGTACATTTATTTATTATCTGTTACACACATTTTTTATCTACAAGTGTTATCTTTTTTCCTATAGTTTATTTTCGTGACGTTATAATTTCGTTTTTCTTAATCTTGAATGTAGCTAAAGTCTTTTCTGATATTACTAATGGGGTCTTATTTATTAAGTTTTACCAAGGGTCACTTAGGTTACTTAAGGTATTGGCATAAACATCGTTGTTGCTTATTCTTAGCTCTTGTCGCACTATTGGATCCGTATATTTACATAGAGGACACAAATATTAAAAAAATACTATCACGTCATGATGTCCTAAAGTGTCGCGTTTCTAAGATTTGAGCAACTAAAGTATTCAAAAACATGGTGTATTATATAAAACTCTATGTCGCGGAATAATACGTATATCAATCGAAGAAGACTACAAGATTATAATTGTTGTCTTTAGGTCGTATGTCTAAACCTATTCAAGGACAAACATTTAAAACCTTCCGAATATTGCTAATATCGATTATCGCCACGTCGAAGGATTAAATAATATGTACTTATCAAAAGAAGACATCCAGCCTAATAAATGTTGCCTTCAAATCATATCTCTAATACCTGAGGGAACGGATTTAATAATCGCCATGTTCATTAGTTCCCTAACGGTTTAGAGGTATGGTCTGAAGACAACAACTATTAGTCTCGATGTTATTGAAAAAAAAAAAAAAAACGGCTACGGAGAACTACGCCTATGCCCATAAAACTGATTAGCATGTCCATTACTGTTAATAGACAATATACGAAGTATTCAAATATCTGCAACTTTTCCATTAGATACAAAGGATCTGAATGAGTTTATCGAAGTCTTGTTAAGATGGTGCGGTGTAGGAAGTATTTATTATCCTCTAGGTAGAAATCGGTTGAGTAGGCGTCGATTGACGTACGTTTGGCGGTCTCGTGCTCAGTGGGTTCAATGTAATATTGAGGAAGTCAAGGTATTTGAGTCGTTGCGAGAGTTGCGAGTCGATCCCGATTTAGATGCTCCGGCGCCGCCGCCTCCGTCGCGACGACGCAGTAACCCGAGCGACGTCGTCCTGTGCGCTCCCTTTCATTCCACTTATTATATTATCACTCATTAATTTTTTATAACATTGCTCTGACGAAACACACCGGACTATTGTTATTATCTACTTCAGTCAATGTTTATATTGAAACACGTGCGTGGTGCATATGCAAATCGCGTAAAGTTTAGTGTGGTAGAATGTAAAAACAGCAAGATATACATAGTGATATTTTAACAATACTTGTGTTTTTTGTGGAAACACAGACTCAGTTTTATTACAATTGTAATCTTCACGACACACATTGTTTAATTTAACAAGAATAATTTCTGAAGTCCTGTTTATCAATTCATAAGTCATAGTCGTTTTCAACGCCGCTATTTCCCTTTTACTTTTTGCTGTCTCGTTCTGGCAGACGAGTGCCCGCTTCGTCTGGCTTGCTAAATATTACATTCATTGAGCAATTTCTTCGACCCTCCCTATTCGAAGTTGATAAACTATTTAAATCAATTTAGCGGCACGCGCTTTGGACTAATGTTTTTCTAATGATACCCAAAAGTCACAATAAATGTATGAATTGTTTTCTATTTTGGGATACGCGTAAAATTCTTTAGTGTATTTATGTTGCCGACTTGCTTATCTGCGGCGGTGTTTGTTTATAATACGCACCGGCAGGCGTCGGTGTCCGCTCTATGTCCGACTTTTTACATTTTTTTAACACGTTCAGTGTTGTCTTCGACTTGCAATCATAAAATAAAATAAATATTGAAGCCATAGTTCACGTGATCGGAATAACAATAAAGATGTTGACATAGGTAGTTTGTATTGTTAACAAAATACGGCGATATCGTGTCAACGTTCGTGTTAGTGTGAGAGATTTGGACTCGAGAAGGAACAGAATATGGAGCAGTGATGTTGGGCATGAAGGGAGTGCCTGCTGCAGCCGCATGCGTTCCCACGACATGCGTCTCTGTGGCTGTTGCGGTTCGTTATTTTGTTTACTAACGGCTTGATAATACTTTCGAATAAAAAAAAGATGCAACTTTTTATATTCTTGTTTATATGTCGAAAACTTTCTCAAAACTCCTAGACGGATTGGAATGCAATTTCTTCCATTAGAAAGCTGAGGTCCTCAAAGATGAGACATTTTTTAAACATAATTTTTAAAGATTTTGTGAGTTTTTACTTCATATATTACCTAAAACCTAACTATACTAGATAGATAGGTGCGGTAAACACGTGTAGGTATATAACATTTACTAGTCATTAATTTCGACTGCGAGTGAATGAATATGGATTCTAAGCAAAACAAACCAAGGCGGAATACATACCTACTTTCAAACAGTACCTTGTAGATTTCTCTTGGCATGCATGTGTTCATTCACTATCCCTTCAATTATTTAAAATCTTTATCGATGTTGTAGTGTCATGAGCGGCACATCCGCTGTTGTCCATCTTACAAAAGAACTACACTACTATTAATATAAACGTAATTTTGAGTTGAAAACACAATATAAATTGATTTAAATGAACTTTTCCTTTGGCTTTATCCTTGTCTGACTGGATAAGTAAGTTTAGTATTCCGCACTAAAGGCAATGATAAGTCAACCAGAGGCAGGTACATCTTTGCGAAATAAACTTGACCACACGAAAGTAAGGCGATTTGACTCGTAATCCCTCGAGTGTTTTCGCATATCGCATGCAGACACGTCAAATTATTGTGTCCCAAAAAAGGAATGCGAAGTTCGGAGATAACTAACTGTTCAGCTCACTGACTGAAGGTTAATCATTTCTAATCTTATAAAGACAGGTATCATACATATAGTGTCTCCTAGATACCTAAATGAACATTCAGTGTCAGGAATCGTTCCATAACACGATGGTCTCCGACGTGCAAACGTTCTACGAGGCCTAGCTCATGAGGCGCCAGTTGCGCTGGAGTGGGGTACGTGTCACGTATGACCGATGATTAGAATGGCCAAGCGCATGCCTAATTCATTGACCAGACAGACGACCCAGTTGGCACAATGGTCACTATGCCAGACTGCCAAACACACGGTTGCGGGTTCGATTCCCGCCCCAGACATGTATTTTTGCTTAGATATTTGTCTGTGGTCTGGTTGTTTCTATGTATTATTAGCTGCGCCCCGCGGTTTCACCCGCGTAAGTCCCGATCCTGTGGGAATATCGGGATAAAAAGTAGCCTATGTGTTAATCCAGGTATCCAGCTATCTTGATACCGAGTTTCATCACAATCGGTCCAGTAGATTTTGCGTGAAGGAGTAACAAACACACACACACACACACACACGCACACACAAACTTTCACATTTATAATATTAGTAGGATATAGTTAGGTATACATAAATTACAAAAGAAAGTATATAAGTAGTATATCCGTTATGTAGCACCCATAACACAAGTCTAGTAACTTAGCTTGGGGTTAGATGGCGATGTGTGGAATGTCCTGCAATATCTTTGTTTATTTATCTCTATATACTAAATTCCAGACAAACGCAATAAGTATTTTCATAAACTTAAATATACAAAAAATGGCCAACAGTGAATCGGCCTCACGCACGATGGGTTCCATACAATTATATTCCGTTTTTAGTATTTGTTGTTATAGCGGTAGCAGAATCTGTTAATATTTCAACTGTGTAGCTATCACTGTTCATGAGATACAGCCTGGTGTCAGACATACAGACGGACAGTGGAGTCTTAGAAGGGTCCCGATTTTACCATTTAACTACGGTACCATAAAAAGCAATAGATTATTATAATAATTACGATAAGTGGGTATACTAAATGTAAAGCGTAGGGGATCCACTTAGTAACTCTATTATAAATCGAGATCATACCTATTTAGGAAAGTCGCGTTCTAAACGTGTTCCAATCTAGTTGAAATCAAAGAGTCTTTGGTTTCATTTTTCTTATATACCTAATGTAGGTTCGGTAGGTGGACTGACATCACTATCCTATGATATTAAAAAAACCGGCCAAGTGCGAGTCGGACTTGCGCATGAAGGGTTGCGTACCATTATATTCTGTTTGAGCAAAAAAACCTAAAAAATATTGTATGTTAGACGAGGCTGTATAGGTAAAATTATTTTGCCTGCCCTTTTAAGAGTATAATTAACATAAAAAAATATTGCTTAAAAAACAGTAAACATGAAAATAACCTAAAATTCTTAAAACTCCTTGTTTTTTTACATTTTTTCTGTTGTATTTGTTGTAGCGGCAAGAGAAATACATCATCTGTGAAAATTTTAAGTCTCTAGCTATCATGGTTCATGAGATACAGCCTGGTGACAGACAGACAGAAAGAAGGAAAGACTAATAGGGTCCCGTTTTTACCCTTTGGGTACGGACCCCTAAAAAGTAATACTAGTAGTAGAGTGGAAATGGTAAAGTAATTCTGTCTGTCTGTTACATATTCACGCCTAAACCACTTAACCACTTAGCCTATGCCTAAATACATCAAAAATGGATCGGACTTCTCCAAGGTCCCATCTATAAGTCCGATTCCGGGTTTACACGTCTACACGAGTAAAACCGCAGGGCGCAACTAATATTTGTATAAAACAGGATGGAGTCCGATATGTCCGAAATATTTAATTTCGATGACGTTTGCGATCTTTATAATTACTGAGACATTTTTGCCAACCAAGCCCCTTAATCTACACTAATATTATAAAGAGGAAATATTTTTTGTTTGTTTGTAACGAATAGACTCCGAAACTACTGGACCGATTTAGATAAAACTTGGAAAGATACCTATAATATTGTTTCAGTAATAAGCACTTAGGAAATTAATTAAAACTAATAAGAAACAAACGCCAGAGTCTATTACGTTTATTTACTTCCGAAGTAGGTGACTATTCTGATTATCAAAGTTACACACACTAATCAGATTGGATATTCTTCAGAGACTTTTAGATCAAGATGAGCAAATATACATACTTATATCTTTTACTGTATGTATTGTGACCTCGAAGATATCATGTCCGTTTGGATTGAGGAGCCAGAACTTTATATAAAGGTGATTTTATATATGGGCCTTCAGGGCTATATCCTCAAATATAAGAGATAACGAAAAATGCTAAAAGGAGCTGGGCGCCCGATTTTGACAAAAACTATCTATCTAACTAAGCATCATTCGATTTCTTAAAAAGTCAAGCCAGGAATCGAACCTGTTGATTTTGCAAAAAAAAATAATCATATAACCTATATTTTCATACCAATCGATAGTGTTGCTGACAGAGATTATTTCTGGAAATAAACATAGTATGGTAAATCAAAGAAAAAGCTAATTTTTTTAGTTTTTGTAATATTTTTTAGCAATTTCTAAAAAATATTACAAAAAAAAAATTTTGTTTTGGATAGTCAATTTATCGAGGAAGACTATAGGCTACTCTTTATAAGAATATGAAGGTGACTTCTCAATCTAAATGTTTGGTTTGAGAACTAAGAACATCATGAAGGAATAATTTTTTTAAAACCATTTTCTATAATGTGTCCCATATCATGGAGCTATGGATCCCCGGACCTTTGGAAGGCGTACGCGGAGCCGAAGCCAACACGTAGAGGCCCTTTACATTAACAAGTTTAATAGCAAAGTATGATGTGAGCATCAAACTGGCGGTTATGCCTGTCAAAACTATAAATAATACAGGACTTAATAATATATCTTTTATGAATTTTATTCTTAGTTCTGCGTGGCTCCTTAATCTAAATGTTTGTATTGAGGAGCCACGCAGAACTTCACACACATCCAACTTTTAGTTCATATAAATTTTGAATTATACCTATAAAATCAAGGATCAATCCTATTTAACGTATCGATTTTGTAGCATTTGAGAGAAGTGAGTAGACAAATATACGAAAAGTGACTCCTCAATCCAAACGAACATAAGATATCGAATGTAAACTAGCCAGTTCAGAAAACTTTCTATTCAAATATTTTGACATCATCATTAGAGATAGTAAAAGACAAATTGAGATATTTATAGAAAAAATTACACGGCGCCATCTAGCCCCAAGCTAAACAACTAGGCTTGTGTTAAGGGTGCTAGGTAACGAATAGAATATGTATTATGTATACTTTTTTTGTAAATCTATCTATACATATAAAATTCTTTGTCCTGACTGACTGACGGATCAACGCACAGCCTAAACCGCTGATCGTAGAGACTTAAAAAAAACGGTGTATTCTTTGTATGACGTAGGCATCCGATAAGAAGGGATTTTCCGAAATTTTACTCTTAAGGGGGTGAAAAAGGGGGGCAAAGTTTGTATGGGACAACGTGATTCGTTAGTCCATTTTCGACTTTTATGGGGACGAAATCGCGGGCAAAAGCTAGTCAAAAATAAATAAATGAACAATCCCAATTATTGTTATTGTTTGTATAACTATACAAGAGTGACTGGAATGCAGTCAATGAAGATCTAATTTCAAATATCATTCCATATTTGTATGATGTTTTAATTATTTAAGTGGTAGCTATGCGACGTCGTCGCGCTCGTTCTCATTTATCGGTAGCGTGACCACACTGAGACTGTTAATCGCGAATTCATGCTTTTACATTTGAATTATTAGATGTTATGTATGCTTCATTGGTTATCTCGCTTGCTTTATGGGCGACAAAACCCATCTGATTAAACATGCTTAAGGTGAAAGGATACCGGCGCTCTCCCCATACAAACGTAGTCGACTGTTTCCTCCCTGGATAATGACACTAGAGCAAATATTTTTGTGGCATAAAACCTATAACTGCCATGACCTATGTCTTGGTTTTTTTCATTTTCTAATTATCATAGAAATTAAGACTTTAAAATCAAAAAAACAAAAAAAACAAAACATAATGGCATGGGCATGGTCATGGCAGTTATAAGTTTTATGCAACAAAAAATTTGCTCTAGTAACATTATCCAGGGAGGAAACAGTCGACTACGTTTGTATGGAGAGAGCGCCCGGTACTCTTTCCTCTTAATGCCTAAGTAATTTTCTGTTCAATTATGAAAGTGTCAATAATTAAAACAAAAAACCGGCCAAGTGCGAGTCGGACTCGCGCTCAAAGGGTTCCGTACCATATTGTATGGGAGCCTCAACTAAATTAATAAATAAATAATAAATATTGTAGGACATTCCACACATCGCCATCTAGCCCCAAATTAAGTAACTAGACTTGTGTTATGGGTGCTAGACAACGGATATACTACTTATATACTTTTCTTTTGTAAATATATACTTATAATACATAGAAACAACCAGACCAAAGACAAATATCTAAGCATAAATACTTATCTGAGACGGGAATCGAACCCGCAACCCTGTGTTTGGCAGTCCGGCATGGTGATTGTGCCAACTGGATCGCCAATTATTTCTTATCAGAAATACATTGTTTGTTAGAATTTCAACTGTCCAGCTATCACGTTTCATGAGATATAGCCTTGTGATAGACAGACTGATAGTGAAATCTTTGTAATAGGGTCCCGTTTTTACCCTTTGTGTACGAAACCCCAAAAAGTGAAAGAAGAAAGTTTGTTAACATATTCATATTACTAGCTGCGCTCCGAGGTTTCACCCGCGTTACTCCCGATCCTGTGGGAATATCGAAATATAAAATAGCCTATAGCCTTCCTCCATAAATGGACTATTCAACACAAAAATAATGTTTAATTCGAACCAGTAGTTCCTGAGATTAGCGCGTTCAAACAAACTCTTCAGCTTTATAATATTAGTATAGATTATGTACCCAGCTATTAGCAGTATTTAATGCCACCTCGATTTCACCGTCTCACCGCGTCTTTGGATGCTAATTCCGATTCAAATAAAAACAATAATATTTGTGTTGTTTAGTTGGGAACCAGACGTTACGTCCAGACTTACCGGGGTTATTCAAGGGCGTTGAACACAAAAACTGTTAAGGGCAGGTGCTAATAAAGCTACCAAAATCGACCTTTGTTTTAAGCAACTCTAAGTAATCAAATACTCTTTTTTTGTTATTTGGATATAAATGGATATTGTAGTTTAATAACCATATTTTTGTTTATTGTGGTTGAAAACATGATATGAACAACTTCGTTCGATAAAAAAAATGTTAGAAAACAAAGAATTATTATATCGTTTATCGGGTTTTATTCAAAAATAGTTAAAGTTTTTTTTAAAAAAGAATCAAATGATAGGTTTTGACCTTTAGGAACTATATTTGTGGATAATAATGCTAAAATGTTTTGCATATCGATCAAATATAACAATTAGCACGCAGCACGCTACGTTTTTGAGAGCGGGGGCTAAGGTAATGTATGGGCCTACACACGGTACTGGAAGAGCGCCTTAAAGGTGATTTAAAAATAAATTTCTTAACAGTGTTCCGATTGGCATCATATAGATCTAGGTAGATAGTTCAAAATAACACCTCATTTATTATGCTGACTAAAACATAGTCTAATTCAATCTAGTATATAAAACTAGCTGCGCCCCGCGGTTTCACCTGCGTAAGTCCCGATCCCGTGAAAATATCGGGATAAAAAGTAGCCTATATGTTAATCCAGGCCTCCAGCTATCTACATACCGAATTTCATTGCAATCGGTTCAGTAGTTTTAGCGTGAAGGAGTAACAAACATACACACACACACAAACTTTCACATTTATGGTATTAGTAGGATTCTCATGTCACAATGTTAGTTACCATACTCCTCCGACAAGGCTTGACCGATTTTTATGAAATTTTATATGCATATTCAGTAGGTCTGAGAATCGGCTACTATCTATTTTTTATTTTGTTTCCTTTAGTTTTTTTATTAATCAAAATAAAGTTGTTACGTATATGCTATTTTGTGAAATAATCTAAACCCAGTTAACATTTTATTAAATATTTGATCATAATTTAAAAGTAGGTTATATTCAATTTATATCTATCTATACCTATATTTAATCCATATCGAATCCCTATTTACCTTAGTCACGGCATCACGCGTGAACGGCTGGACCAATTTCGCTAATTCTTTTTTTGTTGTGTTTGTTATTCTTAAGTCTTTCTCTTATTCTCAATAAAAGAAAAAAATTTAAAAGTTGTACAGATTATTAGCAGCTTTCAGTTATTATTAGCATTCAAGAAATTTATAATACCACTTAAATAGTTTGAATTTAATTAAATAATTTTAAACAAGAATATAACGAAATCAATACACCGCTTGTTATTGTTTCTTTCAAAATAAATTGAAATGTTTTTTGAATGATTCATCTATTTTGCATAACTTGTCGGCAAGTATCTTGCCTGAAATAACAACGTTGGTATGTCAACAGTTGGCGGAGGTCGTAAGTCGTCCGAAGTGGATGAGCTACCAAGGCGCAGCGGTTCGCGCGCGTCCAGCGTCTCCGACGAGGGTGGATTCAACGAGCCTTCCCCCGAGGTGGTAGCGAGGCTACGCCCTGCGGACTACAGAGAGCCCCCTCCTCCGCTCACGCACGATATAAGAGACGCGGAACGAGCCAGGTCCGATCCTGATACGCTATCTGTACAGCAACAGGTACGTTGTATACTCTGACCTACATTCTGTCACTATGTATATCTGAAAGACCTGTAAAAATAGGCTTTCGACTATGACTTTTTCATTCGAATATCCAGTCCACTTACTCTGTTCTTGTACTTGTATACGGGCTGTTTTCCCCAATGAGGCCCTTTTTAAAAGCTTTTATTTAACTTGCAGTGTACGTATTGTATGTATGTTTTTAAATGGGTCCTTTTTGCGTGAGGATGGAGTAAGCTTGCCCAGTACCTACTTGTACTCGACCATGTCCAGACTTGTCAATACTTCTGGAGCTAACTAAACCGCAGGTTTCATTACGATGTTTTCCTTCACCGTAAGAGCAATGTCAATCAACGCACATATTTTTTTCTTAAGAAAAATTAATTGTTTCACGGCCGGTCGGGATTCGAACCCACGACCTTCAGAATGAAAGTCGCGGTATCTACCACTAAGCCAACACCGCTCCACTTACCCTGTATATGAGCGTTTTATGTCAAATATCAGACAGCCCAATATCAACGATCGTTTCGTTACGCATCACCAGCTGCAATTTAAACAATTAAATAAATAAATAAAATAAATAAATATTGCAGGACATTCCACACTTCGCCATCTAGCCCCAAGTTAAGTAAGTATTATGGGTGCTAGACAACGGATATACTACTTATATAGTTTTCTTTTGTAAATATATACTTATTATACATAGAAACAACCAGACCACAGACAAATATCTAAGCATAAATACTTGTCTGAGGCGGGAATCGAACCCGCAACCCTGTGTTTGGCAGTCCGGCATGGTGACCATTTTGCCAACTGGGTCGTCATTATGTGATAATGTTTAGCAGCATATGTGATGATGTTTAGCAGTCATCACTTGATATACCAGAGCGATCTTTAATTGATGTGACACAATCTATGCATGATCATCGAACCGAACAAGCACGCATAGAGGCTTATTTAATTTACCAACAACATGATTACACAATAAACAATTGCTTATTTCTCTTTATGATGAAGGGCTTTCTTGGGACACATGAATGCCGGATTCGTGTCTTTCATTTATCTGCGTAACTTAGTTGTAAAATGTCCATCCATCAGTGCAAGTTAAAGCTAATTAAAGTTAATTCATGTTGATGTAGTTAAATTTATTTTTATTATTGTTATTTAGATTTATAAACAAGTCAAACAGGCATAACAGATTGGAATGATTTTGATTCTTTAGTTAAAGCTTGAGAATCATGATCAGAAATGTTCTAATCGGATGTGTTTGACGTGATAACGTCTTATAAAGCACTCACAAAAAAGTGTGACGGCATGCGTCATGTTATTGATAAGTAACTATAGCAACGCCATGTTATACCATCAATCACTGACATCAATGTTTTCCGTAAATCGAATTTACAAACAATATTTTTTTTAAAAGTTGATTTATAACTGTGAGTAGTGAACGTTAGTTACACATGGTTAAATTGTCGGTTGTAACGTTGTAGGATTCGGGCGTGGTAGTGAGCGAGGCGAGCCAGGGCTCCATAGAGGTGCTCGACAAGTCGACCACCAGCCAATGGAGCGTGTCCGAGGAGGTGCCGCCCGAGGGCCGCGAGCCGGACGCGGCGCGCTGGCCGCTCGACGACAAGCAGCCCGACAGCATGACGCCAGACGAGGCAGAGATATTACTTAGTTCCAGGTAATCTATCACACAAAACACAGTAATGAAATTTAATGTTAAAAATCACATGATCACTCACAAAACAAAATAAAGTTATATGAAGGTTCGAAACGCGCGCGAAAAGGCTACAAGAAACTCATTTTTGAAGTTATACTTCTTTGGGCGCGTTATGAAAAAATTTAGGATGTGCGCGCATCTGTAACACAAAAGTCACATGTTGCAGCTGCGTAACCCAATAGTAAAACAGGTTGAAGCTGCGAGAGTGAAATTTTAAGATGCGCGCGCATCACTGCAACACTAGCAAAATAAATATCAGACGGACGGACGGACGTATAACTATAGAAGTATAACTAAGCACCCATTTTTTTATTTCTTGTTTTATGGACTACAATCAGTGTTATGCATTTTGTGATTCACATGTGGAGATGCTGAACTAGCTCCACTGGTCTGGTGTCATTTGATCTTAATTTCATTTTTCGTTTCGTTGTTTCGTTTGTAAACAAGAATAAGTGAAGTTATTTTACTCAAAGTATACAAAAGTTTATCAATTTGTCTTGTAAAGATATGCTACTTATTATAAGTAAAGCAAACCATTGTGTATATCTTGAATAGATACTCTCATTTTATAACTGTACCAACGACGATAGACAGACATCATTGTATTTGTTTTATGATCTATCTGTTGACTTTGACGTCATCAACGCATTAGTATGAAATGTTTCTTTATTTTTGAGTATGCATGTTGCACTTTCTTACACTTCTTTTGAATAAAAAAGAATATGCATTCGTTTCTTTTGCACTTGTCTTTACTGTTGATGCCAAAAATGTTAACTTTTCGGCCGTCATGTTTGTTTTGAAGCAACTATATATCTAAAACATAAATCTTATTGTATCAATTATGTACTGCAATGTACTGTAGAGCTTGGTTCTATTATTAAATGTGGTATTTTTATCATTTGCATGCTGCCTGTCCGCACAACGCTTCATTCTTGCCTGTGATCACATTTGCAGTATTCTGGAAAAGAAACTTAGGTAAGCTGGTTGTGCAAATATGATGCTGTTTTGTGTTTTATGTTCTATCATTTAGAGATTATCTGCAAGTTTTTAGGGTCCTATCTCATCGGGACGCCATGGCGACGTCACTGGCTACATTTACAACTTGATTCGTATTAAAGGTTGCCACACCATCGCCAAGTCAGTTAAGAGTAAAAGGTACCGGGGGCTCTCTCTATACAATCGTAGTCGACTGTTTTCTCCCTGGATAATAGACACTAGATCAATTTTTTATGCATTAAACTTATAACTGCCATGACTATGCCCCTATTTTATTTTTATTTTTTAAATCTTAATTTCTATCATAATTAGAAAACTAAAACCAAAACATAGGGGCATAGTCATGGCAGTTATAGGTTTTATGGCACAAAAATATTTATGCTAGTGTCATTATCCAGGGAGGAAACAGTCGATTCTTTTACCCTTTTACGTTAACTTCCATACATTTCAATACGAATTAGTTGGATATGCAGCCGGCGACGTCGCCATGGCGTCCCGGTGAGGAAGGTCTTTTAAGCTTACTTGCTTAGTACTTCGCCGTACCACACGTATACGTAAGAATTCAAGTGCGTATACTTGTAATTGTCTAACAGCTTTCAATGATGAATTACTAAATATTCGTTTTGAACATACAGACAAGAAGCTTTGCTGTCGGACGAGCAAGCGCAAGAGATAGTGGCTATGCTATCGCCGCACGCACACGCTCTTCCCAATGACAATGGCGTCTCGCTCAACGATAGCTACCAGTCCGTGCTCTCTTATGAGAGGTAAGGTTATCTAAGAAAACCGTCTTGAAATCACTGTAAATTAGACTTTAACAGCTCTATGGTAGACTAGCTGCGCCCCGCGGTTTCACCCGCATAAGATCCAGGTACTCTAAGTGTTAATCCAGGTCTCCACCTATTTACATACCGAATTTCATCGTAATCGGTCCAGTAGTTTGTGCGTGAAGGAGTAACAAACATACACACACACAAACATTCACATTTATGATATTACTAGCTTTTGCCCGCGACTTCGTCCTCGTAGAATTAGTAGATTAGACCAAGAAATCACGTTGTCCCATACAAACTTTGCCCCCCTTTTTCACCCCTTTAAGGGTAGAATTTCGGAAAATCCTTTCTTACCGGATGCCTATTTCATACAAAGAACACACCCTCCAAGTTTCAGGTTTCTACGATCAGCGGTTTAGGCTGTGCGTTGATCCGTCAGTCAGTCAGTCAGTAATTCAGGACAAAGCATTTTATATGTATAGATAATAGGATTATTTAAGTGCAGAGTTAAAAGTACTAAGCAACATCTTAAACACAGTGTTGGCAAAGCTTGAATGACCTATGAACAGCTTTATAATAACTACATTTTTTTTATGACATCTATCATACGAGAAAGGTTTGGTTGCTATGGCAACACAAGTCTACTCACTTTCTTGTTTCAACAAAACTAAAGTTAGAATGGTAAATATGTAATTGTTTGAAAGGTTTCTATTCATATCAAATTATTTTACTATTCGTATCACTGAATAGCTCATAGCTGAAAATAGACATAACTTAATTCAACGTGATTAACTACCTTCTTCTTCTTCGAATCGATAGCACAATTTAAAGGGGAAATGATTAGGCAGGGTCACATTCACCCACTCCAGTGTGCTGCCAGGTCTTTGGCTTTGTTATTAGCTGACATCAGGTCAGCCAATGTACAGCTGTTAGGGCTGGAGGGGCAGGCCAAGAGCTGTAGCATAGTTAATAACTACCTTTATTTACTTGACAACCCAGTTGGCACATAGTCACCATGCCGGACTGCCAAACACAGGGTTGCGGGTTCGATTCCCGCCTCAAACAAGCATTTATGCTTAGATATTTGGTTGTTTATATTTATTATAAGTATGTATTTACAAAAGAAAAGTATATAAGTAGTATATCCATTGTCTAGCACCCATAACACAAGTGTAGTTACTTAGCTTGGAGCTAGAGGGCGATGTGTGGAATGTCCTGCAATATTTATTTATTTACACAGATAAAACAATAAATGATATTGTAGTGTACAAATTGTTTATATGTTTTCTCCAGCATGCAGTCTGTGGATGAGAGCTACGAGTTTGTATCCCTTGAAGCGGACAATGGTATGGCGGGCGGCGATAGAAAGCAACCCGATCCGGTGCGAGAAAATGAACCGGACTCTATATACGAACATTATCCACCGCATTCACTCCGCGAATTGGGGGAGGAAAATGGCGTTCATTACTTCGAAGATGGACATTTTTATACAGAGGTGAGGAAGTTATTTTATACCTGGCATACTTTCTTTTTCAGCATGCGTTTATCGCATTCGGGTTCTTGATACTCAAATCGGCCAATCAGATGGTGTTGTGTGGATTGTCCATCAATATTAAAGAAAACCGAATTCCGTAGTGAGCGTCGCGATTTGTATGCTGATTGACTAATCCAGATAGTCATGACCGGTCGCCATTTTAAAAGGATAATGAGGTTAAAAGACAAAATTCCTTTTCGAATACGATTCGTCTTCGAAAGTAACAATTTTAGTCCTGCAGTTTTTGGTTAGGTAAATCAGTGAACTGGCCAAGGAGGTATACATTCTTCACAATTATGCATGTCACTTTAATGATGAAGAAATAAGTATTTATTTTAGCTATAAACTATGTTTCAAGGTGGCCGGACTACCGCCCGTCGAGGAAGATGACGATGATGACTATTACCCACCAGTATTTGTTAAAAGAAACACCAAAGTTAAATTCAGGTAACAATTCATAATTTTTATATATTCCATAACTAGCTGCGCCCCGCGGTATCACCCGCGTAAGGCAGACTCCCGTAGGAATGTCGGGATAAAAAGTAGCCTATATGTCAATTCAGGTTTACAGCTATCTATATACTGACTTTCAACGCAATCGGTTTAGAAGTTTTTGCGTGAAGGTGTAACAAACATACAAACTCAAACGCCAACTTTCACATTATATAACTACCAAAATAAACATAAAAGGTGGTCACTGCGAGTAATAAGGGTCACCTGCCACTAAACTATTTAAATCAGGTCATTAGACAAATATTTAGTTGTCAATTTGAAAAAGCCCTTTTTGGGCTCAAGCCTCCTTCAGCCTTCTTCCATCCTTCTCTGTCTAACGCCGCTCTCTTCCAATTTTTTAAGCCGATGGTTTTTAGGTCTTAGCTTCCAACCATCTAAGCTTAGGTCTTCGAATACTGCGCTTACCATCTGGGTTGGACTCAAGCAAACGTTTAGGTACCCTGTTTGATTCCATTTGGTGTACATGGCCAAGCAAAGATGACTTGAATGATGTTGGAGTCCTTGTATAGATCGTAGACTTCATGGTTGTACAGTATTCGTCATACGCCATCTTCACAAACAGGGTCAAAAATATTCCTCATTATTTTCCGTTCAAAGACCAATAGAGCTTTTTTTTACTGGGAACCCACGTCTCAGAACTGTACGTTTTGTCACTAATATCAAGGTTTTATAAAACATTTTTGTGACCTTTTATTATCAGCAGGTACGATACTCTTACTTTAGCTACTAGGTATAGGTATTAGGTACTATTGCTATATCTATCTAATTGACTTTAGGTGGTCTAATTTATATGAGTTTACTAAGCTGACTGATCAGCCAATATGACTGTAATTCTTTCAGTTCGGATCCCATGCGGGTATTCTCAACGCACTCGGTTCGAGAGTACGATCGTCGCAACGAAGACGTGGACCCGGTCGCTGCTTCAGCTGAATACGAATTGGAGAAACGAGTCGAGAAAATGCACGTCTTTCCCGTTGACCTCATTAAAGGGGCTGATGGTCTTGGACTCTCTATTATTGGTAAGAAACGGCCGATAGATTTATATCATACATTACTAGCGACCAGCTCCGGCTTCGCACGGCTATATTATATATGTATTTTACATAAAAACCTTCCTCTTGAATCACTCTATCTGTTAAAAAAACCGTTGCGTAGTTTTAAAGGTTTAAGCATACATAGGGACAGACTGCGGGAAGCGAGTTTGTTTCATACTATGTAGTGATAGTGTGAGATCAACTTTTGCACATTTGCATGCTCGGATAGTTGATGTTGATATTATGAAAATTAATAAGCTTTGGTTTAAAATTAGTGCAAAAAAGCACGCAATATTACTCTCTGCTCCCATGGACTTTACGAGTGTTAGAAATTTATCCCGCGTATGTTTCGTTTATCACAACTACTTGGCAATTTCGTGATCTGTATGCTTTAAAGGATTTTTTTTTAATAAAATAAAGCATTTTTTTGGTATGTTTTAGGTATGGGAGTTGGTGCAGACGCCGGTTTAGAGAAACTTGGTATATTTGTGAAAACAATAACTGAAAGTGGTGCCGCGGCTCGCGACGGACGTATACAGGTCAACGATCAAATCATAGAAGTCGATGGCAAGAGTCTGGTGAGTACGACCTCATTTTAACTACAAGAGATATATAGATATAACGATATATAAAATTTTAAAAAAACTGGCATAAAAAGCTCTATGGCTCTCCCTGGCAACCTTATGATGGAGAAGATTTTATGAAAGATAAAAAAAATACTTACAACCGAATTGAGAACCTCCTCCTTTTTTGAAGTCAGTTCAAAAGTGAAGGTATGTTAGAGTAAAAGTGTAGTGTTCGTAGAAACAAATACTTCAGAATGTATAATTTGGGGATGCGAAAGTCAGATCAGTTAGCACGCCCGTTACGTCTATTTCTCGCAGCTACTTGGAGCACTTTATGCTCTCTATATCTTCTTATGGCCAAAACTAGAGTTCTATATTTAAAATAATTTATATTAAAATGTGGTCCATCGAGCGGGATAACTAACATTTTAAATTAATTATTACAGGTAGGTAAATATTTTTAATCAATTTCTTTCCGGCAAACTAATTATTTGGCCATAACCAAAAGGACAGGCCCTTTTGGTTATCGCCAAATAATTAAATCGCAGTATTACAAAAAATATAGGACGAAAATAAGTTTTTCTCATAAGTAGGTATATTTCTTTAATAGGTTGGTGTAACACAAGCGTACGCCGCATCAGTTCTCCGAAACACATCGGGTCCGGTGAAATTTCTCATCGGGCGTGAAAAAGATCCTGAGAACAGCGAAGTCGCACATCTGATACGACAGTCATTAGCTGCCGACAAAGAGAGAGAAGAAAGGTTGGTACACCTAACAATATTTGAAAACCGACTTCAAAGAGTGCCTGATTATTTCAAATATATCTGACTAGTAGTCGCGGTTTCACCCGTGTAACTTGATCCCGTGGGGCTATCGGGATTAATAATTAGTGACCTTCTGTGGCTTTCTATCTTCTGTAAAAGATCGAAATCTAATACCTATTTATTATGTATAAATTAAATGTATAGATATCTTAAAATTAAGCTAGCTTTGCCCGGACTTCGTTGTGGTTTACACCATAGTTTTATCAAGATGTTTTTCTTCGCTGTGGCTTAGTTGGCTACAATCGTATTGACGAGTTTTTTTCCTCTGAACACGGTCGACTGAGACGGAGTTAAGAGCGTAGTACTTGATAGGTACTTGGCAAACCAGAAGCCGTCCCCAGGCGTTTTGAATACCATGGATTAAAGTTACGGGCATTATATAAATCTTCTAGATGAGATGTAAAGCCACTTTAGTTTGTTGATTACGCTGTAAATCTGTTATATACAATGCTTATTTTTGGTGACAGAGCGTCTCGAGAACGTCAGCGCAGACAGCAAGTAGAAGAGGAGGAAACACAGCCGACTCCCGCCGAGGCGATGGCATCTCAAGCCAGGCATCCTGAAATAAACGAACTTAGAACATTTTTACACGAGGTAATGACATGCATCAACTATAAGCGAAATCTGTTGGACTGTAAACAAACAAATAGAAAGGACATTTGTGTTTTAATAATAAATAAATATCGCAGGGCATTGTACACAGCGCCATCTAGCGCCAAGCTAAGCAACTAGGCTTCTGATATGGTGACCAGACAATGGTTAGAATGCTTATGTTTTTTTGGAAATACATACAGAAACACTCGGACCAGGAACAAATATCTGTAATACAAAATATATTTGTTTGAATCGGGAATCGAACCCCCAATCATCTGCGTCACCGCGCCATAGAAGTAGTCATATTCATAATATTTTTGCGGATAGCGGTAAAATGGTAATTGAGTGATTTAAATTTATAAAATTGTCCTTTAAAAAATTCCTCAATATTTTTAAACGACTTTTGTTATTATGATACTTATTTTTGTCATTATGCATAATGTCTGAACTTATCAAGTCGCCCATAACATACATCAATAGGCTTTTAGCCCATAAACAAAACTATATCTAAGTTCAAGAAACTGAATATAATTTTTCCGTAGTTGGTAGGCATGGAATCCGGAGGCGGTAGTAGCGAGGAGATCAGCGCTCGCGTGAAAGAATGGTGTTCGCAGCGAGCGCCAGATGATCAACTGCGGATTGCACTCGCCACTGCTACCGACAATGCTCAACGAGCTCAAAGGAAATACGAAAAGGTCGGTATCATATTTAACCTATTTAAAATTGGGACTGGAACTGGAAATTGGGAATGGAAGTACCCCTAAAGTATCCCTTTTCTAACACAAAAAGAATTATCTCAAACAGTTGAGCCGTTTTCGAGTAATCTTTGGTCCTGATCATACATAAAAAGTAATAAAATATATGCGATGAGTTTAGTTTAGTTTTACGAGGTTGGTTCACTACTTAGCCTCTTCATTTGGTCCTTTGTGCGTGTCGTATATATGCGACGAATTGAGAACATTTTTTTTGAAGCCAGTTAAAAAAAAGGTGAAACGAGTTGAAACGATTTTTTCCTTATACGGCCATTCAGTTAGGCCTATGCGTTTTGGGTTATTCACTATTGCCATCGGTGTGTTCTATAGATGGAATCGGGCATCTAACCCAAAGATGACTCGTCGGTCGTAATGCACTATCATAGTTTACCTATAAATAAATAATAATATAAGTATTACAGGACATTCCACACATCGCCATCTAACCTAAGTAACTAGACTTGTGTTATGGGTGGTAGACAACGGAAATACTTACATACTTATAGAGTTTTCTTTTTGTAAATATATGTATAATATATTTACAAAAAGAAAACTAATATATAATACATAGATTATAATACATAGAAACAACCAGACCACAGACAAATATCTAGGCATAAATACTTGTCTGAGGCGGGAATGGAACCTGCAACCCTATCTTTGGCAGTCCGGCATGGTGACCATTGTGTCAACTGGATATCAATATTAATAATAGTTTTATATCCCCAGGCTCGTCGCGCACTCCGTTCGTGGCGTAGAACTCGCGCCCTCGTGCGCGCTAGAGAGGAATGGTGGAGCGGAGCTCTGCGGGATGCGCACCGGGAGTACGGAGCTGCGTTAGCGGCGCTAAGAGACCGGGTCGCAAGGCTCGAGGTACTGCTGCTGGTATGTACTTAACTATTTATGTAGGTTGAGTTCGCGCAAAATCCTGGTTGAAAAATTTAAAACCTTTTACAGAATATAAAAACACTAGTTGCGCCCTGCGGTTTCACCCGCGTAAATCCCGGATCAAAAGTGTCCTATGTGATTCTCCATCCCCTGAACTACCATTACGCTGACTTTCATTCAAATCGGTCCAGTCGTTTGACTGTGCAGAGGGAGAAGGGAAGAGAGATGTATAAAAAAATAAACAAACAAATAAATTAAAAAAATTCGGATTTACAATAGTTAGGATAGTTGTTATTATTTTATTAATATAGCTGAAACCACGTTGACATGACTGAATGTTGAAATGTACATATTCCAGAAAGAACAATTCTTAACGTACTATTCCCATAATGTCTTAAATCGGAAAATACTGATCTATTTGATGTCTGCATTTCAAAATGACTTATGAATTTGTTGCAGTCATAATCAGGAATTTTACCAAATTCCGGTCACTGAAAACGGAAATATTTATTTAGCAAAAAGAATGTCTAATCTACATAATGATAACAAAATATCAAACAATGTATAGGTGTCTCTTAGAATATCGACTTATTATTTTGTTGGGTATGTTTCAGGAAACGCAAAAGAAAGCCGGTCTACCGGTGATGTTGCCGCACGAACCGTCTGCCCGAAGAGAAACACCGCCTTTACCGCGCCGACCTGACCCCGATCCATTGCTAATAAACGGTTTGTACTTGTACGGTCGGCTGCATAATTGCAGACCCACCGTAGAGCTCCAAAACGGCTGTTATAAGAATGTTTTCAACATTAGCAAGATTCTAGACACCTGCTTTAGTTGAAGTTTAAAGTCTTTTAATTCATCAATTTATCAAACAAAAATTATTAGAATGAAAACATGCCAATAATAGTAATTTTAGAACTCTACTGTACATTCGACGCTCAAAAGTCCACTAGAAGCGTAACGTTTACAATCCTATGCAGCATTATTTTAAACACTCCATGCAGTGTAACTACAAGTGTCATGTACCTTTTGTTACCTTTTTCTTTGTGTGTGTTTAATTTTAAAGTTGTCGTGTGCTTGTACCAAATAAATGTTTTTCTTTCTTTCTTTCTTTCTATGTATGTAGGTACGTAGGTAGCTTCCCTGCCCCCCGCATTCCTGTGTAACGTCACATGAACAATTAACCAGTGTGATCTTAGCTACCGGTCGTTTCACTCGCCCTGCATACACAATAGTAACCTGTGGATCGAACCCACGTTGGTTGGTGTAGCACATGGCGGTATATACCACTCAGCCACCTAAGCCTAGACATGTATCATGTTGAAACTAATAATCACACTGAGTACTTTTAATTTAAATATTTATGTGTGTAACGTCTATTAGAAGAAGGTCGTAAGTCCAATACTGGTTCATAGTATCATTGTAGCGCACAGATAGTGCACTTATGACGCATACTGTACATATAACTTTTTAGGGTTCCTTATTGTCCGAATTAACCGATTTTGTTACTTTTGTTTGAAAGTTAATTTAGTAGGGAGGGTTCTTAGGTATGTTTGATCGATATCCGTTCGGATGTCTACAAGTTATGGGGCATTGAAGTCAGGGGTTGTATAAATTCTAAATATAAGTTTTTATTATTTATTTATTTGTTTACAGATCCATGGAGTTCAGACAGCGATCTCTCCGACCTATCGCCTGTCGAGGACGAATACGCCAAGGTCGATAAGACACGCCGCGAGCCGCCCGACATCGGTGACGTGACCGCCACTACGGCTAATGGTGTCCCCACTACTACCGCTCCAAGTGTACTAACGGTCACCTCACCTGTGGTGACGTCACAGTCGCCTGTAGCCGTAACAGCTACTCAACCGATCGCTTCGATTATACAGAGCACAGTGCCCGCGACCACGCCCACGTTTACGGATACTATGTAAGTTTTAACATATACATAACTGTTGCCCGCGACTTTGTAGGCGTGGTAGTTTTTTTTTCTAAAACCTTTCTCTTGAATCACTCTATCTATTAAAAAAAAACAGCATCAAAATACATTGCGTAGTTTTAAAGATCTAAGCATACACAGGGACAGACAGCGGGAAGCGACTTTGTTTTATACTATGTAGAGATAATAACTAAATATTGCAGAACATTGCCCACAGCGACATCTAGGCCCAAGCTAAGCAACTGGGCGTGACGAGACAACGGAAATTATACTTATATACTTACTCTTTTATAGAACTAGACTAGACTTCAACAGTGGCTTATTAAACGGTGCTTCTACAACATTGATGAATTTTTAGCTATTAAATTATAAATTGCCTTGTAAGTACCTAACTTGACATTGTATTTCATGATTTTCTGACATGGTGTGTTTCTCTTTTTATTGCTATTTACTTTAAGTTTTAATTATTAATATTACATATAAAATGTAAAATATAACAGATTGACGTATAATGCAAATTATGAATATGAATGAATATATTTACCTAATATACACCCAGACAAGAAACAAATATTTAAATTAATATAAATATTTGACGTGGACATTCTGCGTTCGCGCACTGCACCCCAGTAACTTTACAGGTGAACGTAGGTATATAAATACCTAGTATCTGGGTGGTTATTTTACGTTTTTTTTTACCTCGTCCCCTAAACCCCTAAACACACTAAATTTCATGAAAATAGTTAGAGCCGTTTCCGAAATCCTTATTACACATATATATACAATAATTTATCGTTTAAATATATTAGATTAGATAGACAATATTAACCAAGTATCTATCGCAGGGTGTCAACATCGTCCGCGGGTTCGACGGTCGCGGGCGGCGGCGCTACAGTGGCGATGACGTCACGCGAGCTGGATGCGGCAGTGCCGCGAGGCAGCGCGCTACTCGACACGTCGCTGCACCGCGCACGCACCGACCTCGCACGGCATCGCCATGCAGGACATTCACCGCACTCGCCTCATTCCCTCAGCAATGCTAGCTCGGTAACTATAATACACACTTTAGGTCGCTGCATACGTGACGGGACGGGGACGTGACGTGCATCGTTCATAACGTGGTCGTGGTCTTTAAACATACATAACGTGATTTTTCTCGGAGGGCACGTCCCGTGCGGGTCGGGGTAAAACATCGTCCTCAACGATGTTTTTTCACTTGCCGTCCCGTCCGTCCGATTTTCTTGTTACTTATATTTTGTTGCTATATTTTTATATGAATCGATGTCAAGAAATCATCACGTCCCGTCCGGCACGAAAATAATCACGTTACGTATGCAGCGACCTTTACTATATGCATTTTTTTTAAATATTTCTTTTGCTAAACTGCTCCGGCGCTGAAAAGCAACCCTTCCGCTCTATTCCACCTTCGCCTCACTCTCGTGCCTACTTTTTATTACTGCATGTGGGGCCAGCTCTCCCTGAGAGCCACTATGAGTGAGCCGGGTGCAAGCGAGCGTTTTAAACGAAATTTTAATTTTTAAAAATTAATAAATTGCAACCTTTTGCGAAATACTCATGGTTGGTCTTGTTGATAAATGATATTGTTAATTTATGCTTTGTCATCCATAAGCTCCTTCCTCCGATAAGCAAGTAACACTGTACTTGTATACAGGCTGTGTTCCGCCATTGGACCCTTTTTAATTGGGTCCTTTTTGCGTGAGGATGGAGTAGGCTTGCCCAGCACCTACTACCCTCTCAGCTTAGTTGACCATGTCCAGAGGAGAGAACTTCTCAATACTTCTGGAGCCAACTAAGCCGCGGGTTTCATCACGATGTTTTCCTTCACCGTAAGAGCAATGTCAATTAGCGCACATAAATTTTTCTTAAGAAAAATACATTGGTGCACGGCCGGCCGGGATTCGAACCCACGACCTTCAGAATGAAAGTCGAGGTATCTACCACTAAGCCAACACCGCTCTAAGTAGCACTGTAATATATTTAGGAAGACCATATTCTTCTGTAACAGTTTGTTTGTTATTTTCAGTATGACGGCCTTGATGATTCCTACAACGATTCGGCCGACGAATCTCTCAGTGAGTCGACGTCTGGAGCGCCGACACATGCTGGCACCGTAAGTTAAAATATAACAAAAATTATTTAAGCAGATCAAGTAATACCAAGGGTTCTATAGTGGTATATCTGTCTTTCAAACCCTAAATACCTATTTTTTTAATCTACGTTAATATTATAAAGAAAAAATATTTTTTGTTTGTTTCTTTGTAACGAATAGGCTCCGAAACTACTGGGCCGATTTTGATGAAACTTGGTATGTGGATATATTGATTCATTGAAAATACTAAGGCTACTTTTTATCCCGATATTTCCACGGGATCCGGAGTTACGCGGGTTTAATATTAAACTTTCAATTTCAGCAGAGAGATACGAGGCCAAGTTGTGGCAGCTCAGTAGGCAGCGCTACAGACGATGGGATTTATTCCCGCGATCATAGACACCATCCTCTGTCAGGTATTTACTATAAACTACATTATCACTGCAATAACTTAAATTAGATTATCAAGAAAATGCTATTTTGCGTGCACTGTGGCTTCTTGCGTGCATATATTTGTTTTGAACGTCAATGTCATAGTAAGCCACCGCGCACGCAATTCGGAACGCATTGATTTTAATCTAATTCAAAAGTTTGTCAATGCGTTATTGCTTTTGTGTTTAACGTCACCGTTTTAACTACATGTTGCAAGCTTCCATAATCACAATGTGTACGTACAAATGTGTGTGATAATGTTACGTCACATCTCATCACGTGCGTTGCAGTCATTGAGAACGCTATTTGTTTGCGCATGTCGAAAATTATTTAGGTAACCTAGATCGTATAACACTGAACGCGTATTATTTTTATATTTCCAAAAAGTTTCTTAACTATTCTAATGTATATTATAATACGATTGGCCAAAATAGGAATAGAGAATGTTAGAGAGACCTTTGCAAAGGAATGGGACATAATTTATTACTTAAATAGCAGACTAGTTAGGTCTAATCGCCTTTGAGCTTTGAGGCAAATGTTGGACGTGTAGCAGAATAAGTTGAGCTCAGAAACTAGCCGCATTTAGAGCGGGTCGGATACTGGCGGCTAGCGTTATCAGTGGTACATACACTACGGTAGGTCCTCCGGCATCGCTCGCGGAGCAGCTGAAGCAGGTGCTGGCGGAGCGCGAGCGGCGCCTCGCGTCCGCCCCCTCTCCGCCGGCCGGCACTGGGCCCGCCACGCCCGCACCAGACGCTGTGCAGCTCACCAATGACCTCGTCGACGAAATACGGCAGGCCGTCAGCGAGGCTAATGCTAGAGGTTTGTATTATACATACAACATACACATTTCCGTCCTTAGGTACCTTCTTCTTCTCGTATAGCGGTAAATCACATCTAATGTTAGGACGCTCTAAAGTGTCTCTTAGCCACCGAACTGTAATTCACACACAAAATATAAGAACATACGTTAAAAATTTAAGAATATCTAAAGCATCACATCTCATACATCATAACATATGCTATGCTCAACTACACCACACAGACGCGCACACAAGCTAAAAATTACACTTCTCTGGTATGTATAAATACACTAACGATAAATACTTACTTAAATAAATATTAGAAACTTAGGTATTTACAATACGGTGCTGGACGCTTCAAGTTCTGTTAACATTTTGTGTTACGCTTTTGTTTGTCAGGTGATGGTACTCTTGTAATCCCTTATGTGTGGATGATCGAGACTTATTTATTCTCTTAGAGGACATGGTTATTAAATAAATGGGTGTTGATGTTTTTAAATCTCTTGTAGGACCTATAATTTGGATAGAGGACATTTCGATAAAGTGTCATGTTTCGAAATTATGGGGTTCGAAACGGGCTTCTTTTTAAGTTTAGTGGTTCATTACTTCAAAATGTGACACTTTATTATATATTGGAATATTATTTGTTTGACTAACACGCCCCTTCAAGAGATTTACAAAATTCAATATCGTATTACGGCAATTTATAAAGTTTCTATTCTATTCCCTATAGTTCTTATTGTTTTGTTACCTTTACTCTCTTCTTTTTTCTGCTCTATAGAAATTAGCATGTCTTTTCCAACCAAAACGATTGATAGATTTTATCTATATCTCAATCAATTTATCGATTAAGTTATCTTATGTCTTACAGAGATTATAGGCTCAATATATGGTTTTCAAGTTCAATCTATGATAATAAACTTTGTCTATGGAGGGACCAAAATGTTTTATATTTTACTACTTCTATTGTTTCATAGTTTACTATTATTATCCTCCATCATCGAAGTTATAAACAAAATATATGATAACTTATACGTTACGTCTTAATATTGGTTGATTGGACATATTATAGAAAACTGAGCGTATAACCTCTTTAGAACAAAGCACGTCTCAGGCGTTTTCCCTTTCGTTTATTACTGATTGCAAGCTATGTGATTGTAGTGAAGAAAGCTCCGGCTTGCGTAGTCGGCGGCGAGGTGCCGTGGCAGCCGCTGTCCAGCGCCGTCTCCGAGGCCAGTCTCACGCCGCCGCCCGGCCCGCCCGGACCGCTCGCTATCAACCATTGGACTAAACAACAGGTCAACTAACATCCTTTATATATCTTTCATGCTTAAAGCGCTAAGGCCGATTCAAAAAATACGGCTATTCGATGTAAGAGAGTACGGTTTTGGTACACATTATACCGCAGCTTCTAAAATTCCCGTCATGTGGAAGGGAGTTTTTATTACGTCATGAATATTTTGTTTGAATGAAAGGGCTTCATGAAGTTCTTACATATCCAAACCAATCACATATAAAAGGGGATTATTTTTAACCGCAATGAGTGTACAGTGACTTGCGATATTTTTTTGAAGTATGCCACTCGCTACTAAAACTAAGGAAAATTCAACAAGCTTTGTCAATTATTCTCTAATTAAAATCTATCTGAACCTGAACAAGACGTTTTCGCCATGATTTTAACAGGTTATAGTTTGTCTGAAGTAAAACGTCGAAGTAAAGATTGTCTCATATAATAACGACTCATTATAAAACTGCCTTACTTTTGCTTGGTACAATTGTTACGTATGTTTCAATTAAGCATTTAGTGTAATTAAAATGTGTCAAATAAATTTATAGAACTTTTCTAACTTTTTTTTTGTACAGGTATGGCAGTGGGTATCCGGCCTAGCCGAAGGTTTGGATCGTCACGCGGGTGCGTTCGCTGGTCGCGGCGTCGACGGAGCGCTCCTGCTGGCGCTCAGCTCGGCCGACCTGAAGCTGCTCGGGCTCGGGTCGGACGACCGCCGCCGTATGAAGCGACGTCTCAAGGAGCTCCGCTCTGCGCACGAGAAACACCTCAAAGCCCTCAAGAAGGCGGAAAAGAAAGCCAAAAAGAAGTAACGTGGCATCACCAAAGAGAGGGTCGGCGCTAGTCCCTCCTCCTTTTTTAAATCTCCAGTTTTCGTTTTTCGTATATTTTTTCTATCTTTTCTTTCATGACTACAATAATACTTAATATGAACCGAATTCTATATTTAATAATTATGGACTGTTCCGTGTTATTTCTTTGACCCGTTTCAAAATTTTCTCTGCGAATTCTTGCCCGTTCCATCTTATCGGCGCTTTGAACGTTTCCAACGTTGAAGTAGTTTCGTAATATTTATAAAATATTTTAGCTTTTTGGTATAATAAAGTAACTATATGTACTGCGAATGGGCCCGCCGAGAGCTGTCTGATAGCGTAAAGCGTACCGAGTGCCATTTCACCTATAGCTTAGCTAAGACTACCCTTTAGGGCTACTTCAAACCTATGAAACGAATATTAATCGAAAATTAGACGTAAGTTAATATGAAACAGGATAATGTATGAAATAAATCTTGTCAGTTAGTTATCCGATATAATATTATATAATATATCCGTATAGTTTGAATGCAGCAATAGAAAAATATTTGCAATGCTATTTTATTGATTAAGCTGGATACTACCAGATGTACGAAGCAAATCCTGCAGTCTTCATAAAATATGTTGGAAAATCTTCATTGTTCCTACATTTTGTATTAATTGTGTCAGTTTTTCTTAAAGTTCTATGTGAAATTATGGACTATGGGAAATAACACTGGCTCAATCTAGTCATAAGAATGAATTAGATGTTCTAAAGTCATGAATTACTATTACATGTTCTCTTAGAAATTTTCAAATATTTAAGATAGAATTTAAGGACTCATTATAATAACTCAACTATAAACTTTATTAACGAATTACTATAATGATATAATTTATTAATTTGTATTCATAACAAGTGTTTGGTATTCTTTGGCATTTATTTGTAATAATGAAAAGTATTGCACAAAAGTACTTAGTTGTATATTGTGGTTGATGTATGCCTAACTTTTGTCAATCGTCACCCTTTAGTGTTTCATTATTATAAATTGTAGAGTAAAGTGAAACATGATCTCATTTCATGTAAGAATACCAGTTTATCTTTCTCGTCTTACAACATTATTTATTTGATACATCTTTATACATATATATAAAAATTTCGTGTCACGTGTTTGTCCGCGATGAACTCCTAAACTACCGAACCGATTTTTAATTTGATTTGCACACCGTGTGCAATTCGACCCAACTTGAAAGATAGGATAGCTTACATTTCAATTTATAGTCGCAAATTCCCACGGGATCGGGAGTTACGCGGGTGAAACCGCGGAGCGCTGCTAGTATATATATATATATTTACAACAATCAGATATATAACCTTGTGTATGAAAGCTTCACGGTTTTAAACATTCCAATAAACTACTCTTTATGTGTGATGTTTGATAATTTAGATGAGCTTCTATAGTTTCCTTCGGCTACATTTGTTCGATGAATCTACTAAACCCTTGAATTGTGAAAATACGAGACGTAATGCGGGGGAAATCGTGTTTTATCGAGGCTTGTTTTACGCTAGTTTGAAATGATAAAAATATAGCGATTTTAATGTAATTACGATCCCTATTTCAAGATTTAAGATAGAAAGAAACTGTTATTCTGTGTAATCGTATGTTTGGTTCCGTAGACAAAGTGTAATGTACTGTGTAGTGTGTAAATAATGTCTCGTACAGAGTGCAGAGTGACGTTGCCGAGTGTGAGGCTCAGTGACGCGAGCGCGAGTCGTGAGCAACAAGCATACAAGTCATTGTGTGACCTAATGTACATTTAGGATATTTATTTCAATTAAGATTTAACAATTTATTGTAAGTAGAGTCCAATAACAATTGCCAAAATTAATCAGTACTTTTGTTTATTAATTACGTTGTTATTTTTTACATTTTCTTTATCTTTAAATTATATATTTATTTCGGGACCAAATTAATTTATTATGAGCCTAATTATTTTATGTATTTGGGTGTGTGTTCAGATTTTTATTTATAATTTTAATAAACAAACCAAAGTCTACATCATATTGTTTTTTACTGTGTTCTGTGTGAGTATCATGTACATTTAATGAGACAATGGTAAAATATAATCTGCAAAGAAGATAACGAGTTTTCTTGTAGTTTTATCAAATAAAAATCAGTAGTGTTGAATCTATTTAGATTTATTATCTAATTTCTTATTTTTATTCTTTTGATTTCGTTTTTTCTTTTTGATTTTTTTGGTTGCTGGTGGAGTCATTTTGTCATCTTCACCATCACCATAACTTATGGTAACAAATGCTCCAGGTTTTCTTTTTTGTGTCTTTTGTGGAACTTGAACAGTCTCTTCATCCTCCTCTTCTTGTTTTTCCTCAATTTCGTTGATGCTTGTTTCTTCTTTTTCTTCATCAGACTGATCATCTTTCTTGATTAAATGGTTCTGTTTATTCAGTGAGACACAGGTAACTCTGCAAGATGCATTACAACAGCAGAATTCATTCAGCTTTGAATCATCTACAGTCCACACTTTAAGTTCACCAGCACTTGAGGCCGTATACAACATGTGATTTTCATAGTATAAACTTTTCACTCGTTGCTTGTGAGCGGGATAAGTGAGTGCTTGGGTTTCGCTGATCGTTAGAGTGATGATGTTACCATTATCTAATCCAACGAAAATTCTTTCATCGCTTATCCATTCTACCGATGCAGGTTTAGAGTTACATGTAATTCTCTTTTCAACACCTGCTTTACTAATAGTCCATATGTCAACTGTCTGTTGGGAAACTAGTGAGAACCTGTCACCTCCAGGTGAAAATTTAATTTCAGTAGGCATAAGAACTCCTTTGCTAGCTAGATTGATGGTGAACGCAGGTCTTCCTTTGACTAAATTCCATGTTCTTAGTGTCTTGTCTCCTCCAATACTTAGTGCTAGTTTGTCTGAGGGGTGCACTGCTATGTCAGTTACTGGATGACCTGAAATATTTTTCAAGATTTCTTAGTTCTGCCATATCATGTATCCTAGAAGGGCTGTTATCATCATGCATTGGAATGCATGATGATAGCAGCCCTTCTACATAATAAAATACTATTCTTTTTTTAAACTAAAATACCCACTACGGAAAAATTATGCTCTTGAAAAAAAAATAAAGAAAACCCGATTGCGTAAAAAAGAAAATAAAATAAAAACTGAACAGAAAAAAAACCAGTGCAGGACGATGATTTGAATAGTCAGGACCCAGACAATTTAAGCCGGTCTACATTATGTTAATGGGTCCTGACTACTGCCCAGCAGTGGAACATTATAGGGTTATAAAAACTCAGTTTTAAATTGAATTAACTTCTTTAGTAAGGTATTATTTCTAGGTCAAATTTACCTCCATGAGCTTTCTTCCAAACTTTTTCTATCTGCCAGTTTCCAGTTCTAGTTATAATGATAGAACCATCATCGCTGCCAGTAAGTAAATGTGTGCCACCATGAGTGAACGCAACTGCATTTATTGTGCCATCGTGGTTCATCAAAACTGTATGTTCTTTCCTAGTTTTCATATCAATTACAACAACTTTGTCATCTGTACCTCCCGATGCTAGAAATTTCCCAGCGATGGATACACATCGCACTGAAGAAGTATGCGACTGTGTGGCGAAAGTCTGCTTTAGTTTAGGAACCTAAAAGCAAATAGCATTAGATGTATTATAGCAATCTCCTTTGAAAATATTTTGGTGGTGTGATAATAAGAGAAGATAGGTACTCACTGAATTTTCTGTGCGAAGTGAATATCCAAGGAGGAAACCCTCGTAAGTTCCTATCACTAGTTCATCCATAGTAATTTCAGGTTTCTATCTAGAAATAAAATATATAATGTTTCACAGTTTCTACCAATTTCGCAGACATCTACAAAACATAACCTCAAAATTATAGGGTTAGTGCGTGCGTGACTTTGACAGCTTTAAATAATCTTTGCTTACGTTATTACTTCGAGCATTTTTCTTGTTTGTATTGGCCAAAGCTTGGCATACAACTTTGGCCAAGTTTTGGCCAAAAAGCTTGTTGCCAATGTCAGACCAAATCTAACATTGACAGACGAAAAAATGCTCAAAGTGACAGACACAAACTTCATTTTAGTGTCAAAGTGTCAAAAGTAGGAAAACCATCTCGTAAATTAGGATTTTTCTGCAAAAATATCGAATGGCTAACAAAAACAAGGACTGAGTACAATTATTTTTATTTACAATTTGTTAGCGCCAGCATAATTATCATTCTGGTGAGTTAAAATTAACACATCGTGATAAAATGGTCTGAATTACCAATCACCCCCTATATCGATTTCCATGGGTGGCTTTATTTGTTTTAGGATTCCCAAAAGAGGACGTATTTGGACATCTATAAGATGGATTTGGCGGAGACGATGAAGAACGTGCTCGCGAAGAGCACGGGCAGCACAAGTGGTTCGAACACGTCAAACAATGCATCAACTCCTCATCCCGCGGAAGGCTATGTCACGGAGAAACTTTACATGCTGTTACAGCTGTATTTGCAAAACAAAGGCTGGAGTCCGAGTATAGAACTGCTGCAGTGTTTTAGTGATCTGAAAGAATCATCTATGTTACCTAGTGCTTCATATTTACAGTAAGTATTTGCTACACATATTGTACCTACAATTTCGTAGTTTGAACGGTAAAACCATAGAATAATCAATGATTGGGTAAACATATTGTATTCCTCTGCAAACATTGTTATTGTTAATTTCAGAATGATGGCATCTAGAGTAGGATTAGATACTCAAGGCAGACTGATTTTACGTGAAAATGGTAAAATAATACTTCCATATGAACATTTTGCTAATGCTGTTATGTTAAAACATATGAACGGACCCCATGGACTGCATCTTGGTGTAGAAGCTACTGTCAGAGCTGTAAGTATATTTTTATGTTGTATTAATCGCATTCCACGATTTTTGTTTAGTAAAAACAGAACTTTATATGCCTAAAGATGGCACCAGATGGCAAGTTATTTCCTCTGGACACGGTTGACTGAGCTGAGAGGGTAGTATAGTTTCTGTACAGGCCTACTGCATCTAATACATGTCCCAAGCACTTCCTAGACCCTGAATAGCATGAATTAAAGTTGCTGGGGCTGTATAAGATTATTAGATGCAAAAGTCATTATTATTATATTATATCTGAAGTATATTGAGTTCAGTTTAAAGATGTGGAGAAAGCTAATAGAACATTATTTCTTTATTATTAACATTCTAATTGGATTCTAGTTGAACACTTGTTTACACATTAAAATGATCGTATCATGCCTCAAGACCTAAAGCTTAGTAAAAAAAGTAGGTATGTAAGTAAATTAAGAATTTCTCATTTTTTAAAACTTTGTCATTTTCTGAGATGAAAAGACGAAGCTGATCTCCACCTTTAAAACTTAACTTATGTTAATACTAATTTACTTCAAAAGAACTTCAGTAGTTTTAAGAATAATCATGGATTTATTTAAACTTCTATATTTCACAGGTTGTAGACTCTTATACAATAGGAAGGGACCAATTTGGTATGGAAAAAGAATTCATACTGGAAGTAATTCAAAACTGTCCGAACCCAGCTTGTCGGTACTTCAAAAGTCAGTTGGAACTAACTACTAAATCAATGCAACATTTGTCTCAGCAACCTACATATATACCAGGTAAATATACCAAATTAACTAAAAAAAACATTATGTATTTATTTCATCATCATCATGTCAGCCCATGCACGTCCACTGCTGGACATAGGCCTCCCCCATACGACGCCACAAACAGCGGTCCTGAGCCGCCTCCATCCACCGACTACCCACGACCGCTACAATGTCGTCGGTCCACCGGGCAGCTGGTCTCCCAACACTCCGTTTCGCGTTGCATCGCGGCCGCCACTCGAGAACCTTTACTCCCCAGCGGTTGTCAGTTCTGCGAGCTATATGACCTGCCCATTGCCACTTCAGCTTACTAATCCTGAGGGCTATGTCGGTGACTTTGGTTCTTCTACGGATTTCCGTATTTCGGATTCTATCACGTAGAGAAACTCCGAGCATAGCTCTCTCCATAGCCCGCTGAGCGACTCTGAGCTTTTGAACGAGGCCTATAGTCAGCGACCACGTCTCGGATCCGTATGTCATCACTGGTAACACACATTGGTTGAAAACCTTCGTCTTGAGGCTCTGTGGTATTTGTGACGAGAAGATATTGCGAAGCTTCCCGAACGCTGCCCAACCGAGTTGGATTCGTCGGCTGACCTCTTTATCGAAGTTGGATTTACCTAGTTGGACCATTTGGCCTAGGTAGATATAGTGATCAACAACTTCGATAACATCGTCTCCGATGTGAACAGGTATGGGTACTACATGGGCGTTCGACATGATCTTTGTCTTACCCATGTTCATTTTAAGACCCACCTGTCCGGAGACGGTGTTGAGGTCTCTCAGCATCCTGCTGAGGTCCCCCAGCGATTCTGCCATGATGACTATATCGTCGGCAAACCGAAGGTGAGTGATGTAATCGCCATTGATATTGATGCCATATCCGTCCCAGTCCAAGAGCTTAAATATATCCTCCAATGCAGAGGTGAACAGTTTCGGAGAGATAACGTCTCCCTGTCTCACCCCTTTTTGCAATGGGATCGGATTTGTGCTCTGGTTCTGAAGCCGGATAGACATAGTGGCGTTGCTATACAAACACTTCAGCACTTGGATATACCGGTAGTCGATTTGGCACCGCTGGAGGGACTGTAGCACTGCCCAGGTTTCGACTGAATCAAAGGCTTTCTCGTAGTCCACAAACGCAAGACATAACGGCCGATTATACTCCTCTGTCTTCTGTATAATCTGCCGGATTGTATGAATGTGGTCTACGGTACTAAAGCCTTTTCGGAACCCGGCTTGTTCGGGAGGCTGGAAGTCGTCAAACCTTCGAGAAAGACGGTTGGTGATAACTCTCGAAAACAGCTTATAGACGTGGCTCAACAGTGAGATGGGCCTATAGTTCTTTAGAAGGGCTTTGTCACCCTTCTTATAGAACAGTACCACCACGCTCCTGTTCCACGCCTCTGGCGTTTGTCCCTCGAGAATGACGGAGTTGAACAGCCTCTGAAGGACTTTAAGTACCGGTGCTCCACCCGCCTTCAGAAGTTCTGTCGTTATTCCGTCATCCCCCGGTGCCTTATTGTTTTTGAGCTGTTTGAGAGCCGTCCTTATCTCGTACAGGCTGACGTCCGGGATATCTTCGGTATAGTATCGGGTTAAACGGGCTCTTGCATCGCCCGCCGTGTTGTTTGCAGGGCATTGCAACGAGGTGTACAGCTGTCCATAAAACTTTTCAAGCTCTCTCAGGATCTCAGGCTTGGAGGATATGATGCTGCCGCTATCGGTCTTCAGCCTTGTCAACTGGTTTTGTCCAAAAGACAGATCTCTCGCGAACACTTTCGAGCCCTTGTTCCGCTCTATTGCGCTCACAATACAGTTAGTACTGTAGGAGCGCAAATCGCGTCGGATGGACTTCGAGATCTGTCTGTTGAGCACACCGTATCTTGACATATCTGCCGAAGACTGCAGCCTCATTTCACTTCTCTCTGCCATTAACTGCAGAGTGTGATCCGAGAGTCTCTGTGTTTTATTTCTGCGGCGGGTCTTAAAGAACTCCGATCCGACCGCTTGGACAGTTTCCACCAGCCCATTGTTCAACTCGTCCACTGTTGCGCATTCCGCGAGGCATTCAAAGCGGTTTTGTAGCTCCAACTGAAAGCTTTCGGGGTTTTGTATTTGGACAGGATTTGGGCGTACCGTAGACTTTACCAGACGAGACCGTTCTAGCTTAACATTGATATTCAATGACGCTCTTACTAAGCGATGATCGCTGCCGGTTTTCACCCTGTTGATCACAGAGACGTCATTGAATATGTGCTTGTGGTTCGTCATGATAAAGTCTATCTCATGCTTAAAACCGCGTGGGCTCAGCCACGTCCATTTCCTGGACGACCGCTTCTCGAAAAAAGAGTTCATCGCGAAGAGTCCCTCTTTTTCCATGAAGTCGGCTAATCGCTGGCCCCTTTGGTCTCGCTGTCCAAATCCAAACTGGCCCACTCTCAGTTCGTCACCACTCTTCTTGCCAAGCCGCGCATTGAAGTCCCCCATCACAACCGTGTAGTGTGTTTTCGAGGCATGCATGACACGTGCAATATCGTCGTACATGACCTCCACTTCATCGTCGGGGCGTTTCGAGTGTGGCGCGTATACCTGTATGACCTTCAGCGAATACCGGTTGGTGATTCTGAGTATAAGGTACGCCACCCTGCTCGAAACGCTCTCGATCTTAACAATGTTGTTGACGAGAGACTTGTGGACGAGAAACCCGATACCATGTTGGGACAGCTGGTCGCCCTCCCGGTGGTAGAACAAGTTGCCGGAATTAAGGGTGATCGTGTCCTCTCCCTCTCTTCGGACTTCTGATAACCCTATGATATCCCACTGCAACTTGTCCACCGCTTCTTCCAGCTCTATTACCATCTCGTCGGTCCTCAAAGTTCGCGCGTTGTATGTTACCAGGTGCAAGGGTCGTCGGTATTTTGTTTGGTAGCTCGATCTCTTCCGGAGATTCTTAGCACCCCCTGCCCCGCCGTTACCATGGCCGCTACCGTGACCAGGAATAGCGGAGCTGCCGGGGACTGGGGGCCGTTTTCTGTTTGCAACCGTCATGTAGGGGGGGTTTTGCCATAATCACCACGCTTGGCAGGCGGATTGGTGATCGCAGTTAGGTATTAAATACTCAGAAGGAAGCTGCTGCCCTTCCTCCGGTAGAATCCCTTAGTCGGCTTTTACGACATCCACGGGCTGAGTTGGAGGGGACGATATTCTTACGCCGCGGCCCCACGGCCATGTATTTATTTATGTACAAGAAATGTGTAAAATTATTGAATTATTTCACACATTGTTGAAGTGTGCTTCATGCCATTCTGTGAAATATAGTAATAAAAGTAATAAGTTTAAACTGCTACATCTAGAAATATGATAAATTTAGATTTCTGTGTATCACAATTGTGAGATATGATCTCGAACGCATCTTTGATTTCATCTGTCAATGTCTAATGTGTCACTCTCTCTCTCTCCCCGGTCCGTCCAACCACTACATGTGCATATCATTAATAAACCACAATTAATAAATTTGCGAGTTTAATTTGAGATATAACATTGGCGACGAGGATCCACGAACCTAAAGTGCAAAAATTAAATATTAATTTTAATAAATACAGTGGAAAAAGAGCAAAACATGGTAAATTAAAAGGACACCGGTAATGAAGTTAGTCACAAGCGGAAAAAAAAAAGAAGTCGTGACGCCGCCATTTGCAAATCCATCATTCTCTCACTTGCAACAAACTTCAAAAGTGTTTTGTTTACACAATAACTATTTTTTATTAAAAAGAAAACAGCTTTTTAATGTCAAATCAAGAACAAGTATTATCAAAGGAAGACAAAATTAAATTAGTGAAAGAAGGACAAAGACAATACATTTATAAATGCACGAAGATAGAATTACAACAAATATTACGCGATGAAAACATAACCTATACGGAAGCAGCAAATATAGATGAACTACGGAAGTTATTAAGCAATTATTACAAGGAAAAAGCTAAAGATCAGAACGCAAAAATCAAAACTGTAAGAATGGCGGTTTACGGCGAAATGAAACAATTCGATGGAGACAAGTGGGAGGTGTTCGAAGAACAATTAGAGTGCTATATTACTGTCAACGAGATAAGTGATGACAAGAAGGTACCTCTACTAATTACCAAACTATCACCAAGAGTTTTTGAAACCCTCACTTTCATGTGTTTACCGGTAAAACCAAGTAAGAGCAATTTTGAACAACTTTGTGCGAAACTACGCGAGAAATACGTGAAACCATTAACTACAGCCTTAGAAAGGGCGGAATTCCGAAAAAGGAACCAAAAACCACACGAAACTATACAGGATTATGTTTTGGAATTAAGAAAATTAGCTGCAAAATGTCGGTTCCAGGATGCAGAGGATCAAATTAAAGAAAAATTTATGGAGGGAGTAAGTTCAAAAATAATAAAATTTGAATTAATGAAGAGTGAAGCAGATTTATCCTTGGAAAGGTGCGTCGAATTAGGCCGAACGGTAGAAGCTGCATTATTACACACAAATAGTGTAACAGAAGTAAATGAAACATTTTACAATCAAAGAAGAACCATACGCAAGAAGAACAATACAAAGGACTACAACAAGAAACCACAATGTTTTTGCTGCGGTAAAAATAACCATATGAAAGCGGACTGCCGATTAAAAAATAAGTTTTGTTCGGAATGTGGAGCCCAAGGACATTTGTTCAAAATGTGCCCAAAGAACAAACGTCAGACCAACATGTTGGACACTGAGTTGGAGGATAAAGAGGATAAGGAAGCAGAGGAAGTTTCAATAAAAAATTTATTTGAAGGTTATGAGACATATACATTCAATAGTGTAAGTAAAATACCACCATATTATATAAAAGTAAATATGAACGGTCAAGAGCTTACTTTTCAGTTAGACACGGGCTCAGATGTTACAGTAATCTCAATGAAAGATAAAAATAAATACCTTGAAACATTTAAAATACAGAACTGTAATGTTACATTTAAGAATTTTGACCAAAGTATCTCAAAACCAGTAGGCATAATAGTGGATGTACCTGTCTGGTACAACAATGTCAATAAAAAAATTAACATTTTTGTAGTGCAAAATAACTCTCCACGAGTTATTGGCCGTGACTGGTTAAATAAATTCAATTTGTGGCCACCATGTTTGGATAACAGTTTTAGGATTGGAACTAATGATATTCAACTAATTTCAGAATCGCAGCAACTAATTAAGGACAGGTTCGCAGAAGTATTCAGTCCTGGTTGGGGGAATTTTAAAGGTGAAACCATAAAACTTAAATTGAAACCGGATGCTAAACCAAAATGCTTATCGGTAAGACGGGTACCATTCGCACTTCGGGAAAAGGTAAATAATGAAATTACTAGATTGTTAGAAAATGAAAGAATCACACCAGTAGAGTACAGTGAATGGGGTACACCAGTAGTACCAATTTTAAAACCGGATGGTTCAGTTAGACTCTGTGGAGACTACAAGCTAACGGTAAACCCAAGCTTGGAGGTGGATCATTTCCCATTACCACACCTCGATGATATTCTAAATACCCTCAAACACGGTGAATATTACTGCGAACTGGACTTAAAAGAAGCTTATTTACAAGCACGTTTAAGCTTGGACAGCCAAGACTGTACCACGATTGTAACTGAAGTAGGAACATTCAAATATAACTACTTACCCTTCGGGGTGAGTTCCGGGCCTGGTGCTTTTCAAAGATTGATGTCAAAGAAATTACAAAACATTCCAGACACAGTTGTATTCATTGATAATATATACATTAAAGGAAAAACTATAAAAGAAACAGTAGAAAACCTTACTCAAGTACTCACAAAATTAAAAGAATGTGAATTTAAATTAAAGCCAGAAAAATGTAAGCTATTTACAACTAGCTTGGATGTTTTTGGTTTCCGTGTGGATAAAAATGGTATAAACATCATAAAAAACAATATTGAACCTTTGTTGAAAGCAGAAAGACCCACATCCTTAACATTGTTAAAGTCATTTTTAGGAAAAATTAACTATTATTCAAGATTTTTAAAAGACATGGCTACCATTATAACACCATTGTATGAGTGCACTAAAAAGGATAAATTTTGTTGGACATCCGAATGTGACACAGCTTTTCAGGAAATTAAAAATAAACTGGCATCTGCGAAGAATTTGGCACATTATGACCCCCAACTTCCTTTAATTTTAACCTGCGACGCATCCGATAGTGGATTAGGTGCTATAATATCAAATCGAAAAAAAGATGGAACGGTCAGACCAATCGCATATGCCAGTAAAAAATTAAATGATACAGAAAAAAAATATACAACTATTGATAAAGAAGCACTGGCTATCATATTCGGAATAACAAAATTCTACAATTATATATATGGACGTTACTTTGAATTAGAAACAGATAACGAAGCATTAGTAAGAATCTTTGGACCAACAAAAAGTATTCCGAAAATGGCAGCCAAAAGATTACAACACTATGCTATTTTTCTATCAGCGTTTAATTATAAGGTAAGACACATAAAAACTAATGTAAACCCAGCAGATTTTCTATCAAGAACAGCGACGGAAATAGGTAAAGAAAATCTAGAAGTAGAGATTAACACCCTATGTGCCAATGTAAATTGCAGTATAGCATGTTATACGAACGATTCTAAAATGGAAACTATTAATTGGAAAAACATTCGGGAAGAAGCCAGGAAAGATGTATTACTATCAAAAGTTCTTAGATACATGAGAGATGGTTGGCCAGGAAAAAAAGAAATAACAAAACAATTACAACCTTATTACAATCGTAGGAATGAAATGACTCTCGACAGAGAATGCTTACTTTGGGGTTATCGAATAATTATTCCAAGTACCCTTCAGAAGGCAATTCTGGATGAATTACATAAAACACATTTTGGAATCGTTCGTATGAAGGAGATAGGTAGGTCATATTTTTGGTGGCCCACTCTAGATACTGATATAGAAGAAGTAACAAAAAATTGTATAATTTGCTTACAAAATAGGACACCACCGGAGAAAACTCAAAAACCATGGCCACTGCCTCCCTCAGCTTGGTACAGAATTCATGCAGATTTTTTGGGACCATTTTATAATAAAATGTTCTTTGTAATAATTGATAGTTACTCGAAATGGCCAGAAGCTTATGAAATGGCAAATATAACAAGTAATCGTACAATTGAAATATTGAAAACTATTTTTGCCCGGTTCGGTTACCCCTCACACTTGGTAACAGATAATGGTCGAACTTTTACAAGTCAAGAATTCAAAGAATACTGTACTAGTAGTCAAATAAAACACACATTCACAGCGCCATACCACCCTGCGACCAATGGCGCTGCGGAAAGGTTTGTAGAGACTTTTAAACAAGCGATCACTAAAATAAAGGAAAGTGGATTTAGTTTGACAACGGCTGTGAATGTGTTTTTATTTGACTATCGTAGCACACCTCAAAAGACTACGGGTGTGTCTCCTGCTAGACTCATGTTAGGTAGAGAGATACGGAATAGATTCAGTCTATGTCGCCCACCACCGTTGGTTGAAATAGTACAGGAGAGGATGGATAGGAGAGAGGAAGGTAACCGAAAGGTAAATTTCTTAGTAGGACAAAAAGTGATGGTTAGAGATTATAGGAAGGATGGCAAACCATGGGTTTTGGGCGTGATCATCGAGGAAAGCATACCGGGCGTGACTTATTTTGTGGATGTAGAAGGGTTAAAGTGGAAACGACATGTTAATCAAATGTTGACATGTTCTGATAAGTTAGAGTAAGCAATTTATTAAGTTTAGAAAATAAAACACTAGCATTAAGTTGAGTCACTGTATTAAGTTGGTAATATACTTAGAGTTGGTACAATTATGTGGGAGGAGAGTGTGAGATATGATCTCGAACGCATCTTTGATTTCATCTGTCAATGTCTAATGTGTCACTCTCTCTCTCTCCCCGGTCCGTCCAACCACTACATGTGCATATCATTAATAAACCACAATTAATAAATTTGCGAGTTTAATTTGAGATATAACAACAATAAAACACTAAAACAGTAATAATAGAGTGTAGCAACTGAATATACATTATTATGATTGTTTTATGATTTGTAGATGCAGGTGCCACAAATTTATCTGACAGTCAGGCTGTGGAACGGCTGCTGCGCAGTGCAGCGCTCCCGCAAGACTACCAACTGCCCCTGGCGCCGCATCTCGCAGCCCTTAGTGAGTTACTATGTAAAAATCGTCATTTATTTTCCCATTTATATATTTATGTATAACCTATTTTTGTGTATTATATTTTCAATTCTGTTATACACAATCGGTTTTGAAACTGTAGTATTTTTATTTCCAGCGAATCTCACTGCAGAGAAAACCGACCGTCGCAGTCAAGACAAGCTCTCTCAACACCAGCAGATGCTACTCCAGCATCAGAACCGCACCATGGGGCACCAGTCCATGGAAAAGTATAGTCATTCCACCCGGTCATCCGCCTCGTCACAGTCAGGGTTGGAATCCAAGTCTAAACATCACTACTCTGATGAACATAAGCTTACTGATTTTTTAAGGTTCGTGGATCCACAACTTTCTATTTTCCAATTTACTACAACTAATTTATGATGATTATTATTCCTTTCACATGTGAAATTATCGCAGGGATTGGCTGGACCCAGCTGGCTGACAAGGTGGATTTGCCCAGCAATGGGAATAGTCTAAAAAAAATATTAAATCAAACTCTATGTTCTCTGTCATTTATTTCTTACGTTTAGATATTTAATATTTTTGACATGTTTTTTCAGAGCTAACCTAGAAAGCCTAGAGTCTCTATCGGGTGGCGGCGCAGGCTCTGGGCACGGAAGCGAGCGCGCGACGCCGGGCACGGGCGGGGGTTCGAGCAGCGCGGGCGGCGGACAGGAGCGGGTCGTGCGAGCCTTCGCCGAACTCGCACGTAACCTGCAGCGCATGCGGCCCTGCGTGCGGCCTGCTATGTGCAAGCCCTACGGGAAACAGTCTGAACAACTGCAAAAGAGTAAGCGATCCAGTCTGATTGTTTCCTTTTTACGGTAAAACCGTTCGACTGAATTGCTCAGTGTTCCTTTAGTGTGTAATAATAGGACATCATCTGGCTTGGCCTTATCTGCTTCTGCTTTTCGGGGTAAAAGCGGACAAAGCTACAGGTAATATTATAAAGAGAAAATATTATGTCTTGTCTGTATGTCAGTTACTTTTATAATAAGTTACCTAAAGATGTATATGACATATCCATTAACAAATTCAATTTTTTTTATAAAGCAGAAGTTTTCCGGTAACGCGTATTATGGACCATGGACATAACTTTAATTGCTCCATTTCAAGATCTTCAAAATATTTGTTATCTTGACCTTTGTCAGCATGATCACAAAAAAGAAAAAAAACCCCATGAGTTTCTTGTGCCTTCTCAGTTTCTTGTGCCTTAACTTAACTTTTAAGACGCTTCAAAGTAATGTAATGCACTGCATAACACCTATTAAATAAAAACATTGAATTTGAATTTGACTTCTCTGCGAAAACACCAGACCCATTTGGAATGAAATAATCACCGTATTATACCGGAGATAGTTTGGGTATAATTTGTTTAATTTGACTTTCAGTTCTGTTAGACACAATCCAGTTGGTACAGTCGCTCCGCAGCTACTTGCCGCCGCCACACATCCAGGTCACATCGTGGAAGAACGATGATAAGTTACGGTAAATATATCCTTTTTTGGTCATATTGGTCAAATAAGTATGTGGGGGTTAAGTATCAAGCAAAGTGGGTTGAAGATGCTGTAAATAATAATGATGTCAATGAAGGTTATGTTTCAATTATTTACTAGCTGTTGGCCGCGACTTCGTACGCTTGGTAGAAATGTACTAAAACTTTCCTCTTAAATTACTCTATCTATTAAAAAAACACCGCATCAACATCCGTTGCGTAGTTTTAAAAATCTAAGCATACATATGGACAGAGAGACATGGGGAAGCGACTTTGTTTTATACTGAAATTAAAAATAGAATTATAAATAAAAAATTAAAGAATTGACTATGGGTGGAGTTTGTAAGTCCTTACAGAGGTTTTTAAGACGTTTCAATGTGATTTCACTTATGTGAATCAAAATTAAATATAGATTACTTTGACTTCGGTCACAAAGGTCATAACACCACTCAAAACCAAACAAAAACATAATCACAGAAAAATATACAATAATTTCAATCAGTATCAGTTTTTAATTTCATATTCTTAATATTATTTCCAGTTCCAACAACATGGATGACTTGGAATCTCGCAAGATTGTAAGTGGTAACTAAGAAGGATTCATATAACCGCATCACATTATTACGACTTTGCGTTTTTTTAGGCCTCACACGTTTTGTGGGATATAATCCAGTGTCAACTAAAGTTTATTTCTTCCATAACTCTCGGACTTTTTGTCCTCTGTTCTACACTATCTGTAGTTTATATATGGTTAAGCGGACAAAAGTCCATGGTCTGCGCAGCGTCTTATGCTAGGTTTTTTAAGTTAAGGTATTTGATTTCTTTTACGAATTTATATGATGTTTTATTGGCGCACAGCTAACTTGACTATCGGAATAGTCTGTAACTATCTATATTTTATTTCAATACTGTGTTTATATTTTTACATTCGTTTTTTGTTTTGTTTCTATTTTTTTTACAATGATTCTTTATCGATGCGGAATTAAGATGAAATCCATTATATTTTAGTGTTTAATCGTAAGGCAGCGCTGTAACTTATATCTTGCCATTATTGTAAAGGCAGTCTATAGCGTTGAGTTAACTAGGCTGTAGAGAATAATCGATAGTAACGACTTTTACATTGATTTAATACTAGCTGCGTCCCGCGGTTACGTCTTTGTTAACCTTTTTTACCCTTCTAGGGGTAGAATTTCCAATAATAATCATTTCTTAGGAACCCCCATGCAAAGTTTCAGACTAGCTCTTGTAGTTTCAGAGATTTCGTAATGAGTTTTTATTTCTTTTATAATATACTAGCAGCGCGCCGCGGTTTCACCCGCGTAACTCCCGATCCCGTGGGAATATCGGGATAAAAAGTAGCCTATAGCCTTCCTCAATAAATGGACTATCCAACACAAACATATTTTTTAAATTCAAACCTGTAGTTCCTGAGATTAGCGCGTTCATCCAAACAAACAAACTTTTCAGCTTTATAATATAAGTTAGATGAACAGAACAGTGTTGGCTTAGTGGGATATGCTTACCTGCAATTTTAATCGTGGGTTCGAAGACCGATATAGGGCCTTAATTCTGCTCAACCCACTAAAAGTGTTTTACGTGTGACACGATGAAATATATACATAAAAAAAAATGTTCAAATGACTGTTTTTTACTTTATAAAGCTGATTAGCTAGTTAAATACATGTAATGTCTAATAACTATCGATTATTCATTCCAGCTATTTAATCAATTCAATATTGATTATTATAAACTTTCGTATTTTGAGCACAATATGTAAGCTGTATGTTTTATTGTTTTAATTTCGCTTTAGTTGTTGGTGTTTGCTAACTATGATGTTTTTAGAGGTTAAAATACATTGGGCTGACGTTTGCCACGTTCAGTACAATCTAGATTTGCTAGGGTTGAGCTAGCGCCATGTTGTTACGTCATAACTTCTTAAACTAACTTCAGTCGGGAATAATAGTATGAAACGTCATGATGGGACTAAAGTTATTTATTGTTGCGGCGACATAACATTGCTCTAGGTCGATCCTATTAGCAAATTGATTGTATTGTTTCTCGATTTTAACGAGTCTGTTTCTATTTATAATATCATTATGGCAACCCCTTGCTTTAATCTTGCCCAGCTAATTAGGGTGGCCATTGTTACGGCAGTATCTTAGTATCAAGTCCAGTACTATCCTATCACGATAGCCTTAGTAGTTTTCTCTTAAAGTTTATCAACAGTTCTATCCAAACCCGAGGTTGTCCTTCGCTGCATTTTGTAGAGCAGACATGGATAATCGCCGCCGGTTTTGTGTCCATATCATACTTTGCTATTAAACTTTTGTAAAGAGCCCCTACGTGTTGACTTCGGCTCCATGCACGCCTTTCATAGGTCCGAGGCTCCATAGCCCCGTAATATGGGACATATGGCAACTAATTTTGAACAGCTATATCAAACCTAAGCCCTGTGTAAGATGTATCGCTTCGTAAGCATCAGCCCAATGTAGCCCTCGCTTTATTCTTAATTTACAACGGTATACTGATTTTATCTTTATTATATTTGTTAGGAAATAGGTACAGTTTTTGTAAGCTATATTATTGCTTTTGGTTAAGGTTAACGTGGAAGTTTGTACGCGAAAAAGTTTCTCAAATATGAAATAAGGAAGCGTTAGCAAATACATTGTAAAAAATGTATCTGTGCCTAATCTTTTAAACTAACTGACTCTGAAGAGTTTCCATGTGCAATAATGTGCATTGCATTTTACAAATTTGGCAATATTCAGAGCGAACTTTAAGTTTGACAATTAACTCTGCTACAATGATCATACACAATTTTATTCAGTAACATTAATAAAATGTAATAGATGGCACTAGTGTCTTCACTAATAGAGCAATCGATTTTATACCTTATTTATAACAACAACAGCTCTGAAGCTTTATTTGTCCGCGTTCTGATTTGTCGTAGAAAGTTTTTTAGTAAAAAAGCAGTAGTTTTTTTTTATGCTTTTGGCTTCGCTATTCGCTATCAGTTTCTCATAAGTGCATTATTTACACTGTGATAGAAGTGTAATAGGTAAGTTAGGTTCGAGCGATATCTTGACATGAATGTAGCTGGCGGGGTTGTGTAGGTATATGATAGGTATGATTAATACGCACACAGTCGATGGCCTGTAATAATATATGATTAAGTAGTTATGTTTCTCATTTTGATGATTTTGTATAAATATTATCTAGATGAGAAACTATACTAAGAAACATTCTATTATTATTATGGCCTTAGTTATGTTAGAACAAAACCCTAATAGTACGTACGACGTTATTTATCACAGTTGCGAGTAAAAGAAAAGATTTGATAATCTACTAAAAAGTTAAAATTTAATTGTGTTTATCCGGCCATCAATTTTTTTTAATAGTCTAGGTCCAGTTTAAAAAATGCCATTTGCTTCAAGTCTTTTTAAAATTCGAACTGTTTTTGCTGGCTTAAAACGCCTTGTTGGTACCTACCTTCTTTTTATACATCAAAACAGTATAACCCAGTTAAATTAAAAATGTTTCATCTACATAACATGTAATTAGCAGTAAGATACGAATGGAACTTATCGGGATAACTTGACAGCATTTGTGCGTTATAGTAAAATAAAACGCACGCGTGCGTAATACATTGGATTATGAACCTAAAAGCAGTTCAATAAGATCCATTTCATGAGCAACTGTGATAAAAAGTCATGTATAAAACTGTAGACTAGCGGTTTATGTCTAACATTTCTTTATTAAATTATGGTGACTGTACTTTGTGAAATATTTTAATTAAGCTGTTGAAATTATTTCTCAAATATATAACTTCGTACATAATATCTTGATTGGTCTGAACAAAGGCATTCCAACTGCGTGATAGAACCTCCTTGGTAAATAGTTAGCCACTTTTTAAATCTGTTCTAATTTGAAAATGTCTGTAAATCTAGTTAAGATATTCAGCATCTGCAAATTTGAATTTACTGTTTATGAGTCGTTTTAGTGCATACTTTTTATTAGATGGAATAAGGACCAGTTCACGCCAGTCAATATTTTGTATGAAGAAGTGCGTTGGTATGAAAGATATTTAAAATAACAGTGGAATAGAAAGAACAGCCTTTTCGAAGAGTTTAATCGACTCGCTTTTAAAAACGTTAAATTATGACAGTACTGGGACCTAACTGACTTTCGAATCGCCATCAAAGTTCATCAAGGTAGAAAAACGGAGGGGCACATTTTACGATTTTTATTCATTTTATTCATTAAACCTTTTGTGATCAATTCACCATTTTATTGGAGTTTTTGTGCTGCCAAAGGCCGTCAAACGTTAACATTTTATGAGACCGCCATTTTAAAAGGCGTTTTCAAAAGTTTTAAAAGAGTACCCACTTTTCTATTGATAATTCAGGTCCTCTTTCCGTAAGGTCCTTTGTCAGTGTCAAAGTTTTGCTAATGAAAAGGTTCAGATGTTGTTTCTACTCCACTGTAGTTTAAATATCTTTGGTTGATATTTAGCTTTAGATCGCCATGTCTTGTCTCGTGATTGATAGGAAGGTTAGTATCTTAATGAAGACTGCAATTTTTCATGTCTTAGCTAATGTTGTCTGTGAATTAAGATTAGATTTGGTAAGATAATACTAATTGCACACTGATATCTACTTAATTAGAAGTGTTTTTATACACAGTTGGATGATTTTCCGCGCTTTATCCGGCGCCGCGGGCTATGTGTTCTTGGTAATTTTCGGACTTCCTACTCTTGGCACCAAAATCGACAATCTGGATAACACCACGGTTTCGCAAAAATAAAACGACTGGAGAGTTTTAATTGCGGAAAACCATAGCACTAAAGTAGTATGTCGTCTGCACTGGTCTTTATTGTGTCTTAAGTTAAGGGGAAAGGGTACCGGTGCTCACTCCATACAAACGTAGTCGACTGTTTCCTCCCTGGATAATGACACTAGCACAAATATTTTTGTTGCATAAAACCTATAACTGCCATGACTGTGCCCCTATGTCTTGGTTTTTTTCATTTTCTAATTATCATAGAAATAAAGATTAAAAAATAAAAAAAACAAAACTTAGGGTCTTGGCAGTTATATGTTTTAGGCAACAAAAATATTTGCTCTAGTGTCATTATCCAGGGAGGAAACCGTCGACTACGTTTGTATGGAGAGAGCGCCCGGTACCCTTTCCTCTTAACTTTGAAACCGAGGTCGCGGAATAGAATTTTCGAATCTAAGATCTCCTTCTTTACTTTTTTATTGTATTGGATCTCTTTAATGTTGCCAGTGTGCAGTTAGTATAAGGAAAGTGTTGTGAGTGTAAGATAAAAATAACACAAGTCGCTGATTACTTCCAAATGCATCACATTGTGTAAAATAATGATTATATAAGTTTTTAGTGCAATAATTAGGCAAAGCCTATTGAAAACGTTTTGTATCCTAGTACTGTAATTCTAAATTATGTAAAAACTAGCTGCGCCCCGCGGTTTCATCCTAAAAACTGTCTAGGTCCTATGAATTGGTCTCGCAAGAAACAAAAATTATATACATTTAGTTGTGTATTGCATTTCAACTGAAAATTTGTACATGATGAAGCCACAGGGCATGTCAATTGCTCTGGGAAGTTTTTTTTCAGCAGTGGACGTCCTCTGGCTGATATGATGCTAACAATTGAAAAAATTCAGCAGTTTCAGTTCGACAATGAAGAGGAAGTGTGACAAACAAACTTTCACATTTATAATATTAGTACTGTAGGGATTAGTAAGGATGTATTCGTAACACTTCACAATGGAGAGGTTTTAAAAGTATTAAGTTTTTTTTTCGGTTACGGACTATTTTTGTATGAAGATAGAGATATCGCGTGTTTCGAATATTTTAAGCAGGTTATTCTTAGACTTTCGACTTCAGTGTGTCGTTTTAATTTCTTGGTTATTTCAGTGCATTATCCAAATAAAACGAGGCTATGTTCGATGACAACTAACAGTACACAGTAGTATTAATATTAAGCTGAATTAACCGTTTATAACTATTAAGTATTAAACATTTCCATAATGATGAATCTCTCTCTGTATTAGTGTAAGCTTTCTAGTCAAAAATTGATTTCATAGCATTTTTTTTTATATAATTGGTCTCTCCTAATGCGTATTTCAAAAGTTTTAAATATGATCTCAAACTTTCAAAAGAAACTGAAGCTAAAATGTTTACGTCATAGACTGGCTGGTTAATGTACCTACCTACTATCTCTATTTATATTAACTTTTTATTATTTTACTTTAATGTTTATTCTTCATGTTTAAACGCACCAATAGTTAATATTATGTAAACATAGATATAATGTAGCTGCCGTTCTTGTATCAAAATCTACACAGAAACAAAACCTTTATTTTGAAGCAAGAAATTATCCATATAGAAAATAATTTCTTGGTTTTAGTAAAAACGTAAAATGATAAGCAGTATTTTTAACTCATCTAAATCATTTACTAAAAATAATAATTTGTTTTCTTGTGGATTATTTTTGATGTGAAACATCTATACCCTCACGTAAAACCGATTTCAGGCGTGGCGACGCATGCCGTGGCGACGCGTCGCCACGCTATATGATGATATATATATATATATATACAGTCTATATGCAGTAGTCTGTACGGGTTACTTTTACAAAATAATGTTTCACATCTGCCAGGCGTCCCATGACGGCTCACATTTTCTTGATTCAAGAATTCGTTTTTTCTGTGTATCCATTATAAAATTCATGTCGACACCTGGGGCTCGATTTTAGGACAATTTCGAAAATTAATTTATATTTAAAAATTGCCCTAAAGTTGAACTGCTGGATTCTGTGATAAATTAATTCATCAAAATTTAATTTTGGCGTTGGCAATACACATTAAAATTATGTTTATATTCGATAAGGCAAAACGTAGACTAAATAAAACACAATCACACCATAGACAGACAAACATGTTTTATGTCTACGTTTTGACCTCATTATTAGTTATATTTTTTTTAATTGATTAGTATTGAAAAGCAGTGCTTAGAAATAAATGACAAGAAAACAAACATTTTGTATTGATTTAATTTTTATTAAGTACAATAGTATAGTTAGGTTTGAATTATACTTATATTCTAAGTATAATTTAAGCCTAAATGCAACATTTAAAATGGTAATAAATATGAGATTATTATCACAAAACGAATCAAATGCAATAGAATTTATAATTTAAATAACAAATTCATTAAATATATTACTAAATAAATTATATTTAAGTAACTAATTTACAAACGGCATTTCGAAAATGTTAAAAAAAAAAATAGGTAAATAATTTTGTTTAAGAGGATTACATACCATTCATATTTCGAAGAAGAAATACAAGCCTAGTTCATAATAAATTAATTACACAAAAAATTAACACCGAAATCAGACAATATCATATAAGAAAAAAGCTCTTTTTTATAACCAACTTAAAAAAGTAGCTTCTCCAATGTATATTTATTTGTACGGATAAGAACACTATATGTTACCCCCTTAATTGGTATTCCACCAATATTACAAATTCTATATTTTTTAAGCAAAAACTACTAAACTGACTGCGATGGAACTTAGTCTATTACATGTAGGTAGCTCTGGATTCAGTTTCATTTTTAACTTGTTCTAAAAATATCTACGCGAATAAAACTGCATAGCGCAGCAATCCCTGATATAAATGTGAAAAAACTACACTTATTGTTAACTGTAGTGTTAAATGCAGTAACACTTTGGCACTAATAAATATCTAAAATAAATAATAAATTAAAACAACTTCGTCTAAGTATAAAAAAGGCAAATCGCACAATTCTCTAAGGTGTATTCCTGTGGTCCCCACAGACGCTGTCCCTATTATGGGGACAACTGGTAGTCATATTTTGTGCCAGTTGCCCCATTGACAGCGAACTTTTAATGGGGACAGCTGAATTCGATAAAAATAATTATAATTTATTCTCCATTGACGTTTTTTCGGTATGGGGGATATCGGGAAGTTATAAAATGTCCTTCCCATTGGAACATAGAACGAGTGCAGGGTGGATAACATGGAATATATGTCAACAACGGGCTAGGTGCCAACATAATGGTATGTTTACAGCCTTTGTTTGTAAGTATTAAATTAAAGGGCTAACCGTGGCTTGTTGCAACGAACCATGAAAAGTGTTCCCTACATCTTATAAGAGATGTGGGGAATAAAAATACATTATTTGAGTTGCAACCGACCACGAATCGAACACCACTTTTCCTCCTGTATTAAGTAGCCATTGGTTTGTAAAAAGTACTAGGCAACCAGAACTTAGTAGAAGGTATAAATCATACTTATTATCTCTCTCTTTCTTAAATTTTTCTCCTGAAAAAGTATGTGATGTCCATGACGCTGGAATAATATATCCAATTATCTCGAGCATGATGTCACATTAGATATCAGATAGTTATTTGTGGAATACCTTCTACTGAGTTCTGAGAGCCTAGTACATACAAACCAATAAAATTACTATCATACAATTTAAACAGTAACGGAAACCGGTAGTGGTGGTAAGCAACTTAACCCCGAAAAGTGTTCCCTACGTCACACGATTTAATAGGATGTTTGTACTAGGCTGTAAGAACTCTGTAGGAGGTATACTGCTTCATATAAGAGCAAGCCCGTACACACCACCATCACTTTCCGTGACTGTGAATTGTTTGTAATTGGTCCGTAAGTACTAGGCTATCAGCACTCAGTAGAAGGTATCGCACAAAGATATTATTATTTAATGTGCAAGGTTAGAAAGGGATGGAGATAACAACAGGAAGGGATGGAGATAACAACAGGAAGGAATGGAGATAACAACAGGGTCCTCCCCCATCAGGCTAAGTACCTACATTTGTACACTGAGCATCTCTACGTTCAATAAAACTGGTTCAAGCGATATCCAACGATATTGTTGGTGATTGTGTCGCAGTTACGTAGTCGTCCAAAATGGTGACCTGCGCATTAAATTCGTTCAAAAGGCGATCAGAAACCTCAAATATGAAAAATCACGGTGTTTCTTATTACAACTAAGTAAAAATTATGCACTTGCGCGTTTTTATTTCGGTAAAATCTTGAAACAAACTTTGCATCGTAGCGATAGCAAAATACCACAGTATGGAGACATTTTTTTTAACCCATCATTATTCCACAAAGAAAGCCCAACGGAGTGAATGAAACATAACTGACATTGACAAACAATTACTGTACTAGTGTTGGGATAATGTGAATAAATAATGTCTCAGTTCATATCGCCAAATAAAATAAACTACCTATTTCTTTATTAAAAGATATTACTAAACTACATTAAAAGATTTCGTACCACTGAATAAACAACGGGTGTTGATCCCTAGCTATGTTTGATAAATATTATTTCCTGTCTCGTTAAGACTAAAAAAACTATCAATTTTATGATACATGTATCTAGTTTTCAACCAACTTCAAAAAAGTAAGAGGTTGTGAATTCCTATGTATTTACCGATTATCCCGTATATTTTTAGGGTTCCGCACCTATCTAAACATGATAAAACGGGACCCTTTTATTATCACTGGGTTGTCAATCAATCTGTCTGTCAACACCCTTTGTCTCAGGAAGTGGTCTTCCTGGTGGAGCCTTAGCTTCAGTCGAATACATTTCATAGAAATAAACATTTCGTTCATTCATGACATGACGAGAAAATCACAATCTTGGTGGTGTCTCATCACTACGATTCCTACCAAAACGTTTGTTTGTTGTCGTTAGACATCTGCGTAATAACACGCAATTTTGTTATTGTGTGTTTTTTTATTGTGTGGCTACTTTGTCAGAGTGTGAGTTTGTATGAATAGAAATTAATGTCTCCGTGTGTAACAGTCGGATAACAGATTTATACCTTCTACTACTTTCTGATTGCCTAGTACTTTTTCACAGACCGATGACTACTTTATAAATATCCGCCATCTTGTTAGTAGGAGAGATTTAGATTAGCGACTGGAACAGCGTCGCTCATTAGGCAAAATGTTATCTACCAAAACTATTAAATTCTGCCTAAGATGGGTTACTTTTTGAACTTCTTGCAACACTGATGTTAAATATGGAGATTAGTATTGCCACATTGAGGTAAATTTAGTAATTTCATTAAAAACTGAGAATTTTAAATGGAAATCCGTAAAATTAACGTAGGAGCGGAATGAGGGCCACATATACGATTTCATATATCTAACAAGAGAAACTTATTTAATGATTAAATCGTTATTTTAATAAATATATTTTTTTAGTTGGTCATCACATCTGAACGAAGTTCCCAGAAACCGGGGTCTGCTTTCCTACTTTTATGCCTCCACTTTGCACGATCTTCGGCATCCTGGTTAGTAAGGCCTTTTACACGCATATCGCCCTTCACGACGTCAAGCCAGCACTTCTTGGGTCTACCTAGTCTGCCACGACCGAAGGGTTTTTAAAAACCTTGATATTAATGACAAAATAACAAGAAAACAAACAAATGTATGGTTTTATAGATTGTCAATGAAGCAAATATTTATATAATATTGAAATAATTAATGTATTTTTTCCTATTTTTTTTACGAAATATTTCGTTTTTAATTAAGGTGGCCCTTGTTTGTTTGACCACCACCCCGCATTCGTTTCATGTTCTAATGGAAAAGCCATTTTATAACTTCACGTTATCCCCCATAACGGGAAAGCGTCAATGGGGACAACAGAAATAAATATTAATCATTTTATTGAGTTCCGCCGTCCCCATTCACAGTACACACCGTTAATGGGGACAACAGACATAAATTTAATATATTTTTATTGAATGTCCCCATTGAATGGGGACAGAGTCAATGGGGACAACGGGCATACACCTTCACTAATGACAAATTTCAACATATTTTCATCTTGATATAAAATGAACTTGTGTTTCGATTAGAGTAATGTAATACGAAAGGGGGTTATTCTAGACGTCTAGGCGAAAAACTTTTGTTCTACGACTTTTGAAAATTAAAACAATGAACTTTAAATTCAACTTCTTTTGTATGGCTGATTGCTGACATTAGGGCGCCATTCTGCCACTGTCAAGTAATTCGAGGAAAAAAAATTTATAGCAATGAGAGTGGACGGTATGATGTATTATTGGCCGGTTCTTAAAAAATTTCGAGGTTATCTTAAACTCGAAAAACTACTGTTTCTTGAAGTTATTGATCTCGGTTTATGTTTGTTTAACTTTGGACTACTATTTTAAACATGAATAGTCTTTATCTCCAAAAACAGCTGGTTTTTCAGTACCTAAGTAACAAACAAAAAGTTTTTTTTTAAGTTTAAAAACTTGACGATAAATTGATCACCTAGACGTCTAGAACCCCCTTTCGTAATACAAAACCTCGTCGAAACGCATTATGTGCGACCTATTTTTTTCCGGTAAACATTGTGAAAATCCTCAGATTTATTATTAACGGACAAACTTTTTTTTAATCGTACTCGTAGTAATAAAACATTTACAAACGTACTTCAATTTATGTTAAGTTTATATAAATACCCTTTCGTCTCAATGTGCGTTTAAGACTAAATGTTACAGTATACAGTAATTATTTGAACATCAATCCTACTAATATTATAAACTAGCAGCGCTCCGCGGTTTTACCCGCGTAACTCCCGATCCCGTGGGAATATCGGGATAAAAAGTAGCCTATAGCCTTCCTCGATAAATGGACTATCCAACACAAAACGAATTTTTCAATTCGAACCAGTAGTTCCTGAGATTAGCGCGTTCAAACAAACAAACAAACTCTTCAGCTTTATAATATTAGTATAGATGTGAAAGTTTGTGTTTGTGTGTGTGTGCGCGCTTGTGTATGTTTGTTACTCCTTCACGCAAAAACTACTGGACCGATTGCAATGAAATTCGGTACGTAGATAGCTGGAGCCCTGGATTAACACATTGGCTACTTTTTATCTCGATATTCCCACGGGATCAGGACTTACGCGGGTGAAAGCGCTGGGCGCAGCTAGTTTTAGATAAATTTTTCAATTCGTTGCCATTTTGGAAGTAAGATAAGGACAGTCAAAACTTATGTTTACTCGGACAGCTTTAAATATGGTTCTAAACTAGCTAATGTTTTAGAAAATTGAAGTTGGTAGGTAATCTACTTGTATATACAATGCGTTTTAGCGAGAAGTTGTTCTAGATGTCTAGGCGAGCATTTTTTGTTCTACGACTTTTGAAAATTCGAACCTTTTTTCAAAACTTATGTTTACTCAAAATACAGCTGTTTCGTAGAATTAGAGGTCATTGACCTTTTGGGTTTTATACGTTTACTAGCTTTTGCCCGCGACTTCATCCGCTTTGAAGTCGAAAATGTTTCTAATGGGATTGGACTAAGGAATCACGTTATCCCATGCAAACTTTTCCCCCCTTTTTCACCCTCTAAGGGGTAGAATTTCGGAAAATATTTTCTTATTAGATGCTTACATCATACAGAGAATACACCCTCCAAGTTACAGGTTTTTACGATCAGCGGTTCAAGCTGTGCGTTGATCCGTCAATCAGTAAGTCATTCAGGACAAAGAATTTTATATGTATAGATTTAGTTTGGACTATTATTTTAAACAATAATAGTCTTTACTACAGAAAACAGCAGATTTTTTCAGTAATCTCAACAATTTCAAATAAAAGTCGAAAGTCGTAGAACAAAAGTTCGCCTAGACTTCTACAACAACCTCCTTAGGTATTACAATACCATTTTCGAAAAGCATTGTATATAGGTAGATAGTTTTTGCTTTTTCAGACTTATTTTACAAGAAACATTTTAAATATAAAATGGAATCAGAAAAATACTTACACTAATGTATTATTGTTAAGCATAGTAAAACATTTAGTGAAACACACACATTAAGGAATGTAAAACTAGTATGCTATAAGTACCTACTGCCTATAGATAAATCGAAGTAGTGAAAATGTTCCAAAAATTGATAATATAACACATTTTTGTATGAACCGTAATACAGTCTTAAAGAAATTGAATAATGTTTTCTACATCTAGTGTAATATCTGGAGCCCAACCGCACTTATTGCGTCGGCTTCAAGCCGACGTCGATATCCCAACCCGCGCTTCAAACTGGGCGGAATTTTGAACCTGCCTTTCATAAAAAGTTTGAAAAATGAGGTTGTTTTTTTCGTGTGTTTTAAGTATGCAGGATTTTTTGGAACATCAAACCATTCAAAAATAAGTGATTCCGGTTGTTATTAAAAAAAAATATAACAAAGTCATATTTTGTGGTGATTTAAAAAAATAACATAACCGGAATAACTTATTTTTGAATGTTTTGATGTCCCCGATAATCCTGCATACTTAAAACACACGAATAAAACAACTTAATTTTTCAAAAACCCTATGAAAGGCGGGCTCAAAATTTCGCCCAGTGTGGGGCGCGGGTATAAATACTAATCGTGGAACTTTAAAATGTTATTAGATTGATTTATAGAATGTTTAATATAAAAAAATACATAGAACCGAATTGATACTCCTCCACCTCCTCCTTTTTTGAAGTCGGTTATAAGTTTTTATTTAGCCAAAGTCCGAATTCCAGAATTCATTTTAATAACTAGAATAAAGACAAAATATATCTTAATCTTTAAATTTCAATTTCGGATGTGGCATATAATTGACTATAATTCGATTTCCAAAACGTTAGATATCAGAAGTGGGATATCGCGAATCCCAGGTTGTAACGAATTAGACCAGCGTTGTAACGCATAATTGGACATTACGCTATAGGTACAGTCTGGAGTCAAAAGTGTATTACCACCTGTACTTTATAAAGGTACTAGATAATTATTGATTACTAATGGCTCCCGACTGTATCTTATCTTATTATCGTGCCAATGGCCTTTTTTGACGTGATAACGTCTTATAAATCGATGAACACCATACTGCACCCACAAAATGTGTCATGTTTTTGAAATGGTAGGTAACCAATAGCAACGTTGTCATGTAACGGGAACGTGACTTATTGACAAGGTAACCATACCAACGCATTATCGTGCTATGGTTACTATCGATGTTTTTTTATGAGGTTACCACGTAAAATTATCTTCCGTAAACCGACTTTACAGACAAGCATTTTTATCTTCACTGAGTGTAACATTCTTGTCGTCTTTTCATCTTGTCGACGACCCAGTTGGCACAATGGTCACCATGCCGGACTGCCTAACACAGGGTTGCTGGTTCGATTCCCGCCTCAGACAAGTATTTATGCTTAGATATTTGTCTATGGTCTGGTTGTTTCTATGTATTATAAGTATATATTTACAAAAGAAGAGTATATAAGTAGTTTATCCGTTGTCTAGCACCCATAACACAAGTCTAGTTACTTAGCTTGGGGCTAGATGGCGATGTGTGGAATGTCCTGCAATGTTTTTTTGTCAGATTTGAGCACATTTGAAAGTCGGATGCCGCGATGACACGAACCAAAAACCCGCCAAATTAGTTATCTTCAACCCTTGTTTCTTTCGGTTTGAACACATAAACAGAATCATCAAGCCAATAGTACGCCTGTGCGAAATCTCCTTCACAAAGGTACGGAGCTCGAGCCCAGGATATCAGTTCGAAACCCATCTCATTCTCCATGAAAGTCACAAACGCAGATAGTTGTTCTTCGAAGCCAGCACCTTGGATAGGCAGACGCTCTTCCGGTTTGTGATCTGATGTTACTGAAATTTATAAATTAGTCATGTACAGTCGGAATACCAATTAGCTGAACCCCACGTAACCCAGAGTTCACTCGCACATTTGTAAGGTTGTAAAGTAATGTAATACTGTTTTTGTAAAACAACTAGCTGTCAACGACGTTGTTTTGCCATATAAAAAAACATATTAATCGGTTCAGCCGTTTAGGTGGAGTTTGGCAACTAACACCGCGACACGATTGACAACAATATTTATCAATACGATACTTAACGTCACTCAATTGTTTTGCCTTCCCGGAACCTCTCCATTAAAACTTGAACTTTATGCTATGGTATTAAAGTTCAAATTGACTTTTTAGTATTATTACGAATCTTTTGTATGGGAATTGGGAGTATAGAAAAGTGTTGTTTTTAGACTTTTTTAGGCAATTTTTTTAAAGTATTCTCCGTACTTATGGAATATTCTAAAAAAGAATTAATGAAATCGGTTCAGCCGTTCTCGAGATTTGCGCTTAGGAACGCTTCAGGGATTCATTTTTATATTATAAGATATACATACAATATTTAAAAATAATAAAATAGGTAAATATTATATTTTTTACAGATGTGCGGGTGAGCTTTGGGTCACGTGAGGTTCAACTAACTGGTATTCCGACTGTACCTGTTCTACAGATTACAAAAAAAAACTGCATCAAAATCCGTCGCGTAGTTTTAAATATCTAAGCAAACATAGGGATAGACAGCGGGGAGTGACTTTGTTATATACTATTTATTAGTCATAGTGATAGTGATGTAACTTTTCAACAGATAAGAAATTATAGTCTATGCTAATATTTTGAAGATGATTTTTTTTGTTTTTTGTTTGTAAAGAGTAGGCTCCGAAACTACTGGACCGATTTTGATGAAATTCGGTGTAAGGGTACATTGATTCATTGGGAATAACATACTTTTTATCACGATATTCTCATGGGATCGGGAGTTACGCGCGTGAAACCGCGGAGCGCTACTAGTTAGTAATAAAAATATTTCAGAGCTATCTAGTAAAGACACTTGAGGGACTCTAGAGTGGACATTGCTTCTTGAAGATGGGTTGCGATTAACAAAAATCTTCTGGCAATAGTTCTTAATTTTAAAAAGAAATCCTTTACAGTTTACAATGGTTTCCCGAAAAGATAGCTCTTGTAATATGACATAATAACAGCTTGTTATTTAGAATTCTTAATGCATAATGAACACCTATAGGGCTTTCTATTTAGGGTTCCGTATCCAAAGGGTAAAACGGGACCCTATTACTTCACTGTTCGTCCGTCTGTCTGTCACCAGGCTGTATCTCATGAGCTATGATAGCTAGAGTTTAAATTTTCACAGATGATATGTTTCTGTTGCCGCTATAAAAACAAATACTAAAAACATAAAAAAGTAAATATACTTTTAAGTGTTTTAGGTTATGTTGTTATTCACACTCCCAAAAGTCAAGGCTAAAGACTTTTAACCTATACAGCCTCGTCTGACATACAATATTTTTAAGAGTTTTTTTGCATTTGATTTGCGTTGGGGGTTAAAAACATAATGGTAAGGAACCTTTCGTGTGCGAGTCCAACTCGCACTTGGCCGGTTTATCTTACCTTCAACATAAGGCTTATAGGGCAGCACCAATGCTAGCAGCAGTACTCCTCCAGGTGCAATGGCTTCTTTCGCTTGCTGCAGCATCGTGCGCGGTTTGGCGCATCGGTCCAAGAGGTTCAACATGCAAACACATTCGAATTTCTGACCGTGATACCAGTTATCGGTGTCTAGAAGTCTGAAAAATGAAGAAGATAAATTAATTAATTAATTTGCAGGACATTCCACACATCGTCATCTATCCCCAAGCTAAGTAACTAGACTTTTGTTATACCACTTATTTACTTTTCTTTAAAATATATACCGTAAATATATACTTATAATACATAGAAATAACCAGGCCTAAGCATAAATACTTGTTTGAGGTGGGAATCGAACCCACAACCCTGTGTTTGGCAGGCAGGCATGGTGACCATTGTGCAAACTGGGTTGTCTAAGAAAGAAATCAATTAAAAAAAGAAAAAGGAAATCACTGAGTACAGTTGAATTTCAACTTTGTATTTGTATGCCAGCGCAACTAAGTAGATACTTAAAGATGTGCTTGTACTTGTATACAGGCTGTTTTCCGCCATTGGACCCTTTTTGCGTGAGGATGGAGTAGGCTTGCCCAGCACCTACTACCCTTTCAGCTTAGTCGACCATGTCCAGAGTAGAGAACTTGTCAATACTTCTGGAGCCAACTAAGCCGCGGGTTCGATGTTTTCCTTCACCGTAAGAGCAATGTCAATTAGCGCACATAAATTTTACTTAAGAAAAATATATTGGTGCACGGCCGGCCGGGATTCGAACCCACGACCTTCAGAATGAAAGTCGAGGTATCTACCACTAAGCCAACACCGCTCTTTAAAGATGTGCTTTAAAATACTCACGCATATCCTTTCTTACTGAGCGCCTTCCTCATACTCCCAGATATCTCAGTAGCATATTTAGCTGTGTACAGATGGGCAAATCTACGGCTGACTTCACCATCGCCAGCACCGATGTCGACCAACGCTCCGGAGCCATCACGTGCAGAACGCGGCGCTTCGCGGAGCATCGCCCGTGTTTGGGCTTCTGATAACACGAACATTGAACCGCGACCTAACCATCTGGAAAATACGAAAATTTACCATTACCTATATTGAAAAGAAGATTGGAATTTAAAAATACTTATGTCTCGTAAAATCTTCATAAATATGGTTTGAGAAATTATTTTCAAACGATTTTACAGTCAAGTAGCGGTTATTTAACAGTCAACGTTCGGATGCTTTTATTATCTAGATAACAACGTTATAGCTTTTAATTTTCTTATCAAAGTAAATTGTCGAAATAACAGAGCTCTAGTCGGTTCGCTGTAAAAGCCTTCTAATAGAACGGAAACTTCCTCGAAAGCGATTTGTAGTATATTCTTGACGTAGTTGAGCCAGGCAACAAAAGCGCAATTATCCACTACCGTTGGTCGTGTGATGGCCTTACCTATGGTACATCGCGTCGAGCCTGCAATTACTAAGGATAAAGTACAAAGCGGGCTGCGGGCTACAGCGTTCGTCGTCTAGCGAGGACTTTGCAAATTGTACGCCGGAGGGATTGCACCGCGCCCGCGCCCGTGCGGGCGACGTCTTCATCGCGCCTTGGGCGAGCGGCGAAAGTGGATAATGACAAGTAAATCCAGCTCTCATTAGCTGAGAGCCAACGTCGCGTCGGTCGATACGAATTCGTCTTCGGCGAGTAAAGGGATAATCGGCGCGATGGCCGAGCTCTGTTATTAGCCGTAGTACCATATATCACGCGCGGCATTATCCGCGGCCCCCGGCGTCCGCGCCGCAATTACTGCAGCGCGAATGGTGCACACTGATCGGTTACAATACCCTATCGAGGCAACTTAGCTCAAAGGGTTAAATTACAGACGGGCATACGAGTCTTCTACACTTCCTATTCAAAACTACGAGTACGAAATATTTTCCTGGGTATTGGGTGTACTCGTGAGGATCATTGTGTGATACACACGTCGTTATCGATAGCAGATATGTGGCGGGAGGTCTGGGCGACGAGGATACTCCGCAGCTCGTTTGCGGACGGCAAGCGATTCCGATTGATTGCTTTATTGTCCCGGTCGGTGAGTGTCGGTGGCGAGCGACGACGACGACGACGCGGAATACATGTTACATGAATCTGCCGCACGTCCGCAACTAATGAACGCTGGGCACCGCGTAATTGTCACCGTTGTTATCGTATCTACACAATATTACGAGTTTCTGAATCAAACCTATAGCCGGTCGAGTCACGATTGAGTCGACACACAAAAACATGAGATATGATGTCGTCTGTTACCGTAATATCGCGAGAGTTGTATGATTGATTTATTAGTACCATAATAAGAATAAGCTATACGCCGCGAGGAGAACAGCATCTTTTGTTGTCCTCGTAAAAACTCCCAAAAGGAAATGGATTCAATAATGGTATTCAATACCATATAAGATAGGTATAGAGTAGGTAGCTATAGGTAGGTATCGGAAACCTCAAGGAAGAAGCGCGGTTTGTCTAGTCGTGTTGAAAATTGTGAGGCAAGGGTGACGTGTAAATCGAGTAGAGGTGTAGGTATAGTGGATAGACGGGACGCGGGCGCGGTGTATCTATTTCAATAGAATGCGGTGGCTTGCAACAAGGAATCCGATGCGGTTATCGAGGACAGAGAGCTGGAGGTGAGAGATGTGTCGTCGGAGGGAGGGCGCGCGGGCGGTGCGGCGGCAGGGTGGCGTTGCCGAGGTGGCAGAGCTCGTACCGTACGTATCGCGATTGCATCGGAGAGCAAACAAGCGGGCGGCGCGCGACACCCCGCGCCCCAGCCCGCTCAAATCATATTACCCCCCGGCCCCACACTCGCACCGGCACCACACACGTCATTTGACTGTGCGTCGCTATGGAGACGGCCCGGGCCGTGCATGATATTAGTACGTGTGAGGCTCATCTCCGGTCGTTTAAACTTAACGTGCCGCCACTACGCGCGGGAAATTAAAACCGGCTCCGGACCGGAAGACGCAATCGACCCTTGCGCTTCGCACTCAGCCCGCCGCCGCTACGCTCTCGACCCGGCCTCCTCCCTCGCATTCACCCGTCTTCTCAATCCCATGCAAATCCTATATTAATAATAAATGACATGCATGAAGATACAACAATGTATAGGTACCTACCTACTAGTACATTTTAGATGATCCAATCTTGTTTTTCTTGGTATAGTTCTCTTTGAGGAATCGATAATGTACTCACCTAGGTATATACAATGTACGGTAGGCTGCATAATTACAGACCCTCCGTAGAGCTCCAAAACGGCTGTTCTATGAATGTTTTCAACACAAGCAAGATTTTGGGCGCCTGCTTTAGTTGAAGTTTAAAGTCTAACTCATCAATTTAACAAACAAAAATTTTCGAATGAAATCATGCCAATAATAGTAAATTTTGAACTCTATCGGGGGCTGCAATTATGCAGCCGACTGTACCTATTAACAATGGAACCTGACACCTTTTTTAGGTCGAAATAAGCCTAAACTAGACTATCTCTCACTATATACTCATTTACATATAATTAAACTTCTAGTTTTAAAAGCTTTTAACAGAGATAACAAATTATGTTGATAGTTTACTACATAAAGCGATACATAGGTGAATTAAGTTTTTGAAATAAGCGTCAGATATTCGAGCACACCGTAAGTAAAACATCGATTTGTGCCAAAAGAAAATGTCGTTAGGATGTTAGATACTTACTTACCTTATTCCCTATTCATGTCAAGGAGATTCTAAATGTTATTTACTGCGAATAAACACACACTACAGATATGTAGTACACATTAAACGCGGTGGCACAAATAAGAAGAGCTCCACCCCTACGTATGTAGATACCTACACATTTGCTTTACTCAAAGACATTGTCGCTTTCAGGCACCTCATTAGAGAGCGTCCCATGTGAGCCTACCCACACACTCCCGGCCTCACACCACTGCCTACGTTAGCTACCCCTCACTCACACACTCGCATCAGAGACGAGACCAATTCTTTCTGTGAGCTCGCAAACTCGCCTGGATAATTACACTTAGATAAGAAGAACTCGTAGCTCTTTTATATGTTATACGAATTTCATATAGGTAGAGACAAAGACGTTTCAAAGTTATATAAGAAGGCATGTTAACGACTCTCGATCGGTGTACTGTCTACCTACCTACTAGGTACCTAATACGTTATTGGATCAGATAAGCGAATGACCTTCATTGTCTGAAAATGATATGCTTAATCATCGATTTATATGCAGTAGAAGTATCGATGTCCAGACTAGACCAGACAGTGCCAGGTAGATGAAGTAAATACAAACATGAATATTGGAAAAGTTTCCGTCTGATATTAGGGGCTGCAATAAAAATCAACTCGTATGGCACACAATCGAAAGTTGCTGAAACGTTACGCGGTGTCATAACCCCAAACAGCACTCAAGCTTCAATAAACTATAAAAAAGTGGATAGTAAAATGTATAAACAATGAGAGCACGACTAAAACGTTTTAGTGTTAAGAGTGGGCCCATAAACCGTTGACACGCACCCGTAAAATATTAACGATACCTTCAAGAAAAATGACGACTATCAGTGTAGGTACCGATTTTCGGTCGCGCGAGGACGCGCTACAAATAATGGTGGTGCCGAATTTATACGCGGACCGGAATTGCTTCGATTGAATATTTTACCAGGCCACGAATGCGTCCAACGATATTTTTCTATTTCGCTGCCCATTTTTACTATCAATTGCTTAGTTTCCCCTTTAATATTAGGCATTCGATCGAAGATTTGTTTAGCCTGATTTTACACGTAGGTATATGTGTAATGCATGTTTAGAATAAGTATAAACATTTTGCGGATGTATTTCTACAGATACATTTTTGGAATACCCTTTTGAATAAGTAAGTACATACTACCGATTTATTTTAGTAGGTAGGTAAGTATGTACTTACCTATACATACCTTAGAGATTTTTGTACGGTAGTAAAATCTTAACGTAAATGTTAATGTGTTTTATGATTTGAATTGTGTTCTGTACGATCTTCAATTTTGTCGGAAACAATAACCTTTAAAAGTGTAAAGGCGTGGGCTCTATCTGAATACTTCGTCGGTTTAAAATAACTTCTTGGAGGCGATGGTTTATTGCTTATTGAGCGGCGCTGACGAGACGCGCCTCCGACGATAAAACATACGCCAGAGTGGAATCTCAGTCAATATCACCACAAGCACAGAGACATTGAAATTATCGCTCGGTGGGAGGCGGGCGTCGGATGAAGTGGACTAAACCAAAACAAAAATAACGAAGATAGTTTGAAACAATGAGTATTGTTGCGTTGTCTGTGCGTGCGAGTTAGCGCGTGGCGTCGGCGGTGCGGGCGCGGGCGCGGGCGCAAGCCAGTCCGCGCGACCGCCATTGGACGGCGCGCCGGTGGGCGGGGCGCGCGACAAACTGCGCGCACGCAAATAGCGCACCCGTACACAAATTAAAACAATAAAATGAAAGTTATAAAACAAAGTAAGAACCGAAGAGCATCCACTATCGAGGGTCTTAATGGCCGAGCGGAGGCGGCAACCGTCTCTCTTTCAATTTATTTACTGAAAAATTTCATCTTGTAGTCAACTGATCGACAAATTTAAATTATAAGGCTCACATTACATCTCGATATTATTTAAATAATAATTTTGATTTGTAAGTAAACGTACCTACCTAAGTTCGTAACTCAGAACGAGAATATGTGTTCTAACTATATCCGAGAGAGCACAAACTCTCTACGCTTTAGAGAGAACAAACTTCAAAAGTTTTAACTAGCATATTTTATCATGCATGCGCTCGGTTGCAACGCGCAACAAATAGTTGGGATTCTATTGAAATTGCTCTCGTAACCCTCTCGAAGGCTTCCAATGATGAAATTCTGGAACGGGTCGGTCGGTGGCGCTCGCGGGTAACGAATGTCGTCTCATTTACTAATGTGTCACATGCAGGCGGCGTTGTTTCACTGCGGAGGGGGCCGAGGAGCGGGGGGGAGAGTAAGGCGAGAGGGGGCAAGGAGCCCGGCTAGGGAGACTGGAGAACTGCTATAGATGACCAATAGCGCAGAGGAACCACCCACACTTGGACGATGCAGCGTTAATTACGGTGCACCGAGCTTATCAACAACAAACCAGAGGACACAGTTCCTGAAAACCAAATAGATACTCATGTTGGGTTTTAGGAAGAAATAGGTTTTACTTTTAATATTGCTTTTAAGGTTATGATGTGACAAAAATCTTAATAAAGCTGATCATTTTCTTAAAAAGGTTTCCTTAGTTACAGCGCAGAGTTAAGGAATGAAACCATTTTGACGTCAGAAGATGATTGTGAAAAGAAGCGTGATTACAGCACTCGTAGTTAACGGAGGCTTCATTAGGAGCCGCGGGGTGTAGGGTGCCACCACGGGGGGAGGGAGCTCATCTCGGCGGGTGCATCGCTGGCTGCGCGCGCAAACAAATTAAAACGTAAGACGCGCCCTAATCAATAGCCGACTTCGCCGCGAAGCCGAATTAACTCGGCCGAATGAAAAAAATGAACAAAATTATATTCGCGCGAGACCTCAACCCCCTGCGAGCGCCCGCCGCCGCCCCGAGGAAATTGCTTTTCTTTCAGTGGGCGCGCACACACGCCCGCGCGCCTTGCCGCCGCCGCCGCCGCACCGTGCCGCTACCGCACCGCGCCCGTACCGCCGCCGTCAGCGAGTGGGTTACATACGTACAACCGACACACACAATATTATAATTTACGTTTCCTCGTATATCGAGCTGTAAGTACGTACTTTACCTGGGCGTTTCGCGCCTGCTCAGCCCTCGGCTCACGCTAAATCTGAGCTTTATACGTTCACTTGACGCGACGAGAGCAATATTAGTTTCGAGCAAACTCCTTCCCTGCTACAATATTTATTAACGCTCCACCAGCTTCATATATACTGGCAACTACGCTTTTTCATTTCCACCCTTTTAAAAAACTTTGAGTACCAACAGGTAATACGAGAATCGAGAACGGAATACCATGTGTTTATTTACTTCAACAAACATACTCATAACTTGAATCCGAGCTTTGTTGTTGAACGTCTCGATCATAAAATGCGGTTAGGTGGAGGCTTACTGAAACTGGTGCGAGATGTGCGAGAAACGTAATTCACAGGAACCTTATTAAGTACCTTATCTACCTACTGCATGATGCCTTCATATTTTATATTTTTATTTTTAATTGATGTGATAAATATATACCTATGTATGTATGATAGGTATAAATAGTTTTGCGATTGTAGCCAGCCTAGCTATGTGCCGAGGGTAAAGAAGGTAAATGAATCCAATCAGTAGGTATTGTGAGAGTTCGAGTTTCATTAACGGATATCGTGAGCTCTAATCTGGGTGCCAGCCGCCCGCCCAATTAACGCGTGGGCGATGAGATGGCCGCCCGCCCGACCGGCTTGCCGTCCAATGGCGGCCGCGCGGGGATTAATTAAGTAACTTCCCGTCTGCACCCCCCTTCAGTCCGACACCCCCGTGCACCTCACACCAGCATATCCGTGGAGTCTGCGGACACGCCCGGAAAACTAACCACCTAATGAGGGGAGATGACCTCACGTGCTAGTGTGCTTTGTCTATTCAACGTATGTGCAAACTATGTTTGTTCATTTGTGTGCAAGTGTTGGCCTTTTGTGTGTTCGTTATGTAACCACGCGGCCGATGTACCTTACTCGTACATTATCTACATTAGACGAGGACCGCTCCAATGCCTCTCCTAGTACATATGTTGGACGGGGAAAATAGAAAATTGTTGCTGAAACTTTTAACCACTAACGAGGGATTGTACCTTATCTATCTAGCACAGTGATGTGTTATAATTCAGGTTTAAGATTCTTTATTCCCATATGATATTTATAATTCACTTACATGAGAAATATATAAAAGCTAATTTACCAATAATAGTTATATAAATATCGAGGAGCATACAGGTAATTAGATTTACTTATCGCCCAATCCTTCTTTGATTTTAAATAATATTATAATAAACAAGAAATAGTAGTTCTCACGTGAAATACATCAATGCTTTAAAAGAGACGTTTCCTTTCCATTTTCACGAGAGCTTTTAAATTCTCCTTTTTAAAAATACAAAAATCGGTTCTGCAAATGATTTCATCTGAACATGCATGACATTCAATCGAAATAACGAAATTATTTTATATTATTGAAATCAATTTGATATTATATTTAGTAGTTTTTTTTATTTAATTTAAATACTCTATTATTCAATTCTTTAAAATTATTGCATGCCAAGAAAAGTTCTGGTGAAATATTATAAACTATAATATTTTAAAATGACATCTTTGTACCATATTTTTTGCAAATAAATGACATTGATTCATTCATTAAATAAACGATAGTAACGAAATAAGTAAAAATAAATAAATCAATGGGCAGGGCAATTATAAAAATAAACATAATAAAATAATAGCTAAAAGGTTGTCCGATAAGCATCGTAAACTAGTTGCCTTGTTAAATATCATTTTAATAAAGTTGCTAAATTATTAATGTAACATACCTTCATACGTACTGCTATTTAAATATGTAGTAACTTCATAAATAACAGCGATAAACTTTTTATGGGCCATATTCTTTATCTTATTTTGAATTTCATCGTCGCGTCTGCAGTTCTTGATTTAAGTGTTAACACGACTTTTGTCTTTTATTAATCTTTTTATTCTCATATTGGATTTTGTCTCCATTGGTTCGATAAGGTAAAATACGACAAGTTAAAAAAGAAAATATTTTAATTATACAGTTTGAAAATTGCCTTATTAATTTACTTTGAATCTGCGCAATTGCACACAAGTTCATTTATATGTATCTCATTAGATCCATAATGGATCTGGGAAGAAATCGACTATAGAAAGAAAAATCTCAGTAGATTCACAATTTGAAATCTGGATCCAATGAGAAAAAAATATCTCACTACATCTATCCTGGATATGGCCAATAGATCTTCCGAGAATGATCGTTGGTTTTGGGACAAAATTTTAATATATTTGTTTATTTTATACATATTACCGTAATCTTTTATAATATGTGCTTATAATAGAGGAATCTCTTCCTCTATTATAAGCACATATTATAAAAGATTTTTTTTAATTTGCTTCCAAGTACAGACTTTATGTCCTCTCGGACATAAAGTCTGTACTTGGAAGCAAATTAAAAAAAATGAGTCCAGGGACTTCAAAAATTGTAGTAGAACAAAAATGTATATTTTTTATTATTTATTTTATAGTAAAACATTTGATGGAAACTCTATTGATGGATATGCGGGGATTTCCGCTAGTCATCTAATCCTAGATTAGTGTTTCTTTAACACAAGATTATGGTGTAGTGGTCCATAATCGAAGCACGGGCTTGTGGGGGTGCCAAAATAACTAATAGTTTTCGCGGGGGCGTGTTAGCATTTTTCTTCTGGTGGTGACGGCCGGGTAGAGAGGTGGCATCGCGGGATGAGAAGGGGTCGGAATAACTCTACTTGAGGAATGGCTACGCGGATCATTTATACTTCATCGACTTTGTTAATAAAGAAAACAGGAGATTTCTTTGAATGAGTTTATGTTGAGATTTAAGTATGTACCTACTCAGAGAGCGAAATGTTACAATAGAAACACGAGTATTCCCATTCTATCTACCATCATTTTCGTCATCATTAGTAGTAATATATTTTTTTACTTTATCAATTTTCTTATCAATATATTTATTTAATATAGAATCATAGCGACGACGAAATATTTGAACCAATTCCATCAATCTAACACAGCATTACGAAAACATGAAAAAGACTTTATAGCGCCGATAAACTCTCACAGATATTTGAGATAGCTGATAAAAACATCACGTTTATGGTAAATAGTGACGCATTTTAAGGTAATACTGAGGTGCGTAGTGCGTAAGAGGGCCATTTACTACGCGCCGGGTTACCGGAGCGAACCAAAACTCAATTCCCTCCACCTACATCTGTTTTACGTTCCAATGAATTGCTGCATGCAAATTTACTAGCGTTATTGTACTGAACAACGAATGCTGGGGCATTTACATCTTTATTCGCACAGTCTAAACAAACTGTTATCTATGCCGTGTGACTCTTGCTCTTCATTTGACACTTTATTTTCATTTGACAAAAATATTATATTATTCTAGTGATTTATCATGAAATGCTTGCAGGATACGCTAAGTTATTTCTACAGTAAGTTTCTTTAATTGAATATAGCACTAATTAAGTACGAAGATATCTCTTAGCAAGACGATTAGGTATAGCGAATCAAATTAATATAATTGGTCTTTACATTAAACGAATCTAGATGATTTTTCTAGTTTCTGGTTAGTATTTTGCAAGTCAATTATTTTAATCCTTTTTCGCCTGAGATACAGGATTACCTAATTCAGGCATATGTGTTATTTTTGTTCTCTATAATATTTAGTGCTTAGTTTATTACGTAAAATGAGTTTAATTAAATATATTTGTATTTATACAGCGCCTAGCAATTTTAATTTACGCTATTCAAGGCGTTTTGTAGTGCCTGGGCCATGTATTTTATGCAGTAGGCTTGGCCACGAACTACGCCACCTTAGCTAAGATGACCTTCTCCAGAGGAAAGAACTTGTTAATACGTCTGGGGCCCAACTAAACCGCGCGAGTTTCTTCACGATGTTTTCCTTCACCGTAAGAGTATTATGTCAATAGCGCACATAGTTTTTTCCATCGGATAGAAAGCCGGGGTATCTACCACTACATCGTGCTTAACATAGAATGTTAAGAACTACACCTAATTAAACTTGTTACGCTAACTATCAATAAACAGTAAAGTAACCAATAATGGAAGGTTAAACAAAAGCTTTCACATAGAACGGTTTACCTACATTAGCGCTAGTCATCGCTGCAAATAGATAGACAAGGGAGTGTCTCGAGCTCACGCCTTGCCCTGATTAATTGCAACCCCGCCTAGAGGCTCCCGGAAAATCAACCCTTTCGTTTCTTAATTACCACGCCTCGCTTCAGCGAAGCCTTACCATTGGTCGTCCGTGTTTCCACTCTGTCGCCTCGCCTTTTAATTGGTCGCTCGTAATTAACGCTTCGTAATCACCGACGACATAGCGAGGGGACGCTGCTAATTTGAATTTTTAATTACTGAAGACGGCGTCGGATTGGTCGTTTCTAACTGAGTTTATGTAGAGACAATGCCTATTGTTTCTTTTTTATGTAAAAAAAAAACAAAGTGTATTGTGTTGTGATTTAAAATAACAATTTTGCTACTCTTGGTTACGCATACCTACGTACGTAAATTCAGTCAAGAGAAATATAAAGCATCAATCATAACTAGCCAGTATTTTCCGCATTCCATACTGCATTACTTCTAGGTACTTATACATAGCTGAAGTGAAGAGCCCGGGCTGCATGCAGAATTAGCTCATTACTGAAGCCACCGTCTTCCTGAGATTCGTCCGCTCTACGTATTCCAAATTTGAATAAGACCATTAGCCGTCGAGTATTCTACGTCCGGAATTTGGATTGAACAATTACGCTTAATTCCAATTTTGAATTTTACTTTATTTAAATTTCTAGTCTATTCTTGCTGACTGTAATATAAAAGTGGTAGGTAGTTTTTTAGGGTTCCGTACAGGTTAAAGACGATAAAATTGGACTCTACATCTGTGATTCAGTCTGGCTGTCTAGCTAGACAACCTTAAACCTAGTCGGACTCGCGGTTCAACGGTTTTTTTATTTCGTTATAATTTTATTGGTTGTAAGTTCACTAAATATTTCAAGTATGTGGATGCGTTGGTACAAGAAAATAATCATTAGTCCACTATAAATGCCAGCGAAAGACGATGAGACGGTACAATGATGCGGAAGAATCACTGCATCGATTAAGTGGCGATAGAGAGCGTTAAGGAGGTGTTTATGCGCCCGCGCACAGCTCGAGAGTGACTTTGAGTGATGCAGTCGGCCGCACAGCCCCTCCTTAATAAGGTAAATGAGATGCTGAGCTGTGCACAGCCGGCTGAATTAGCAACGACGCCCGCTGAGCTCTAAAGAACGCCTTGTTACCTTACGATTTATACTAAACGAAACAGGCTTCATGTAAGCATTAGGGACAGAGGGGACAGAAAACTGTCTTATTCATATTTATTCTGTAGGTACGAGTTTGATAAAAGCTACATGTGGCACGTTATTTGTCTATACTATCTTTGTTTGCATTGAATAGGCGCCGAAACTACTGGACCGATTTTGATGAAACTTGTTATGAGGATACATTGATTCATTGAGAGTGGCATAGAATACTTTTTATCCCGATATTTCAACGGGATCGGGAGTTAAGCCGGTGAAACCGTGAAGTGATGCTAGTCGTTTACTAATCCCTTCTGCCTATTTTTATTATAAGCTTTTTTTAGCTCCCCACCTGTCCCGATGTCGGTGATGGAATCTTGCTAATCAAATTTGATCTACTTCCCGGTTACCGTTTGAGCTGAAATTTTGCAAACATGTGTAATCCGCGTGACAATGCAATAAAAGTTTGTTTTAAAGAATGTTTTTTAAAAGCTTTTTTTTTCTTTCTCAGGTAACACTCGTTCTGTAGTTCCGTCATAGTTATTTTTAATGTAAAGGAGAAACGAGACGTTCGTTGTAGTTTTTACCCAATTAACCGTTTCGTTTCATTGTTAGTTTTTACCACAAAGTTTTTCCTCGGGGCACGGGTCAAGCGGTCTGAGACAAAGCGGGCGAGGAAGACGCGCGTCGTGCCGCGCGGTTTGTTCCGCGTGCCGAGTCACCATTCAGCGCTAATCGCTTCATTCACCAGCTAGCGAGCGCTTTTTCCCCTCCATGGCCGATCGGTCATGCATTCCTAAGAACGATGGACATCGGGAAACTGTTATTTACACGATATCGTTTCGATGTGGCAAATTAGTTTGTGAATTGTCCTCGGAATGGTAACGACCATTTGCTTGTGTTAGGTAGGTATTCACTACTGATTGATGATCAATAAGTAAACGTTTGAGTGGAAGTTGTTTTCACTTCACTGTTTACGAAAGTGAGGCTTTCGGGATAATCAAAAATAATTGCATTAACATCGCTGTTTCAAAAATAAGTTGTTGACTTTTAAGAGGAAAGGGTACCGGCGCTCTCTCTATACAAACGAAGTCGACTGTTTCATGCAACTTTATGCAGTTTTATACAGCAAAAATATTTGCTATACTGTCATTATCCAGGAAGGAAATAGTCGACTAAGTTTATAAGGAGAGAGCGTTGGTACCCTTTCCTCTTAATACGAAAGAAGTCAACCCTTTTTTTGTCACATATGGTTAAAATATATTGGCATGCGTTGAAGTCTTTTCTAAGTGAACATTAATTAACGACTATTATTTTCACACCTTAATAAAACAAAGAAGAAGGGACTCTATTATTACAGTTTTTTTTTCCTTCAAATTGTCTATATACGTCCTATACGTCCCGGACTTTTGGAAAGGCGTGCGTAGAGTCGTAGCCAACAAGTTTTTTCCCTTCAAATGATTATTATGCCGCTTCAATACAATTGGACGAATAGATGGAAGGTAACATTGTAGGTACGTATCGATTACGTGAAAATGTCACAACAGAACCAGGTTTACTGAAATCAATGGCAGGCCCGTCCTGCTGTTTGTTTACCATTAGAAATAAACGGAATGACGTAGACGTACGTGCGACTGATGTGGGTGCAACTTTTTGAATCTATACTTATATTATAAAGCTGAAGAGTTTGGTTGTTTAAACGCGCTAATCTCAGCAACTACTGGTTCGAATTGAAAAAATATTTTTGTGTTGGATAGTCCATTTATCGAGGAAGGTTATAGGCTACTTTTTATCCTGATATTCCCACGGGATCGGGAGTTACGCGGGTGAAACTGCGGAGCGCTGCTAGTAGGTAATATTTAACAAGATAGTTCGTTCTCGTGGGGGTAGAAACTCTGGGACCTTGGGGCCCTAGTGCCCATTTATTTATAAGGACCTGGCGGGGCGTCTTCGTGCTGCCAGGTGACCGAAGGACTGGCGGCTTCTTCACTCAAAGGGTGAGCGTGGCTATCCAGAGAGGGAATGCCGCCAGTCTCTTGGGGACGATGCCGCGTGGAGACGCTCTGGACGGTATTTTTTATTTGTGATGTGTGTGTATGTGTGTTTTTATTTTTTATTTGTGTAATTTAATTTTTATTTTTAATTTTAAAATAATAAATCTTTGTATTATTGACATTTAATTATACAAGATAGTTTATTTCAATGTCGCTGATATTTTTAGGGCTCTGTACCTCAAAAAAGGAAGCCTTATACGACCCAGTTGGCACAATGGTCACCATGCCGGACCTCCAAACATAGGGTTGCGGGTTCAATTTCCGCCTCATACAAGTATTTATGCTTAGATATTTGTCTGTGGTCGGGTTGTTTCTATGTAGTGTAGTAAAGAAAAGTTTTTAAGTAGTATATCCGTTGTCTAGCACTCATAACACAAGTCTAGTTTCTTAACTTGGGGCTAGATGGCGATGATTTGAATGTCCTTCAATATTTATTTATTATTTAATTTGAATACTTTGAGTGATTTCCTTATAAGATCACTTTCTTGTCCGTCTGTTTTTACCTAAAAGCTGGTGCCCCGCAGTTTCACCCGCATCCCGATCCAATGGCTTATGTGCAGAGTTCAAGGGAAATTAATATCCAAATCGGTGATTACACACCATTCCAACTTGAAACAATCTATGATATTTTTCCTAGGTTGGTCAGATTTCAGCACATTAATCCTACCATCGAGAAGGTAAACAAAGCCACGTCACTCACGTTCCGGGAACGTGAGTTATTGATAGCAACGATAATACGTTGACATCAATGTTTTCTTATGACGTTATCACGTAAAATTATTGTTCGTAAAACGACTTTACAGACCATTTTTCTTCTTCTTTTTTGTTCAAAGTATTTTAAGTATTCTATCTGTTAACTGCAAATTAAAGGCTGGTTTGAGGCTAGATAACGGCGTATAAAACATTATACACATTTAAAAATGTTTATCCTACAATATTCATTATTTACCTCAAAAGTAGCACCGTTTTCAAGCGAACGTTATTTCAAGTTCTAAGCCACCGTGAAATAAGAACCGGCTAACAATGAGTCACTGCTGTTACGTATGAATTTTAAATAATCTGTTTTTTACTTAACAAAACGTTCCTATGTAATCTTACATTGACGTATTACATTAGTTTCACTAATAAAAAACTATTAAACAATTATTTTTAGTTAGGTAGCAACAATCTTTGAAGAGAAATTACATCTTGATGGTACAAAAAAATGGTTGTCTGTAAAGTCGATTTACGGACAATAATTTTACGACAACGTCTTGAAAATGATGAAAAATTATTTTTTTTTGTTATTCCTTTATATATGAGTATATTATATATATATATATATACAAACCCAGATGAGCGATATTATTATTAAATACTCTCATGTTACCATGACGTCAAGCGTCCCGTTCCGGGACCGGGACGCGTCATGTTACCGGAACATGACACTTTTGTGTGAATGCAGATGTTCCATGAATTTACTAGACGTAAGCACGTCAAAAATGTTTGGATAAAAAACCTGGGAACAACCTACATGTTTTACTATGAATTAGTGTAACATCGTCAAATCAGCCGTTATTTAAAAAAAATCTGTCGCAACGTCTTGTCCCACTGCTGGACAAATGCTTCCCACTTTTAACGTATAAATAAATTAAAAACTATAAAATAAATAAAAACAAGTAGCAATTCTGATTTTTATGTCATACAAATATGTATATATTAATGTTGTGTTGCTAGTAACTTCCATTTCCTAGGATAAATTATAATTTTCAATCATAATAAATAATAAATGTTGCTGGACATTCCACACATCGCCATCTAGCCCCAAGTTTAGTAACTAGACTTGTGTTATGGGTGCTAGACAATGGATATACTACTTATATATTTTCTTTTGTAAATATATCCTTAGACCCCAGACAAATATCTAACTAAGCATAAATACTCGTCTGAGGCGGCAATCGACCCCGCAACCCTGTGTTTGGCAGTCCGGCATGGTGACCATTGTGCCAACTGGTCGTCATAGAACGATTGCTCATAAATATTACATTTGTACTATTTTGTACCGACTCTACCAACTGCATGGTATTTATACCAAACTCATAAAAAAGACTAACAAAATTTTGTTATTTAGTACACTTTAATTAAGAATCGGATTCCCAATTAATTTAAGATTCATTCTTTATAAATTGATGTTGTTAATTAACGGAAAATTACTAAGCAGTGTTTTTGCTTGTTTTGATATCAAGAATTAATTGCTTTTTGCATTTGGGTTGGGACAAAAAGTTATGATGATCTAATCAATAAGGAACCATACTAAATTAAAGAATTCTTTGTGAGCATGTCCAAGATCAAGCGAATTTAATATCTTACCATGATATTAAATTTTGATAAAGTGCCTTGGACATTAAAGTGTTCAGTGAATAAACCAATCGACCAGTTTTTAAAATGACCTTTAAGTTAATGCGGATTAATTGGTAGAAGAAGGTGTATGGTATCGAGGCGCGAATAATATGACGGGGTCATACATCGGAGGGACAGTGACATGGTGCACACCGGTGCCGCAGGCCCGGCCGTGATCGGAGAGCTATGCGCCCGCGCACGCAGCAGCCTTGTGTAACCCAATCCGAGCGCATGCAAGCCGCGCACAAACCAACGCGCCCGCGCGCCATAACATAATTAAAAATGATTTAAGGCATTCGCTCCGGCTGCTTTGTTTCGCGCATTATGTTTCACTTGTTCGCGAGCACAACCATTTTTAACGCGACCACTCTTAATTCTGTCACAGTTTTTGTTTTTAAACCCTTTTGTATTAATTCCCTTTCGGCTCCGGTAGCGCTACGCTTCTCGGAAAGCGATTTTGACGTGACATTTCTTTGGGTCGCGGTCGTGTCCCTGCGTTAATGAAGCGTCCGATTTCGGCGCCGCCAATATAATAAAGGATTTCTGAATAGAACTAATCAGACTAAGGTCGGATTCCATTCAGAACCTATAATTAGTAGTTTTTAAGTATTACGTCACTTTTAAAAGTAAATTTACGGCTGCCTTAGCGGATTATGCCCCTTTATGGTTCTCTGTAAAGGTGGCTCCTTTAAAATACATATTAATGGCTTAAGGTCTCAGATATTTTGATACCAAATCTGAGGGAACACAGATATCCTTCATGAGACTCGTATTGATTTTCCAACTGGGATTAGCATGATTCAGGAAGATAATGGTTGCTGCTGGTCATAAGATCAAACAATAATTCCCAATCGCAAAGCTGAGAGGTAAGATTTAAAATATCAAACACTCAAAATTTCGTCAATGTCCTCTGGCCGTATTCAGAAATACTTCAGCTAAAAGGTAATAAAACGGTGGCAGTGTTGGCGAACAATGGCAATTCGCTTTACTGCTGCCAGCGCTCGTACACTTAAAGAGTAAACGTATTCAAAATTATTATTATCAGCCTGTTGACGGGTCGTGGTTGGTTATCGAATTTCGGAACTTCGATTATATTATCGCGGTCATTGTACAAAAAATAATTTATTTTAGCAGCTCACAGGCAAAGACGTAAAACGTTAACAGGGCTGTATGGATAAGTTCATCATTTTAGAGCTTGAGTCGACTCTTTTACAATTATGTTAAGGCAACATTGTTGAATGATTGAAGTTTCAGATATAAATTACTTTTAAACCTTAAATCCTTTAAGATAAAACCATTCCTTAGAAGTAAACACAAGATATCTTCTTATTCTAATCAAAACATGGACGTTAAATGAAGGTAGGTGTATATAGGTGATGTTTGCGCGCCCGAGTCGCGACGCTCGCTGACGGAGTGGGATCGGTATTGGCCCGCGATCCATCATGGAGACAATCTATCAAGACCCTGTCCTGTCTTGGCTCGAGGACAAGCGTCTATTACCACATTAGGTATATGGGGAAACAAACTATACTAATAACATACTACGAGTACATACATGAAGATTTATATGAAAGCAATATTCTACAATGATACAAATTCTATAAAGAAAAAGGAACAAACAAACATACATAGACTGATAAACACATTACCACTACTTTGCGTCGAGTAGTCGGGTAAAAAAGAGTGAGAGAGCTGACTCTTATTTAATTAATATTACTGATTGTATAACTCAGAGTCATCAATTCAAGGAAAAATGTTGACCGAACGCGTCAGTCATCAAAAACCCGAGTTCACTAGCATAAAGAATTAAAATTAATCATCGATAGCCACCGTTATCGTGTTTTATTTTGTTCTTGCGAATGAAGCAAAGGCCCTATCTTGGTCCATCTCTGTTAATTAGTTTTTTGTCGGCGGTGGCTGGGCGGGTCGGCCGACGCCATCAAATTACGATGAGTCGGCCTTTCGGCTACCGGCGCCGCGGCACAATAATTATACACTCGTTACTACTGTGTTGCGCTGGACCATCTACTCTGACTTAGCTACAAACGTGACGAATGAAACTCGGCCACTCTTCGATATACTAATAAAACATTTCGTTTAGAGGCGGGCAGAACATCTATCTACTCTGTCGAGATTTTGAAGTCATATCAACGGGGCAAATTTTACTGAAATACTAGCTTTTGCCCGCGACTTCATCCGCGTAAAAGTCGAAAATGGACCAAGGAATAACATTGTCCCACACAAACTTTGCCCCCCTTTTTGACCCCCTTAGGAGTACAATTTTGATAAATCTTATCGGATGCCTACGTCACACAAAGAACACACCGTCCAAGTTTCAGGTTTCTACGATCAGCGGTTTAGGCTGTGCGATCCGTCAGTCAGTCAGGACAAAGAATTTTATATGTATAGAAGATAACATGTTCGTCGGTTTAGAACTTAATTTTGATTGTCAGCACTAAGGAAGAATTGTTAGAATATAAGGAAGGCGTTGCTTGGTCGCAAACTCTAGCAGTGAGCCACATATCGCTATACGAAGTCACTTTTCGAATTCTGTTCAAGATTAGCTGTAGGCAACCAAGGCGATTGGAATTATATGTAAGTAGCTACTTATGCATTATTTTTCGATTACTAATTTATGTATTATTATCACTGACTTTATAACTATAATCATGAGTTAATCCATAACGACTGGAAACATTACCGAAATCTGTATATTGATGAAGGGCTGCATACCTACACGAGATGCGTCGTTACGAGTGTCTGCAATAAATTCCATCGATAAAATCGGTGGTCCACTCCGCGCCCAGTAATTTCTTAACGACAGCGTAACCCGGTGGCGAGACGCGTGCGCGCACGCATTTTATTTCTCTCACATCAAAAGCTCGACTCCGAAATAATCGTTCTCCACTCAGCATAGATGGTAATCAAGGCTATTAAATACGATCTTAATGTGACTTTTTTGGTACGGACCAAAATTAGAAAGGAATGATGTTACGATTACCGGTGAGACTTAGCAATTATTGCGTATAGGTAGACTATACGTATGTGTAAAATAAATGATGTAGCTTCATTAGGCAGAAACATTGTTGTTAAGGTGAATTGAATGGTTGAGGTATAGTATGCGTCATAAGTACGGTCGGCTGCATAATTGCAGACCCACCGTAGAGCTCCGAAACGGCTGTTATAAGAATGTTTTGCAACACGAGCAAGATTCTAAACACCTGCTTTAGGTGAAGTTTAAAGTCTTCTAACTCATAAATTTATCAGACAAAAATTACTAGAATGAAAAGATTCCAATAATAGTAATTTTTGAAATCTACCAAAGGCTGTAATTATGCAGCCGACTGTACATTATCAGTTTGCTACCATAATACTATCAACAAGTATTAGACTTACGACCTTCTCCTAATAGACGTTATACATAAATACTTGAATTAAAAGTACTCAGTGTGATTTTTATTTTCAACATGTTAGCTATGTATTTAGTTGCCGAGTGGTATAAGCCACAACTCGCTACACCAACCGACGTGGGATCGATTTACAGGTTATGTTTTATAATGTTCAAATAGTGCTGCACAGGATTGGAAACGTTACGTTGCCGGTGGACTTTTGAACGTTGATTGTACATGCATACTGTGTAGCTATATAGGTAGTTAATTGAATAACTTTGCGGACGAGGTGAGGCAGTTACTGATTACATTGTTGTGGCTATTCACACTGCCCGAATGAGCTTCTGTTTGATAATTACTATTTCTAACATGAGTTTATTATGAAGAAATTGACGTCAAGTACTTATTGATACTGAAAAAGAATAGACGGGTGAAATACGTAACCAGTAAAAAAAGGTCTTTTACCAGCCCTTTTATGAGTATAATCATCAAAAATTATTGCATTTAAAATGGTAAACATGAAAATCTTACTAATATTATAAATGTGAAAGTTTGTGTGTGTGTGTGTGTATGTTTGTTACTCCTTCACGCATAAACTACTGAACCGATTGCGATGAAACTCGGTATCTAGATAGTTGGAGACCTGGAATAACACATAGGCTACTTTTTATCCCGATATTCCCACGGGATCGAGACTTACGCGGGTGAAACCGCGGGGCGCAGCTAGTAACCTATAATTCTTAAAAGCATACCGAAATATATATTTACTTTTACCTGTTTTCTATGGTTGTTATAGCGGCAACAGAAATAAATAATCTGTGAAAATTTCAACTCTCCACCTAGCATACTTCATGAGATTCAGCCTGGTGACAGACAGACGCACGGACAGCGAAGTCTTAGTAATAGGGTCCGTTTTTACCCGTTTTTACCCGTTGAACCCCAAAAATGAAAAGAGGCTAATATCTAACTGGGTAAGTAAAAAACTACTCCTGATTTAATTTTTTTCTCAAAATTAGCGTATGACTGAAACTTTAGGTAGAGCATATAAGTAATAATGGAAGTATTAATATTTAGTTTTTAGTTCCGAGCCTAGTGCCAAAACACAAAATGCAATGTGCACCGCCCTCCCGCCCACTTGAAGAGGCATGCAATGAGGACAAGCAAAAGTTAGTATTAGTGACACCATTCATAAACCACGACACGTGTTTTGCGTCTACACGACGCATCATCAGGATCATATAAGTAATATTTACTTTACTGGTTCATTGACTCAAAGTGGATCTTGACATCCGAAACATAATTCAATTATAAATTGTAATTATTATAAAAAAAGAAACAATTAATTACGTATTTAATTATGAATAACTTAATTGGTTCTTGCTTAAAATTAATTACCATTTTTAATTTAGACCTTGTGAAAGACAGCTGCCAACCCTGAGCATCCAATCAATACCTTCGAAGCAAGTAGATATACGTGTAGCTATGGAATGAGGTAGGTACACATTATTTTTAATTAAAAACCCGGAGCCTACTGTAGCTTAGTGAAGACCGGTCACAAAAAGGGTTACGAGCACCGATGAGTCCGTTCCAAACACCGTGATTCGTCACGAATCACACATTTATTTTTATTTCAAGAGGGAATGCTTTGTTAACCGAATTTGTTTTACAATGAAAATTACTAATTAAAAAACGGGAATGACATTCTCGAGCTTTTAAGTTGGTAGCAGTAGCATCATTAGTTTGTGTTCCTTTTTCAGATTATTTTGACTGAACTCACAAAAAAGTGCCATGTTACGAGAACGTGAGTGAGCGTTATTGAAAAGGTAACCATAGCAACGTATTATCGTTACTATGCTATTATTATGCTATGTTTTCTTATTACGTTATCACGTAAAACCGACTTTACAGATAAACATTTTTTTTTACAAATCACATTTTTTTTTAAATTATGGCTTCGCACGGCTTGTGCATTTAGCCAGTGTCAAGTTATATTTTGCATCAAATTATGACCCGATTTTTCATAAATCGGGCCTAAAGTGTTTCAAAACAGTCAAAGTCGTCATAGTCCGTCAAGTCATAGGGGCTATAGTAAAGCTGTGGCAAGTTTATCATAACCTTAATAGGAGGTTTGGAGGCAACGAGAAAACTTCATGTTTGACACTGATTTTTACTTTCACTACACTTGAGCACTTTCACAGAACTAAATTGAATAACATTCCACCAGAATTATATTCAACTAGGGTTACAACTAAGTTTCATGAAAATAAAACTGCAGCACGACATGTTGTTAACTCGTTCCCGCCAAAACTCAAAATCACATTTCATACTTAAAAATAGAGTACCTAGCTGGGCTAATTTACTTTTTCTTTTTACCTCGCCCCTAAATTAATGAAAGCATACTAACTTTCATGAAAATCATTGGACCTTTTCCGAGATCCTAATTACACAAATGTACTTATACCCACATAATATACAAGAATAACTCATTTAAATATATTAGATTACGTAAACTGCTTTAAATTGTTAAACAATATGATACTTTTTAAAGTGAGACTCATAAGAAAGTAGATAATTTTCAAGCCTAGATAATAAATAATAATGTTGTGAACAGCGAGCTTTGATCGGTGAGTTGGTACCTGTGCCGGTGGTCGCATCTTGTCGCCTGCTTAACGCAATGATAATGCTCACCATTACAGCATGTTCTATACTCCACATTCCATGATCGTACTATGTATGTATGTATGTATGCGGACTTTTTTCCGCAACTAGACTCTTTTTAATTGGGTCCTTTTTGCGTGAGGATGGAGTAGGCTTGCCCAGCACCTACTACCCTCTCAGTTCAGTCCAGAGGAGAGAACATGTCAATACTTCTGGAGCCAACTAAACCGCGGGTTTTATCACGATGTTTTCCTTCACCGTAAGAGCAATGTCAATTAGCGCACATAAATTTTTCTTTAAGAAAAATACATTGGTGCACGGCCGGCCGGGATTCGAAACCACGACCTTCAGAATGAAAGTCGGGGTATCTACCACTAAGCCAACACCGCTCTATGATCGTACTATACAGTCAGCTAAAGTTTAATACAGAGCGACATATAGTCTTGCTGATGATGAATGAAGAATGTTAACTAATTTTGAACATTAGCTCAACATATTCTTTGTCAAAAATAAAAAATATAGGTGAAAGAACTACTTTGATACGTCAATTAGTTTCCGATTTATAGAAATAAACTAAGCGGAGGGTTATAAAATGACGTCACACGCGGTCACGTGACTGTTAGCGAGACTCGAAATTTATCATAAGTTTAAATGCTTGTAAAATCAAACTTATAGGTATTTTTGACTACAACAAAAACTAGTGTATTTGTATACATACAAGCTTTACTGTACCAAACTTTCAACCGATTTCGCAGACCTATAAACATTCTTCATTCTCAATTTGTCACATCACTCTATTCATATTTCGCAAGTAATATCTCCTTAGTTTTTAAAACTACATTCTATAGATAAATGAATGGGGTTAATATAAATTCTAACGCTTTATAATTTTGCGGTTAATTAACCTGTTTAGTAATAGTAATCCTAGTTTCTCTATGTTTAAGGCTTCATTTGTCATGAGAAGATTCTAGGATAGTCGTAGTTATTGCAATGAGACTGCATAATTAGGATGCGGTGCAGCGTAATATGCGGTGTCGTGGAATGTAGCACTTTCCACGTTAACGAGCGCGTCGTCCCATCAGCTCTATCACCATACGCAATACGCACGGTGAGGCGAAAACACTCGGCCACAACGTCCGCCGACCATTTTTAACACGGCTGACACTTATTTGCGGTGATGCTCATCCTATTTTATTACTAAATTTACGATCACCAAGATTTATACTGCCACTACTTAGTTAATAATGATGCGCCCATCTAACGTGCGAGGCGAAAGCAATTTCGTAAAATGAATACTGGATTTCTGGTACATCAACACGAGACGTACGCTTTCATTACGCGAGGAAATAAATCAAAATAATACCAAGGTAAAAGATAGCGAATGGAAAATCATCCCTTCCCTCCGCCCCACCCGCGCCCGCGCCGCGTGATTTATGCCTGTAATTTTCCGGGCTGTTACGTAAGTAACTTGCGATTTTTTTCCTCACACACGTACCTAATTAGATAATTTTCATGAATCCTTCGGCTTATGGAGAACGCTGGAGTTATGTTACACGAACACGAAACACAATATTCGAAGAAACTTTGTAATATCATAAATCCAACATTAAATTATATTTAATTACGTTTCTTGTAGTCGGTTTCACATTTATAAGAGTTTATATTTACAATAAGAGGATTAATAAAGCATACAAGCCGAGAATTATACCCAGCCGGAGACCGGTCGCCCGTAATGCTCGGCTTGTTCCGTATTAATTTCTGTCACAGATTTAATTGCTCACCTCTGGTTTAAGCTTTTTAATAAATTCGAGGACAGACAACGAAATGCGATGCGACCAAAAAATACGCGTCTGGGCGCGACAGACTAAAAAAAGGACGGGTTTTAATTTATAAAAGACAGGACAAACGATTAATAATTTATTTGTATCCTCCGTTTGTGAGCGAGAGCGTTAAAAACAACCGTTAAAACCGACAACTTTGTATAGCTCGCGCTTAGTCCGAAATGCCAATTGCGGGTAGACACAAGTATACAGCGAGGCGGAATGTCGCTTTAAAAAACCACGCAAATAAATAAATCGCGTCGCACCGGTTGCACAAAAAAACATCTACTATATTCGATTCTTTAATGTGATTAAAAAAAAATAGAAGTAAACGGAGGCTGGCTTCGATTGAAAATGAATGAGGGCGAGCGCGATAGTGGAAATTAGCATTGAGGTAGGATTCAGGAGCGGCTTTTGTGCGATCATATCAAGGTGTATTCTTTGCGCTTTTTACGGTGGCGGCGATCTGCGCGCGTCCTTTCAGCCCCTATTACGAACCTGTCGCCTTTTTTTGCAGATAATTACTGTCGCCTTCTGCTCTATCTTCAGGATTGCTCATTGAAATTCTGCGCTAACAGGTTCAGTCGCGTTGGATTGGTGATAGTTTTTGAGTAAAGGAGTATGAAGCACTTGTCTTCGCGATTACATACATAAAGTACAGCTCTTAACACGATAACTCAGCCTCTGCACGATTATGAAGCAGTAAGAGCATTGCCAGTGCATAATCGATGCAATATCCACAAACCATTAGATTGAGATTACATCGCAGGTGACGCCAGAGTGGTCAGCGCGAACCATAAATTAGCGATTACGCATAATATACAACAGTAATGGCAACAATGGGATTGAATGCAGATGAGCGGGTAGAAGCGCACACAACACAACCGATCGGACATTTGTATGCGATATCTAAGCGCACAATTGGATGCCGGCGCGACTCTTCGCGCTAATGGTACACTATCGAGAGATCGGGCTCGCTCCGCTTGAAAAGCCGAGACCGCCTCGGAATAGGGACCACACCGCTGTTTAGTGGCCACAATAAATAAATAAACATTCCGAGTTACTTACTGAACAGTGAACACAACTACGATACGACTCGCTTTCTGTAGGTACCTTTCGAGCTGAAATATTCTGAATCAATCAAGGAGATCGATCAAAACCTCAACGTACGTTACTAGTATGTATAAACGAAATTGATTACAGACTCGACTCTTACGATAAAGCAGTTCCGAAAATCTTCACTTAATATCAAGTTTGATAAATAATTTCAAAGTAATATTCAAAAACCGTTCACATAATAATAACGCTATTTACCCGGTTTAATATTCACGTGCGAGACGTTTAAAAAGGTCGTAGTAATTAAAGTCCAAAATAACAATCATGTTAATGTTTAATGCGAAACGTTTATGGAGAGTTTGCATTTTAAGATGATTCTTTACCTTTATTGTGTGTCAGTTTTTAAATAATCGTTGCTTAAGTAGTTTCCAAGAATGTTGTATAAGCACAAAACAAAATTATGATTATGGAAGTTATTTTCTTTAAGATAATCATTAAGAAGTTTTTTACTTCCAATTAACAATACACCTAGACATAAGAGAGATTATAAACGATTAAATGACGACTAATAGGAGTGAAAGGAAGAAGACATACTGCCTCCTCAAATAAATTCCAGGAAAAAAATACACCTAAATCCCAAAAGGAATGAAAACGAACAGGAGAACACTCAATTAGAAAGAAGTTCCTTATCGCGCGTTGCGAAAGGGGGCTAGGCGGAAAACATTAAGACCAAAAGTTGTAACGACACTTTTTGATTTTATTACAATTCCTTCACTAATTAATCGAAAAGAACTTCGTTCCATCCGGATGTCCCTTGACACCTCTCAAGTTTTTTTTATGTATTAACCTTAAACAAATTAATGATGATCTTTTGAAACGTAAAGAATTAAATTTTAATATATTATTAAAATATCAAAACTAAAAGGCTTTTTTAATAACGTTTTATACCTATTTACTTGTTATCTCGTCTGTGAGTAAATAACTTCATGTTCTAAAATGTAAGTAAACATTATTTAACTTTAGTTAGGCATTATAAGACTTATGGAGGTGTTTTAGCCTGATTAATTATATTTAACTAGCTACGCCTCGCGGTTTCACCCGCGTAATAATTTTCTGCGCAACTTTCTTAATTTTTTATTTCATAAGAACCTTCTCCTGATATTAAACAAACAGACCAAAAAAGAATTGGCCAAATTGGTCCAGGCATTGTTGAGTTATGCGCTTACCAACACATTTTGCGATTCATTTTTATATTATAAGATTAGGATACCTATAATTAAAGACTGTGTCTGAATTGTATAGACTTACATTTTTATAGGATAAATAAAGATATTTTGAAAACAAAAATCAAGGGAAACTTCTATATAAAATGTCAAAGGAACCGAATATTATCATCGTGCGAGATCGGTACATTTCAGTGGTGTGTCGGGTCGGTGATTCTGTGTACATTCCTTGACATCGATATTGGAACGACATGTGTACGATCGACCAACGAGTGTCAAGAGCGGTGCCAACTTGACACGTGATCGAGTTATGTGCGAATCTCGAACAATCAGTAAATTGATTTGGCAATGTTTATTGTATCGTGTCAATGTAGATTAATACTCATATTTAAATGTTATTGATTTCACCTACAATTAATGACAGTTGAATAAACTTCAACGGTTGGTCTCTGAGTTATTTTACCTCTTCTGCAGTGTATCACCTGTATCCTACTGATTATTTACAGATTTGCTTCTTATTGCAGGACAATATGGCAAACTAGGCTAAAAAAAACCAGGGTTGTGTTAAGGTGGCTAGACAACAGATAGAATAGTTGGGTATGTACTTTTGTAAATGAATACATATTATATGTACAGAAATACTCAGATAACAAAAAATATTTGTATACAAATTTTCTTTCGACTTCGAATTGAACCTTACAACCTTCTGAATTACAGGCGAGAGTGCCACAGATGTCTCACGTAAAAAGTTTGTCAGGAGCACAACATAATAAGAGATAAAACAGGTACGGTCCGCTGCATAATTACAGACCCACCGTAGATCTCCAAAAAGGATGTTATAAAAATGTTTCAACACAAGCTATTTTTAAGGCACCTGCTTTAGTTGAAGTTTAAAGACTTTTAACTCATAATTTATCAAAGATAAAATATTATATAATAGTAATTTTAGGACTCTAAGGTGGGTAATTATGCAGGCAACCCTATATATTGGTACTGCAATAGAGAGCAAGTCAAATTCATTGAAAAATATTGCATTTTTTTAACATCCAAAAACGATTACACAGAACTAACACAAAATTATTCTATTAAAATAATACTAAAACCGTTGTAAATAGGATGTTAACGTACATAAATCAAAATCTACCAATTGATATTCATTGAAAACGTATTCATTTAGACCGGAAAAGCTGATGGCGAGCGCAGTCAGTGTCTATTGAGTCATTTATCCTAACCATAAGCGCAATGATTAATATCCTGGATATTTAGTGCAAGGGGGACCGTGGAACTGCTATTGTTTCTGGAAAACCTATTCAATTAGTAGGTACTGACGAAGTGAAATGACCGAACACGTATTTTGGCGTAGAAAAAAATCTTCAAATAGGAAACTTCCGTTAATAGGAATCCTTTTGATAATCGTTCTTATAAATACTGAGTTGAACTTATTTGAAAGAAAAAAAAACTATTCAAACTTTTATAACGAATTATATTGATACGAGTTAGAGATGTGCGCCAATCGGCGCAGCGCACGCCGCCCGCCGGCAATTTTAGGTACGCCGTCTCAGCCAAATTTTGTGTCGGCGCGAGTATTACTTATGTTCTAGTTTCAAAATTGCGTGCTTTGCCGACAATATGGGCGAACTCCATACAGCCCGTTTAGACAAGATCAGAATCAGAAAATATTTATTGAAGATTACTTTCCATTAGCGATATCTTCAAGATGTATTCAAGGCGTAAGATGGAGTTATTCTTCAGTCTTATAAGACCACGTTGGCTTATGTCAATTTCATAAAAAAAATAAACAAAAAAATCTCATTCAGTCATTTTACTTTCATTTCCGCTTATCGCGCCGATTACGCCGCCGCCGACTAATTATACGTCAGACGCCGCCGCTAATCACAAAACCATCGGCGCACACCTCTAATACAGCCTCGCGAGTTCACCAGAATTCGATATTTAAAAAAAATTATTATTTAGACCATGTCATGAACACAACAAAAAGAATTCTGTAATTTGGTGCAGTCGTTCATGCATTTCGGCGATTCATTTTTATTTATATAGATGTGGTTGCCTTTGCGCAGTTTGAACTATTTTATCTGCATAACTAGCTGCGCTCTGCGGTTTCACCCGCGTAAGTCCCGATCCCGTGGAAATATCAAAATAAAAAGTAGCCTATAGCCTTCCTCGATAAATGGACTATCCAACATAAAAATATTTTTTCAATTCGAAGCAGTAGTTCCGGAGAACAATAAACAAACAAACAAACTCTTCAGCTTTATAATATTAGTATAGATTAAACGTTAAGGCTATTTATGCTGCCAAACGCAACGCGTCACGAATACCCGTCAATTGCAACTAACATTGTTGATTGTAACGAATGTGTTTTGTTTTTCTCCAAAGTGCTGAGAAAGAATCGTAGGTGAGATCTTTACCGACATTTTGGGGTAATTTGAGATGAAAATTCCTTGTCATTTCAAAGCTAGATTAGTTTTAATTCTTAATTTTACGATAGATTCAAAACTATAGGAAATTTTTGGCTCAATGTCACACCAAAATGTCGGTAAAAATCTCACGTACAATTCAATCTCAACACTTTTGAGAAAAACAAAACACATTCGTAACAATCAACAATTTTCACCAACGAAGGCGACCGGTGCCGGTAGTAAATATTTAGTAGGCTGTGAACGAAGGCCGTTGGCGTATGGACCCCCCCTTAATGAGGAAATATATCAATTAAATGTGAAAATTGTGGAATACAAAAAAGTGCGTTGAAGGCATCTTGACATTAGCACTCAATATTTGAACGTTAGCGGCGCAAGAGTCTTTGGTCGACGGTAGCAAGTGATAAATAAAGCGTAATTGAGAGACGGAAACAGCCAATGAGTAAATCTCGTCCGTCAATTTATTTAAATTATTTATTAGTGGTTCGCTATAGACACCCGGCCGTGATCATTTTCATTGTGCGTTCACAGAGACCACTCCGGACGTTTGATAATGATGATACCACCACCACTCGATAATCGACATACGTTGCTATCGACTACTTTGATTAAATTCAATATTTTAAAAAAAATATTAGACAAGCTTACGGCATTTAAAAGAGAAAAACAATGAACAAAAGCAATATTAAGAAAAAACTGGATGTAACACAAAAACCTACTTAGGTAAGTAGTCTTAGGAGCTGAGTGACATTAACAAAATTTGCCTCAGCATTATGGTCCCTCTACATGATGGTCCAGCACTGGACCAGCGAGATGGCCATGCGATGATTTAAACGCAACTAGACCATGCGCGACGGCCACGTACAGCCATCGCCCACTTCCTTTGATGTGCCTTCCCGCGAACCATAAGTCATCAGACACCACTACGCCCTCTACATGCTGGGCCATATTAGTGGGCCAGCGTGATGGCCCATCATGTAGAGGGGCCATTAGCTGTAACTGCAGCTACAGCGATGGTACCTAATACCTATGTTATTTACATTTCATGTTGCTTATTTTGTCAAAAATATACAATGCTAGGTTTGGGATGCACCGAGGGCTACTTCTGTACATCCAACTTTTACTCTACGACTTTTCGAAATTTACCTTATTGCACTAGGTGCATAGGTAGCTCACAGTCGAAATTAGTTTCGTATGATAAAACCTTTTCATAACGTCACTATATTCGTCCTGTGTTAACCTTGTGGTTATACTTTTTTATTCATTGACCGAAATTACAAAAAAATGTCTACAAGTATGTAAAAATTTTTTTAAACAAAAACAAATTTAACAGCGTTTTTCTTAAAATTCTATTTTCGTAGAGACTGTGTTCTTAATTATGAGTGCAGAATGTGGATTGTGTGAGTTTTATATGTAAACTAGCTCTTGCCCACGACTTCTTCCGCGTAGAAGTCGAAAATAGACCAAGTATCACGTTGTCCCATACAAACTTTGCCCCCCTTTTTTTCGGAAAATCCTTTTTTAGCCGGTGCCTACCTCATGCAAAGAACACATCCTCCAAATTTCAGGTCTCTACGATCAGCGGTTTAGGCTGAGCGTTGATCCGTCAGTCAGTAGTTCAGGACAAAGCATTTTATATGTATAGAAGAAGATAACCTATTACTTATCGATATTAATAAATGCACATCACTATTTTCAAGTCGAATTAGTTAATTTGTGCAGATACAGCACAATGGATGAGGAAATAATGGTATGTGCTCGTATAGGTATATGTGTACTTATAAATCTACCGGGAGATTGTAATTGGTGTAATTGAACGAATCTGGTACCAATAATGCCCATTGTCGTTATTCAAATGGCAATTCATCGTTTCGTTTCTGAAAGATGTGATTCATTACTTTTAAATTAAAAAGTTTGTCTTGTTCGCTGTTACTTTGGCTGTTCGGAAATATGATATTTGCTGCATCGTATTAGAGAAGCAGTAAAGTATTGTTAGATATGTTATAGCGCGATGTTGGATTTGGTATCGATTTCAATGGATAACATACGTTTTGTTTTGAAATAGACAACCTTTGTGGTGCGGTGGCTTGTGACGCAGAATTTTAGATTACTGACTTATTGATTTGGGGCATTAACATATTTATTTAATGGCACAATTGTTTGGAGTCAATTTATACCTAGAACATATTATATTACTTGAAGTAGAACTTGAAGGAGACAGCGATAAAATCTGCAAATGCAATTATTCATTGGATAGGTGCTGGCTTGTAAAATTTTTACGACGTTTTCACATCACTTGGGTGACCATAATGTTCAACAAAGTAATTGAATTTAGATATCGATTTCCGTGAGTTACTTACTTACCTAAATGAAAATTGCCTTTACTTACCCATTTATATCAGTGATGGACCAAAAGTGCTTCAAGACAGCTTTCGCCAGGAGGTACCATATTTGCGTCCAGATCCAGGAAGACTTCTCAATAGACGCCGAAAGGAATCCCTTCGTTTCATCATCAGGCCGTAATTGAACAAACTTCTCGTTGAGTTCTCGACTGAGCCGGTCTGGATTCACTCGATACCACTGCAATACATACCTAATGTCAATCTTTATTCTACAACCGTAACCGTGCTCAACGATAAACAACCTAAACGCATCATCAATAAGTACTATATTAGAATGTATGGTGACAAAAAGAAAGAAACATAGCGAATGCCAGCCTCTATTGATGCACATCGCAAATTGATGTTTAACAACCCTGTACACCAGGTTCCTAATGAAACTACACAAAAAGATGTAATCGGGTGCAAATAAGTGTGTTATAAAAGGAGCTCGTAGCTCGTCACCCGTTGTGTGTTTAAGTCAGCCGCCGCGGTTCTACAAAGGCCAATACAGCGGCTGTTAATTTCACGCTGCCTCGAATTAACATTTCTTTACGCCAGAGAATAATGACGAATTAAAAAACTTCTCGCTTCTACATGTAGCATTAATGACTGCGAGCGTCGACCGCCCGAACTCATCAGCCAGGCTTAATTAACGCCAGACGAATCTGTCTTTGTATTATAATCAAAAGGCTTATAAAATGATGGATATAAAAACTGGAAACTTTTAATTTTGATGCCGTATAAAACAATAAACTGGAAGCTGAACAAAATATTGGTTAGGTTGCGTTTATTAACACATTCATTACTTAATTTGAGTATCTATTACTTTTAGATTATTTTTAGTATTGACCATGTCGGTTGAACTAAACATAGGTATATTACATATCAGTAAACGGAAAACAGTCGTTCTAGAGGTCGTATTGTGCTCGCACTGAATTTTATATCGAGTTCAATTCAACAGTAACTGTACCTAACTGGTAAATGTTCAATTCCTGTATGTAACTTATAAGTATCATATCAATATGTTCACTAACATTCTTATTTTATTATCGTACATATTAAAGGTTTTATTAAATACTAGCTGCGCGACGCGATTTCACCCGCGTAAATCCCGAACACAGCGCCGTCTATTGGGTGTATTTGCAACCTAGATGTCAAACAATATCAAAGAATTTTATCGATGAATCAACGTACACCGCCATCTATGAGAACTTCATAAAACTAAACAGTAAATAAACACTTGTAACTATCCTATTCAGTAAGTTAGACCAAAATACGGGTACATGTGAAATTTGATTGAAATCGGTTCAGTAGTTTTGGAGTAGTACATCGTGACACAAGATTTTTATATACCTATACAGACTAGCTTTTGCCCGAAACTTCGTCCGTGTAGAACTCCAAAGAATGTTAATGCAAAATTTGAAGTAGATTGCACCAAGGAATCACGTTGTCCAAATCAAACTTTGCCCCCATTTTTCACACCCTAAGGGATGGAAATTCGGAAAATCCTTTCTTATTGGATGCCTACGTCATACAAAGAACACACCCTCCAAGTTTCAGGTCTCTACGATCAGCGGTTTAGCCTGTGCGTTGATCCGTCAGTCAGTCAATCAGGAAAAAGCATTTTATATGTATGGATTGACTACTACACAAATTAAATTGTATTCAATGGTATGCAGAAAAGGTTAACTAAAAAATGATGCATTCGATATTTATGTTTATTTTTGTTGAAGCAAAGTGCTTAGAAGTACTTTCGCATACACAACAATTCATAATGTAGCCTATGTTGCCCGATATCTAAAACGTTTTTACGACGAACAGCAGAAAAAGGTATCGTAAAAACCGATGGAAATAAATATTTAGTACCGAATACTGATAGCGAATCACGTTGGTGATTATGCAATGCGCCGTCTTTACATTTAAAATAGCCTGCATCGGAACTACGGGATTCGACGGGGCGAATTCTCCAGACGGAATACAAATCGTGGAAAATTTTGAATTCTGAAACCATCGATATAATTCTGAAGTTTACGGATTGTTTGTTTGATTGTATCGCTTTTAGTTCTTACTTCACCCGCGTAAGTCCCGATCCTGTGGGAATATCGGGATAAAAAGTAGCCTATATTTTTTAATTTGATCTAGCGGTTTAGCCCTCAAAGATGAATAATTTTCCCCGTTTTTTCCACATTTCCCACTGATTCTTCGCTCCTATTGGTCGCAGCGTGATGTTATATAACCTAAAGCCTTCCTTGATAAATGGACTATCCAACCCAAAAACATTTTTTTATCAGTAGTTCTTGAGATTAGCGCGCTCAAACAAACAAACAAACTCTTCAGCTTTATAATATTAGTATACTTAGTTTACAATTATTTTAAAATATTTGCCTACGGATCATTTTCATAAGTTATCTATACTTATATTATAAAGCTGAAGAGTTTGTTTGTTTGTTTGAACGCACTAATCTCAGGAACTACTAGTTCGAATTGAAAAAATACTTTTGTGTTGGATAGTCCATTTATCGAGGAAGGCTATAGGCTACTTTTTATCCTGATATTCCCACGGGATCGGGAGTTGCGCGGGTGAAACTGCGGAGTGCTGCTAGTCTATACTTATATTATAAAGCTGAAGAGTTTGTTTGTTTGTTTGAACGCGCTAATCTCAGGAACTACTGGTTCGAATTGAAAAATTATTTTTGTGTTGAATAGTCCATTTATCGAGGAAGGCTATAGGCTACTTTTTATCCTGATATTCCCACGGGATCGGGAGTTATAGCTTATATAGAGTATGCGTATGAGTTATTGTTAATAGGTACAGTGTCAGCTTAACCTCTTTTTGACCTTATTTATATTATGATCGAGACATGGAACATTTTGTACTTCTGTACGTACCTAAACTAGTCTTTTTTATTTAAGTCCGCAACTTCGTCCGCGTAAAAGTCGAAAATGGAGAACCTTGCCTCCCCTTTTTCACCCCCATAGGGGTAGATTTTCGGAAAATCCTTTCTTAACAGATGCCTAAGTCATACAAAGAACACACCCTCCAAGTTTCAGGTCTCTACGATCAGCGGTTTAGGCTGTGCGTTGATCCATCAGTCAGTCAGGACAAAGAATTTTATATGTATAGATTGAAGACGTATTTTGAAATATATGTAAATACCTTGGTTACCAGAGTATCTTGGTACTGAACATTCGAATGGGGACTAAGAACGGTTTAAAATTATTTCTCCGTTTGGTCATTTTTCTTGTCAGCTCAGTAGTCTAATGTGGCCCGGAAAATGAATGGAAAAGAGACATCAACGGGCACAACAATAGGTTCTCATGTTGTTTTTGTACAATATGTAGACTAGAAGCTGAGTTATTTATGAGCCCCATGTTAAGGATTCATTTTCAGCTCGTGTAAAGTTAGATTTGCATGAATAACAATTTCCTCATTTTGAAAATCTACCTGTTGGAGAAGACAAATCGAAGCTGATTTATTCAAACCGACAAAGTATCGAGGTCGCTCTGATTTTTATTTAGTTTCACTGTCTATTTGGGTTAGTGTTTTCACGAACTGTGCTTTTTCAATTTGCAATTCTTTTGCCGTCAATGGTTAATTGTCTCATTCGGCAAGTCATAGCCTTTTCAATGCAATCATTACGCTGAGCTGAGTCGTTAGCGTTTAGGTCAGCTAAGGTGCGTTCATGGAACGAATGGAAGGCTGCAGTTCCTTTATCTGCAGGTCGTTCCCCTTCGGCTAATGAATCGGAACCTTAGTGTGAGTATAGTGCCAATACGATACTAAAGATTAACGTTGAATAAGCCCGAGCCGCACAATATGCCCGATTAATTTCCATTTAAATTCTGAAATAAATGGCTGCGCGTTGGCTTCAAAGACTGGATGGACGTGATGTTTTATGTCCACGCAAATACATAAAAACTTTTAAAAAGCCGTACTAAATAACATGGCTTGTGCATCTATTGACCCCACTTCCGATTCCCGCCTCAGACAAGTATTTATGTCTGTGGTCTGGTTGTTTCTATGTATTATAAGTATATTTACAAAAGAAAAGTATATAAGTAGTATATCCGTTGTCTAGTACCCATAACACAAGTCTAGTTACTTAGCTTGGGGCTAGATGGCGATGTGTGGAATGTCCTGTAATATTTATTTATTGACCTGTAGCTACAATACATATATACCTATACATACGCGACGAATATAGAACTCCTTTTTTTGAAGTCGGTCTGTAGTTTACAATCACATACTTATGTGCCTAACATATTCATACTATTAAGAAACATATATCTATAGTAGGATTATAATATCAGTTTTATAACTTAGTCTCCGTCAAAGGAGCATTTGGTGCAGCAATATAGGAGTATAACACAGTGTGTTCACGGCTAAGTGGCGCATAGGATCCCGGTGGATTTGCCAGTAAGCGGCTCCAAAGCTTGTTTGCCGGGCGCTCCATTAAAATGGGTTCAGCATGGATGCAAATCGCTTGGACTCACTGCAGTCGCAACGAAAAACTCTACATCATGGAAAATAGATGGTACAAAATTGATTAAATATTTATTTAGTATAAATAAAACAATGAAAAATTAAAAACTGATCCATTTATCGAAGCAATGTCTACAGATAAAGGCATAATATAAATCTCTTCTACACAATGTAGTGTGTAAGTGATATGTAGCCACTAGCCCGAAGCAAAGTATATTTCAGGCGATAGTCTCAATTAAAGCGCGGTGCTTGAATTATTGCTTTAAAACAATTGACTTCGATTAATAGGCATTCGACAAACTACTAAACAATAAACTATTCATTTGTTATTGGAATACTGCACAACTATAGTGCCTATACCTATCTACCTATACCTATTAAAACTACTATTAGGCGTGATACATATTTAAATCTTTTAGCAAACGTAAGAATCAGAAACCTTTTACTATTTTTATTAAGAAAAAGGGTACCGGGGGCTCTCTCCATACAAACGTAGTCGACTGCCTTCTCCCTGGATGACATTATAGCAATTTTTTTGTTGTATAAAACTCATAACTGCCCCTATGTTTTGTTTTATTTGTTTTTAAATCTTAATTTCAATGATAATTAGAAAATGAAAAAAAAAAAATGGGTCTTAGTCATGGCAGTTATAGGCTTTATGGCATAAAAATATTTGTGCTAGTGTCATTATCCAGGGAGGAAACAGTCGATTACGTTTGTATGGAGAGAGTGCCGGTACCTTTTCACCTTAAGTAAAGTCAACGTTAAGAACTCTGGAATATGGTTTCTTTGACGTCTTCTGGCAAGAATAAATGAAAACATTGGTATTCAAAATCTAATACCAAGTGCTGTTACATGACTTTTACATTATCACTACCTTTTAATGGTAATTTTACCCTTCTTCAATAAGACAATGAATTCGAGAAGGAAAAATCTTTGGTCTATCGCGGCCTATCATACCGCCCGAGGGCCACCGTTGCGTAATTGTTTTAAACTCGTCTTTTAATTGTTCTATCGGGGGTTGGGATTTATGGTCCGACGTGATCTTCGCCCGTAATGCTATTCAAATTCATTTGCTTCGCTATTTCCGCGTCGCAGGACCCTGGGAATGCGACGTGCAAATTTAATCAACTATCATTTCGATTCAATTGTTAGTTGAAGAATTAAATTATTTTAATGTCTTGTGTTTTCTGTAAATATTTTCTTTAATTTATGTTACACGTCAATGTTTAGTATGGGAAGATTTGAGGAGGCTCACAGTTAAGCGATGCTTGCTGATTGTTTACGGTCGTGTGGGTTAAGCGACGCCTGGCGTGGTCATTACTTTGATGGGTGACCAATTAATAGTATGGCAAAAATGTGTTTTCGTGAGCCCTTTCGTACTTCGGAAGGCATGTTAAGCCGTTGGTCCCGGTTGCTGCCTCTAGTAGCAGTCGTTAGGCCAAGTTAGAGGCCTTGAGGCGATCTGAAAACTCTAATAATAGGTGAGCCACACCACTATACGAGAAGAAGAAGAAGAATGGGAAGATTTCAGTTAAATGGACGGTTGGACAAACGGCATGCGACCAATTGTCACTTACAGTTAAAATTGACACTAACGGAAAAATAAAAATATAACGCTATCCGAGTGGGCACGCGTTCGGAAGATTTACGAGTAAATATATTTTAAAACCGATTTTACATTAAGCATCCACCGGAGCGATTTGATCGTAAAATCAGTCGTTACGTTCGAGACAATATCGTCACTGGTCACCATTACCTACCACCCATGTGGTGTTAAATTAACTTTTAAGGTTAAGTCGAACTCAGTTTGTGGTAAGTAGGTACTACGTTAAGAGGAAAGGGTACCGGGAGCTCTCTTCATACAAACATAGTCGACTGTTTTCTCCCTGGATAATAGACACTAGAGTAAATATTTTTGTTACATAAAATTTATAACTGCCATGACCGTGCTCCTATGTTTTTTTTGTTTTATAAATCTTAATTTCAATGATAATTAGAAAATTAAAACAAACCAAAACATAGGGGCATAGTCATGGCAGTTATAGGTTTTATGGCACAAAAATATTTGTGTTAGTGTCATTATCCAGAGAGGAAACAGTCGACTACGTTTGTATGGAGAGAGCGCCGGTACCCTTAAGATTCTATTATTTTTAAAGTTATTTTTCCGCCAAGATTTTTCTTTTCCATCTGAAATTATAAAAAATTTCTACTAGGTATCTGCAATAACTGAAACTGCAATAAAATTGGTTTGCTAAGTCCATGTTGATTGAATTTTATTTACCAAAGCTGTTTATTATTTCTTAACATTCTTCCAACGGTTAGGTTTATTTTTGTTTTCACTTCGAGTGTTGGAATGGAAGTGATTCACTTGTAAAGAGAGCAATTAACTCGGCGCACGCCCGCCATGCAGCCGATTGTTTGGACGCGAACGGCGAACGCTCTGCTCCATTGTACGCCGAAATTAACAGTCGCCACAAAAAACGAATGGCTTAAGAACGAGGAGCCACAAGTAAGTCGTTTTATTGAATCAATATAATATTTGAGAATTTTCATTTGATCGGACTGGCTATATTCTTAGATCACACGTCTATATGCAGTTTTATTTTCAGTTTCGTAAAAGCCGATTTTTCTGGTGACATTGCAAATGTTTGAATAGGTCTCACCCGAAGTTTTTAAAATGATAATAAAATTCCGTTATCGGCCTTGATTTTATAACTTCTGGAAAACCAAACTAATTCTGATTCAAAGATTTGGCAAACATGGGGCCATTTGTTTAACATACAAAATTTTAATGTTTAAACTATTTCTCTTCAACCTTGTTTTCGCCTTGTTTTTCAATAGAGATTAGAGTGACCGCCGAACACTGTCATGTTTTATTACAGTTTTGTATTAAGATAAAACGAGGAGTTACAAAATAATTTGCTTTAAGTAGTAGTAGCAAGTAGAATTACAGTACGAATCGTGACTCTCATTTCATCGCAACAATAATCTATAGAAACGCCAAAAAGTTCAAAAGCCAATCGAACGGCAGGCGTGTTGATTGAATTGATTGAAAAAGAAATGGAGAGGGGGTCGTGGATCTTCGTCGGCCGGTATTTTTATAGCCGGTACACGTCCAAGAACGCGAGGGCGACACATTCTCGACGAAGCGACGTTTTTGCAGAGCCAACTTTCATTAGACACCGTGCGCCGCTCCCGCCGCCGCCGCCCGCTGCCGCGAGATCCGTGCCGTTCCTTTTAATAAATGAGTTATGCGTTTATATTCAAGATGGCCGCAAGCTACACCACAAGTGTTAAGATTGTTACAACTTTTTAAATTTGTATTTGTTTTAACATTATCTATTACGCAACTTGTTTCAAAAATAATTACCAAAAAAGCAATATTTACCGAAATACATGCATGAGAAATTATATTGGAGAGATAAATATGAGAATAATTTTAAAGATTGGGATTGATGTTTCACTGAATGGCCCTCCGATTGTCCAAAGGTACCGCAATTCCCTTACGTTGAACAAGTAAGATACCGAACTGTCACTGTAGAATTCATCAAAAATGTGCGCAAGTATTTCCAGATTCAGAAGACACGTACGATCTTTTTGTTGGCTGTAAACGTCCTCAAAAAGGATCGCTGTTGTCAGGTTTTGGTGTATTTATTTACTCATTCATACATTTCTTGTATGTCTGCGTTCTTGTTTATTACTCCTGATAGATTTTTTTCCATATTTTATAAGTCTGTATCCTAACTCTCTCCAGTGAATCAATTAAAATCGAACATATCTGGTAGAATTTAAGGATCGTATAGGTACATATACTGTAAACACCTATCAACTGAGAGACGTTTGAAAGAGTGGTTTATTTTTAATCGAGATTTATATCCTGAGTCTCTTAGCAAATAAAATAATCACAGCGGCTTTGATTTGCATACAATGGTAAAATAATTTTACGCGCGTTTCGCAGCGCTTAATTCTACTTTTTATTTGGCTTTCCGCGTCCTATCTACGAATCAAAGGATTAAGGACCTGTTTGCAATGCGGCTATTTAAGTGTTAGCATTTTTTACAGCACAAGTTTGACTCATTAATACTCGAAGACAAAAGCTTTCATCTGCTACATCATAGCTTCACTACATCATATACTTCACTTGGAAATTCATCACGACATAATGTTTGAGAATAAAGTGAGAAAGTATCCATTCAATGATGTAAAACTAAAGCGCCCCGCCATCAAAATAGGATCGTATTGGTCATAAAAGCGCATCAGACGGCGGCCGGGCCCGGGGTACGTCGGCGCAGACTGCGTGGCGAGGAGGTTGCGATCGCTGGCACAAGCAGTCGCTACGGCGCCGTCTACTACAAATACACGCATATATTTTGTTCATCTATACAAACACACCTATACATCGTATGATTAAACATTCCCAAAGGATATCAAGAGAAGTGGAAATATCTATCAAAAGCGAATTTACATTCAGAGCCAACAACGTTAGTCATAAATTCAGCACAAAAGTGCGAGCGACGGCCGACTAGCAACAAAAGGGCATGACTTTTCCCGCAAAAAAGATGATCCTTAATCTGATTAAATCTCCATCGCGGCGGACGTCGGACCGTGAAAGATTAATGAATATTTGTGCGAGGATTCCCGGAGCTGGGTTGGCACGTAGCGTTGTCATAATCATATTAGCTGCGACCGGAGGCCGGCTAGGCACGCACGCACGCTCCACTCGGTCCTCGGATACCTACAGTCACTACTTACTGCTCGACTCTACCGACATCGACAGCGACACCACATCATCATCTAAAGAACAACACAATATTATCAAACAAGCAACTTAATGTATTGCAATAAGAAACGGTTTTATAGAAACTTTATACCTGCGGGGAACTTTATACATCAAAAATAGCAATTGAAATCGGACTACTCCGAATGTTCCCAATAAACACACTCGTAAAGGATTCAATTGTTAAGAGCCCGAAAGAAATTAAACGTGAGAACTCATTGTTTCATAAAGGCGTGAACAAAATAAAAATCGCTATTTGCTTTAACCAGCTTAGGTCATTTTCGACCAGCTTTCGTGAACATAAATCTCATTAAATAAAAGCGTTGTTTATGACGTCCATACTTCCAATTGAAATCCATATTCGAGTTATTCACAAGGGTTCTTGTTTAAACATTTTACTTTTATTTTATATTCATTATTAATAAATATTTGTATGTTATTTACATAAGTACCTATGAATATTTTCTTTAAATATATAATTGTATAAATACACAAGAACGTACTTTTTAAAATAAATTGGAATGCTCGATACATTGTTGAATTCGCATTTCGAGAATATGCATAAAATAATTTTGAAAGTCTCGTTTATTAAATTGGCACCTTTTACTTATTTATGTAGAGGAAAGTATTACGGAATTGATGATACTTTACGACCTACGACCGGTGTTGCTGAGCCGATATGGCAACTGTAGGTACCTATTGTACAAAAATACCGCAGATGTGCAATCCTACAGAATTTCTTGAAACTTTAATAAGCATTAAAATTGTCTGTTATTCATTATATTCGGGAGCTGTTCCGCCGAGGATGTAAAAACAGTTGGTTTCTGTAATTAATTATTTGTTGCAATGTCTTGTGGGTAATAAAAGAATGCTCATCAATGATTCATCAGAATAAACAAAGAGAGCGTGCACCGCGGACATTATCCACCATAAGACATCATAAACGGAACACCATCATCTGGGCTTATAAAAAATTCATGTTCATCTCACATTTCGGCGCCCCTCTTAATTTCGCGTGAGCCTCTTCTTCGTTCGTGTAAAAACTTCGGGTGTCTTTTTATGACTTTTACTGCGGTATAATTGGGGTGGGGTGAGCGCTAGCGTCCCCGAGGTGACATAAATACACCCCCCACACTTCCAACTACCCTAGCTTAATCTCATGTAAGACTACACGACACGGCACCAGGTCGAATTACAGTTAGGTACATAGTACAGATTAAATAAAATCACCCATTCGAAATATTTCAACAGAGCATCAACTTCTTAACTTGACAGAGTTCGTTTTAAACTAGACAAAGTTAGAATGAAAGTTTCATAAAAATCAACTAGTATAAGGTGAACGTGTCGAAAATGGCTTTTGTATGTTGCAGAACGACCTGTGACCGACAAGGTAGCAGTTTCCGGACCGTGTGGCTGGACTTCCAACTTCTTTCATGTTACATCCAACTTTTAAGATTTGCATTAAAGATACTAAAAACGAATATATTAATAAAATAGTCCAGACTGACTGATATTTTAAAGAACTCTTTGAAGTTTAAACCAATGGACGGATAAAATTTCTCATACACATATTTGTAATAGCGTAGGCTTTCGTTAAGAAAGGATTTTGTAGAATTCAAAAACCCTATGTGGACGAAGTCGCGAACAAAAGCGACGAAAGAAAATATTAAAGTGATGATACAATATTTTGTTGAGGTACTTGTTTCATCTTACTTAAATGTATGCAATAGGTACATATAATCATAGTTTCATGGTTCGTCAGCAAACGCTGAAATTTTACGAAGGTACGACGATACGCGAGTTGGGGCATCACTAGGGCGCGACTATACTCATATGCATGCATGTGTATTTTTATTTCAGAATTCCGAATAGCTTTCAATATGTAGAGATGCGGTGACTCCCGCCCGCCTGTCGATCCACTCCAATATCGTAGGTACCTACTTCTGTAAAACGTCACGAAGGCGTCGTTGTCGTCGCCATTATTCGGCTCGACGATTGACTCACACGGGAGCAGGCTGTTTTTACAAGACGCCGCGCCACCTATGATAGATGACGCCCAAAAACATATCCGTAATTGAGATTTCTATTACATAAATTGAAAGTGACGCTTTTTCCATGTTTGTTTACATAATGTAAGTGGCGACGACGAAGACGAAGACGAACGCTATCGCGTTTCGGAAGTGTCCGCGGACGTCAATTTGTATATTGTCATTATTGAAGTTGGCGCGGAAAGTTTAGGCGTGAACATCCATCATGGTGTGACGTGCGACCCGGTCCGATATCGCGCCTAATATGTATTGATTTCCCACTTAGCGTTTTTCTTGGGAATCGCGGCGTTCCACCCTTCCGCCGGGTGTTTCGTATAGAGCCATAACGAGCTGTTTGTCCTCCACTCGCGGCAACTGGTAACTAGGACACAGTAGTAGCTCATCAATTCTCACCTATTTAACTACTTCCTACAGATCTATACCATGGAGAAATATTTATTGTCATGATTATAAGTTATTATCTCATCTGTCTGTCTCGTCTGGATGATAAATAATAAGTAAAAATTAAAAGATACATTTTTAGGCATTGTCTGTAGCTAGAGTGTTTTTTTTAAGTCATATATAATATACTCCTAACATAGTAGAAGAAATGTATTGTGTTATAAACCTAAGGTAAGTGAGTATTTGCATAGGTACATTTAGCTAAATGCTGTAGAAAAAGATTCGTCACCAAGGTCCCGGTGGGGGTAAAGTGGGGAGGCGAGAGAACAATGGTTTCGGTTCTCACACGTGTGGAGGATTATTTGCATTCGGAAATAAAGAGAGGAATGATAAAAGAAAGGCGCGAGTAAGGTCCCACCGCCTCGGGGTGGGGTGTGGGAAATAGGTAGAGTAGGGTTGTAGGGGGCAATGGGTGGCCGAGGCACCGCACTGGGGGTGGGAGCTCGTTACGCGAACAATGGAGAAATAATGTACAGATTGCAGTGAGCGATGCGCCCGCTGCCGCCGCGCCGCGCCGCGTCTTGTCTCAGGTGTCTTAGCTCTCTGTGTGGACATCGCGCCTCTGCTATCGACTATGTATTGCTTGTACCCATTCAATACATAAACTAACAATACGCATTGTTAGGATAACTTCGAATCGAGTTGTATAACAAACATCCCATCTTATTTATGATGGACAATTGGAGATGCTGAAAAGCATCGATATAGAAACAAATTGATGCTGAAAAGCTTATGTATTTGAAAAGCAAATTTCATTATATTTTCTACAAATAGGTGCCATTAGGTACTTGTGTGAGAAATACATACATTAACAGCTCTTAAATACATAGATTTAGAATCGTTTAATAAACAATGTATTCATAGGAAACAGTTAGAAGCAATCACAACAATCACCCCATCCTCGCGTGACACCGAAAACGTCCTCGTTTATACAAGTATAAATTAATCCATTTAGAGCGAGCGACCGGCACCGACAGCGACCGACGACGATTAACGGAAGCTTCTACTTAACTAATTTATCCTCGGGTGGTTTTAACAGAATGGATAGCAGTGATTACGGCAGATGGCGACGATCTCGTGTGACGCTCGCAGAGACGCGCATACGCAACGACACAATCATAAATGTCAGTTCATTTTGATCTCTGTGCGCATTGATGTAGTATAATGTTACTACAACAACGTTATTATGATACAAAATACCTTTGCCAAAATAGTTATAGCAGAAACGGCTAAGACCTAAATTAAATTGACCAATTTCCTCCCTATTATTTAAATATGAAAGGCAGGTAGATAGGTATACCCGGTCCTTCAGTCGACTTTTATTGTCAGAGATTTTCCGTTGAAGGAAGTAGTTAGGTCGGGGTCCGCATTATCCTTAAACAGCTTATACTATAGTCAAATGTTGTAATCTAGCAAGCTCGCGACATTTTAATAACATTGATCAAATAGAACAAAAGTATGTGGACCGAGCACTCGACAGAGATGAAAGTTAAAAGGGTCGTCGTGTGGAGGCTGTAGGCGGTCGGTTGGGGGAGCGGGTTGAATGTCTTATTCCCTCCACAATTCAGAGGTATTTCGTGTTCTTCATACGCAAATATATCCTCGTTACCGAGGCACACGTGAGTCCCCGATTGCGTGCGCGTCTATGAAATACCCCGGGCAAGTGGCTGGGTGACTGTAGATTGTTGAAATAGTCCTTTGCAGGAAAATTGGATCTAGCAATCAAACGGCGAACCCGACAAATGTTTAGTCGTTATTGTACGAGTTTTGATTTCGTCTTGTATCCTAAAATATCACTGTTTTACTATCAGTAGCAAAACTTCCAAGTTTATGTAACCTAATTACGATTCAGCCTACAAATGAGACGTAAGGATGGCCATAAAATAAGCAGTCGTTACTCGTTCAATCTAATAGGTTTTGTTTTAGATGGAACTTATGATATTGATGAATACAAAATTAAATGTATTAAGTATTGTTTACCTATATTATTAAATCAAATCTAATTTAATTATTTAAATAACTCAACGCAAGTAAGAGCGGTTGTATATTCGATTTCGATATCTTACAATAAACAGTTTGTTGCTCAATCAAAATTTGTTGGTACTTAGGAACCTTAGGCAATAATCGCAGATGTTAATTTTTCTAAAAAAAACAGTGTATGTTTTTGTATCAATAAATAGTGGTACTGATAGTGAGGAGAAATCCCAACAACGAGCTAAACTATGAACTACTTTACAAACTCTAAGTAGATCATTTAGATATAACATCTACATATAGAAAATGTTTTGTCCTGACAGACGGATCAACGCACAGCCTAAATGGCTGATCGTAGAGACCTGAAATTTAGAGGGTGTGTTCTTTGTATGTACGTACTTAACGTAGGCATCCGATAAGAGAGGATTTTCCGAAGGGGGTGAAAGAGGGGGGCAAAGTTTGTATGAGACAACGTGATTCCTTGGTCTAATCTACTAATTCTACGCGGACGAAGTCGCAAGCAAATGCTAGTTAAAACTAAAATCACTTGCCCTCTATGGCCTACACTAATATTTTGCCAGAAGAGATTGAGGTAAGTGAACTGAAGAAAGTTGCAAAAAACAAACAAGTGAAAGTCGGACTCGCGAACGAAGGGTTGTATAGGAGAACTACTTTTTTCCTATTTTTTATATTTGTTGATAAGTAGCAGCAACTGAAATACCTACAATAATCTTCAACTTAATGTTTTATTTTCAACTCTAGCTATCACGGTTCATGTGATACAGCCTAGTGACAGACTGATGGACAGTGAAGTTTTAGTAATAGGGTCCCATTTAAAAACCCTTTGGGTGCTTAAGTACGGAAATCTAAAAATGAGCTGTTACCTTTGATTCGCCATACTCTATCAACAATAACATTAATTGATACAAAAATATAGGCTGATAATTAAAAAAAAAAGGTTTTATTCCTAGCTAATAATGAGTTTTCTACACCTGCAGTCCTGGATCAGATATCAGCAGATTCAAAAAATATTTGTCCCATACCATGGAAACTAAACCTGCACGGTCTTATGTACGGTTGGCTGCATAATTACAGACCCACCGTAAAGCTCCAAAACGGCTGTTCTTGGAATGTTTTCAACACAAGCAAGATTCTAGGCTCCTGCTTTAGTTGAAGTTTAAAGTCTTTTAACTTATGAATTTATAAAAAAATAATTAGATTATGCTGCCGACTGTACCTACAACTACCTACCAGCAAGCGTTCTTCAATCACACTACAGAAAGAAGTTGAAACTTTAAATTAGAATTTGCATAGAAGTTTTAAATTACACAGTAACAAAATGCTTACACACTTGACTTAAAACAAATACTATAAAATAAAATTAAAATAAAGATAATATAATATAATTAAAATAATATAATAAGATATAGCTAATTATTTCTTTTTGTTTTCGTTTTGGTGAACTGTTAGTCAATAGCCGAAGATCTCACTTTGTTCACCACTGCTCATTGCACTAAAGATACTGTTAAGAGAGCTATATAACTTGTCCCAAAAAATTTCAACACACATCCTCACCAGAGCAAAGAGATTGGGCACCCGGGCATTTGTAAACTTATTTGATACACTACAATATCTTTTCGGTTACATCAATATTTGAAAAGCATCATTGTATGGAATCATGACTGTTAATATTGCGGCTAAAATTGGTTCAGAGTTGGCAAGTGTAGTTGCAATGACAGAAGGCTCGAAATCAGTGGTTAGAAACCACTGATTTCATTTTTAAATTGGACACCCTAATGACTTAGCTAGAGAAACTGAATAACCCCCCTTTTACTTTAAAGTGCTTTAGTTGAAATCATTCTATTAATAGCAATTTTAAAACTCTGCAGTGGGGCTTCACTTTTGTTGCCGACATACTTACAACACTTGAATAGACTTAAAAATCATTAAACAATTTTTAGCCCATAAAAATATTAGTAACTTCTTACAATCACATAACCTAGATATCTGTACAAATAATCATTTCATCAAATCATAATATTCTTATTTATTAACAGCTTATTACCTCCGAAAAAATAGCAGTTTTATCCTGGGGGTAATTAACACCAGGTTAGGGACTGTGGGTCTAAATAGAGTCAATTTACCCTTGTCATTACACTTGTCAAATCTGCGAGTAAGCAATTTAAAAACAAAACATTTGTTGTAGAATTATCAATATCTTATGGCAACAAACTAAGTGGGTAATAGGTGTACTGTAGTAAATATAAAGAGTGAGTTAAGGAAGTAAAATAATACTTACTTCATTTTGGTCAAAGTCCTGAAGATATTGGTCATTGTTCTGTTTTTCATACAAAGCTCGGGCAAGAGCACTTCTTGGTCTATAGAAGCCATATGACGTCGATCCACTTGCCATATTTTCAATACCTAGCTATTCTATTTGACTTCTTGAGATGATTTCCTACAGGTTTATCTATGGATTGTGTGGTTTCTAAGCAGTTACAGCTTGTCTTAGCATAGTAACTTATCCAGTCAAGTTTACCACAAATATGTTCTGATTTTATCACTAATACTTGACCGACTAGCAACAAATATATGAAAATCGACAGCCCAGCTATCATTTATTAACTTTAACATAATTTATCTTCATTTATATGCTGTAGTTTAAGACTTTTGTTGATAAATCCTAAACATAACCTACTCATTAATGTAGCTTGAAAATTCGTATTTATCACACTTTCAGCGGTTCAAAACATTAGCTTAAAACAATTCTCGAGTAAAAACACCAGTTTGAAGATCTAAATCCGAGTAAAAAATGTATAAATACATGATAAAACTATTGTTTTGATACTAAAATGTCAAAATTGTTTCTTCAACGAACAGTTTGCGCAAAGGCGGGATAGATGGCACTTTTGACAGTAATCATCTGTTTACGAAGATAGATTGATTCAGAAATATTTTAACCAATTTTTATCAAAAACAAATAAAATGAGAATAATTTGTAAGATAAAACAAGGATAAAACTACTAAATTCGTTTTCAATATATATAATTTATGACTTAATCGTAGTGAATGGTATCTGACAGGTTTTTTTTCGTCTGATGTTCTTTGTAAACCAGCAAGTCAATACTTCTCAGAAATTTGGTGGGAATCGCGACATAGGCGGACGTATTTTTATATTGTATTTTTATAGGAATATGTATTGCTTTAACAAGTGAAACAAAAAATCCTACATCAGACAAGACTGTATAAGCTAATAGCCTTTTGCCTGCCCCTTCGACAACAGCGCGAATAAAGTTCGCGCTGTTTTCGAAATGTTTGAAATTCATTTTTTTGCCTTTAATTGGGGATAACATTTTATAATAGTTGGTTTAGGATTCAGCACTTCATAAATGAAATTATCATTCATGTGATGTAGGTATTTCAACGATTTGTCAACGGAGTGAATGAAATGGCTTACCGAAACTTGCTTAGCTTCCACTGATGCTCGTGCTACTATTTCTCGCAGCACTAAATTCACCATTGTTGTACGTAGAGTAAAATACCACAATTTAAATACCTTTATGTAAATTAACTTTGTCGTATAATAAGAATTAACAAATTTAATAGGAGTTTTAAAATCTAACTTGGCCTTGGCCGTGACCGACGCGAACATTCACTGCGCTAGAGCTCCGGTTGACCACTTCCAAAACGCGGACAAGAGCCGTTAGGTCTACAATAAAACCTAGTAAAATGGAGAATTAAAACTAAAAGTAGATTGGTAGAGTAGAGCAGTTTGGTTGATATTAATGTTATAAGCAAGTACTTTAAGTAGGTAACTGTTTACTTATTGTGGACACTTATCTAACCTATCGAAGTGGGTAGGTTAGCTACCTACTAACTAGGTCTAATAAAATTATTTATTTATTAAGACTAAATTATAACACCATAACAGTTTAAAATCAAATCCATGTTATAACTAAAAATAAAAACAAATAATAGTACATTACGATATAAGTGTGGTAAATTGATCTTTGCATAGAGGCGGTTTATGACGCGCGAGCGGCAGCGAGCGTGTCATAAGAAGCCAAGATGTAAAGATCAATTCCACACATATATCGTACGACGTTTTTTATCACAGTTGCGAATAAAAGAAAAGACTAGAAAAGAAAACAAAATAATAATTAACAAAATATTTGTGATAAGTCTATGTTTACATTTTTTTAAGGCAGATTTTTTTGTTAATTATGCTCCGGAAAGGCAGGCTAAAGACTTTTAACCTATACATCCTCGTCTGACATACAATATTTTTTAGGGTTTTTTCTATTTGTTTTGCGTCGGGGGTTAAGAACAAAATACAATGGTACGAAAAAACATTTTCGTTCGTAAACCGACTTTAGAGACAACCATTTTTGCTAGCTAAAAAACTCTTTGGTATCTACCTTTTTTATACATCAAAACAGTATAACCCAGATAAATTAAGAATGTTTCACCTACCTAACATGTAATTAGCAGTAAGATACGTATTTAACTTATCGGGATAACTTTACAGCACTAGTTAACAAATCTAAAACGCACGCGTGCATAATATGTTGGATTATGAGCCTAAAAGCCGTTGAATAAGATCCACTTTATGAGCAACTGTGATAAATAAGTATTAATCTAAAAACCCAACAACGATTAATTTTTTTTTAAATCATTTTGCCATTGCCATTTTATATTTTTACGCTGTTTTTACGATACTTTTTTTTAAATTGCTTGTCAACAAAGGAATTTTAGGAAAGCTTCCGAAAGTTCCGAAATCGTTAGGTTATTTAAAAATAAAAAATAGTTTTATAAGTATTGTGTAATTTAATTTGATGTAGGTAGGTAGGTACTTAATTTTAAAATTGTGTTTATAATGAGTGATTGACTAATTCAACTTAGGAAAACCTGAGAAAATATTCAAAAAAGTTTTTGCCTCTCGCCGAAAGATGTGTAGGTAGGTAGACCTTAATGCCGGCTCGAATTTCATCGCTAATAGCTAACTATGTTAAAATTTTGCCTGCGGATAAAAACTTAGGTTTAACTGGTCAATAATCAATGATATAGGTGAGTAAAAATAGCTTACTTACCTATTTTACCTAACTACTTGCTTGACCTGTAGGTTCGGTATGGGAATATTGTCTTACCTTAATTATAATAGTTTTTCCATCGAAAGGTCGACCTAATGTGCCTGCCAAGAAGGATAATTATACAAAATAAACTCACTGAATTTCTCACAGGTGGAACCCTCGTTTTCATCCAGTTTTCCATTTCTTCTTTTCCAATAATAAAATAAACACACGTGAATAGAGCAATTCGATCGCCTTGAAGTGAGCGATAAGTTTACGTATTTCGTTACAATAATATCTAATGGTCGTTATCTCTGTATAACGACGCGATATCTACCTCCTGTTTAACGACTGATAGATAACGACGTAGTTTGATAGAGTTATTGATAATTTATCTACCGAAATTATTCAGTAAAAGGGTACTTAGATAAATTGACACATAATATTATTGTCTGAATCTATGAAAGTAAAGAGCTGAATTAAAACACATCTTTTAAGTTACTCATGTGCTTTCAAGTAGGTTACATAGGTATACCTATTTGAAAGACGGCTGTCTTTTTAACCGACTTCCAAAAAGGAGGAGGTTCTGAATTCGTCGCGTTTATATTTTTTATGTATGTTCGCCGATTACTCGAAAACGCCTGGACCGATTTGGAAAATTATTTTTTGTTTGAAAGGGGTTAACTCATTTTATCGATGACTAACTGCGCCGCGCGGTTTTACCCGCGTAAGTCCCGATCCCGTGGGAATATCGGGATAAAAAGTAGTATGTGTGTTAATCCAGGTCTCCAGCTATCTAGATACCGAGTTTCATAGCAAACGGTCTAGTAGTTTTTGCGTGAAGGAGTAACAAACATATATACACACACGCACACACAAACTTTCACATTTATAATATTAGTGGGAAGTAGAATAAGATTTACCATTTTACCCTAAATTGTCCCACTGCTGGGAAAAGGCCCATCTCTTTCGCGGACCTCTGCGACTTCATGCCAGTTTGGCTCAAAGCGGGAGATTTTCATTATTTCGTCGTACAACCAGGGAAACTGATATTACATGGTGAAATACCAGACGTCCGCACTAAGCGTTTTGCTAGGTCATTCCTTATTCGTATCGCAAGGGCATGAAATCAGTTGCCTGCGTCTGTCTTTCCTGACGTGTAAAAATTTGGGGGTCTTCAAGTCGCGAGTGATTAGGTTTATTCTAGGAAAGCATGCTACACCTTAGGCCGCATCGTCACCTACCATCAGGCGGGTGTGATAGTGATCAAACGCTGATTATAATATATCAAAAAAATTGTCTTGTCAGCGTTTTTTTCTGAATTGTCATTTGTCGAGAATTTCAAATAGCTCAGCGACGGGTCGGAGATCGGGTAGCTCCGACACTAACCCGCGTTTTCGCGGCCGATTTCGACACCGATTACAAATTTTAAATTCTTTTGTGCACAATGCAATTTATATGTGTAAAAAGTGCAAGTATTATTTCGGTGTCGGATCAATATGGATTTCCAATCGCTCGGATTGCCTCGAGCAATCGTTGCACCGACCGACGACGACGCGACGTGCGCGTACGCAAGCGGGACATTTAAAATAATTACAAGCCATCCGACCAACATAGCAGCCAGTGTTTTGAGACCATTACTTATATTTTAATTCCAAAAAATACTTTAAAAAGAACATTTAATACACCTATTTGTGCAGTATCGGTTGAAGAATTTATAACTGACACTATTAAAGGTCGTGTAATCTTTAAATTAGTATTATTATGTTGCAGAAATTATTAATTTCGTATCTTATTTAGTATTTTAAAACACTTAATGCTGTATAGTTATCCTTAATTTTGGTAAATTACTGATCGATGAGGTTGGATAAATTTAAAAAAAAGTCCGATGCTGGTGTCTGACCTATATTAATGTGGAATATTTTTACTTATTATTGGAGGTTCCTAACGAAACGTGAAACAGAAGTCAACGATCATGACCTATCAAGTAGTGGGTTCTTTAGCTTTTATGCTTGTAAGTTTAAACTAGACAGAAACAATGCGTAGTGGTCAGTTTAATTTAAATTCATGCTCATAGTTTTTGCACTCTCAACCGCATTCTCACAGCCGCCGTCGAGACTTGATGCACTTCACTTCTGATTGGATCATTACCGAGTTCATCATACCTTCTGCGATCCTCAGGCCACGACAGAGATGGAACTACACAATTACAGCAAGAAAGAAAGGGACCCACACACAGTCCAGCCGAGCACATCGCTCAGGAATTATATCATGATTATTGGAACTTTATTGCACTTCGTAACTAACAATTGACATTAGGAAATGCAATTTCATATTGATTCCGTAATATCATCTGACGTTTATTTTTATCAATGCGGCAAATCTTTCTATGATTTGCGGGTAACCAATCGAAGTCATGTTGGTTGTTTTCTCGTGGCTTCATTTTCTAAGAAAATGTCATTAAAACTCGATAGCGGATTAAGTCGGTTTAAATTTTCACGTAGCTCGGCAGGAAATCGGTTTAACCGTAACAAAGGGTGGGAAGAAACCGAGAAATTATCTTTTCGTAGTAATACAAACCGCTAAACTTGCAATTACAGCGTTACTGATGGGCATTGAGTTATCAAATATAATAATTCTTCACACCGGCCGGAAGAAGGTGTCTGGAGCACGTCCCGCGGCTGCAATCATACAACATTGATTTCGTTACGTTTTATAATAATCACGTTTCTAATAATAAAATTCTCCATTCAGCATCTGCCTGTTGTCTTGCGTAACCACATTTATTCCCATTAATAATGTTCATCTTGTTTAATTTTCATTTTCTTGCTACTCTTGGTCTTGCTTGTCGTCATTTGCAACTCGATTACAATATTCCTCAATTATAGGCAGTAAATTTTGTGTAAGACCAATTTTTAAATCATATGACTGTGCTACCTGGTACCTACCTCAATACCATCCCACTAATATAATAAGTTTAGGAAAGGAAAGTTTGTTCTATCTTTACACAAAAACTTCTGAAACGAATGCAATGTTTTGTGTGTAGAATGCTGAAGTCCTGAAATAATCTAACAGCTTTTTACATTTAGATCGGGTCGGGATATAGGCGGGTGAAAAACCGCGGGGCGCAGCTAGTATATAGTCTTTGGACTATCTTTCAGAATTTTTAAACCTAATAAGTAAATGGTAAAATGTATTCAAAAGGTAGATAAATAGTCGGTTTCATCGACAACGCGGGAATTATCATCGAAATGGAAATGAATTAAACATAATTCAAATAATCGTGGCAGAACCAATACAATAAAACAAAGGGAAGAAGTAGATAACGTCTGTGGCCGGTCTTACTGAGGGAACTAAGGGATTTCAATTTGATACGTGATGAGGCGAGTTTTCATTTACGTAGTGATTCGATGAGACCATCGCAGTAATGACTCGGATGGGATCGGTAATCTGAATCGGTGTTTCTAGTTGCTCTTTTTACTTGGGTAATTTATGATTATTCTAAATGATATAAATAGTAAATTGAGTTAGATGAATTATTGAGTATTTTCATTTGGATTGATTTTCTTTAACGTCTTCAGTAGAAACTTGATAATAGTAGCATTAATTTAGAAGTCTACGGAGGGCCTCCTCCAATTTGGTTGCAGACTGTCCTTGCTTATTAGCACATGCTTATTAAGTAACTGACCGTCAAATTCAACCTTTCTTTAATCAGTTGTTATCATTCAGTATTGAACATGAAGTCACATTGAAACGTCTTTTAAACTAAATAATTGGGATGTGTGCCTTCGGAAAGCTCACCAATTAGAGAAGGCATAAGAAACTTTGTCCCGCAATTTTTTTCTATCATGTGCCTATTAATTCTTTGTTTTTGTAACTCTATCTGTTTTTCATTAAATAATTTAATTATGTACCTATATTATGTTTGTTTACTCTTTTCCTGTCCGTGTGCTCTTCTAATAAATGTCTATTCTATTCTATTCTAACTCTGGGGATTTTCTTTGTGGTTTTTCAATAATATTTTAATTAAACTAACTATGAAATTTACATCGGAAAGAAAATATTACCTATTACAAATTCCACAAACACACGATCATAAATTCCTTTCTTAGCAGTACATACCTGAAGAATTTATTTATTCGCAGTAAAAATTACATTGAAAATAATGACTTAAGTCGTATCTCATTCAAGGCACAACTCTTTATGCTTACGAACTATGTTTTGAATAATTAACGAGTACGTAGGTACAAGTAAGAGCGGTGTTGACCTAGTGGTAAATACCTCAACTTTCATTTTAAAGACCGTAGGTTTGAATACCGGCCAGCCGTGCACCAAAGGACCTTTGTATGAAAAATATATGTGCGCTATTTATAGTGATGAAACCCGCAGTTTAGTTAGCTCCAGACGTATTGATAAGTTCTTTCCTCTGATTATTCTCAGAGGGTGGCATAGTTTCTGGTCAAGGTGGAGTACCACCGAATTCATTATTATCATTTTGAACGTCATCATTTAGATAAATGGATTTAGCTACGTTTCGTAGTTTAACTTGCTCCTTACAACTTTTCAGTCGCTTCGATAAACGTAGGTATGTCCATGAAATATGCAGTTCCAACAAATTTTATCAACGGCCATTGATAATGATGTCGTCCGCGTCGTGTCCGACGATGGCGACCCTGGACTATGTGCTCGTATGTGGCTGGCAAATCCGAACTTCATCTTAAACACCTGGTCATCTGGTCACAAGGTTTGTTGCATAAAACTTATGACTGCCATGACCGACCATGCCCCTATGTTTTTGTTTTTTTGGTTTTTTAATCTTTATTTCTATGATAATTAGAAAATGAAAAAAACAAGACATAGGGGCATAGTCATGGTATAGGTTTTATGCAACAAAATATTTGTGCTAGAGTCATTATCCAGAGAGGAAACAGTCGACTACGGTTGTAAGGACATAGCACCGATACCCTTTCACCTTATGGTTCTGGGTGATATCACACAGGTGGTTACATGAAACACTTTAGTGTCTTTTGAGCACCTGAGAACATAAGCACCCAGGTCCATAAAGGCCACTCCTATAAAAAAATATTTTGGTCTGATAGAGATTATCCCGTCTACTCTACACACTCTGTGAACAAATTACAACACATACTTCACGCATGTCATCGCATTGCTGGCACTTCAAATAATTATAGTGCCCACTTATAATTACATGCAGAGCTTTAAATGCAAATCTTGTCGCCCCAAGTACCTTCAAACCTTAATGTATGCGAAACAATGATTTTAAAATGTAAGTGTAATTTAGAGAACATATTCACCTTTTCGATGCAAAGGGCATTTTTTGGATAAAACAGACACAATAATTTAAAATGCCATGGTGCACTTTGAGACACATGCTTATCGATACGAATGCAAAGCATTACGAATGAAAAACTCGAACATCACGTTACTTCGAATATCCCGTTTCCGAGACGAAGGCTTATATTATTAGTTATTATCTTAACAATATTATAAATCCGAATGTTTATTTGTTTATTTTTTTTGTTTTTCCTTCTTCATGGTCAAACGACTGGCCCGGTTTGGATGAAAAAAAAACTTGAGAGGTGTCAAGGGACACCCGGACGGAACGAAGTTCCTTTCGATTAATTAGTGAAGGAATTGTATTTTTTTTTTAAGTTAATATATTTTTTTTATTATTAACAAATATAATGTAATATAAACTTAAGCAGTAGGCAGTAGTAGTATGCTTTCTATGAGAGAGAGAGAGAGAGAGAAAGAGAGACAGAGAAACACGCGCACGCCGCACGGCTTACAACTATAGTAAAAAGTGTCGTTACAACTTTTGGTATTATTTTTTTCCGTCTAGCCCCCTTCGCACGCGCGATAAGGAATTTCGTTCCAATTATATTTATTTTAAGGGATGGAGAAGGAAATAGGACACTTTTGACCCCGAAATACCCGAGGGATCGAGATTTAAACGGGCGCAGCTAGTTTGTTATAAGTAAATCGTTACATTGATGCAATTGGTTTGAAAGGTTCAGAAGTAGAGATGTACTGTCTATTCCATCGCTTAGTTAAATATCACTGATGCAAAATGTGAAGATAATGTGTAACCAGTGAGATTTACAATTTGCCTCGTCACGTCTTTGAGTTAGTTAATGTAGTTTTCTTTTTGATATACGAGAGATTTACTTTTTTCAATAATAATAATTTTCCTGGAGTTTAATTAGCTACTATTAATAAAAATCGTGAGAGTTTAAAATGTTACTTTTGTTTCAAAATAATAAAATCGTAATAAATAAATATTGCAGGACATCCCACACATCGCCATTTAGCCCAAAGCTAAGTAACTAGACTTGTGTTATGGTTGCTAGACAACGGGTATACTACTTATATACTTTCCTTTTGTAAATATATACTTATAATACATAGAAACAACCAGACCAAAGACAAACACCTAAGCATAAATACTTGTCTGAGGCGGGAATCGCGACTTGAAGATCTTTTATTGTTATGTTATTAAAACAACGATCTGGTTTTTGACCTGTCTTCTAAGACGGTATTATGTCTTTTGACAGACAAATGTAAGAATCGGCTTCCGTTTGAATATAAAGGCATGTTACAGGTTTTTCCATAAAACCAAATTTTTTTGGCAACTACCATATTCCGTGCTGAGAAATTCGGCACGTGTTTCTTCAATTATTTCAAATTCAATGAAAGTTATGACAGTTGAAATTGTAAGGTGCAAAAATTGGTGTTCAACTTACCACAATTTTTGGTTGTTTAACTTATTCGTAGAGATGTCTATGTCTTTTGTAAAACAGACGTGAAAATTATTGAAATATCAATCTCTAGGTATTATTATTGTAGCTCGAATACCATTTTATAATTTTCTAGGTAGGTAACACTTGTTTCTCAGGGAGTTGTACTTAATTTGTAGACAAAAGGATTTCGGGTACTTTTCTATAAATCTAAAATTTAAAGGCCTGACTGACTGATAAATATATCAAAGCACAGTTTGAGCTGTTCAAGCTAATGAACGTATTGGGCTAACATGCGCACAAAAAGTCTTAGGTAATGTGCTAAGAAAGATTATTGAAATTTTAAATCCCGGATGAAAGCTAGTATATTACAACATACTCACATAACTATACTAATATTATAAAGCTGAAGAGTTTGTTTGTTTGTTTGTTTAAACGCGTTGATCGCAGAAACTAATGGTTCGTTTAAAAAAAAAAATATTTTTGATTACTTTTTATTTTGATATAGCTGCGCCCCGCATAAGTCTCGATCCCCTGGGAATATCGAAATATAAAATAGAATAAAGCCTTCCTCGATAAATGGACTATCCAACACAAAAAGAATATTTCAATTCGAACCAGTACTTATTTATTTATTTAATAAATTCAGTACACAAGGAAAATACAAAAAAGAAAAGATTACATTATAAAATTATTACTAAGGTAAGTCTAACCCTGTGAAGAGTTCTCTGCCGACAGACCTCTGGGGAAAGGAAATAATATAGCGGAAGGTAATTAAAAGTGCACAAACAGTTTCAAAGAGGAAAGCAGTTATTGAATTCTAAATATTATAATATACAGAAGGAATTACGCAACTTATATACAAGTGAAAACATACATAACTATACAAATATAAATACACACACACACATATACTTACATACCTATACAAAATAAATAAATAACAATAAGATACATACATATACTTACACATAAAACATACTTATATATAATATACCTACACTACACACAGGACAGATAATGCTCTTTTACTTTATTTTTAAAAGTGCTCAGAGATTCACTCGCCCGAATATGTCAAGGAAGGCCGTTCCAGAGCCTCACTGCTTGGACTGTAAAAGAGCCACCGTATTTGGTAGGAGGATGATTCAGAATGAGTTGCTGAGCTCTTCTATTAGACGCACCTCGAGCACAAAAACTGAAGCGCTCACGGAGGTAAGAAGGATAGGAGGGATTAAAAAGAACCGAGTAAAGAAATGAGAGAACATGTAGATCATGATGACGGCGAATCGGGAGCCACTTCAGCTTAGCACGAAACTCGGAGACATGGTCGAACTTACGCAGGCCGAAAATGAATCTGATGCAAACGTTCTGCAGTCTCTCGAGTTTGTTCAGGAGGACTTCCGTGGCATCCAGAAAACAAACGTCGCCATAGTCTAAAAGAGAAAGAAGAAGGGATTGAGCTAAAGTGATCCTGGTGTCCAGGGGCAGGATATTCTGGAGATGCCTGAGGGACTTCCTGAGATTAGCGCGTTCAAACATTATTATTAGTATAGATTTCCACGGGTTCGAGACTTACGTGGGTGAAACCGCGGGGCGCAGCTAGTAAAATATAAAACACAGATCATAATATCTGTGTTTAGTACCTAGCTACTAATTATTTGTTTTTAAGGTCATCATCATCCGAGCGATGTTCCCGGTTGCATCCCTCTCGGGAGCCCGGGGTCCGCTTTCCTGCTTTTACGCCTCCACTTCGCACGATCTTCAGCATCCTGGTTTGTAAGGCCATTTGCACGCATATCACCCTTTACGACGTCAAGCCAGCACTTCTTGGGTCTACCCAGTCTGCCACGACCCGGCGGAGGTGCCATGGCAAGACATTTGTTCCCCACGTAACTAGCCGGTTTTCGCAAGACGTGACCGTACCAGCGTAGGCGGCATTCTTGCAATTTATCTGCGATGTCTCGGACATGAAGGCTGCCCCGGATGCGAGAGTTCCTGACGCGATCCTTTCGGGTCACTCCACACATCCAGCGCAACATCTTCATCTCCGTGACACGCAGCTCCTGCTTATGTCGCTCGCACCGGCCACGCCTGACTACCATACAAAAGGGCAGCTCTAATGATGGTTTTATAGACCTGTCCCTTTAGTTTAACCGGCATTTTGGGGTCACAAATGACACCAGTCACCTCACGCCACTTGGCCCAAGCCGCTGAAATGCGTGACTTGACGTCGCAATCGATGTCGCCGGACGCGTATTTGTTTTTAAGGTAAACATATCAAAGTCCTGAAAAACTCATCTAAAGTCCAAAGTAATCATAACAAACACTAGACCACAAACAAATAAACGACCGTGATTCGATTAGTTAGGTAGATATACTTATATTTTTTGCCATAAACAAACAAACAATATCTCCTCATTTTGCGCGGAAAAACTCGGCACAAGGAAGCGTCGACAACAAAAGCTAACAAATCCTGTTTGTCCTGCGGGGAGCGTCCGTGATTTAATACAAATTATTATTAGACGACATAAATAACGCTGTACAGGGGCAGGCCGGCAGAAGCTCCTTAATAAGTAATAAAGGGGTCATCTTTCTCTGGTAGTCTTGGAATTAACAGAGGACATATGGTGTTGTAACTACGTGAGCTTACTGCTCCTATAGTACGAGGGACATTTAATTGATAGAAGTGTCTTGGAATGTTTATGCTTTGAGGTTATCTACTCAGTGTATGATCATCAATATAATGTCTCTGGTAGTCTTGGAATTAACAGAGGACATATGGTGTGGTAACTACGTGAGCTTACTGCTCCTATAGTACGAGGGACATTTAATTGATAGAAGTGTCTTGAAATGTTTATGCTTTGAGGTTATCTACTCAGTGTATAATCATCAATATAATGTCTCTGGTAGTCTTGAAATTAACAGAGAACATATGGTGTGGTAACTACGTGAGCTTACTGCTCCTATAGTACGAAGGACATTTAATTGACAGAAGTGTCTTGGAATGTTTATGCTTTGAGGTTATCTACTCAGTGTATGATCATCAATATAATGTCTCTGGTAGTCTTGGAATGAACAGAGGACATATGGTGTGGTAACTACGTGAGCTTACTGCTCCTATTGTACGAAGGACATTTAATTGACAGAAGTGTCTTGGAATGTTTATGCTTTGAGGTTATCTACTCAGTGTATGATCATCAATATAATGTTTCTAATTAGGTAGGTAGGTAGGGAAACCCTATCCTACTCCTACTTGATTGTGTGTATGTTAGTTACTCCTTCACTCCTACTCCGATTGCGATGAAACTTTTTATCCCGATATTCCTACGAGATCGTATAAATTGTCGAATAAATTGAACACAACTGAGGAAATAAACATAAGAAAGAACTATTAAATGCAGAGTTAAAACACATTCAATTTATTTACCTTATTTTTCACTCAGAAATAAACAAAGAAGATATGCGCGAACATCCACATCCTTTTTTTGAAGTCGGTTAAAAAGTACGTAGATCTACGAACTTTTCTAATGGACACCCCATTAGAAAAATTCGTAGATCTACGCATTTTTCAAAATCCGAGTTGGCAACACTGGCTGCGATGGCGGGATGATTTTGACACCTAAAAGAATGACTGGTGTGAAATAGCTACAGATCGCAGTCAATGGTAGAAAGGTAGAGAGGCCCATGCCTGGCAGTGGGACAGTGTTAAGCTCTTAATAAATAAATCAGGACATAAAATCTACACGTACGACCAGATTTTCTTTTTGAAAATAGAAAGGAGACCTGATCCAAGTAACCGACTGCAATGATAACTGTTTTTTAAGACCAGTGTGTTCGTTTTAGCGAAATTTGTGTTGTGAAAAGTTAAAAAAACCAAAGAAAACAAAAAAATATTAACAGTAATAAGTAAATACAGTAACTGATAATAAAGCTCACCTATTCTATTAAACAAGGCGATAATAATTTCATTTATGAGTAACCTAGTTACTCGTATATTGTTTTGTGTACCTACTTCATATACCGCTTTATTAGCGGAGTTCGTGATGAGAATATCCACAGGCTGTAACTAGCGAGGGTGCGGTCAGTTCACCTATTATTATTATTTATACGATCAAATTAACCCGTTATGGTTGTATATTGGGAAAATATTATTTATTTTGTAACGTGGTAGGGGTTTACTACCCGACTGCGGCGAAGCCAAAAGGGAGGTTTATGTTTTTTTGATGTTGTTTTCAGTAAGCTGACTGACTTATACTTACACGTATTAACTCATGTTGGTATTGTTGGTATGTTTGGTATAAGTGAATAAAATAAAATTTAAATAATTGTCAGAAGTCTATTTAGAATTATACTTCATGCTTCGTCCTCAAGATTGGTACCTAGAATATAAATAAGAAAATTCACACATGTAGTAACGCATAGGTGCTACCACTCGATGCACTAAGTTGAGGGTAGAATGTAGTTTAACATTCTCTCTTTTTTTTTTTTTTGAGGGTATTTCTGTTCCATCCATCTCTTCGGCTCAGTGTCGCCCGGCTGTCATTCGCTTTTTAGTGCCCGACCACTCGAGTTGCGGAAGTTTATACTAAAAGTAATTTTTTGGAAAAATAATTTCTTGTTGATATTCAGTTACACTCTAGTGATTAAATTGGTATTTATAAAATGCCAAAGAGAAAACGTTCTGACTCCCCGGATTTGGAGTCAATTTGCAGAAAAATAAAATTGCTGGAGCGACAAGTTCGTAAAAAATGCAACGCGAGGAAACGACATCGTACGAGAATCATCAGTTCGTCGTCATCGTCGTCGCGAGGACCCTCACCTGATGCGCGGAATCCAGAAACAAGAGGTACCTATAATTTGATATACCCGAAAAAGCGGGTATTTTAAATTACTTATTATAAACGTACAGGGAAGCCTGCGAGGCTGTCTCGCCACGTTTTTTTATATCGGTTTGCGTTTTATTCTGTGGGAATTCTACCTCACCGATAAAATACAAGTAATTTAAAATGTAAGTGATGTAACATTATGCATTATAAACGTATAGGGAAGCCTGCGAGGCTGTCTCGTCACGTTTTTTCAATATCGGTTTGCGTTTTATTCTGTGGGAATTCTACCTTACCGACACAAAATTGAAGTGATACTGCATCCTTATAAACGTATAGGGAAGCCTGCGAGGCTATCTCGCCACGTTTGATCAATATCCTTACCGATAAATATAAGTAATTGCAATATACCTACACATAGTCCAGTTCATACTTGAGCTTTACTGAATAGAGAGCAATATTAAAGCTAGCCGGCGTTTTATTTTCGGAGAATACTTACTTACGGCCTATGCTCTTAACTTACCTTACAAATTAGACACATAACTATAATCAGATTCTTTAGAATCATAGTGGTTGTGACACATAGAACTTATCTACGTGTGCTCTCGTTCCTAGGGGAACCCACGCCCACGGTGTCGGACACTCGCGAAGTAACGATTGACGATGATCTTCGCGAGATCCTAGACGCGGACGAGCAGGAGCGCGCGCCCTCCCCGGGCCCCGCGCCCTCGCCGCCGCCGCCGCCGCCGCCGCCGCCGCCAACCGCCACCGCCGGGGCCTGTGAGCCGGCGCCTGCATCGTCGCATGACGAAGCGACCGCCTCTGCTGCTCAAGCTGAAACGATAGAATTTGTCGACGCTCTGGACAGCGCCACATTGGAAATTTTAGGTGAAGATCCAGCAGCCAAAATTGAATACGGTCCCTCCGTTCACAAAGAAATCGCTGGCCGATTTGAACATTTCGCCGTCACCGGTATAGACAAGGAGCTACGTAAAGAATTAGGAAAAAAGTACCTAACACCTGAAAATTGTGTCCATACAGGAGCACCGATCCTTAATGATGAAATTCGCGCAGCTTTACCAGAAAATATTATCAAAAGAGATAGAATAATATATGCTAAACAAAAACAACTGGCAACAGTTATATCCTGCGTAGCTAACACTATTACAGAACAATTAAATCAGAAGGAAAAAAACCATGATCTTCTTCAAAAACTAATGGACATGGGTCGTCTTTTGTGCGACATACAACATAAAGAATCACTGGCCAGACGAAACTTTACCCTTTTCTCAGTTAAAAAAGAAATGAAGGACCACCTAACACAAACCAAAATAGACAAGCACTTATTCGGTGACAACCTCTCAGAAGCTCTAAAAGCTGCAAAAGCTGTTAACAAATCCGTCTTGGATCTAAGAGCTCCTACGAAAGCTGCTAAGAAAAGCTTCCCTCCGGCAGTGAAACCACAGCCATCAAAAAACTGGAAATACCCGGCCCCAGCTCGCCGTCAGCCGGGTCCACCAAGGAGTCGAGAGACTTCTCAGCGCGAGCCGCCCTCGACATCATCGAAGAGATCGCCGCATCAGTCGAAGACGACCCGCCGCCGGTAGATACGGTAAGATATGCGGGTCAGCTGTCTCTTTTCTATAAACAATGGGCTCTTATCACAAAAGACCGTACAATCCTAAATTGGATAAAAGGATATAAAATTGAGTTTTCAAAGCCGGTTGTTCAAAACCACATACCTGATCCACCTGTACCTAAAAAATCAGAGCAAATTCATTTTGACAACGCGATACGCGATTTACTTAATATTGGCGCAATTTCTGAATGTGAACCACATGAAGAACAATTTTTGTCCAGTATTTTCTTACGACCCAAACCTAATGGCAAATTTCGATTAATCTTAAACTTGAAAAACCTTAATAAATTTATTGAAACTGACCATTTTAAAATAGAAGACTTGCGTACAGCAATTAAGTTGTTAACCAAAGATTGTTACATGTCTACGATGGACTTAAAAGACGCTTATTTTTTGTTAAAAATTCATAATGAGTCGAAAAAATACTTAAGATTTCAATGGGCCGAAAAAATCTATGAATTTAACGTTTTACCATTTGGGTTAAATACCGCCCCATATGTCTTTACTAAAATAATGAAACCCGTGGCTAAATTATTGAGACTTTGCGGCTATTTGTCGACAGTGTACCTTGACGACCAATTACTACTAGGCCAATCTTATAGTGAATGTATTGAAAATATTAACACAACGAAAAAGCTGTTATTAACACTGGGTTTTAAAATTAATTTTGACAAAAGCGTTTTAGTACCATCCACGACGTGTAAGTTCCTTGGCTACATTATTAATTCCCATTCCATGACCGTTTGCTTACCAATAGACAAACAAATTAAAATAACTGAAGAAATTCAAAAGTTAACACAACTCCAACGTTGCACGATTAGACGTTTTGCTCGTCTACTTGGTTTGCTCACTTCGGCATGCCCAGCCGTAGAGTATGGGCTGCTATATACGAAAGAACTAGAACGATGTAAATATCTCAACCTTAAAACCGATGATAACTATGAGAAGTTGATGAACATACCTAGTTCATTATTGCCAGACCTTCGATGGTGGCTACAGGCCTTGAAAAGTCCTTCTCATAGAATTAGGAATGATTCTTATGCCGTCGAAATCTATTCTGACGCCTCAACGACGGGGTGGGGCGCGGCCTGCGAGGGTCTGACTGCTAGTGGCCAGTGGTCGCAGGACGAACGACGGCAGCACATCAACGTTCTAGAATTATTAGCGGCTTTCTTTGCGCTAAAAATATTTGCAAAAGATTACTCCAATTGCCAAATATTACTACGAATTGACAATTCAACTGCCATCGCTTATATTAATCGGATGGGCGGAATTCAATATCCTCATCTTACTAGTATCAGTAGGAATATTTGGCAATGGTGTGAATCCAAGAAAATATTTATATTTGCCTGTTATATAAAATCGGCTGACAATCAAACTGCGGATGCGGAGTCTAGACGCTCTCACCCGGACATCGAATGGGAGCTGTCAGACTCTGCATACAAAACCATTGTGGCAAGTTTCGGCAAACCTACAATTGACCTATTTGCCAGCAGGCTAAATAAGAAGTGTGATACATACGTGTCTTGGCATAGGGACCCAGATGCATTCTCTGTAAATGCATTCACTATAAGATGGTCAAGCAAATTCTTCTATGCTTTTCCCCCATTCTCTATAATACTTAAAACTCTCAGGAAAATTATATTAGATAACGCGACAGGTATTATGGTTGTACCAGACTGGCCGACACAACCATGGTACCCTGTCTTTAAGAAACTATTAATATCGGACTGCGTAACCTTTACGCCCAATAATCGTGCGTTAATTTCTCATTCCAGCCACAACATCCAACGCAACCTTACCCTGGTGGCAGGGATATTATCAGGTCAGCACTACTGCAAAGAAAGGTTCCGCAATCTTCCATAGAAATTATGTTGGCTTCTTTATCAAGTAGCTCACTAAGGCAATATGATACTTACCTTCGAAAATGGTACGACTTCTGCTCCCAGAATTGTATTAACATATACGAGGCGCCAATTCCCAGAGTAATTGAGTTTCTAACGACAATATTTCATAAAGGCGCGCAATACGGCTCTTTAAACAGCTGTAGATCGGCTTTAGCCTTAATATTGGGATCTACAGTCTCAGAGGATGACTGTATCCAAAGGTTTTTTAAAGGAGTGTTTAGGCTCAGACCCCCAACGCCTAAGTATAATGTCACGTGGGACCCTAGTCAAGTCCTCCAAATGTTGGCTACGTGGCACAACAGTGAAGAACTCTCGCTAGAGAAACTTTCTAGAAAATGTTGTACCTTACTTGCACTCGTTACAGCACATAGAGTTCAAACATTATCCATGATTGATATTAAGAATATTGAGACCTCCCCTACATATATTACAATTAAAATTCCGGAACTAATCAAAACTTCACGGATAGGATCCAAACAACCAATATTACATTTACCAAATTTCGAAGAAAGTGTCGAGATCTGTCCCGCAAAAACTATTATTTTTTACTTGAACCAAACAGAAACCATTCGTAAAACTACTAAACTTTTTATAAGCTTCAAAAAGCCACACAAAGCCGTTACGACTCAAACATTAAGTCGTTGGATAAAATCAACACTCAAAGATGCCGGAATTGACGTCTCCATCTTTTCTGCGCACAGCACTCGCCATGCCTCGACGTCTCGTGCTCTGCAGCAGGGCGTCAGCATTGACCAGATACGCCAGACCGCTGGCTGGAGCAATAACTCCGCCACATTCGCTAGGTTTTATAACAGGCGAATTGCAATCACAGACGACGGGGCACTGGCGAGGGCTGTTGCTAATCTTTAAAAATTTGATTTATTTTTAAAACCAATTAATAATTAATTAGAATCATTGTAATCAATTAACAATTTCAACATACATTGCTGATAATTTGGTATTCTTGTAGATTAGTAAAACAATTACCAAAAATAAACTATTTATTGATTAATAAAAATATATATTTCTTAATTAACAAACTTCCATAACTAACAAATAAAGATGTTTCCAAAAAGCTCTCAAAGTCTACATGTGTGAATTTTCTTATTTATATTCTAGGTACCAATCTTGAGGACGAAGCATGAAGTATAATTAAAGATTAAACGAACTTACCCAAGTGAAGTTCTATCATAATTATACGAATGCTTCGTCCGAAAAGATTGGTACCACCCTCCCTCCCTGAACCCAAATCAACAGTTTTAGAAACATCTTATTATTTGATCACTCTAAACTAATGACAGCCGGGCGACACTGAGCCGAAGAGATGGATGGAACAGAAATACCCTCAAAAAAAAAAAAAAGAGAGAATGTTAAACTACATTATACTTCATGCTTCGTCCTCAAGATTGGTACCTAGAATATAAATAAGAAAATTCACACATGTAGTAACGCATAGGTGCTACCACTCGATGCACTAAGTTGAGGGTAGAATGTAGTTTAACATTCTCTCTTTTTTTTTTTTTTTTTTGAGGGTATTTCTGTTCCATCCATCTCTTCGGCTCAGTGTCGCCCGGCTGTCATTCGCTTTTTAGTGCCCGACCACTCGAGTTGCGGAAGTTTATACTAAAAGTAATTTTTTGGAAAAATAATTTCTTGTTGATATTCAGTTACACTCTAGTGATTAAATTGGTATTTATAAAATGCCAAAGAGAAAACGTTCTGACTCCCCGGATTTGGAGTCAATTTGCAGAAAAATAAAATTGCTGGAGCGACAAGTTCGTAAAAAATGCAACGCGAGGAAACGACATCGTACGAGAATCATCAGTTCGTCGTCATCGTCGTCGCGAGGACCCTCACCTGATGCGCGGAATCCAGAAACAAGAGGTACCTATAATTTGATATACCCGAAAAAGCGGGTATTTTAAATTACTTATTATAAACGTACAGGGAAGCCTGCGAGGCTGTCTCGCCACGTTTTTTTATATCGGTTTGCGTTTTATTCTGTGGGAATTCTACCTCACCGATAAAATACAAGTAATTTAAAATGTAAGTGATGTAACATTATGCATTATAAACGTATAGGGAAGCCTGCGAGGCTGTCTCGTCACGTTTTTTCAATATCGGTTTGCGTTTTATTCTGTGGGAATTCTACCTTACCGACACAAAATTGAAGTGATACTGCATCCTTATAAACGTATAGGGAAGCCTGCGAGGCTATCTCGCCACGTTTGATCAATATCCTTACCGATAAATATAAGTAATTGCAATATACCTACACATAGTCCAGTTCATACTTGAGCTTTACTGAATAGAGAGCAATATTAAAGCTAGCCGGCGTTTTATTTTCGGAGAATACTTACTTACGGCCTATGCTCTTAACTTACCTTACAAATTAGACACATAACTATAATCAGATTCTTTAGAATCATAGTGGTTGTGACACATAGAACTTATCTACGTGTGCTCTCGTTCCTAGGGGAACCCACGCCCACGGTGTCGGACACTCGCGAAGTAACGATTGACGATGATCTTCGCGAGATCCTAGACGCGGACGAGCAGGAGCGCGCGCCCTCCCCGGGCCCCGCGCCCTCGCCGCCGCCGCCGCCGCCGCCGCCGCCGCCAACCGCCACCGCCGGGGCCTGTGAGCCGGCGCCTGCATCGTCGCATGACGAAGCGACCGCCTCTGCTGCTCAAGCTGAAACGATAGAATTTGTCGACGCTCTGGACAGCGCCACATTGGAAATTTTAGGTGAAGATCCAGCAGCCAAAATTGAATACGGTCCCTCCGTTCACAAAGAAATCGCTGGCCGATTTGAACATTTCGCCGTCACCGGTATAGACAAGGAGCTACGTAAAGAATTAGGAAAAAAGTACCTAACACCTGAAAATTGTGTCCATACAGGAGCACCGATCCTTAATGATGAAATTCGCGCAGCTTTACCAGAAAATATTATCAAAAGAGATAGAATAATATATGCTAAACAAAAACAACTGGCAACAGTTATATCCTGCGTAGCTAACACTATTACAGAACAATTAAATCAGAAGGAAAAAAACCATGATCTTCTTCAAAAACTAATGGACATGGGTCGTCTTTTGTGCGACATACAACATAAAGAATCACTGGCCAGACGAAACTTTACCCTTTTCTCAGTTAAAAAAGAAATGAAGGACCACCTAACACAAACCAAAATAGACAAGCACTTATTCGGTGACAACCTCTCAGAAGCTCTAAAAGCTGCAAAAGCTGTTAACAAATCCGTCTTGGATCTAAGAGCTCCTACGAAAGCTGCTAAGAAAAGCTTCCCTCCGGCAGTGAAACCACAGCCATCAAAAAACTGGAAATACCCGGCCCCAGCTCGCCGTCAGCCGGGTCCACCAAGGAGTCGAGAGACTTCTCAGCGCGAGCCGCCCTCGACATCATCGAAGAGATCGCCGCATCAGTCGAAGACGACCCGCCGCCGGTAGATACGGTAAGATATGCGGGTCAGCTGTCTCTTTTCTATAAACAATGGGCTCTTATCACAAAAGACCGTACAATCCTAAATTGGATAAAAGGATATAAAATTGAGTTTTCAAAGCCGGTTGTTCAAAACCACATACCTGATCCACCTGTACCTAAAAAATCAGAGCAAATTCATTTTGACAACGCGATACGCGATTTACTTAATATTGGCGCAATTTCTGAATGTGAACCACATGAAGAACAATTTTTGTCCAGTATTTTCTTACGACCCAAACCTAATGGCAAATTTCGATTAATCTTAAACTTGAAAAACCTTAATAAATTTATTGAAACTGACCATTTTAAAATAGAAGACTTGCGTACAGCAATTAAGTTGTTAACCAAAGATTGTTACATGTCTACGATGGACTTAAAAGACGCTTATTTTTTGTTAAAAATTCATAATGAGTCGAAAAAATACTTAAGATTTCAATGGGCCGAAAAAATCTATGAATTTAACGTTTTACCATTTGGGTTAAATACCGCCCCATATGTCTTTACTAAAATAATGAAACCCGTGGCTAAATTATTGAGACTTTGCGGCTATTTGTCGACAGTGTACCTTGACGACCAATTACTACTAGGCCAATCTTATAGTGAATGTATTGAAAATATTAACACAACGAAAAAGCTGTTATTAACACTGGGTTTTAAAATTAATTTTGACAAAAGCGTTTTAGTACCATCCACGACGTGTAAGTTCCTTGGCTACATTATTAATTCCCATTCCATGACCGTTTGCTTACCAATAGACAAACAAATTAAAATAACTGAAGAAATTCAAAAGTTAACACAACTCCAACGTTGCACGATTAGACGTTTTGCTCGTCTACTTGGTTTGCTCACTTCGGCATGCCCAGCCGTAGAGTATGGGCTGCTATATACGAAAGAACTAGAACGATGTAAATATCTCAACCTTAAAACCGATGATAACTATGAGAAGTTGATGAACATACCTAGTTCATTATTGCCAGACCTTCGATGGTGGCTACAGGCCTTGAAAAGTCCTTCTCATAGAATTAGGAATGATTCTTATGCCGTCGAAATCTATTCTGACGCCTCAACGACGGGGTGGGGCGCGGCCTGCGAGGGTCTGACTGCTAGTGGCCAGTGGTCGCAGGACGAACGACGGCAGCACATCAACGTTCTAGAATTATTAGCGGCTTTCTTTGCGCTAAAAATATTTGCAAAAGATTACTCCAATTGCCAAATATTACTACGAATTGACAATTCAACTGCCATCGCTTATATTAATCGGATGGGCGGAATTCAATATCCTCATCTTACTAGTATCAGTAGGAATATTTGGCAATGGTGTGAATCCAAGAAAATATTTATATTTGCCTGTTATATAAAATCGGCTGACAATCAAACTGCGGATGCGGAGTCTAGACGCTCTCACCCGGACATCGAATGGGAGCTGTCAGACTCTGCATACAAAACCATTGTGGCAAGTTTCGGCAAACCTACAATTGACCTATTTGCCAGCAGGCTAAATAAGAAGTGTGATACATACGTGTCTTGGCATAGGGACCCAGATGCATTCTCTGTAAATGCATTCACTATAAGATGGTCAAGCAAATTCTTCTATGCTTTTCCCCCATTCTCTATAATACTTAAAACTCTCAGGAAAATTATATTAGATAACGCGACAGGTATTATGGTTGTACCAGACTGGCCGACACAACCATGGTACCCTGTCTTTAAGAAACTATTAATATCGGACTGCGTAACCTTTACGCCCAATAATCGTGCGTTAATTTCTCATTCCAGCCACAACATCCAACGCAACCTTACCCTGGTGGCAGGGATATTATCAGGTCAGCACTACTGCAAAGAAAGGTTCCGCAATCTTCCATAGAAATTATGTTGGCTTCTTTATCAAGTAGCTCACTAAGGCAATATGATACTTACCTTCGAAAATGGTACGACTTCTGCTCCCAGAATTGTATTAACATATACGAGGCGCCAATTCCCAGAGTAATTGAGTTTCTAACGACAATATTTCATAAAGGCGCGCAATACGGCTCTTTAAACAGCTGTAGATCGGCTTTAGCCTTAATATTGGGATCTACAGTCTCAGAGGATGACTGTATCCAAAGGTTTTTTAAAGGAGTGTTTAGGCTCAGACCCCCAACGCCTAAGTATAATGTCACGTGGGACCCTAGTCAAGTCCTCCAAATGTTGGCTACGTGGCACAACAGTGAAGAACTCTCGCTAGAGAAACTTTCTAGAAAATGTTGTACCTTACTTGCACTCGTTACAGCACATAGAGTTCAAACATTATCCATGATTGATATTAAGAATATTGAGACCTCCCCTACATATATTACAATTAAAATTCCGGAACTAATCAAAACTTCACGGATAGGATCCAAACAACCAATATTACATTTACCAAATTTCGAAGAAAGTGTCGAGATCTGTCCCGCAAAAACTATTATTTTTTACTTGAACCAAACAGAAACCATTCGTAAAACTACTAAACTTTTTATAAGCTTCAAAAAGCCACACAAAGCCGTTACGACTCAAACATTGAGTCGTTGGATAAAATCAACACTCAAAGATGCCGGAATTGACGTCTCCATCTTTTCTGCGCACAGCACTCGCCATGCCTCGACGTCTCGTGCTCTGCAGCAGGGCGTCAGCATTGACCAGATACGCCAGACCGCTGGCTGGAGCAATAACTCCGCCACATTCGCTAGGTTTTATAACAGGCGAATTGCAATCACAGACGACGGGGCACTGGCGAGGGCTGTTGCTAATCTTTAAAAATTTGATTTATTTTTAAAACCAATTAATAATTAATTAGAATCATTGTAATCAATTAACAATTTCAACATACATTGCTGATAATTTGGTATTCTTGTAGATTAGTAAAACAATTACCAAAAATAAACTATTTATTGATTAATAAAAATATATATTTCTTAATTAACAAACTTCCATAACTAACAAATAAAGATGTTTCCAAAAAGCTCTCAAAGTCTACATGTGTGAATTTTCTTATTTATATTCTAGGTACCAATCTTGAGGACGAAGCATGAAGTATAATTAAAGATTAAACGAACTTACCCAAGTGAAGTTCTATCATAATTATACGAATGCTTCGTCCGAAAAGATTGGTACCACCCTCCCTCCCTGAACCCAAATCAACAGTTTTAGAAACATCTTATTATTTGATCACTCTAAACTAATGACAGCCGGGCGACACTGAGCCGAAGAGATGGATGGAACAGAAATACCCTCAAAAAAAAAAAAAAGAGAGAATGTTAAACTACATTCTACCCTCAACTTAGTGCATCGAGTGGTAGCACCTATGCGTTACTACATGTGTGAATTTTCTTATTTATATTCTAGGTACCAATCTTTTCGGACGAAGCATTCGTATAATTATGATAGAACTTCACTTGGGTAAGTTCGTTTAATCTTTAATTCTACCCTCAACTTAGTGCATCGAGTGGTAGCACCTATGCGTTACTACATGTGTGAATTTTCTTATTTATATTCTAGGTACCAATCTTTTCGGACGAAGCATTCGTATAATTATGATAGAACTTCACTTGGGTAAGTTCGTTTAATCTTTAAATATATGTAAGTAATAGTACATTGTTACCCTAGGTGTGAAAGTCACTCATTGAGTCCCGAGACGGAGTTTGGCGGGACTTCGAGGGACTTAATGAGTCTTTTACCCGAGGTAAACATTGTGCTTTTCATTACGAATAATACATGAAATTCTTCATAATAACGAGAGTGAATGAGAGACTCCATACTACCTGATCCTCTTACAAGGTTGGGACCAAATAGGTTTTACATTATGTAGTTTTTTTGTTTTTGCTATTTGTATTCAATTTTTATGAATGAGATAATCCAACACTAGGAAATGACGCGAAGTCCGTAGATTTAAATTACAGTTTTTGTAAAACGGTTTGTCTAGAAAATGTTATTTACACAAAATACACAATCATAAATGAAAAACCAGATTAAACTTAACACAAAAACATAATAAAATAACAAAAGATAATACTAATTAAAATCATTCAAAATGCATTTCCCGCCAGTATTTTTTTTACTCAAGGAACGACAATGACCGTACGGTCGCATAAAGCCACTTCAGCAACATCTCGATAGGGCGCGTGCGGCGGCACAGCATGGTCATACGTCGCTTTGACCACTTTCGTCTTAACATTTATTTTATTAAATAAGATATATTGAACTAAATATATCTACTTGAATTAGATTACTGAGAAAAAACCTATTATATACTAAACTCTGGCAGTATGCATGAGCCGTGCGAAGCCATAATTGTTATTCTTTGGTGTTACCTACAGCAAGGAGGTTAGGTTTTTGAAGTTCCTAATGCGTAATGATACTGATACTGGCTACAAACACATTGCACAAGCCGCGCGAAGCCATAATTTGACATGACAGCTGTCAGTGAAAGCGATTTTCCCTAGGGCTGAAAGTTTTTCTTTCTACATGCTCTTCAGGCACCTTTAGATCTACTTTCGGAGTATGAGCAATGAAAAATTTATATTTTTCTTAGAATTTTCTTTTGACGTGATAACGTCTAATAAATTGATGAACACCCGCATCCACAAAAAAGTGTAACGTCTTCGCTCACGTTCCGTTACTGACAAGGTAACCATAGCAATGCATTATCGGTGCTATAGTTACCAATAATGTTTTCTTATGACGTCACGTAAAATTTTTGTTGAGTTCTTATCTTTAATTAATTAGTGTAATTGGTTTCGAGCGTTATAATTAAATAAATAAATCAATGCACAGCTCGAGTCAATGGATGCATCGGGTTAAAATTTGGCATATAGATAGCTATTATCATTGGTATCTACTAAGATTTTTTTGAGATTTTGTAACTTCTACCCTTACGTGGGCTAAGTCACGGGTGAAAGCCGCTTAGGCCAGCATGACAATGCTCAAAATACATAGTTTGGAACAAAATCACAACAAAACTACATAATGTATATGACGACTAAACAAGATCGTCAAAGTTTAGTGACAAAATGTTAAGCCGGATACGTTCTCAAAGTATTCCTAAGGATAGAGCCGTAGACAAAGAGTAATTTTAGTTATTTGGATGAAATGAGACAAAAGATTGGCCAATACTAATAAAATTAAATCAAATTAGTTAGTTGAATATTTTGTAGTATCAACAACACAAATAGTTAAAGTATTTTAGTATGATTTTAATAAAGTATAACAAGCTTCTGAAAATTATCAGTGCATAAAAATATACGTTCCGTGGAAACATGAAATCTGCAAACACTCGTAGCAATATCAAATTCAACTTGTGTTGGGCTCTCATGAAATAATTTTGATAGCTTCAAAGCTGAAAGGGTTTGCGGCACAGGCCAGAGTAAAGCGTCGGTTGTGTTGTAAAGCAAGAGCACACAGCTACCTATTACCTTACTAATCGGCAGAGTGCTGCCCGTTCTAAATATCGCTTTTACACGTCCATCGAACCATAAATAACGACTCTATGAAAATATAAATGGTTTTTTCTCTATCGTTTTCCGACATTCGTATTTTTTTCATAGAGTCAAAAGCTTGAACAGACCACTTTCGCATTATGGAATTGCCAAAACTCCATCTGGAATTCATTTTCAAATGTGATAAGTGAAAACGCTGCCCGGTTATTTTACACCATATTTCAAGGAAAAAGGGCAGAGTTTCCTGTAAATCTGTGTAGGAATTAAGTCATTTTAAGGTCAAAGGTCAACAGTGAGCGTAGAAATGAGATATTTTGGCAGTATTACGCAAATTGGATAGCTTTCAACACTCAACGGAGTAGGTTCCGAACTTTCGCGGGGAAAATTGAATTAAAAATATCATAAGACGTAAATATGTATGGAGATTGTAATGATGTTGCTGTTACTGAAGCCGCAGACGTTTCGTATTCAAATTATATATACGAGTAAGTTATATTTGGATAAGTTAAGAAATTGCCTTTATTTCTAACTTATCTCACGTAGGTACAAACATACTTACTTAGAGGTATAACATGAAAACATTTTGGAACAGGTGTTTCAATAATAGTAAATTGGGTAAATAAGTATTCCTTATTATTATTTATTGTTTTTATAATCAATATGAGAAAAAATATCTTACACCTTATGGAAATCTGAAAAATCGACTTTTTAAATAAGGACTCCACAATATTCAAACCAATTAAGTGCCAGACCTCTTTAAAAATTCAAGCTTGTCTCAATTTTAGATTCAACCTTGTAATAACCTGAGTGATTTAGCTAATTATAATATTTGAAAGGATTTCATCTCCATAAGTAATGAGTAGGTAGGTAAGTAATGTTTATGGGATACGCTCGCCTTTAAATTGTTTTTAAGAATGTTAGATTCAATCGATGTTGTATAAACCATATACTTCAAACAAAAATCACAATAGAATAAGTATAAATTATTATTAAGGTAAAGTTATAATTTTTTTTATAAAAACGTTGGAGATACGAAGGACAGGCCTATGTCCAGTATTGCCCAGCAGTGGGACGAAAACGCCTGATTATTATTGTATTTTTTGATCATCTTTGTATAAAACATAGTTAAAAAAGAAAGGATTGTATTCCCAAAATGTATGCCTGTATTTAAATGTAATTAAATCGTACATTGTGAAGATTGATAATTTCTAAGCCTCTCAGGCAACCCGATACAGGGATCCACAAAAAACTGAAATTACTCTCAAAAAACGCCATCAGTAATTTTTGATAATTGCGTATAACCGGTCTAAAATTAACCGATCCAACTACTTGACCGTGGGATGTAGACACACATACATACTTGTATAATTGTTTCTTATTAAAATCAACGTTAATCTTTTTTCGGAGCAGATTCCGGAGAAGGCGCACCATCGTATTATGTTTAAGAATCGACAGCTATAATTTCTGTTCAATCAAGATTTAATTGTTTTAATGAGGCTACATGCGTGAATGGCCGGCCCAATTATTGTTTATTTTTAATCGCCTCAAGTGGTTTTTATGTTCGCAACCAGGCACGCATGGCGGCCGAAGGCGATCATTTTCATTATTTTAATAATGTAAACTTCCAATAATAATTTACTTTGATTTGGGGTTAAACACGTTAAGAGATATTTATGAATACCTCAAGAGGTCTGGTGCTTAGATAACCGTAATTTGATCCTGGCTCGAGGACGATTATTTTATTTTTATTTTCATAATATTTGTTAAATACCTCTTATCGAATTATTTCGTCATTTTATTACTTATAACGTACCTACTTGGATTTTATGAAAGTTATATTTTTTTCGGCTTTTTACTCTACAGGTAAAAGCTACATAAAATAAATATTAACTGTTATATTTTTGGGTTTATATTTTGTAATTAAAATGATGCGGTTGAGGATCCAACTAATAGGGTACCATATGTAATACAAAAAAAACATAAACGCGTTAAACGATTGCTCGGCCGAGCTACATGGTAGGCGGAGTGGGGGGTGTTAGGTTTTATTTTCGTTACGGAATTTAAGCCCATGATAAAAGCTATGCAATAGCTTAAAAAATCTTTTAAAATTTGTAAAGATGATGAAGAAGCATAATATACCTACTTACGCTGTCCCGGCAAACGTTGTTTTGCCATTTATAAAAAACCAGGCTGATTTGTGAATCTTAACCATCCAGGGCGCCACCCAAACGCATACAAAAAATAACATTCAAATTCGTCCAGCCGTTAAGGAGGAGTTCAGTGACATACACACGTACAGATATAATTATACAATTTGTTTCAGCGAAGGGGTTTTAATTAATACGAAAGGGGGTTGTTCTAGACGTCTAGGCAAACAACTTTTGTTCTACGACGTTTGGGAATTCGAACATTTTGTTCGAAGTTTTTGTATGAAAACAGCTGATTTTAAGAACTATCGAAAAAAGTTCGAATTTCCAAAATTCGTAGAACAGAAGTTGTTCACCTAGCTAGAACAACCCCTATTCGTATTAAAACCTCTTCGCTAAAACACATCGTATATTTTACTGTTACTCTGTTAAATAGAGACACTTCTAACATTATGACTTATCTTATATCTTTAAATGAGCAATTCTTGTTAATTGGAATCTCGGAATCGGCTCCAACGTTTTTCATGAAATTTGGTATATAGGGGGTTTCAAGGGCGATAAATCGATCTAGCTAGGAATCATTTTTAAAAAATGTCATTTTATACGTTTTTTATCGAAACTTACTTTTTTTTATCTAAAAAATATGACTCTTCCTGACCTCTATTGGCGAACTACTAATACTATTTTTTGTGAGAAATAAAGTTATTCCAGCAGATGGCGTTGTTAAGTAACACGAAGTCAATGAGTGTTTGCTTTGAGGTTAGACTAAGTAAAAAAAAAATCGAGCGAAGCTCGGTCATCCAGGTACTGTATATTTATGTTTATTAGCATTAACATGGGTGTTGATATTGTCGATTGCTGATGAGTATAACATTCCAAAGGTTGCAACGTAGGGAGGCTAACTAACAAGTTAATCCAGCCGCAGGCGCGTATGAAGTTTATATCACGGTTTGCATTATGCTTCATTATCTTAGCAATTTTTGCTTTGTTATGCTGCCCAGTGAGGGCTGGCACAATATTGTTTCTGGTTTCGCCAACGTGTTGAACAAACTGTGGATACGTCATCTACCTTATAGGTATTCTCGGGATGAAAGTGGATAAATAAGTAATCCAAACACTTACTTCGCATGAAAATATGAAAGTATAATTTCCTCAATATCCAAGAATACACAAAAATTTAAGGCGTAAAGAAGGATAACACTTTAACAATTACCAGGTGTATACAGGGATGTAGCCTTGCGATATTCTCCAATTGTAATTGTACAAATAGTTAGTTAGTAAATAGATAGTTGTAAATTAAGTAAATATATTTCAAACGTAATTTACTGACCAATAGCATAAATATCATAGGAAAATCATTGTGTTTTTAACCGAATTTAAAAAAGGAGGTTCTTCTTTATTCTATACTCAAATAAAAATATACTTTAATTATCTAGTAGAATAGGTACTTAGGTACAGATTTCATTTAGGAAATTTTGTTCCAGATATATTACGGTTAAACTAAGAACCTCCAGTTCGTGGCAGCCCTATTTCCATATTCGCAGGTGAGACAGTACGTCGCCTAAGGCGCTCCACCGCGTCGCTGCGCCGGCGCATATACCCATGCAATTCCTATAGATCGATCACTCCAACAACCGTCAATTAACTTATTATGACCTAAACGCTAAACTTTCCTAAGATTTTTTCTAATGATTTCTTTTAACTTACTTATTTAATTTTTTGAAAATAAGAAAAAACTAAAATGCGGTCACAGCATTATTGTGATTCAAAAAGCATTTGAACAAACTTATCGCTTAAGTAAACATACAATTTAAGATAATTTGTCCAACAAACATCTTTGAGAGAAAATTGGCCATTTTACTAAAAGCGAGCAAACGTCAATTAGACTGAAATAGTGACGTTGTAGAATTATAAGAACTGGCGCCATTAGAGAAGTTAATCTCGATGACGGAACACATTACAGTCAGAGGTAATGAGGAGAGCGTGAACCTCGCAACTATACAATTTACAAACTCCTAAAGGCGTTTAGTGTTGTTTCTACAGTTAGAAGAAAACATTTATAATTCAAACCATTTACAATATTTATCAAGTGTTTCCTAAAAGGCATTTTAAATATGATTTTTGTACAGATAGGTTCGCTGACCAAACTCTACATTGTTACAAAGTACCAACCGTAGCCATACCGGGCAAGCTAAGTATTGGGAAAGAAGCACATAATGGCACAAGCGTTCTCTGCACCTCGGGCTATGATTAGGGATTTTGTGAACGTGGTCGCTGAAAATTACTTGGCATCGGCAATAAATACAGTTCACTGACACTTCAATTTCAAAATATAAAGGTCTATAAACTTAGACGTGATCGCAATGATAGAAAATTAGCAACATCCTGGTAAGAGTTGGGGTGAGGTATGGATAGCCGGCGGCGCGGGCGCGCAGCGAACAATACTGGCCCACGAGCTGTGCACGCAGCGACAACCGCGGGACCGCCGCCGGCGCATCCGACAAAGACAAATATATACCTTCATCGATATACGACAGAGAGGGACCGAATTGTTGCACTCGCGAGATTTTGATTTTCTTCATATAATTATCGAATAATCTGCTTTGCATCTCTCGTTATAATGTTACGATAATTTGGTTCCATTACATCGGGTTCTAAGCGGTGACCGTTCGCTAGTACAACGATTGATAATAATCGCTGGCGAAGTATAATGGCGTACACCCACGGGTAATTATTGTTGTGCAGTCGTGAGTTCGTGAGCTGGTGGAATGGCGGAATGCATCTCCTTCGGGGGTTGCCCGCTGTAAACCAACACGGCCTGGCCGCGTAAATAACTGATCGCTTTCCGCGCGCTAATGATAGTGCGGCTACATCCACTCGCGTCCTCTTTAGTCGATCCCGATAAAATAATTATCGGTATTTATAAGTGCTCGCGCTTAATCGCACCACCATAGTAGTCATTAACTGCGGTGCATACGTCTCTACACAAAATTTCCTGGTGAAATCTGTGGGAACGTGTTGCCAATAATTAAACTGTAATTGGATTGGGAGGTTCTTGAACTACAACAAAGTTATAAGAATTTCAAAGAAGTAATAAAACTGTCTTGAAACTATCTGAGTACGTATGAAGTCATACTATTGTCTGACTGTTTATGCCTCAGGGATGCGTCGTTCGTGGCAAATGTTCGCGTAAAACTTGTGGTTGCATTGACGTTTGGTCACGGGGCATCGACGAGAACAGTTCCCGGGAACGTTAATAGGTTGGCTGGCCGTCGCCATCGGCTCCGTTATACCTCGTAGCTAATGATTGGCCAGCATTAAGTCCCGGCTGTTCCGTGCGATTATTGGATCTAACAGATAATTTCATATCGCATTGTCCCGGAGCGTAACATTTTCTGTTGTTATTACGGTACAGATAGCACGCGCGGGACGCGGAATTTCGTATCTCCTCATCGCAGTAAAGGGTTTACAAACATCGGACAAATTACAAACTGATTCGTTTCTAAACTAAATGTTGTTTGAACACAGGGATGATACTAACCTATTTTCATTCTTGTTAAATTTACAGCTTATCAACACTTTAAACGAAAAATGTCTATTTTTTGGTCTTATTTATGATTTCTACTATCCCAATCTTCTATACATACCTATAAAATGCTTTATCCTGATTGACTGACTGACGCATCAACACACAGCCTAAGCCGCTGATCGTAGTGACTTGAAACTTGGAGGGTATGTTCTTTGTATGACGTAGGCATCCGAAAAGAATGGATTTTGAAAAATTATACTCCTACGCGAACGATGTCGCGGGTGTAAGCTAGTTATATATATTGAATCACACAAAGTTACTCTCAAACGACGCCCCGTTATATATTTATTTATTCAAACAAACCACAGTACATTAACCTGTATTAAATATCGTTACAGATCGAATCGAATACTAAGCCATAAATGATGTTTGACGTCATCCTGCACCAGAGCCAGCACGGTTCCTAAAGAATGATGAATACAGTTCGAAGCGCCAGAGTTCGCACCTTGGCTCACGGCATGTTCTTCCCGCGCCAGTAATGAGCCCCTCTAAATCAAACAATAGCATTAAGGTGTCAATACCGCTTCGATAACACCTCGTCGTTTTCTTTTGAAGGTAGAATTATGGCTATAAATCTATATAAAAGTGTATTTATACGATACGATCGATTCGATTGCTTCAATCTTTGTTACTTAATTATTAATTTTACGATAAGGATAACCGACTTTTATTAGAATGAATAAGACAGATCGAATAAGAAAATACTAAGATGTCAACTACCTAATGTATTTTTGTAGACAACGCAAATTAAATATCTACAAGGTTTTTATAAACATCGTCTTAAGTTTTTATGTTTACATCAACAAAACTAAGAATTTCTGTAGTTATTTCAATACTTTCTTAAGTACAATTCACACACTTTAGGTCTAAGTCGTATAGTTGTAAAGAGTGTTGGCATTTTGGTTTGAGTTAGCCACAAATGACTGTTTAAATTATGTAGTTAACTTCTTTATGCTGAGGCTAACAGGTAATGTTTCCACGCCCTATTATGTCTAACCGCGCAATTGGGTCTAGAGAACATAAATTAGCAACAAGTTTGGTTATAATTACAAAAATTTAAAATTATGTAGGTAAATGCGGAAGCCGACATTGGTTTTAGAAACAAAAAAAATATTTATTCGCAACAAAAATTACATAAATAAAAAAACTAAAAAATACAATAAACATAACCTACTAAAAGTAAATCATTAAGAAACTAATTTAATTTATTTAAAATCTTACCTACTAGATAGATATGTGAGTATTATTACCTGGGTAAACATCTACATTAAAATATGTAATAGAAAATATAAATATATTAAAAAATACATATAAATAGGTACTTAAACCAAACTCATAAGAAGAGATAAGCAAGGAAACTCACGTATCGAAGATCGAACAAAATGCTACAAAGTCAATGTAATGTCGTCGAAGGGTTGAAGACAAATACGCGCAAGGGGCTGGAGGTCGAGATAAACATGGGGTGTGCAATTTGTACAACTATACAAATGCGCATCAGGCGGGGGCTGAGTGACCACGTACATACGTAACCATCGAGGTAGAACTATTGACCTTCAGCTGGTTATCTTTTATATATAAAAGAAAGTCGTGTTAGTTACACCATTTATAACTCGGGAACGGCTAAACCGATTTGGCTGAAAATTGATGGGGAGGTAGCTTACAATCAGAAGACGGACATAGGATATTTTTTTCGATATTCCCACGGGATCGGGACTTACGCAGGTGAAACCGCGGGGCACAGCTAGTTATCAGATAAAAGGTACGATGTGGGTTTAATTTTATATACTTTTCTTTATAGAAATTATTGCTATTCTTAGATAGACTAGTTAGTGTTTGTGTCTCTACCCTGGTGTTCAAAAGAATTTTAAAAACGCTTTAAAAATTAGACGTAAAATTAGATTTCGATGTTTCGATAAATTTAAACAATTAATCATGGAACGAACTAAAGCTAAACATAGCGGTACATTAACCAACTAATATAAACTAAGTGAGGTAAAATCCTGTAGCTAATACTCATTGAGGATGCAAGGAATAAACAGTGGCTCCTCATTAATCACCTGCTGAGCTCGACTCAAGGGAAACTTTCTCCATTGAAGCGGGACTTCACCTGACTTAGATATTTTCTTTTAACTTTTAAGCTTTGTTCGAAACTTTTGATGGACTTTGAGTTTTAAGTAAGTTGAATAGTAATATATCTTGTGCCTCAGCTCCTTTATTGTATTATCAAGTGCTGTAACTTCGGCTTAATGCCTTTTTAAGTTGGGAACGTGTTTGCCGTCAATTTTGTTACAAAACCTTTTTGAAATACTTAAATCTTAATTAAACTTTACGTATTATACTCGTCGGTAGGTTATCCATTTTCTCCTATTTAGCTCAATTTGATGACTAACTTTTTCCAAACAAAAACATTCATAATCTTAGCGGCTTTTATTTCAAAATCGTTTGCGTAACATCCACGATGGATAATTGGAATTCAATTTCAATTTCAAAACATTATTATTTCGTTATGAGTTCAATTATTAAAACAATAGTTATTTGATTGTTTTTTGTTTTCAATATCTATTACAGATTGCAAACTGCTAGTTCAAATTAGGTAGGTAGGTACATACAGAAGTATTTTACTTATTTAAAACGGGATATTTACCATGTTTTGTTTTTATTAGTAGTAAATAACACATTGCATGTTTGTTTAATAACATTTTAAGTCGTTTGTACAAATGGGAACTTTAAAATGACTTTTCAGTTTAAATATTTAAGAAATCGATATCGGTTGCTATAGTGTAATGGATAGTTAGTGGTAAGCGGAAAAAATAAATATTTAAACATTTTTATGTTTTTGTATTACACAAGTTGCTCTGTTATTATGCCTAACGAAAGAACTCTTTAAACACAGCTAATTTTCAAACGATCTTAGACCATTAACAAACTGATTCCATTAGTTAGGTAGCGTAACGAAATCTTACCGAATTAGTTCCACTATATTGCCGGCTTGAGAATTTTTATAACAGCTAAAGCAATCAGAGCGCCAATAATTTCTCTCATAATGACTTCATGGTCGTAAAATTTGAGCATTGCGCCAAAATGGTGGCACATTAAAATTCTCTCCCCATCGTTATAAGCGGAGTTATCGGTGGGTACGTCGATCGGGACAATCGACATTTCCATCTCAATCGCCCCTCACACCCTCTACTTGAGACCGTTAGTTTTCTTTTTTAAATCGCGCGTTAAGGATTTGGCGTGAATGCGTAAGGGTTGTGACACCCGCCCGCCCGTCTCCGCCTTATATGTGTTCCTATCTATGGAGAATAGCTGTATTCTCTATCGATTGCATAATTAGACTTTAAAATGGAATTTCTTTCAGTTTCAGTGACTTTTGATGTAGTGCCTATTTAAACGAGTATTTGTGGGAGTTTACATCTCACTTGTCCCGAGAAATTATAAAGTGTAAATTTCTAATTGTTAAGTCGGTGTCCCGCAATACAGGCTCTGCCTCGTGCGGGAACCCAAGGGCATTTTAATATTTGTAAGCTTTTCTTGAATAAATATATTATTTTTATTTTATTATTATCTTTCCTGTACATTTTGAAGCCTGTTTCAGTTAATAAGGAGAACATCGTTTCGGTAGTTTTTCTTTGATATTTTTCAAACTTCAAGTAGGTATTAATACAAAAATGCAACAGATTGCTTTTATAAAAAAGAAAGAACAGAGAGAAGCAAAATATCTGTAGAATCAAAGAAAGTATTCACTATCCTCACACTACGAAAATTAAGTAGTAGCTGCAACAGTGTCTCATATATGTAAAATAATGCGGCCGATATATCCTTAACCCCCTGTGGGGGGTCGAACGGGGTGTGTGGAGATAGAAGAGGCACCCCCGAGCGACTTATTCCGATATAATCAATAACTTAGTGAGATCCCCTTTGCATCCGGCCGTGTGACAGTTCCTCCAATCGAAGGGTTGTTTTTTACTTTTTTGTTCAAACACTGCCTGATTAGAGACTATGTGCGGGCTTTTGAAGTTGACGGCATTTCACGAATGGCTAGTTTCGCTACTTTTATGCTCATTTTCCAGTTCGTATATACTAAGTGTTTGTCCTGATTCCTCTATACGTGCAAACATACATAATTTATATAAACGTATGTAAATGTTTGCTTTGAACGGGCGTCTCCTAAGTATTTTATTTTCATCGCGCATCTGTGGATATTACAGTTCTATTGGTATTTACATTTTCAATATATAGAGTCTGATTGCTTTTTGAATTCGACGTTACGAGTTTTGTAACTTTTCTGATATTGCTAAGCAGATGAGTTTTAAAGTACCTACTTATTGGTATCTATAAAAGCTGTATGTAATAGCTTTGTTATAGTTTTCTATAAGTACTTATATAGTAGTAGGTATATACGTGAATATTGGGTCACCTAATATAATTTTAGGTTTAAAGAATTTGTTTACTCATAAAAGACATAAGTCCACTTACAATGAGTATTAGTAATTACTTATCATTAGGTTAGTTTCAGAACTAATTTTTAATTAATTAATTTTTTTTTTTTTAATTTTTTATCCATTAATGGCTGGCCGGTTAAGAATATTTAATTACTCGATTGATAAAGCACACTTACCTATAACTTAAGGGTTCCTTTTTTACCTTTTGAGATACGGAACCCTAAAAACGGTCTTTTACACTAAATAAATATTGCATGACGTTTCATGCAGCGCCATCTAGCCCCAAGTTAAGGAACTTGGCTTGTCTTATGGTGACCAGACAACGGATATACTATTCTTTTGTGAAAATAGTTATACTTATTATACATATAAGCGTGATTACATTAAAAAAACCACATAAGTTTCTTGTGCCTTCTTCTCATTTTTGGGCGTGTTCCGAAGGCACACATCCTAACTTAGTTTTTAAGACGTTTCTATGTGGTCTTTGTACAAATGTAATAAGCATCCAAAGAAATAAAAAGTACTTCGCGGGCTAGTGCTTCGCAGGCGGGTGTTCGCCCACCGTGCCATAGAGGGCTTTTTAATATTTTATTATAGCAAGTCATTTTTATATGGGGCGCCTAAGCCAGTCCTTTACAGGTTTCTCGGTCAGGTCGCTTCAGCATTGTCCTCGTGTCGCTTAGGTTCGTTGATAGCCGCCGCCTGTCCACAGATGTGGAGCAAGGTAGCGGAGCAGCGTTTCTATATACATTGTGCAACACGCGGACTCCGTCTTTAGGCTGCCTGCCCACAGGAGCAGAGCGGATCTGTTTTCACCAATTGCATAAAACTCCGCACGTGGGAAAAAAGGTGAAGCAAGAAATAATCTTCTCTGAAAATTATAGTGAATACTAGCTGTTGCCCGCGACTTCGTCCGCGTAGAAGTCGAAAATGGTTCTAATAGTATTTTGTCCCATACAAACTTTGCCCCCCTTTTTACCCCCTTAGGGGTAGAATTTCGGAAAATTCTTTCTTATCCGATGCCTACGTCATACAAAGAGCACGTTCCAAGTTTCAGGTCTTGACGATCAGCGGTTTAGGCTGTGCGTTGATCCGTCAGTCAGTCAGTCATTCAGGACAAAGCATTTTATATGTATAGATTTTCTTGGGTTAGGTAAAAAAATTACCATAATAATTTAAAAGCAATATTCTTGAATTAAGAATACTGCTTATTATTTTCAAGAACATTTACTAAAGACGAGAAATTATTCTCTAGTGTCTATAGGGACAGGATTATTTCTTGCTCCAAGAAACCTTTTTTTCCGTGAATGTATTTCTATGCACCTTCCGACTGCGCGAGACAAAACATGAGAGAGATGAAAGTGAACGATGAGATGACAACGAGGAGTGAATGGAAGAAGACATACTGCGCCGACCTCAAATAAATTGGGATAAGGGCAGGGAGATGATGATGACCTTCCGACAAGTCTCGTGTCGCCTAGCAGTTTGGTGACATGACGCCCGCTATGGAATCACACCTTTCCACCAGAGATGTTTTTATATTCTAAGTAGTTTAGCTTTTAAAGTTATTGGCGCTACTTCTTTCTCAATTAAGCTAGTGTGCTGGCTATAATAATTATAACCATTACAAAATAGATTCAATGTATCAATGAATCAATGTATCCTCATACATCTAAATGGTTCAGTAGTTTCGGATAAAATTCTCGTTTCGGGGTGTTAGTTACCAAACTCCACCTAAACGGCTGAACCGATTTGTATGAAAAGCCTTTGAACATAACAGGCATAGTAACTTAAAATGCCGCGGTGCATTTCGAGACCCATGCCAATCAATAGACGGCATTACAGCGAATAAATAATACCTTCACAAATAATGCTTTTATACCAGACCGCTAAAGCGTCTCGGAAACGGGATATTTGTTGAATCATGTTGTTGAACGCATCACGTTTCTTTGAATATCCCGTTTCCGAGATGCTTTAGCGGTCTGGTATAAAAGCATTATTTGTTCGCCGTATTGCCCTCTATCGATCGGCATGGGTCTCGAAATACACCATGCAAAAAAAAAACACTAATCCAAGCCCATACTAATGGCCAAACCCCTTTATGTGATTATTCGTTAGGTTTGAGAATCGAACAACATTTGTATTTTCTTTTTTTTGTATATGGCAAGACAACGTTTGCCGGGACAGCTAGTATCAGTATAGATATAAATGGAAAAAGACCCAGGCCCACATCCAACCAGAAACGATTTGTTCGAAAACGGGAATTGAACCCGCAACCTTCAGAGTCGTAGGCGGGCGTTCATCCACTATGCCACGATCAAATAATACTTTATTCTAACTAAAATAATAACTTGTTTGTGCGTATGTTTTGTATTTCCAATATTCATTTTGTGATTTTCCTTACCTTTGATATCAATATAATCTTTAATTGTAAGTACTTACCTATTTATTCAAATAACTGGGCACCTATAACTGTAGCTCTCTGCGTTACTTTCTAATATTTTAAGTGATAACTTTCTATAAAATATATGACAACTTTAAATGTTCATTATATGTTAAAATTTCAACTGTATAGCTATTACGGTTTATGAGATAAGCCTGATAGACAGACAGACGTACAGACAGACAGTGTACTCTTTTAATTAGTAATATGGATGCCATCAGTAAAGTCTTTCTTAAGTTATGGCGTGATTAAAGGAATTAGGGTTTCATGATAAATCTAAATACTAATATTATAAAGCTGAAGAGTTTGTTTGTTTGAACGCGCTAATCTCAGAAACTACTGGTTCGAATTGAAAAAATATTTTTGTGTTGGATAGTACATTTATCGAAGCTATAGGCTACTTTTCATTTTGATATTCCCACGGGATCAGGACTTACGCGGGTGGAACCACGGGGTGCAGTCAGCACCTAAATAAATTGCAACGGGAATAAAATAAAAGTCCAGTATCTGATAAACTAACTTTGAGTTTATTTTTACCATTTACACTTGACAATGTATTCGTAATCTGTTGCTTGCTACGGATGGCATGCGTCGTAGCGCGTAGCACGCGCGTAGAGTGATGGCTACACACACGTCATGTCGCAAACTAATTGCTACGAAAATGTTCTACGGAAATTGACAACATTTATAAATCGTAGCGTTTAGGTACAATCGGTTGCATTTTGTAGAATCAATAGTTGACACTTGCTATAAAGATTTTATAGTAACGATTCTTCGTTATTTTTTCATTTCGAACCGATTGTACCTAAGTTTAACAATTAAATAAACGTTTATGTGATATCAATAAAAAGTTGTTTCAAGTTTAATGGGTACATTTTAATTCTGTTACAGTTTAAAATAGTAGGAACGGTATATTTCACTAGGAAAATTTTAAAATAATTTTAATAGTATTACAATTTTACAATACAGTATAGGAACTATGATAGACACGAGCTACCTTTACGACCATAAACTAAATATTCGCAACCAACACCTAGAATGAAACTACAAATATTATTTTCTCAATATAACAAAATTATAAAAACTGGGTACAATGGTGATTAGGTAAAATGATAACTAATAAATAGTAAATAAATAACATGCCCGTGGCGGCGACTCAAGTAGCGGACACAACAGACTAGTCCGAATAAATCTTAAATATTAAAATTTGTATTCGGAAAGTATAGTGAAACTCTAGATGCGATAATATTGAAATATACATAGGAACCATGATTCATTCCGCGGGCTGTCGTCCGCGGAGACACAACATCGCACTAATACAAGTCTAGGTATACTAACTCAAACTTACATTTATCGTTTATAAACCGATACAATAAAATAATAAACACATCCTATGGAACGCTATATATAACGGTCCGATGTACGACGCCACGCGGTGGAGTTCAGTGAACAACTAACTATGACGTCACAATTCACAATAAATAGTACTCGAAATACAACTAGTCAAACAAAATAATTGTGTTCTATACGCGCGCCTTCGCGTCCTAACCATGTTTGGTGTTACTCTCTCATACATTAATATTTCCGTTTGTATTGTAACTTGGTACCTAATAGGTATAGCAATCTGTCAGTCATTAAAGTTATCAATTCGTATACAAGGACATATTGCGTAGACATTTTGCTAAATTCAATAAAAACTGTTCACTTTATGTATGTAATTTCTTTAGTATATCGACAAATATTCTATTGCCGACTTGCTATATTTGATCAGAGTCCTCAGACACCACTGGGAATCGGTTCGATGTGAGAGAGAACACCGAACACGCGCTCATTGCACACATTTCATAGATTAACAAGGACCGGCTACCGGTGGAATAAAACATTGCACTTTCAAAAAAAACAAACTCAATATTGTAGTAGGTTTCACTCGTAAATATAATATTGTAATACACTCCGCTAGATAAAATGTATATCATGTAAAATACTTAAAATAACGTCTGTGCCAAAAATATTAAGGACTCCACACACACGGTAAGACAAAGGGCGCATATGCGACTGAAACTTCATGAAAACTTTATCCCAAACCGAGCCTGAACTCGGGGACTCTGTTATAAGGAAGTAACATCGCATGTACGGCCATCGTCTTCGATAGGACTCACTTACGCAACTACTAATAATAATCATTACAATATCAATAAAAATTCAAGAATCACACTTAGTTCCAAAATAAACTCACTTGTATGCGAGGTAGGCTGTGCGCATGCGCGCAGCCCGAGTTTCGAGTTCGTTCGTTTTGGAAAGTTTGCTACGATAATATTATAATTAACTGTTATCAATAAGCCTACGCGGTATCGTCGTCGCGTCTCCACGGGCGGCTCTAGAGGTGCGAAGCCACCGGAGTACGCGATGTAGCTCCGACGTCTCACATGCGTCCTTTTAGTCGACAACGGAATATTGCTCGGTGCACGCTCGCCTTTACTTGAAAGGTAACCCTGCGCACCCGCCTACCCTTAGTCGCTACTAGTGAACGTCCTAGTTGTACGCACACACATGTACGTTGCCTGTCTAGCTGGAAGCAGAGCTAGTGATGCTTGCTGCCGCTCGCAGTGAGCGTGCCTGGGACCCGCGAGAGTGGACGACCGCCCTACTGCTAATATACGTACCTAACTTCGCTTCTTGTTTTAAAAAATCATATACGTATATCACTATATATATCTTCATACATTTACGATGCATCAGGAACTTCTTACGAGAACGTATCTATGCCTAATATTAGAACGATTATATGTATGTATTACATAGCTTTAAACAATAATTAAATCGTAATTATCAATATCGATAATATTATATGCCATAAAGATAGGAACTTGCTTTCCTGGGAGTTGATGGTAAATAGTGAACGAGCGGCGAGTCGGCCGCGGCCACGTGCTGCCGCAACGATAAACGTATATAATAAAACCTGTCTAACGTATGATATGAAGTGTGGGCACGGGCGCGGCCGACGCGCGCGCGCCGCCGCCGCCTCCCAGTGTGCGGCATACGGCGCGTCGGGGCCACAGCTATCACCACAACTACCACGGCGGCCCCGTATTAACCTACACTTAAACGACTACAAGCTTTAAATATATAACTAGGAAAGTACCGCTTTCGCGGCGACATTCATCAACGAAAAGAAGCGTTAAGAGCTAATAGTGAACTGCTGCGTTGTCGGACAACGGAGAGAGCGAGGGGCTCTAATAGATAGTAACTATACATTTCATCAGAGTAGGATTAGTGTCCGGCGCTGGCGAGCGGTAGCTCGCCGGGGGGCTGGAAGCGAGGGCCCGGCGCGCAGAAGTTGGCGTTGGGGTCCTTGGGCGACGCAGCATCCTGTGCAGCACGCGCAGCCAGCAGCGTGATCTGGTTGACAACGTCTTCCATTTCGTGGGTGAGGGGTTCGGGCTGCGCGGGCAGCGGTGGCGGCGGGGCCGCGCTACGGGCGTGTGTCTCGCTCTCGGCGTGCCGCCGGAACTCGGCCGCGGTGCGGAACCGCTCACCGGGACAAGAGCGACATTCGAGAGCAGGTTGCACGACACGAATGACGCCGCGTGCGCCCTCTCGTCCCGCGTAGCACGCACGAGTCTGATGCGCGTGCAGCGGCGCCGGCGCTGGGAACGCCACCTTGCAGTGCTTGCACACATAGCACAGGTCGAAATCAAGCTCACGAGCACCCGCTGGTGGCTCTGATGCAGGTGGTGGCAAACGCAAGGTGGACGCGCCTGGGTCCGATGCTATATGCCGGATTTGCTCCAAAGTAGTCGCTGGAAGTTGAAGCACGCTTGCGCCGTTACCCGTCTCCACTATCAGACCTTGCGGCTGCGGTTGGATTGGAGTCGAATTGTTGTTGGGTCCTGTAACAAACGAAAACATTATTTTAATCTCTGCTTGAAGAGGCAAGAAATATCCTTACACAGAAACATTCACATTAAAAACTATAAACATCCTAAAAAGACCTTGCAACAATTTTCCATGAACTTAACGATTTCTAAAACGAATTATTGTATCTTTGCAATAAATCCACTTTATTTACACCACCTTAATTTGTACGTATCTATACAAACAACTAGGTATTGAATAATATTGCACGCAACTGTAGGCTACAAGACGCCAGCACGACATTCGAGCGAGTTGTAAAGGGGTTAATCCACTTAGAGCGAGGGCTGAGGGTCAGATGTAGCCGTGAACTGACCTTTACACCGAACAACTGTTTACGTCTTCAAATCCACAATATTGGTAAACCTACAAGCATTTATTTATTGCAAATTTTGTGTTTAAGACGATCCTCATTTGTTTTATGTGTTTTCTTTTCCTATTTCATGAAAATATTTATCCAGAAAAATATAGAGGACGTATCTAATGTGGATAGATCGGACACTGATGTTTGCTGTTGAAACTAACCGTAATTCAGCAAAATTCATGTAATAGCCTCGGTCGAGTAAAATAATATCGTATATTTACATCTACTTTGTTAGCATTGATTTAAAGTAACATTCAGACGTGAAATAATCGCGGGCGATCTCGGCATTGGTCCCAAATTGGGCATTCCATTGTTCACAATAGGTTAGCACCAGATAACCGGCGTTTACCTGACCAAGAGCCGATTGTACATGCGTGATGCGTTTCTAACGAGCCCTACCCGCCTCTGTAATTGATTCGGACTCTGCTTTATGCGGCTTATATTCACGAATGCATAATACATAGAGTACGATTCGCCATCGAGAGTTTTAAATCTGAGCGAGTATGGTCACATCGGGCCCAGCTTGAATAATGATGTTGATTGACAGAAACTTGTAGCTCTACTATTTTAACAAACAAATGAAACGAATTGTGAATTTTTAAACTTATAGACAAGAAAGTTTACATTGATAACACGTTTTTCGCATGTCATGAATCCAGAATACTTTTACACTTAAAAGATATAATGACCCTAGAGCAATTTTTTTTTGCATAAAACTGCCATGACCATGCCCCTATGTTTATTTTTTGTTTTTTAAATCCTAATTTCTATGATAATTAGAAAAAATAAAAAAATACACATAATAGAAGACATAATCATGGCAGTTATAGGTTTTATGGCACAAAAATATTTGTGCTAGTGTTATTATCCAGGGAGGAAACAGACGACTACGTTTGTGTGGAGAGAGCGCTTGTACCCTTTCACCTTAAGCTAAACATTTTACATAAAAATACTCCCTATATCATTTGGCATAATGGTCCCCATGCCGGACACAGGGTTGCGGGTTCGATTCCCGCGTCAGACAAGTATTTATGCTTAGATATTTGTCTGTGGTCTGGTTGTTTCTATGTATTAAAAGTATATACATATTTACAAAAGAAAAGTACATAAGTAGTATATCCGTTGTCTAGCACCCATAACACAAGTTTAGTTACTTAGCTTGGAGCTACATGGCGATGTGTGGAATATCCTGCAATATTAATTTTTATTATTTATTTATAACTAGCACCTACAGCCGCTAGCCGCTATAACAACAGGGACAATCAATAAAATGTAATGTCATTATAAAAACACCGCTTATTTACCAAACAGCTATAAATTAAAAATTCATAGTAAGTAAACAATGTTTATTATACTTAATTTCATAGTTTGTTCGGATCGAAGTGGTATCGTGTGAAACGGAGCGTAACTTTCAATCAGGCTAACAATCGGCGGACCTGATTGGTCGATCGTGTGCCTTGTAATAAGGACCTAGGCCTTCGGGCTGTGATTACTCATGCCTATGTCATGTGCTAACACTATGGGAACAAGGTACATTCTTTGATGTCAAAATCAGAGTCAAAATTCTTTATTCCTTTGGATGCTTAATATCTAGGTACAAAGATCACATAGACACGTGTTAAAAACTAAGTTAGGATGTGTGCCTTCGGAACGCGCCCACCAATGAGAAGAAGGCACAAGAAACTCAAAGGGGTTTTTGTTTCATGTGATCACGCTCACAAAGGTCAATATTACAAATATTTGAAAATTTGAAATGGAAAATCCGCTGTGCTAATTTTATGAAAGTAAAAACCCGTAAAAAAAGTATTAGGCCGATTATATTGTTGCAATAGAACAATAGTTCTATTGCAACAATATAATCAGCCTAATAGAAGTGCACTTCTCACTTCTACTTACTCAGGTAAAATTTTTGAAATACTTAAGAGTATCTTTCTACTTGTACCTTTTAATATTTGACATACAAGCAGATTTTTAGGTTTCCGTACCCCAAAAGATAAAAAATGAACCCTTATAAGATCCGTCTGTCCTTCTGTCTGTCCGTGTGTCACCACCGATTTTCTCTGTAACGGGTGGAACTAGCAAGTTTATTTTTTTTAGACTAAACCCCTCAAAATAATTTGTGGATATTAAGTATTGTAAATTGAACTTTAGATTTTGATTTCTTCTTTTCTAGTGTAACCTGTACGATGCTATTTATAAACTAATATTATGTTAATACTGTCTATTAACTAAGTCTGTAGCCTATTCCACAGAATGCTTTAGCCTTGACGTTAATTCGCTACCCTTTCTGCCAATTAGTATCAAAATAGCTACACTATTGTGCTGAAAACACGACCACACATCGCACCTAACTTTTAACAGCAAACAGACTATTTTAAATCTTACCGTTTTCAGATAAGGTTGATTTTAAAATGGTTAGTTTAAGCGTGGGTTGGCCATTTCTTCCAATGTCCAGGTTTAAGTCAAAGGGTTTCTTAATCCGGACTTGTAGGTCGTTACGCGTTATTATAACGCTGCCTGTGTCGGCTATTTCTTCGCTCATTTACATCTCATTAAGGTGCTATTATTGAACGTGCAAGTGTGTTTACATATTCGCTAACGTCTAGTCTTTTCTTTTCACGTCTTTATGACTTTCATTTCGCAAATTGAACTTCATTGTTTTAAGTTCGTTGAACAATTTTCTTGAAAATATTTTTTCTAAATGTATTTTCTCTGGCGATTGAATATATTTACATATTTTTATGTATTTTTTGCGAGAATACAATATTATATTATAATTTATGAAGGAAGTAATATGTGTACGTCTATATCGATGAATAATAAAGTGATTGATTTATTTCTTTGCAATTAAAATACTTGGAACATTCGAAGTCACGAATGGACTGTATTCGATTTTAATTGTACATAGTTTGCAGGTTCCTATTATCTCCTAATACAGTTATGTCCGTCGTCTAATAGACTTGATTGAAATTAATTGGACGTATGATTTATTGTGAAATTGTACAAAACGCTTATTAATGAGATATCTAGTGAGACCATAAACAATGACTTTTCAACAAACAAACAAGTAATATGTTTTTACATTTGGTTTGATTTTGCGAAGTAACTGCATTGACGAAACATCTGACGACCCAGTTGGCACAATGGTCACCATGCCGAACTGCCAAACACAGGGTTGCGGGTTCGATTCCCGCCTCAGACAAGTATTTATGCTTAGATATTTGTCTGTCGTCTGGTTATTTCTATGTATTATAAGTATATACAAAAGAAAAGTATTTAAGTAGTATATTCGTTGTCTAGCACCCGTAACAAAAGTGTAGTTACTTGGCTTAGCTTGGGGCTAGATGGCGATGTGTGGAAACCTGCAATATTTATTTCGTCTATTGTAAGATGATCTAACAGACAAATAGAAAACTTCTTAATAGAATCAAATCATGTCAATAACTTTAATGATACATTGAAATTATCATAGTAGTTTCTGTTACTTAAGTACAACATTATTAAGAGGAAAGTGTACCGAGCGCTCTCTCCATACAAACGTAGTCGACTGTTTCCTCCCTGGATAATGACACTAGAGCAAATATTTTTATTGGATAAAACTTATAACTGCCGTGACCATGTCCCTATTTTTTATTTTTTAACCTTAATTTCTATGATAATTAGAAAATTAAAAAAAACCAAGACAAAGGGGCATTGTCATGGCAGTTATAAGTTTTATGCAAAAAAATATTTGCTCTAGTGTCATTATCCAGGAAGGAAATAGTCGAGTACGTTTGTATGGAGAGAGCACCGGTACCCTTTCACCCTAATAGAGGACGTAAGAGACCATTTGAAAGTCTGTCAACATGTGTCGTTTAATCCTGTATTAAAGAACATCAATTACTGCTTGCTTCCATATTGGGGCTCTTAGATGTTCGTCTCGATTGATGGTAATTAAACTGGGTTACCTTTGAAGTACTTTATATTGTCAATCATATATAGATGTGCGAGTAATTAGGTACTTGAAGTAATTAGATATGTTAAAAGTTAAGTAAATAGATATGTTAAAAGCAAACTTAGAATATTTTTTATAGTAATACACGGGTGCCTGATCCGCGTTGTCATTAGAATTGTAAGGGCCAATTGCGTGGTTCATTTCTTAACCTCAGAGTTGTAACAATGAAGGGTTAAACAAAACAATTATAAAGCTCTGTGTAGTGCGTTAAAGTGGTAAAGTATATAGTAATAACAAAAGTAAACTTCACTAAAATAATATGGGTCTTTTTTAAATACAGTGAATGGATCTAAAAAAATATTCAAAAACTGAGAAACTTACGGAAAAAAGCGACGATCATTAAATCCAAGATAACCCAGCATACAGCGAAATGCGCGGTTCATTTTTAAACCTCAGAGTTGTAATAATAAAGGGATAAACAAAAAAAAATTATAGCACCGTGCAGTGCGTTAAAGTGCTAAAGTAGTTAGTTATAACAAAAGCTATCTTCACTAAAATAATATGGGTCTTTTTTAAATACAGTGGATGGATCTAAAAAAATATTCAAAAACTGAGAAAATTACGGAAAAAAGCCACGATCATTAAACCCAAGATAACCCAGCATACAGCGAAATGACTTCTGAATCCGCATTTACATGTTCTATCTCATATCAATCTGGTTTCCTTGGACGAACAGTATCGGAGAGTATTCTGCGAGCGTTCGATACGGACAAGACGGGACAGACGTCTATCGTGGTCGCATCAATGTCGTTGTCGCAATTAGACTAACGGAGTTTAGAAATGAACTTGGTTTGCTAGTTCAATGTGAAGTTTGTTTGGGTACACTTATTGATCATTTTGAGGATTGGTTGATTTTATTCGCTTTATCAACGACTTCGAAACAGCAGAAGTTCAAATTTATTGATAATGTTTAAATTTTTATTAAAATAAACCGATTTTGAGCAAACATAGAACACTCCCGACTAATTTACCTTCCAAACAAAATCAACATCAGACACACACATACACACAGACAGTCACGTCAAACTTATAACATCCATCTTTTTGCGTCGGTGGTTACAAAATAAATAAATAAATATTGCAGGACATTTCACACATCGCCACCTAACCTCAAACTAAGTAATTAGACTTGTGTTATGGGTGCTAGACAACGGATATACTACTTATATGCTTTTCTTTTGTAAATATATACTTATAATACATAGAAACAACCAGACCACAGACAAATATCTAAGCATAAATACTTGTCTGAGGCGGAAATCGAACCCGCAACCCTATGTTTGGCAGTCGAGCATGGTGACCATTGTGCCAACTGGGTCGTCAAATCGCCCAATATAGACGATAATACATTTGCTCCGTTATAGATGAATTGTACCTTATCATTGATTAAGAATACTTATACTGATAAGACTAGTCTTTACTTTGATGATATTGAAAATGATAATATGGAAAATGATGATTTTTAAAATGATGCTATTGAAAATGACGATATTGAAAATGATCTAACAAGATTTTTGAGCAACAAATCCAATAATGATATTCAAATGTAACGTATTTAATCTATGAACATAACAGTTGGTACAGTATGATTCACAGAAAACAGTGTTTTGTTTTCTAAATTTTCTTAGCAACCACAAAGTACCTACGCAACGTTCCTAACACAAATACTATAGGTAATCAGATAGTTACAAGAAACCCTAGGTGTCAGTCGCTTCCCGCCGTCACCCGTCGCCTACATTACTGGTAAGTAGTTAAATCCGCTTTGTTCACGTTTACTTACTGTGGTAATCGAATTATACAAGTAATGTCGCGTGTTCATACGTCACTTTACACGTAGGTACGTATATCTTTTATATTGCAGTCGACTAGGAACTTTTGTTTATTTATTTATTACTTCTTTTTGTTCTAACATCTGCATATAGTCTTCCTCTGCGTGCTCGTATCATAATTTATTTGAGGTCGGAGCAGTCTGTCTTCTTCTTACATTCACTTCTATTAGTCGTCATCTCATCGTTAACATCCATCTCTTTTATATCTTGTCTCACGTAATCCATCCAACTTTTCTTAGGTCGTCCTTTTCCTCTGCCTGCTCGTATCCTAATTTATTTGGGGTCGGAGCAGTACCTATGTCTTCTTCTTCTTCAATTCACTTCTATTAGTTGTCATCATTGTTCACATCCATCTCTTTCATATCTTGTTTCATCCATCTTATGTTATGTCGTTCTCATTCTCATTATCCCTTTACATTCATACTCAAAACTCTTCTAGTCACACGTGTCTCCTTTCTCCTCATCACATGTCCGTACCAACTCAAACGGTCCCCTTTTACTTTTTCAGCAACTGCCGCTATTTGCATCTAATGAGTATCTGATGGCTTTAGTCCGTAAATTAAATTAACCAAACTTAACAAACCCAATAGATAAAAATAACCGACTGTAAAAGGTTCCCAAATAGCTGCAAACTCAAGACAACATCTAAGATAGATCGTTCTTCTATGAGGACAATTGAAAAACATTATTTTAGCTGAACAAACAATGTGTCTCGCAATCTAAAGCGATAATCGGTGGGGGCGTCTATGGGACAACATCAATCAGCTTGTCACCACTGAAAGCCTGAAACTTCTACAGTAAATTGTAAGGCAAAATTTTCCTGAAATAAGCTGCATTTTAAGTAATCATAAATGTAATTAATTCGATTGGAAAAATTATGTTCAAAAGAATGTAAACATTCAACAATTTTAAAAGGAAAACACCATTTCGTTTCCGGGAGCAATTGTAACGGCCATTAAGCAATAATTCCATCGAATTTTTATCCATCATATTAACGCGCGAGTGGCCTGAAACTTCCATTATCCCACCCTCACTCCCAGTGGAAATCTCACCGCATTCAAATATTTAATTACTTTGCACTCGATCGTTTATAAATTCGAGCGGGAGTGCTATCATAAAACGCGCTAATGCTTTATAATTAAAATATTCTCAACAAGCCGTGGCGTAATGGCACCTCCGGCGACGGTCTCCTTCGGAGAAAAAACGCATAAAAAATTACATTCACCCCAGAAGACTCACCCCTTGTGTCGGGAAAATCGATTAAAAAGAGGAGACGCGGGGAGAACGCGGGCGGCGGGGTCCGGGGACTTTAATATGTACGAAAAAATGCACGACGCCGCGAGAGCGAGGGAGACCCAAGGAGTGGGTCTCGAGTTGCCTTCAATTTTTATAATTACGTTCATACGTGAGCACCACCTTACCCGCACCACCCCGTCTCTCCCCACGCGTCTCCACTTTGATGCTGATTACTTATTTAGAATAGTTTTTTCCGCAACATCCCTCGCTTCCAATTTATCATTTAATTGAAAATTTGTGTCTACGATTTACAAAGCGAATTTATTTCTCTGAATTCTAAGTCATATACCTAGAATCCAATATTAAAACAAAGTCTCAATTCGTTCATCGAAAACGTTTTGTTTCTTAGACAAAATCAATTTCCATGAACGAATCTCCAAAGTTTTCCACACAGCAATCAAGAAAAGAAGGAGGCAATAAGAACGGGATAACCGAATGGAGGACGTTATCTCTGGAGACGGTTTGCAAATGAGCGAGCGAAGCGCACACTAGCGCACATACACTCATACATACGCTAATCTCGCGTCCACACACGTCGCCGTACATGCGTGCGTACATTTTATAAATAGATATCGCTTTTTTTATCCGGGCACAAGAATGGGGGGTCGCCACCCGCCCGAGGAACCCCTGCGGGGGACGTGTTGGATTTCAGATTGCTACGAACTGCAAAAATGAGGGATGAAAGAAATATAGCTTAAAACGCAGATATTTCCCGGCGTCTTAAGGCGGGGGTGGGACGGGGGGCAGTGTGTGGAACAAAGTAGAGTGGCGATATTGAACCAAAATGAAATGGTAAACGAACCGTGCGCGTCCGATCTAATGCGAATTTATAATTTGGACATTGCCCCGGACGGCGCGCACTCTTTGAACTCGGAGGGTGGGTTACGGAGGTAAATTTACAAAGAGTGCGGATGTGATTTATAAATAGGGGCGAGAGTTGTGTGCTGACCGTTCGTTTTTGTTAGAGGATTTTTCCTATTAATCTCGGAGATGGTTAATAAGAGCGCTTGTTGTCGTTTTGGCACAATGAAGAGTGTTTAGGCGTATCCTCATTGCTCAGGTTAATGCGTGTGTCCGCCGACCTAATTGTCGTCGCGCCGCTCGCCGCTTCTAATCGGGATATGCGCCACGCGATAATTGCGCCAGACTACCATCGCACCGCGTCTCGATCTTCCGACTCTACCACTTCTATAGATAGCTACCTTGGAATATTCCGAACTATATATAGCCTTCTAGAATGAAGTTACATCATTATATAACTAGGAATGTTAATTATTTGACTACGCTGTAAGAGATCACAGTTCCCGTTTTCGAATTAAATGCTCATTGCCTTTATTAACACTAAGTGCGACAATTGTAAGTCTAGTTAATTCGCTAATGAGGCACGTAGGTGTAGCGCGGGCGAAATAAACGTTTTCTGCTAACAAGTGACTTGCATTGTATCTTCTAAGAGATTAAAAGACATAGGAATACAAAATGAATAAACAAATAGTAAAGCGAGCTAAGTAAACAGTTTTATGATGAGACCTTGTTAAACGTAATAAATTATAGTTAGTAAATAGCCTACTCGATACTCATTTATTAAAATGACCCAAGCTTAGTGGGAAAGTGAAAATTGCGTACGTGAACTGGAAGAAAAAAATATTAAAAATTAATCAAGAGACGGGGAGTAGGGAGCACATGTGTCGACAAAAAATTGTCTCCCTCTTAGGGGCACGTGCGAAGAACCGTTCCGAAGCCGTTCCGGCGTTGAGTTAAAAGTTCTCTCGGACAAACAGAGGATTTGTCACAATTACGGCGGGGCGGTGCGTCCCTACTTGATTAAAACCTAAATCACGTGACGTGTTTACAGCCCGGAGGTGTTTTCAATTTGCCGACTTCTGGACTCGCCATTGGCGTTCCGGACACGTTCCGACGCACCTATCTGGGGGCGGACCGGAGTTTTGAATTTGTTGCGAATTAAATTATTGACGATCTAATCGCGTGAGCCGATCTCCGGCTCCTACCCGGTTGAGACGCGACGGCCGAGGTCGTCGGTAGTCCGCGCTGAATCAACAGTCACGTCCCTTAATTATTTTTAAATGTCGCGCTGAAATCCAATGTGGATTGCGAAGTCCGCATTTCGCTACACTAAAGTTTCGGCTATAAAAGACTACGTGAAAAAAGGCGATTAACATTTGAATTAATCGGGAGATTAAACATAATGAAAGAAAATCTCATTACGGCCAGTATAATGGCGGTGAAAAATACCCGGCGCCTTCGAAGAAACACCGCATAAAAGAAAAGGCGAAGAAAATTAAAAGCTCGAACGAAATTAAAAAAAGTTAAAAAAATGTAATCGACGCCTTCGTGCGATTAGGGAGAAATGCAAACAGGTAGAGAGGAGATCCGGGGCAGAGTCCGGCAAGAGGGGAGGGGAACAGTTCTCAATTAAAGAACGGCTACGGAAACTCTCGTTGTAATTAGATTCTTTTTCATCTCCTTAAGTCAGTGGCCTCGGTCCCGCTGACACTCAGTCTGTTTAATTTGTAATCGAGACTTGTTAGCTTCCGACTTCTCTTAATTTCATTTTCTCGTCCGGAGTAATTTCCTAACGGAACTGATTGATATCCAATTAAAGTAGACGTTGCGAGCAGACGGTGATTAACGTTCGATTTCTTTGCTCATTACCTACATTGTAATTTGCGATACGGATACAAAGTTGCACTAATCTAATAGTAAAGCGAACTGACTTAGAAACTGAAGCGGGAATTTCCTTTCACTGGGCTGTATTGTGTCGAAATTCGTAGGTAATTGGAACATAAAAGATCCCATCCGAAGTGGGTGACCTAGAAACGGGTCACATTAAACAATAATTCACATCTCCGGCTGAGGGGCCATTATTTCGGCATCGTCGCGTGACGGAAACATCCTCTATGCAGTGAATAATTACTGTGCTACGGCATTGCCGTTGGAATATTAAGAAATTCGACGATACTTTGATGCTAAAACATTTTTAAGACGAAAATTAAGTTATTTTTTAGTTTGTGCGAACAACATAAAAAAGTTAAATAAGTCAAGTTAAAGTTACATATTGTCACTACCTTTACCAAATACACAGCGTAGCTTAGATATATGTATAAATGTACTAGCTTTTGCCCGCGACTTCGTCCGCATTAAAGTCGAAAATGAAACAAGAAGTCACGTAGTATCATACAAACTTTGCCCCCTTTTTACCCCCTAAGGGGTAGAATTTCGGAAAATCCTTTATTATCGGATGCCTACGTTATACAAAGAACACACCCTCCAAGTTTCAGGTCTCTACGATCAGCGGTTTAGGCTGTGCGTTGATCCATCAGTCAGTCAGTCAGTCAGTCATTCAGGACAAAGGATTTTATATGTATAGATATAGATAAGTAAGAAATAGGTATATCTTCTAAAAAATAAGAATATATTTCTAAGCAAGTACTTAAACGAAAATCCCCTAAAGATCGGTAAGAAAATAAAATCTTAATACAATACTTAGCTAGCTTAAGAAACCGACAAGCCACCTCATTGAAACCACTGAAACGTAATCCTCAAAGCAACAACAACCCCCTACACAAACAACAGTTTAAACTCCACTAATTAATTCCTGGTGTCCGAGAAGCGACGATCCGTAATTAAACATCTCGCCTTGTAATTACGAAGTTTAACTTGTCGGAAGTTGTCGAGACTTCTCGGGAATTTCCGGGAATTGTCGGGACTTAAGTGGTCAGGCCAATTAATGCCGCCCTCCGGCGCGCGATTAAGCAATTAACACAGTTGGGCGGGCGGACACTCGGTCATTAAACGAGGTTTGAGGAAAACTTGCCCGGCTGAGGTTTCCCAACTCAACTTCGAGGGGCGTTTGATGTCTACTTAACTTGTTTATGGTACGATTTTATGAATTCATTATGGTTAGAAATGTTAATGATTTTTTTTATTTCCTTCGTTTGTATTTCTTTGGCTTTGAGGTTGAATATTAAAAAGTTTGGCGATAATAAAAAGTTTGCAAACTGAATTTATTAATAATATTTACAAAGTATCATAAAAACAAGGCTGTACACAAATTAGATTGTTAAGTCACACAACTGAACTAACACATTGTTTTTTCAAAAAAACAAATCACATAATAGTCATTTTTAAAAACAAAAACTTGAGAGGTGTCAATGGACACCCGGATGGATCGAAATTCTTTTCGATTAATTAGTGAAGGAATTGTAAGAAAAAATCAAAAAGTGTCGTTACATCTTTTGGTCTTAATTTTTTTCGTCTAGCATTTCGCAACGCCTTTCGCAACGCGCGATAAGGAACTTCGCTCCAACACTTTCAGAGCCAGTCAGATCAATTAATCACAGCAATTAATTGTGTTCTCATTCTCTTAAAAAATATTGCTATCAATTTTAACCCTTTAATCCCTTTCCTAAAAAAGACAAAGTTATTATTAACTGTCATCATTAACACCCTGACCGACAACCCCTGAGAAATGTTTGAACAATCTCGGCTAATGACAGCCCCAAGGGTTAAGTTATTAATTAACAGAAACCCGAAGAATCTTCTTACTAAATACCATCTACCCTTTGTTCAATTTTGATAGGGATGGTAATGTGTCGATAGTTTTAAGAAATATCAATGTCGATTATTCATCATTTATATTTAATTTATGATTAATTTGTAAATAAAACGATTTCTATAGCAACAGAATAGATGATAAAATTATATGTAAGTCAGATATTGTAAACGTCTTTCAAAATTCCATGGAATTTTGAAGGTCGCTTTATCATAGCGGTATTTTGACCACTAAACCACGTAGACCACACACCACCCGGATCAAAATTAAACGGTATTAAAATTAAATTGCAACTAGAATTAGATTTTGGAAGGCATTTTCGACATTTAGGAAAAATAGTAGGTACCATCTTGTTTTCTAATAAGTGGTAAATTTAAACCTAACTTTAGCAAATATCGATGTCGATTTTCCACAACAAAGGCGAATCCCTGAAGTCGTATCTCTAATTCAATAAAGCTGTGTAAAATGCGCAAACAGGCAGTGAAAGGGTTAATTTGCATGTCGGTATTTGCCGGGTTAACCGGTGCTTCGTTAGGGTGAACAATTAATAAAGGAAGGGTTGAAAATTCATGAGAAAGTTGGTGTAGGTCAGAATTTCACTTTTAACCATTAAGTGAACTTTTGAAAATGTTTTGACAATTAAACTCGTTAGCAAAAAAGCTTGAAAAAATGACAACTTTCTAAGTAAGAGGATAAAGTGATAAGTTTTTTGTGGGATGAGTCAGACTACTTTTTAGACTTCCAAGTAGTAGGTATAGGTACTTTAGAATTTATATATTACTAACTACGCCTCGCGGTTTCACCCGAGTCTCAATACCATTCGAATATCGGGATAAAAAGTAGCCTATGTGTTAATCCAGCTATCTACCTACATATCGAGTTTCATTGCCATCAGCTCAGTAGTTTCTGCGTGAAGGAGTAACAAACATTAACACAAACTAATACACAAACTTTCACATTTATAATATTAGTAGGATATTATGCGTGGTTAATAGGAAAGTAAACCGAACTACTGAAACTAAATATACCTACCAGATAACAACCCGTTCCTCTCCTCTAACCTAACTACTAACACTAATATGTTTGTACCGAATTACTGAAACTAAATATACCTACCGGATAACAACTCGTTCCTCTCCTCTAACCTAACTGCTAACACTAATATGTTTGTACCGAACTACTGAAACTAAATATACCTACCAGATAACAACTCGTTCCTCTCCTCTAACCTAACTGCTAACACTAATATGTTTGTACAGAACTACTGAAACTAACACTATGAAATTTGACTGCTGCGGTCATGCGGATTTTTTTCATTATTTGTTATTTTCAGAACGACTACGAAACCCTAAAATTAAAAAAAAAAGATAAGTATGTAAAGTCAGTAATAAAATGACATCAACTATACTTAAGCTGGTCCGACACAAATACTTAGCCCACGCTATAATTATCTAGAACTTTGTAAAAAGAAAAAGAAAAACACATTATAAATTAAACAAAACACTAAAGGCAAATGAAGAAATGTTTGAAAAACATGAACGAGGGGCGTTCTCCACATTTGTTATTCACTAATTTGTTGTTAGAACCGTCTAAAATGATAGCTCACAATTATATTAGTATTAATGAGCACAACCCACTGTTTCTTTTACACTTTTTTTTTCTTCAATTTTGGTTATATGTTTTTAAATAGGTTTTTTATTGGAATAATCGTGTAGAGTTCGAAGAAGCCTTAATGTATTCGTGTGTTTATTTTATTGATTGAAATGATTTAATTTTATATTATTTAACAGTGAATTTAATCATTATTATTTTTTTCGTCAAAATCGTGTTTTTATAAAGAAAAGGCGTCATTTCACCTTTATAATTATACTTTCTCACGTAAGATTTCGCCTGATTTAATATCCTTCTTTGAAATTTACAAATATCTATTTTATTTTATAAATTATATCTATAATTTACAAGTATTTCTCGTCGTTACACAGTCCGAGTAGACATAAACTATTAAACGTTCAATTATAAGTAACATCAAGCTATCAATTACAAACTCAACACCTACAATTACAAATGGTTATAAAATTAATTAAAAACAACACAGTCACGGTAAATTAAAACTGACAATTAAAAGGAAGGAACCGTCATTTCAAACGTTTACCGTGAGATATATAATTTCTTAATTGTTATCGTTTTTGTTAACATTTTACGCGCTGTTGGTTACAATGATTTTAAACGGTTTCTTTAGTTTATTTAAACTACCAATTTGTACATAAACATACTCGATTATTTTACGGTGCAATCTGTGATTTGCTTTATGGGGAAATTTTGGTTGATGCCCTGTTATTTCTAAGTCCCAATGCCGTACGAAAATCTGCGTATAAAGTAACGTATGTTATTCTAGGACATCAGCTTCAGTTTTTTTTGCATTAAGCGATAAAAATTAACATATTAAATTCAAATTTTGTAATATTATAAAGCAGGAGGTTAATTATGAGTCCAAATATTAATTTTACAGTACTTATACACAAATCTACTGATTCAAAGGTAACGTTTGATTGCAAAAGTAATTAGTCTGAAAATGAAAAAGCACCTAAATATTTTTTTGTAAAAAATGTATCTTATTAGCGGTTAAAACTCATACGGTTTTAAATTGAATAAGCAACCGATAAGTGCGATGATATTATCCTGTGCAAATTGTGGCATCATCGATGCGTGCGTCGGAGTGTATCGCAGATCGATGCCATTTTGATTGATTGCATTGCTTAGTGTACTGTAACCAATCTTATTGAAAACCGGCCATTGTAACGCCCCGCCCGCACCGTGGCTGCGTTCGACCGGCCTGTCGAACGGTTTAAAATTTAAAAAAAAACCGGGGGACAACCCCAAATTTGAGACCATTACCGATAGTGACATTTTATATTTTTAGGGTGTCATTATAGTGTTTTTGGAGAAAAAAATCTTTTTTCAATTCAATATTTTTTTTCATAATTTTTTTAAAGTGTTTTTTTTAGCTTTTATTAAAATAATATTTAGTTTTGGTTGTCACATCGTTTTGATGTATGCGAATAGACGTAGGTACTAGCACTATTTTTAATCCTGTTTTAAGTCTATAGTATTTTTGTATTATTTCTCACATTCTTTTTCTATTTCTACCCGACTACGGGGAAGCCAAAAAAGGAGGGTTACGTTTTAAAACAGATTCTTTAAAATAAAAAGTAGAGGCATTAATCTATACTGCAAATTCAAATAAAGTCTTGCCAATTCATGCAAATAATGATAACGTTTCTGACAACAGCTCGTACTTGCTTAACAAATAAAATCTTGTCAAATAAAATCAATTACCAATCAATGCAAATAGTGCGTTCGACATACGAATCCAAACTGTCAATTTCACAACGTTCTTTTTCAATTTATTTTTTAAATCCATTGCGTTTGCGCTGACTGAGCGTGAGCAAAGAGGGTGAAGTTCAAATAGGATTAATTACAACAGACTTGCCGTTTTCACCTACAGAGCGTTTGTGAAAAATTCTCGTTTATTAAGGAGTTTTTTTTTAAATCACAAAGGAATGTAAACATCGTCAAGAAAACAACAATTAGGATAGCCGATATCGGAGCTTGCCGCGGGCTCCCTGCCAAACCACCCTATACCACCCCATTATTTTATCTAATCAAAAAGTTTTAAAAGGAAAAATTATACCGGCCTTTATTATGAGTCAACTTTCTTTTTGAGGGGAGTCGAATATATTTTTAATAACGATACTGGCAAAGAGTCATCCGGGCGGTAATATTTCGACGTTTAAAAGAGATTTAATTCTTTGAAACAGAAATATTGATAACTTTTCTAAAGTAATAAAAAATCTGCAATCATTTTATGAATTTATTTTAGGAAATAATATATCACCGCATCTGACCAGTATGATTCAAAATCCAACTAGATACTTAGAATGTACTAAGTGAGTAATTATTAGTACATTTTATCCGACTTCAAAAAAAGGAGGAAGTTCTCAATTCAGTAGTATGTTATTTTTTAATTTATAGAATATGTTTTGTGTTTGAAAAATTTCCAAAGAACCGGTTACACAAAATTGTAACCAGGACCCTGTGTGAATATCGGTATGCCTTGCTCTAGGATTCAAGCATATCGTTTCACATATGAAGCTGAAGTTTGTTTGTTTGAACGCGCTAATCTCAGGAACTACTGGTTTGAATTAAAAATTATCTTTGTGTTGGATAGTCCATTTGTCCAGAAAGATTATAGGCTACTTTATATTTGGATATTCGCACGGGATCGGGAGTTACGCGGGTGAAACCGCGGAGCACTGCTAGTTATTAATATTTATTGATGTTTATTTTATAGCCTAACAATCGCTTTGTAAAGAAACCTCACAGCGTAAACGAGAAAAGTGTGCAGAGAGAAAAAAAAAAAAAGTGTTTTTTATTTCATCACCACCATAAAGCGTCTTCAAAAGCATTAGATGAGACCAAAAAATTCTACATTAATTAAGGAAAAGGTGCCACGAAAAATCGAGGGTTCCGACCGACACCCCAAGAATTTTCTTTACTCAATATTTTTCCGCAAATAGAGACCTTGAAAGTTAAAAATAAGCTTTATTTCGACGTACTAAGATACATTTTTTGTTATTTTGTAGTTTGTTTGTATCATATTTTTCTGAGGCAGCATTATTATTGCACACCTTGTATGCGTAAATCACAGCTTGAGGCGAGCATTTTTCAGACAAAAAGATGCAATTATATGCAAAGGAACAGGGAGAGAGTAGAGACCGTAATGAGGCACTTTCAAACTTCTTCTACTTGTTAGGGGGCTTAGAGTTGCATCATTATTGATTCATTCGGTTTAAAAATGTATATTGAATTAAATAATAGAGTAGGTATGCTTAGCACCCCTACAATATAGTGATAAAAGCTACATACCGAAGAGTATTCATTTTGTGAAATTATTAGAAACATTTTTCCTAATGGAATATCTTAATGTACAAATAAGAAATAGTTCTTATAAGAAGACTAATGTGTTTGTTACTTATAAGAATTTAATATCAAAGGTAAATATGAGGTTAAGGTTTTTACATCGCGATATGAAACAAGATAAAATTGACACGTGCGTCCAGAGTTTAAATAATGTGGACTACAAGGACAAGGTTATTTATTCGCGAGTGCGTCATACGACCCACGTTTATCCTATAATGTTAGATTTCTTTGTATAATTTACTTTTAAATTAGATCAATTCTATTTTTGCTCGTACTATTTACATTGTATTTATGATGATTTGTTTTTCGCAACTACAAAAAAGGTTTCTTACTTTACTATTCAGATAAGTGTGGACCTATGAATAAAACATAGGTAGGTAGTGGAACCTACTATATATTTTTAACTATGTACAATAGGCATAATCTGTAGGTTCCTAGAGGATTTAATTTCAAAAGTATATATTTATTGGTTTAGTTTGGTATAAATAACATAAACATTATTACATCTTTGAAATAATTCTTTAACCATTTACTTTATCCCCGCATTCTAAGAAAAATTTATCTAAAAGATGCCATTTATTTTCGTATGTTTATTGCAGTCGCCGCATGAAATCCGCGTAAAGTAAGAAACGCCCCATACTGCGCTCTTTTACGTCCATAAAAACACATTTCCGTAATCACCTTATAAAGGGATTACTATAAATAAAGAGGAAAAAAGGAAATTAACCGCATTACGCCAAGGAAAAAAGCTCGGGCCCTCTGTAATATGTGAGCCCCCACTGATAAAACACACCGAAGTTTTCTCGCGTAAATGAAACAATGTTGTGTTTTTATGATTATTATTTTTACTCCACTTCTGGAAGAACATGTTTAATAGAAGATTATGTAGGTAGCACGTGCACTCATCTTTTGTGTATGTACAGTCGGCTGCATAATTGCAGCCCCCGGTAGAGTTAAAAATTACTATTATTGGCATGTTTGTATTCTAATATTTTTGTTTTATAAATTCATGTGACTTTAAACTTTAACTAAAGCAGGTGCATAGAATCTTGCTTGTGTTGAAAATTATTATGAGAGCCGTTTTGGAGCTCTACGGTGGGTCTGCAATCATGTAGCCGACCGTACATTAAGGTAAATGGATCCAAAGCAATTTAAATTCTGCATATTCTATCTAGACCCAAAAACAGAAAGCGTTCATTTTTGTTTACCCCCAACCTATGAATATGAAATATACTACAAAACAACTCACTAAAAACGTTGATATCGAATTAATTAGTATGACAAAGAAACTTAATAAAACACTATCTTTAATTTGTATACAGAATTGGAGAACCTTAAGACGTATGGGCCAAACACCGGAAAAATACATAAGAAACAGGCATGCAACCCCCGTGTAGGTTTATGCCCTATCAGAGCGGAATGAGTAGGGGATAAAAAACAAAATGAGAAGTTATGTTTTCGGTAATAAAGGACGGACGAGAGAAATCGTTTAAGACTACGCCAAATGAGATGGAACGAATATATTTGATTATTTTTATGGCACGAAATTGCGATACGGTCCGGTCGCCTGCTTAATATCTATTTGCTTTATTTTAATTTAATATTTTATCTTTTATCTTTAACAAATGGAGCTACAGTATCATGCTTTAGTACCTTTTAAAATATTCCTAAAATATTATTACAATAACTGTACAGTTCTTACAGAAAAGTTTTTCAAAAGTTCCAAGAAAGTTTTTTTAGGCACCTAATAAAGTTTTGGTAAGATAGATAGATAAATTCTTTATTGTAAACACCATTTTCAAATAAAATTAAATAAAACAAAGCTTAAGTCTTAATACTACAATCTTATCGCTCAAAGCAATCTCTTCCAGGCAACCTATGGATGGACAAGAAGTTAATAATAATATCTGAAGATAATGTAAATTTAAAACAGAACCTGAAATATTTTCTAGGAAATCTGTTTCTGTAGCAGTCAATCAAATTAAATTTATCAACGCTTTTGGCATACATAAACAGCATAGGAAATTATTAATCAATTCAATCGCGGAGCTATCGATTTACGATGGCAACAATTGTGAGGCAGTCGTTATTTTTATGGCTTCTAAAAAGAGGATATGAATCAATACAGGGGACACAAAGCGTAATTTATAAGTCTGTCCATGCCAGTTTAATTGTAACCGAGAAAAAAATATATATCGAACACAACCCATGTTTCATTCGTGTTAATTTTGTGTACAATTCGATATGGTAGGGTGTTACTGATGGGACTACTTGTTTTCGTTTATGAGTTTTTCGTTGATCGATACTTTTTATTACTATTTTTCTAAGAGAAAGCTTTTTAATAGCTTTCTTACGAGTACAATTGTCTTTTTTTGCTACCGTTAGCTACTGTATCAAGATTGAATTCGTATGTCGTTCTAAATTACTAGTATATCGATCTAAGTAAGAGCTGCGTGTAATCAATTTTGATGGAAAACAATGAAGCGTAGGTGTTACAGAGACAACGTTTTTTTATTATAGGTAAGCGGAAATTAAATTGATGAGTGCCGAAAGCATCTTTGTGTCCATAGATTAAAAGATAGAGCTTTTTTTACCTAGTAGCATGTAAACTTTTGAAACTCACATTATTTGTATTTATATCGACCAATGTAACGACACGGAAATAATAATACCAATGATATGTGTCTATATGAACGAAAAATGTTACACGTATTTTTTAAGTGTCAAAGAAACTAAGCTTCCAATTTTGCAAAGATCCAAAAAACATCACCCACACATACCCGTACCCTCCTTATGCGACACATAATGAAGGGAGGGCAGAGTGATATAATGCAGTTTTTTATTGCCTTCTCCTTATACCCACAGGCAAAAAACACAACACACGCGTACATTTTAACTATTAGTGCTTTTTTCTGTATGGGTTAAGGAAGGGTTTGGATAGGGCTGAGGGTTAACTCGGTCGCCTGATAAAAAATTTACGTCCTTTCCAGTTTGCGAGGCTCGTTTTCGATGACATTGAGGGTCACTGGAATACCATTGTTGTGTGTTTCACTCTCCCTTAACTGTAAACTGTTACATTTTTTTAATACATTTTTCTCTCTTTCCAATTTTGATCCCAAAAAACTAACGGCCATTAATAACCATGGAATATAAATATCGCGTTCGCTTTCATTTCACGGGGATCGGAAACAAAGAGGCTCTTTGATTTTATTATTCTAATTTAATTTGGCTCGGGCCGTCGTCGTCGTCTGCGCTTTATCGCCAGGTAGCCTTCTGTTTCTAAGAAAAAAAAAATATTTATATCTCTTTCTATTAGAAATCCCATTGTTCGCGCGAGGGTATGTCAGCACGCGACAAAAGGAACATTAATTATAATATCCGATTAAAAAAAGCGCTATTTAGCTACGCGAGAAACGTTCTTTGTTTGAGATGATTGAATTTGGAATTACCAACATTAGCTACCGTCCCGGGGGAGACGGTGATGTATTATAAAAAGCTGTAGCTAAGTAGGAATGTCCTGTTAGAATCGCGAGCTTTTTTCCATTTATATTTCAAAGCTGATCCCGTAATGGTAAACCGATAAAGATATCAGATTACGCCATAGAGTGTAACCAAGAAGACACGGACAAAAACTATGGGCACCGAGAGACTGCCGAAATATGAGGATCCAATTCCATAAACCACATCAGTGAGAGGAATCATACGAGTTATGTTCGTACGTGCTCACACATAGTAATTAGATATTACGTGTTCTAGCTAATCGTAACTCGCACGGGTGTTGTTTTACTCGAAATAATAAATCACAACGGTAACAAAAATATAACAAAAAAACGAAACAATGTCAGCGAGCGGAACAAAAGAAATTATACCCGCGCGGATCTACATCGGAAAAAATCGTTAGAATAATAAAAATGGTTTAATAAAAAAACGGTAATAATAACAGAGAACAATACGTGACGTTTACGCTCTCGCTTATGAATCAAAGTTTATTTTAGCAACGTTGAGCATAGATAAACTTTTTGACATTTTTCGCTTGAAATACCGCAGCTGCCCCATGCTTTTGGATTAAACGCGCTACATGTATGAATTACTGTATTTTAATGAGAGCATTTTTGTTTCGCTTGCCCGTTTTTATGATAATAAATGCCACTCAAATTAATAATTGCAAGGGAAGAATTTTTGTACGAAAACTATGTCAATTGTGTGCGGTAAGTTTCTAACACACGGATGTGTGGACAGATGATATAAAGTATCCAACACGCTTTTATAATATCTTACCACAGATGCACTATTAATCTCACGGAGCGTGGTTATTAAATCTTGGAAGAGTGGGACGACATCGTCTGCCATATTATTAATGGAAGTGTATCACGGGAGCCATTAGATACATAATTAACATCGATCTTCAACTAAAAATAAATAAAAAAAAACGAATGTGAAGGAAAATCGAGCGTCACTCTCACGGCATCGTATAAAAACGTCATTAAAGATTGATTACTGCGAGGAAGTATCATTAATATTATTCAATTAATAAAACGTAATTTCGCGAAGTAAAATGTTCACCCTAAGGAGGAAAAAGCAATTAGTGGCTAGATTGCGATCCGTCAAAACAACTGCGTACAGTGTTGGTAAAAAAACGTCGAGGAGCATTCATTAAAGTAAAATTCGCGAGGGGTGAATATGTAAGGACTTTTTTGCATAAGACGGTGGCGCCCTCGATTTTTTAATGTTTTTTTTTGTATTGAAAACAAACTATGTGGGCGCACTGTAAGCGGTTTTCGTCACACTTGCTGTTTGTTAGTGTTGAAGTTTTTTTTTAATTGTGCTCGTAATGAGCGTTGTTATGGTTTTATGGTGGAGTAATGAGAGAAGTCGCGCTGCGTCATTTGCATGTGATCGCGGGGAGTTTTTTTTCGCAGCTTTGTTGATAAAGTTTTTCAACCATTTTTTTCTAGACCGTTTATAGCGTGCGATATGGCTTTATTTGAAGTTTGTGGTTAAACATTTCAGTAGCACATTGTTTATGTAGAAGGGGTGTTTTATTGTTGTTTATAAGTGTGTTTTAGTCGCATCATGTGGAATTAGCACGAGATTGCTACTTACGTTTTGAAAAGTTTATATTTTATTTTTTATTTTTAATAGTTTTTCTATTATCTATTCATTATTATAGAGTTCAACCGAGTGCATGGAAACTTTTACATGTTCTTAACGACGGCATACTAATCAGCAATAACGATAAGTAGACGGTATCGGTATTGGTAAATAAGACAGAGTAGAATAATGGTATCGATAAAGGTAACCCCATCGTAGAGTCGTTTTGAACCGATAATAAAGGTCGAACTGACGTGCCGGCGAACCCGATTTGGTATTAGCAATCATTAAATTGGAAATAACGCTATATCGGTAATACACTGCTTTTCTTTTATAAATATCTCTCACGTGATCCTGGTGCCGTGTCGTGTCACGAACCTCACTGAAAACGATGAAAATATTCAAATAGCCATATAAAAAAGACAAGTTAGGTAGCATTTAAAAAGCTTGTTTGTTTAGCGACGAATCGCTTTTAGTCATGACACGATGCAGAGCGCATCCGAAACGATACGTGACAAACTTGAATTGCAATCGGTTGATCTTTATTTCTTGTGTCACAAGGCTCGATTTACAACGTTCGACGACGAATAAAAATTGTTGAAATACTGCAGTTGTATATTGTGGGATGAGAAATGGGTATGAAATATGAAAGGTCTTCAGGAAATGGGGTGAGGCGAATTTCAAAGTTAATGTAGCGGGTTGGAGTTATTGTCTTATCGGATTGTGTATACATATAGTCTGACAAGATGTCTGATGGGAAACTTAACATAGTCAAGCGCACTTTGAATTTCTAATTGGAACGTTTCAATGAAGTAGGTATAAGAACAAATAGTTTATTATAAATACTTACCTATGTATAACATTGATTAATACTTATGATAATTTAAAAAAAAGTATAATTGCTGACTTCAAGTATAGTACTTTTATTAGGTAATATTTTGAACAAAACATCAACTTTATAATGTGATAGGTAAAAACATTAAAGTATAATAGCCTAACCAATCTGACCCTAGTTTATTTAAAATATTAAATTGCATTATTATAATACATAAATAACTTGATTAAATAAATATGAAATTTAAATAAGGTACAAGGGGTTACCAGATAAGGTCAAAGAATTTGACATACTTTCAATATATATTTTTAATATAATTTTATAATATTCAATAAATAACAAACACCGCATATTAAAGTTAAATGTTCACATGAATATTCATATAAATCACGATTACGTACTATTTTAACAATACCCATTTATCGAATAGCAATTTATTTGCTTATTTATTGAAATTTGTTACGCATTTTAATAAATTCTTTGTTTGCGTGTGTATAGGACTAATTCTGTTTCAATTTTGAACTACGTTTATTAATACGTTCGAAAGAGAGGAATGTATGCTTAGGGTCAAAAAGTAATGAAAGTGATTTTGTCATTGGATTCGAAGTCATTGATAGGTTTTTTAATGGTTTAAAAAAATGGCGACAATGGTTCGCAATAGGTTCTTGTGACAGAATTATTTATTGCCGATCGTAAATTGTAGTTTAAATTAAGTCGACTAAATCTCAGTTTCGTTTCCCGCGTCAATAATTTTAATGTTTTCTATAATTGCAATGGTGGTAATAAATCGTTTACGCCTAGGCACAAAATTACATTTAACAATTTATTGTTAGGTAGTACTTATTTAAAACATAAGCCTTCAAATTTACACTCGTAAGTCCCTCAATGCAGTTTTCACACAAATGTTAACGAACTCCAGATTAAAGAGTTCAAAAGCCTTAACAAAGAAGAAACAAGGCCGGTGGAAACGTAAATATTCGAAGCAACGAACAATATAAAAATAATATGCCATACTACAACTATACATTGCACTAGAAAGTTACCTCAACAGAAATCGACATACCTATAGAAATCACAGTCACCAAGGTGGCAAAGACAATGATAATTGTTCGACAAGAAAATATAGTGTTGCACCCGACAAAAGAAGTGTGGAGAAAAAAGTATATATTTCATTGTAAGAGGCCATTCACAGGTGGGGTGATGTGGGGCGGGCAAGGACAAAAGAACCATCAATGGACGATGCCAATATTTTTTTATGGTTAAAAATGTAGGCGAGTATTGAAATTTTATCATTAATTATGTCAAAACGCAAGGTAGAGGCAAGATTGAATAAGGATAGGTATAGAGTAGGCGAGAAAATATACGCAGATACTATGGAGTTTTCTAAATTTATTTTTTGTATCACTCACTAACCTTGTTCAAGTTTTGGGTTTTCAATTTTTCGGTTTTGGTTACCTAAAGTTAAAAAAACTTAAAGAAAATTCCATCACCCTCTAAATCTACGCGATTAGAAACTAATTGTTGAATAGTAAAGAAAAATTGAACCTTAATGTCGAGCATTATACCTACTATTTAGTGGAAAAAACAAGCACCAATTTAATAGACAGAGGGATATCAATGCGAATTATTTGTTGAAATCTGCAGCTGCGCATACGCATCCGAGTGCAAACTCGATACCTATGACAATAGACGATCTTTATAAGTGGGATAAATTAATGGGTAAAAAGATAACAGATTATTCTACCTACGTTGGCAAAGTGTGTTGTGAAATTTTTGACTACTTTTATCAGTAAATTTTCAAAATTAGTCTCTCCCCGGAAAAGTACACGTATTGTAAGTCTACCGAAGAATTTTATTCATTGTATACAAGCACTTGTCAATTATTTCAAATACCTAATATCTTTGGAAATTATTATAAGTACTAGCTATAATATGCATGTATTATACATATAAACCTTCCTCTTCAATCACTCTATCTATTTAAAAAAAACCGCATCAAAATCCATTGCGTAGTTTTAAAGATCTAAGCATACTTAGGGACAGACAGAGAAAAGTGACTTTGTTTTATACTATGTCATGATGATTTATATTTTAAACTGTTACCTTTTAACTGTGTCATATTTTATGCAATGTTAGATAAAGACGTTATTCCTAGAATAATAAAAGTAAGACCATAAACTTTGGCTCGTGCCAATTATTCAAAAAAGACAAATACCTTAAAACAATAGCATTTTTTGCGTCAACCACTTGAGACAATGCATCTAAAACTGCAGGTAGTTTAGGTCACATGGAGTGTCTACAACAAAACACTACAATAGATGTTTTGTTTTCAGATTTACATGAAAAAATTTAACTCTAAAGCACAAAGAGATTTACGTCACAGCTTTAAAATAAAAGGTGCCGTTTGTTGAGGGATTATATCCCTTGAGACATAGGACTGGAACCGCAATTGTATTTGACAATGCGTATAACTTCAGGTAGCACTATGAAAACCGAGGTCCTTTGCAGACTGTCAATGAAATTCCTCTCAAAAACAAGCCTTATAATCTTAGACATAGGAATGTATATTCGATAAACCAATTGAACATCACTATGATACGCTATTTAAGTTAGGTTCCGCGAAAGAACCGATGTGTTATTGTCATTTTTATCTTACGCGACAAATAGGTTTTGTATTTAAACAAAGTTTACTTTCTTAACGGCTAACCCTAATCAAAATTGATAATCGCGCAGTAGAGGAACTAATAATATCAACGAACCAATGCCGTATCTTTATTTGTCCATGATTACCTTTGTACTGATAAACTAAGACAAATAGATGCAGACAAAGCAAACAGGACGACAAAACGTAGATATTAATATTCGACATTTTGAAAATCAATAACAAGATGACCGATTCCGCGAAGGTATTTGACTAAGATAAGGTTTGTCCAGAAGATGTTAGTTTTACATATCACCGATGGAAGTGCAAACAAATGGGCAATAAGAGACCATATAAATTATAAACTGAATATCGATCCTATCTCTTAAACCAGAGTAAAAATGAAACAAACTATTGACGCGGCTTCGGCAAACCGAGATAAAATAAATATTTTAGGGTGGGCTGGCCCTAAACAAACACATCCAGGATTTGCTGACCGTCGATATAGTTTCAATTTAATACGCCGAAATTTCATCACGTGTTGTTTTATTCAAAAACATGTCTTAAGGCATGAAAGGTAGGATCCAATATTGTAACACAAATCCATTGTGATCGTTTCGGTGATGTTGTTAAAGGATAAAATATAACGCCATCTAACACGGTGTTTGTAAATGATTTTTTCGAAGTCTTGCTATAATTTTGATGTGTTTTTAGGTGGAAACGTTATTTTTCTTTGTGAATTGCTCTTAGTTAGTAGGTACCTTACAATCTGAGATAGTTTTAGAATTAAGTTTTTCAAGGCTGTTGTTATTACAGTGGGGCCGAGTTTCGCCCGAGGCGGCGTGTTTATCGGGCGACTTATCAAAATCCAGCAATATTTCTTCATTAATGACTTTCCACGAGGTGTAGGCCCTTCGTAGCATCTGTTACTGACTTTGAAGTTTTCGTTTTGTTCATTACTTTTAAATAAGTAGGTACTTCTAATAAATTAGCTACAATCTAGAAATTATTTAAGAATTTCAATTCGTATTGACAATAAAGTAGCGGTATATGGTGTCAAGTTTATGGTAGATAAATCATTATTAATTTATTAACGATTCACAGAATAATAATAATTAGTTATTTTTTCTACTACTTTAACGTTAAACAACATATAGCTTTGGAATGTTACAAAAGGCCAGACGATTTATCAAATAATATGACAGAACGGATGGATCATAATTTTTACGAAAATTGTAAAGAGTATTGTGTTTCATAATTAATGAAGCAAAAGACTTTCTTGGTAACAAAATATTCCCGATCTATACTTCGGATCGTCATTACCCATCTCTTTGTGCGACATTCTTTAGCGCCCAGGTGTTCACATAATTACATTGGATGGTGTTCGAAAAGGACAGATTCATTAAATATTTGTTAAGAGGAAAAGAGAGACGAAATCTCTTCTAGCGTTGATTGATAACTGTGACAAAAACGTAGCAGATGAAAAATAATAATTATTAGAATCTTTTGTTAAAGGTGCATGAATTTGTAGGGGTGACGCTTTTATTTACTTTAGCACAATATTGTTCCGTTGTTCAGACTAAATTTTACAGAGAGTATCAGTTAGAATACCTATTATTTTGTTTAAAGACAATCTCTGTAGTAATTAGAAAATAATATTTCAGCATCAATACAACATTTTATGGAAAAAAACTGTAGAGCTTATATTGAGCTATCAAATAACAAAAAAATTGTTAAGTTGTTCTCCCTACATATTGAAAATTAATATAGAAGAAGAGCATGTAATACTTTTCACATTTATTTTAAAAATTTAAGTAATTAGAATACAAATTGGCAACCCTAATTGAATGTGCATATGCCGGCTGTGCAAAGCTAGACAATTGTTCAGCAAAACGAACGCAGGTAGATTAAAATTACCACATTAAAGCTGTATACGAAATACATCCTGTACCTTATTGCGTTCAGAATAAAGTACAATTTAATAAAAAGATTTAGATTTAATTGGTTATATGTAAGTTTGTACAGGTGTACTTATATTTTTTTATCTTTCATTAGCTAAGTTCGCGCTTCAGATCACGGACGGGGAACGGGCGTGGACTATTGTTTCGACAAATACATGAGAAATTCTGTCAATAAATCTGGGTGGTTTACTTTTTTGTCGCCTGTACTTTTTGGTTCAAATATCGAACGATTTTTGTGTTTCATTCAGACGAAATTCATTTAACAAGTTTACTTTGCCTCCTTATGGCGTTAGCTAATTTGTGATAGGTATTGCAAGTTACGAACGATCAGAATATCTTCTATTCTCTGGCAAACATAATAAGCAATACTTTCATATCTCGACATTCAAATCAACAACTATTAATTCCACTAATAAGGGTCCTCCCATAATTGGTTATTTTTAATTAGTCAAATACTTCCAATACTGCAAACGTCCGGACGGATAGCGATTCCTTTGTCGGCACCAACAAAGCCTTCGACGAATAGTCACGGTTTGTTTAACTAATTATTGTTAATTATAGTTTTTCTTGCATTAGGGTTTAGATTCTTTTGTAGCATTTAAGATTATGATTACTGATAATATTAAAGAGGCACATACATATCTATCGTCTAAGTTAAGAACAAATGAATATCTAATAAAACTCCAACAAAGGTTATATTCGATCGAGCAACCAGATAAATAGTAAAGTACGTTCCGAAGAATTTATGTAACATCAACATTAGTCATGGTTATTATTTGCCGGTTTAATTAGCATCCTCATTCAATTCTATAATCTGAACGTTTGATCTACATAAAATAAATCAATTTAATCTAATTAAAAGCATTACATGTTTTTTTTTGTAACGAAACAAGACGAGGTATTAGGAGATGGAATCGTGTAGATACCAGCAGGTCACCGATCATATCTGTTCTCTAAACGTCAAACCGTCCATCCGATGTCGAGTTCTATAAATTATTTATTCTAATTTAATTTAAGTGATGACCTTTCTTTGTATAGGAAATCTCGGAGCGTTCTATCTCATGCAAGTTTCATGTGTCATTGTGATGGTCCGGGGGGAAGGAATTCAATATCAGTATTAAAATGTAACGTGCTGCTGAAACACTTTACTTATAGGTACACTGTTCCTGTAGGTAATTCTTGTGAAAGGAAGCGGAAAGTTACCTATTTCACATAAAAAATGGTTGTCTGTAAAGTCGCTTTACGGACGATAATTTTACGTGATAACGTCATAAGAAAACATTGATGAAATAATACATTGCTATAGTCTGAAGGTCGAGGGTTCGAATCCCGGTCGGCCGTGCACCAATTTAAAAATTTATGTGCGCTAATTGACATTCCTCTTACGGTGAAGGAAACATCGTGATGAAACCCGCGGCTTAGTAGGCTCCAGAAACATTGACAAGTTCTCTCCTTTGGAAATGGTCGATTAAGCTGACTTGCCCAGCACCTACTACCCTCGTAGGTGCTGGGCAAGCCTACTCCATCCTCACGCAAAAAAGGACCCAATTAAAAAGGGTCTAATTGCGGAAAACAGTCCGTTCAAGTACAAGTACATTTAGCGGATACCTTGGTCATAATAGTTAAATTGTTTGTTAAATTAGAGTCCGATCCATCCATTGATTTAAGCTGTGCATTGATCTACATTTCAGACTTTGTATTTTATATTCAGGACATAACTTAATTTGTGTTATGCTAGATAACGGATATCTCTATATATATAAAAGAAAGTCGTGTTAGTTACACCACTTATAACTCGGGAACGGCAGAACAGATTTGGGTGAAAATTGGTAGGGAGGTAGCTTAGAGCCAGGAGACGGACATAGGATATTTTTTTCGATATTCCCACGGGATCGGGACTTACGCGGGTGAAACCGCGGGACGCAGCTAGTAATACTTAAATACTTTTATTTTATTATTTGTACTTATGTGTCGTCTGGCTCATGTGTACTTATTTTTTTAATTATTTTGATGTTTTAATTATTACCAAATACATTTAATTTTGATTTAATTTAACTTTTCGACATTTTTATTATTATTTTATTTTTATTTATTTTTTTGTCTTTACTAACATATTTTGTAAGGTTTGTTACAAACAATTTATGGATTTTTTATTATCCGAAATAAATGAATAAAAATATGTAGACAAATATAAATCTTCAAAATTTAAAGATAATTAAAATGTAAAACGGACGGGCTAGGGTGCAGATTTTAAATTTTCAGTTATACGCGTCTTTCTCCTTGGTCATTCAGTTGCAATCCATAAACGTGGCATCTCGTTTTCTTTATAACCTCGGAATTTGAATTGTCAAATGCAAATGACAGTGACGTTTCGCCTTTTTTTCTTTTTCTTATTACGGGCAGTTCCTCTTCTTCTCTAGGCTGGTTATACTCTGTTTATGTATTTTACAAATAAAATATTTATTCTATTTTATTTCCTATTTACCGTATATAATTATTTTGCTATTTTATTTATTTATTGTTTTATTGTGTGTATGTGGGAGCGTATGACGACGCACGACGGCAGCGGGTTTGGCCGGAAGACCAGCGCTGCAGTCAAGTTACGCTTGACTGTGGCTTACAGCTGAGGTCGACCCATTTGGGCAGCACATGGCTTCTTAAATATTCTTAGGTTTAGTGTAGTTTCTTTCCTCGTTGTATAATTTGTTACCTTTTTCTTTGTGTGTGTTTAATTTTAAAGTTGTCGTGTGCTTGTACCAAATAAATGTTTTTCTTTCTTTCTTTCTTTCTTTCTAAAATGTATCTTAAATACTTGGCACCAAGTTAAACCTCTGTGTTTCTAGATATATTAAGTAGTTTTAAGCTTGTATATGTATCTAATAAATAAACAAATCCCGCGATAAAAGCTATAAAATAGCTTAATAATTAATAACTTAGGTTTTCTGTAGATAAAAAATATAAATGCTATAAATGAAATAAATTTACTTTAATATATGTTTCCGCTATTATCTAGTTTACTTTCCATATCCATATCCATAGGTTTATAGGCAGAAAACTCTTCCTACAGGATTGGACTTAGCTTAGTACTAAGTCATATGTAGATATGTAATTTTATCTGAATAAATAAAAAAGTAATTTTGTTATAAATTCAACTCTAGTTTATTCTAAACATTACCGTATTACACTTTAAAGTGCCAACCAACGTTTCATAATTTATCGAGATTTATAAAATCGTAATCATTGAATGATAAGTAGTGGAAGAAACCAATGATAAAAAGTTAAATAAATCTGTTTATGCCAGTTACATTGTATTACAATATCCTTGTCAATTTGACTACATCAGAGGTTTCTAGTAAAGTTCGTTGTAATACAAATTAATATCGGTAAATATTATTGTAGCAGTGGAAATAAAATTCGGTTTTGAATTTATTTACAATACAATGGAATGTTTTTCAAGTGGGTATATCCTATTTGTCTATCCCAAGGCGTTTTAATAAATAAATTTATAAATCACGTGATATTCCAGATATCATTGCGGAATTTAAAAAATATTTTAATATTTAAAATCGTTCTTGAATTAATTGGAACACTAGCGGCGCTCCGCAGTTTCACCCGCGTAACTCCCGATCCCGTGGAAATATCGAAACATAAAATAGCCTATATCCTTCCTCGACAAATGGACTATCTAATACAAAAATAATTTTTCATTTCGAACCAGTAGTTTCTGTGATTAGCGCGTTCGAACAAACAAAGTCTTCAGCTTAATAATATTAGTATAAATTTTATTTGTCGTAAAAACCGGCCAAGTGTGAGTTGGACTCGCGCAGGTTGGGTTCCGTACCGTATTGTACGGGCCCCACAATTATTTTTCTATGTTTTGTTGTTATAGCGGTAACAGAAATACATAATCTGTGATTACCGGTCCCTAAACTATCTATATATATATAAAAATGAATCCTTATTTTCCTTGGTCACGGCATCACGCGTGAACGGCTGGACCGATTTTGCTAATTATTTTTTTGGTTGTGTTTGTTATTGTCAGAAGAAGGTTCTTAAGAAAAGAAAAATTAAGAAAGTTGCACAGAAAATTACTACGCGGGTGAAATCGCGGGGCGCAGCTAGTAGATGATAATAATGACGATTAGTTTTTAGAAACTTTTGTCGAATACAGATTTTTATATCAACGTTTGAAGGTTGACTTTAAAATTTTTGTTGGTTAGTATAGACGTGTAAGTAAGCATCCATGTACTCGTAGTTCGAAGATAATAAGCTATAAATATTCTGACTCAGAAACCTGTTCTGTCGGCAGCGTAAAAATAAGAGTTTCTAGAAATAATTGTAAATATACAACATTTTGAGAAATGTAATGTTAGGAGGTAGCAACGCAGTCTCGCCAAGCAGTCTGCTTCGAAGTAACTTTACGATCTGAAGCCAGCCACTTTTATTGACCACCTCACACCAGCCTCCGATTCACTCCAAGAAATACACTTTTTTATTACTCTGTCACTTGGGTAATTTATTGACAATGAATACACGTGCATTTCTATTAATATTTTATGTAGAGTTTTATGCGTTCCTCGCTCGCCTTTGTTCGATCCTACCAGTTGGTAATACGACATATCTGGATGTTTAATTGGAGGTCCATAGTCCGACTGTAGAACACATACATCACAGTAGCTTCAAATTAGAGGAAATAATTAACAATAGGCTATTTGTGCCGGTGTTCATTCACTCTTATTGTTAATTTTCAGTACTTACAGCGTTTGAGTGTAACTTTCAAATAGTAAATAAAACTAAAGATACAAAGTATACAAGCTTTTGTCTTATAATTAGCAGTTACACTCAACGATACGCACTCTATAGGCACTAACTCACTCCATGCGGCTCAGAACAATGAGTGCGAAGCTCGCCACCTAATACAAGATTCCTGGATCTCGTGCAACTTTGTGGCAATTCTCTATTGTGACTTATTGTTAATCTGTGGTCGTGGCCAATGATTGTTACATTCGTACAAAAAGATGATGCTTGAACAATATACGAGGTGGAATTTGAGGTTGCAATCGATAATTTTGTTCAGGATAAAAAATTAAAATAAAACTTACTGTTAGAAATGGTTGCAAGATCTTTTAGGTGTTACGAACGTGTCCGAGGATACTTACCTGAAATAATAAAAGTTATTTATCAATGCAAAGTATTAAAGCTTGGATTATATTGCAGGCAACGATTAAGGTGAAAGGGTACGGGTGCTCTCTCCATACAAACGTAATCGACTGTTTCCTCCCTGGATAATGACACTAGCACAAATATTTTTGTGCCATACAACCTATAACTGCCATGACTATGCCCCTTTGTTTTGATTTTTATCATTTTCTAATCATCATAGAAATTAGGATTAAAAAAAAAAAAATTGTGGCATGGTCATGGCAGTTATAAGTTTATCCAGGGAGAAAACAGCCAACTACCTACGTTCCTGTTAAGTCAGCCGTCAGACTAAGAAAATTGAAATGCGCAACAGTCCCAGCGTCCTTATCGACACATCCTAAGAATGACCAAAGAATACCGAATGTTTTTCAACAAATTCCCTCAACCAGTTTCGCGCCTCTAATTGCACTTAATTTCTACTTCGTGCCTGCTTAAATACGGATCGAATCGTTTAAAATTTCAAAGTAAAATGTAAAATGTTTAGAGTTTCAGCTCAAAGAAATTGACAAGCGGGTATTTGCTCTTTTCGGCGGTACCAAATGTTCAGACATTTCGAGTTTTTAGTGGAAGCCGCAGTTTTGCAATGAAGCAATAAAATTTAAGTCTTGATAAAGGGGTTTATAGTGTGAAAATCCTTTCCAATCGCTAATAACCACATACTACAGCTTCTACAGGGTTATGACAACAGGTATGACTTATGTATAGATCTAAAGAAAATGGTTGTAAAAAGCGAGAATAACAACGGTGCCATTTAATTTGTTTGTACAGTCAGCAAAGGACTGAGGGTAGCAGGTGCATATTTTTAAAGTTTTTTTTAAACATTTCAGTAATTATTCTGCTTGATATCACTAAAGCTAATGTCAGTTATTTCTCGTAGAATAACCAAAAATGATTAACCCATCATTAAAAAATTAAAACTTTAAAATATGCGCCTGCTACCCTCAGTCTTTTGCTGACTGTACTATCAGCTAACACCTCTTATTCAGAGAGCCTGGGAACCTAGTAACAAGCTAACTATTAAACAAGGCGAGTCGTACTCTGAACATCTCACGATCCAGAATCATTACAAATTATGGTCGCATTCCTTCATCAGATTCCATTAGAGTACTACTAGGAAATGAACTCCAATTGGCCGAATACTGAATTGATAATGAATTTTCAATAACTTTACAAAAAAAAAATACATTACAACCGAATTCCATTCAACCAAACCCTAGATTACATCCAACCAAAACCTAGACAATCGTTTTTTCTGGAACCCCACGATACAAACATTGTTTAGTGTGGTGGCCACAGTCAATGTATCATGTTAACACTAGGTTTAGGTTAATAAATATATTTCATTTACATTAAAAAAAAAAAAAATTGAGAACCTCCTGCTCTTTTTGAAGTCGGTTAAAAAAAGGTAATTTTTTTACTTATACTATCGAGTACATTATGGTTTAAAGTCGTGGTATGATTCTATAATTTCTTTTCATACATTGGCTCGATTACCTTTTCCTAAAATTTACAGTGGGCACCTAAGCTATGTGCCTATTATATTTAAGTTTTCTTTATTGCTATACCTAAGGCACTAAATCGTCGTAAGATTTTCTTCTTGGGTTAAGGCCAAATCTTTTATAGCTTCTATGAATTTCAAACAGATAAACGTGCAAGGGTTTCAATAGAGTACGGTGAACTATTATGAGTACTATTACCAATTAAAAATGTGTATAGAACAAGGAGTAGACAAAATCACCACCACTAATATAAAGCGAATTAAGCACTGTCTAAACTTCGCTTTGACTGACTTTTTTGATATGGGCAAGGAATAATTTTCGTAATCTATACTTTTATATTATAAAGCTGAAGAGTTTGTTTGTTTGAACGAGCTAATCTCAGGAACAACTGGTTCGAATTGAAAAAATATTTTTGTGTTGGATAGTCCATTTATCGAGGAAGGCTATAGGCTACTTTTTATCCTGATATTCCCACGGGATTGGGAGTTACGCGGGTGAAACTGCGGAGCGCTGCTATGTATTATAAAGCTGAAGAGTTTGTTTGTTTGTTTGTACGCGCTAATCTCAGGAACTACTAGTGCACTAATAAACGTGATTTTTAAGATAAGGAGTTATGCGGTTGGGACTACATGATATCAAAGTACTTTAAACAAGCGAATCATCAGAAAATTGGATCAAAGACATTTTTAACATTTCAATATTTAATTGTACTAATTTCATCAATAAGTCAAAATAAACGCGCTCCATTACATTATAAAAAGTAATTGTACCAATACAAGATGATGTAAAAAGAAATAATCGTGTCACGATAGTTCGTTTCTGACGGGACGTGGCACCTCACAACAACCTTTGTACACTCGTTACCACTAGAACGACCACCCGATATGAATAGAATGGCTCTTACCATGAGCTCTCGATAATCAGATGGACGTTAGATAAAAGATACAACGTCTAGATTAGCTTAAGATGCTGATTGTGTCGGTGTGTGAGATTGCTAAATTAGTTTTTTTGGATTGGTAGTTATTGGATATGAAAGACGAAACAGGTGAGTATTTATAACTTGCTAATTTATTTAATACCAGTTTTGTTTTTTATGATGAATTATGTTAATTGTCTATGTTTGTGGACAGTTTCTTGAATTCTAAAAATACATGTCGACTATAAATCATGGTAAGACCAATGGAATTCCACAAGCGCGCGCCGATTAAACTTCTTGGTGAAAATAAAAGAGATTGTTTATGAAGCTCGAGAAGACGACATGACAATAGACGACTGTGATGGACCGAGACTTCAATAGCTTATTCCTACGCCGTGACCAAAACTAGAATTTAGTGTCGAAGATTTAAAGTTCATTAATTTCTAGACGTGACCAAAACATGTGACTTTAAAGTGATTAGGAAAAGTGGGGGCGTGATGTGCGAGAGAGACAGGCGGGTAAGAGAGAAAAGGAGAGGCTGAAGAGCAGGGTCACAGGCGTGATATCAGGTCAGCCACTTTTGCACCTCGCCGTAACAACGCGTCTCAAATTGTTATGGACGTTTGATAAGTGTTTGGAGATTGCACCGTCTTGGTACTTTATAATGTTAATTAAGTGTTTACGTTACTTATGGTCACTGTTAGCTCGTTGACAAGTACGTTCTCTATTACTTTTTGTTTGAGGAAACGTCACTCACACTCGAAACTACAGTACTTTCACCAAATGTACTCAGAGAATAGACTTATAAAAAAATAAAAGTTATAATACTACTAAACATAAACCATTTCATATATGTAAAATGATATGACGTTGATAAAACGCAACAGACGAATTCATCTGAAGGCAATTGATAAGATAGCAACACTTCAAGACGAATTTAGGCTAAGAAACAACTTTAAAATAGCCATAATAAAATAATATTAGCGTAATAACGATTTATAGTAATAAAACGTTTATTACTTTGGCCAATAAAGTTCCTGAATTTAAAATAACTGAAGATTAAGGGTGAAAGACTCGAGTTGGTTGAATCTATATTTCTGGTCTCATAATGCGTCTTAATGTATATTTTACGATTGTTACATAAGACGTAAGCAGTTTAACATCGGTATAAGCGATCTCTATCTGGTGTTATTAAATCCTCTGATGTTCCAAAACATCAAATTATGAATGACGAATAAATCAACGGGGGCGGTCGTAAAATGCTTTATATTTTGTTCTGTTTGTACCATACGATTACTCTCGCAAATTGCTCCTGATGTGAGACCGATTTAACATTCTCCTAGCTTCCATCACTATTCATATTAGAAACTATGCTGACTAATTCTCTATTTGTGCCTTTTATACATTCATTCACTAATAAGTGCTTTCTACACTTGATAAATTTAATAGCAGCTGTCTGTAGTGATGACAATTCGATAAGTATTTACTTTCAAAGTGTAAAACTGCATCTTTATGACTGTTTTATGCACTTTACATATTAAAACATATCTTAAATGGATGTAGCGTATCTTAATCGTTATTTATTATGGAGATTGGTTTTCTTTTTAACGTTTTTACTGTCTTTTCAATATAAAATGATATTGATTGACTCGGATCCATTAGGTTGATAAAAATATATGAAGATAACTTTGCAATTGTTCGCTTTTGATCCTGTATCATAAACGCATTAGGTATTAATGAAACATTATGAATAGCACATATTAATGTAGGGTGTAGCGTCGATATGATAAATGTTGGCTGAATGACTAGCGGTATCGCCTGGTTTGGATTCCTGATTCTTGTAAAGACGGGACGGTAGGAAGTAAATGCGAGGCACCTACTATCAATCAAAATTAAGAGATGAGCTTTAATGTAAAAATATTGAATAATATTTTATAAAGAATTGCTGTATTATACAGGGTTATTGGTAATCATATAAGGAAGCGGCTGAGGACTTTTTCTGTGAACCTTAACAATCATCTTTTGTTCTACGACTTTAGGAAATTCTGACATTCTTTTAAAAAGTTTGAGGTTATGTTTACTCTAAAACCAGTTTTTATTTGCCTACACAGAGATGTTATTAACTTCGAGATTTGCTTGAGACTTGAGATCTAGGTCTAAATATTTAAAAAACTCTTCTGATTTTCAAATTAACATAACCTCAAATGTGCTGATTTCTAAAAGTCGTAGAACAAAAGTTGATTGTTAAGAAATGCATATATTAAGCCCTCAACCGCGTTCTTTATATAATTACTAATAACCCTGTATTACGGTTTTACGACATTACTATCAACTTCAACTATACAAAAAATGATGTTTTTATAAATAAAACACCTAGATAGGTAGGTATATAACTTACGCGGGACACCCAACTCTACATACGCAGGATTTATTTATGTTTAATAATAAATTACCTATCTACCTACTTACTTGAAAAAACTTTAATAAACATAAACTCCGATTTGAATTTCATAAGATTGATTAACCGTCCTCCATTACCATACTGTGAACAAAAAAATACCCGGACTGTTCCTTAAAACATACAATTGGTCGGTAAAAAAAACGTGATCAAAACCTGAACGAATACAATGACAACTGCATGCTGAATCAATCACAAAAAATGGAATCCGAACAAAAACGACAATTAAACCAGCCAGAGAGACCACGACCGGCCAAAGAAATATTTAGAATACGTTACTGAGACCAACAAATTTATTTTTTTATCCAAATAACCCTACACGTGTCTCAAGATGTCGTCTTTATTGGTTTAGTCCAATTAATGGGCTCTAATGTTGTTCTTGGAATGAGCCTAATATATTAAATGACCAATTTCCATTTATTTGTGTGAGTCCTTACAATTTTTATGATTTTTAGTCACGCTCGAATTCCATCTTGCATTAATCTTAACCAAAATACTTAATGGACCGTCATAATTGCGAAATTATAACTTTACTGTAATATTATTGTACGAATACATTGTTAGGTTAATCTAAAATACAATGTTATCTCTTCCTAATTTGCAAATAGACGATCGATATAGCTTGGTGAGTGATTGAGACTGAGCGCTCAGACGCAATGACAGTACCCCGCATTCTATGTAAAATATGAAGAACTGATTCGCGTAGATGAACGAGATGGATGTGGCAGTTTGAACCAATAAACTTGATAAAACCAAACAAGGAAACTTGTACCTATGCGTTTTGTGGGTGGCTTGTGGATTTGCATCTAGTGATTTCTACCTATGTGGTTTGATGTTGAAGTATACTTAGTAAATCTAAGTAAACCAAGTATTTCATTGACCTATTGTGTGCTAATACATTTTTTTATTACAGGTGCTCATAAAGTGGACCTTAATAAGCGGCTTTTAGATTCATAATCAAATTATACCTTCTAATCGGCGTTTAGGTTATTAATCGTACTATGCAAATATTTTGGTAACTTTTTACTATTTTAACAGTCTTTTCTTTTATTCGCAACTGTGACATTGCATCTCGGCATTTTGAACACGTTCGCGTTCCGCTCGCGCGTCATAAGCCGCCTCTATGCTATGATCAATTTACCACACTTGTATCGTTATGTACTATTATAGTATCTATTTATGTGCATACACAGTTACTACTCTGTGTTAGAGCAGTGTTGGTCTAAGGGCAGGTATCTCGATTTTCATACCGAAGGTCATGGGTTCGAATCAACAGATTTTTCTTCTCGAAAAATGTGTGACGAATGTACCGAAATAGAACTCGTCAACAACACTCGGAATTTATATATTATATTCCTATGGGCATTGTCAACTAAGTTGAGGGGGTGGTATAGGTGATAGGCAAGTTTTATTCAGTTTATATCAGTTCCAAGCACAACAATACTCTGAAATAAGCTGCTGGCGCTCTGTATAAATAATCTAGATTAAACATAAAGGTCATAAATACTAGTTTGTAGCAGCGTAAATTAAAAGAAAGGAGTGAGCAAATGTGTTTTTTCGTTTTAATTTCAATATTTTATGAGCAGTAAGTTCAATATCTAATGGAATTGAAATAATATTATTTTGCAATAAAATTTTACTCATATTCTTTACTATCAACTGAACTGACGAGATAGTACCCAATTCTATCAGAATGCTGACAAATAATGAATGCCATATCCATTAGGCGAGTGGTAAATCACTGCTTGCATCGTAAACGTTGGTCATTCTTTAGATAAAGCAGCATATGGCCAACCGCGGACTTGAAGCCTCCATACTGATTGAATTATGGTTGCACTACAACTGATTAATGCGACATTCACATTGACGTACTATTGTTCGTATGAATCTGCATTCGACGATCGACGGATATCGGGCTTGTAACCATCTTGTAACTATCATTTTGTCTGTCCAGTTTATGTTGTGGTAGCATTTATTTTTGAGGTCTAACAGAAGGTTTATTTGCGCCCCTGTAGTGTGGTCGCAACTGAGAATTGAAATCGAAGTCAGGAATCCATATGGCAAAAGACAAAGGTATATGTTATCTATTACGATTAATTCTTTTACTTTCTAATAGAGAAACGATCTTATGAAAATGACAAAGTACTATAAAATGTTCAAATAAATATTAATAACGAATCAATAAACCATCTCGAGGTATTGCAACGTCTTTCCCTAAACAAAGCGAAATAAATGAAAATTCAAAGGCCAAAATATAAAACGATAAGAGGATTAGGTGGAACGGAGATGACATTGGAAATTAAGGTTGTTTTCTTTTGTAATTTTCCCCCTATCTCACCCTTGGGGGAGTTTACGTTAAAAATGTATGTTTTCTCATCCCACGGCCAGGGAGGCTACGCTTCGATAATTTTCAGTAGGATACGTTGCTGTCCACACGTGGTTTATGGCATGAGACAAAGTGAGAAATCACATTTACTTTTTCGATTTAAACCTTTGATGTCGGACAAAGGGTAAAGGATAATATTGTTCCGTTCCTACTATAGAGAATTATGACTATGACTAAGATTTCAAATATTTCATTAAGTACAATAAAACGGAGCAAATATTGTTTCGATAATTCAAAGAAATTAAATAACTTTATCAAGGTTCTAAATCAACAAACAATAATGGCCGGTATGCTATCGGCATTCTGTGCCGCTATAATTAAAGAGATTCGCTGATAAAAACGCGTGCGGGAGGTACGCGCGGTTCTCGAACCACTCTCGCGTTTTTGCCACGTCAAAAACACACGACGCTATACGCAATAAATTAGGACGAGACGAGCGACGAAAGCCGACATCTCCTCAATACTCGACGCGTTAAATAAAAACATTAAAGCTTCGAATAATCGAGTGGAAAAACTTATATTGGTACAGTTTTGGAGGTGACAAGGTCCTTCGACGAGCGTTCTTAATCTGGCGCTTTACCCGAATATTTTACGCGATTCTCGAATTGACTTTCAATTTCCAATATCGGCGATAGGTGACCAAGTAGATTTATGACCCTCCGACTGAGTTTATGAATTTACGATTCATACATAAATTTATCGGTGTTTGAAACGATTTCGGTATTTAAAAATAGTTTAATATTGAAGAAAATTAAAGGAATTAATATTAATTCGTCTAGACATCTACATTTTTCATTTTGTTTCAATGGTAAGAGCAACGATTTTCTTTGTTACTATTAAAGCAAAAGAAACAATTTTTGCATAGTTCAGAGCATTTAGGTAAACCTATTTTAGAGTAGACGATGGAATTAGTATTCTTCAGTGCATTTTCAATGCAGTCTCTCACATTTCTACATAAGGGGGAGGTCCGAAGGAGGTCGATGGAATAACATATCCATCGTATTAGGTATGCGTACGGATGCGCTGGCTTCAGCAAACACAATAAGAACCTTCTTGCCCGTTTCTCAACTGAAAGGGGGGTGTCGCCACCCTCTTCTTATGGAAAACTTATTAGACCGAGGCCCGCCGGGGAATCCTTTTTCCTTCGGTAAATATTTGAGGGAGAAATTAAAATTTGACAGCGCTCGCTCGAAGGACGATGGACTGTATTCTATATGCCCGTACGTGATATTTGAGGCGTAAAATGAAATTTAGATTGAATTTGGCCGCCTTGTACCGCTTTACGATTTATAAAGTGCTTTTATGTTCGTGCAAATTGTTTAGTTTGAATATTTTTCCAGTAATATTATGTAGGTACACGAGCTTTTTAAGTTTAGAAGTGGATAGTGGGTATAGGTTTACATATTTTATGAAGAAAATAGGTTAAGTATATATTGCGAAATTGATTATAAAAGTAACGTTGGTATCTATAGCATATAGAATTTTCTCTCTGCTTGCTTTAAAGCAATAAGTTTCATTTACATAACTAATTGCGCCCCGCGGTTTCACCCGCGCAATAATTTTTTGCATAACTTTCTTAATTTTTTCTTTCATAAGACCTTCTCTTGACAATAGCAAACACAACAAAAAAGAATTAACAAAATCGGTCCAGCCGTTCACGCGTGATGCTGTGACCATGGAAAATAGGGTTTTATTTTTATATATATAAATATATATAGACGATTTTCGTGACATAGATAACCTAACCTATTCTAACCTGACTAACGTCGTTCTATTTCTGATCTATTCGTGCGTATTTTTTAGCTGTAGCTCTAGCAGAATTTAAATGTTTTTATTTTAGTTCTGGCTTAGGGCTTTATCACGTCTTAGTACCTATTCATTCTAAACCGTATATTTCAAAAGTATTATTTTACTCAAAGTATTCAATTTCCACACAAAGTTTTAATGTGTGTTTCTACCGAGCGGGCCAATTTCACTATGTAAAAGTGCCTCTAAAGTTTCTGAAAAGAAGGTATGAGAGCAGACGTGCATTTTAAATGAGGTTACTATTACCTGTACCTGTAGTCTACATACATATTACAAATTTGCATGTAGCCTAAGATTATTGCATAGAATTTTTCCCAGCTTTTAGAACATAGGATGTATTAAAATAAATAACTAAGTAGGAGCAACAGTACTTCGAAAATTGTGTACCTGTGAGTAAAACATTCTCATTTAGGTAAAAACTAGCTGCGCCCCGCGGTTTCACCCGCGTAAGTCCCGATCCCGTGGGCATATTGGGATAAAAAGTATCTTATGTCCGTCTCCTGGCTCTAAGCTACCTCCCTACCAATTTTCACCCAAATCTGTTCTGCCGTTCTTGAGTTATAAGTGGTGTAACTAACACGACTTTCTTTTATATATATAAAGATTTGACTGCGGACCACTCTTCTGTCAAAATGTATTTGCGCCCCGCAATTTCACCCGCGTAAGTACCGATTCCGTGGAAATATCAAAACTTAAAGTAGCCTATAGCCTTCCTCGATAAATGGACTATCCAACACACAAATATTTTTTCAATTCGAACCAGTAGTACCTGAGATTAGCGCGTTCAAACAAAAAAACTCTTCAGCTTTATAATATTAGTATGTATTATGAGTATTTTACATTTATTTCTGCCCAATCGGATCAATTATCTGCTAACTAAAAGGACGTAGGTATACATAAATTGCTAATTTTAAGTCAAATTCAAAATTACTTTATTCATTCGCATAAAATGACATCGTTTTGAATACTAAGTTACGATGTGTGTCTTCGAAACGCGCACATCAATGGGAAGACATAAGAAACTCAAGGGGTTTTATTTTTTGTGATCATGCTCACTAAAGTCCAGATTAAAAATATTTTGACCAAGGACCAAGAACCATGAGTTCATAACATTAAGGTAAGACAGCGTAAAGAACATCATTTTTTTTTATAGATCAACGTTGAAGGATGAGGCCCAATGATGAGGTATTCCTCGCTTTCCTAGAATATACCTATTCACTCGCGACTTGAAGAACGCCAAGTATACATATCAGGAAAGTTAGAACATTGACCAATGAAGATTTAGAACTTATCTGTACCAATATTTTGGTTATCCTAGATAAAAAAAGACTACAATTCAACAAATAACAAACGTTGAATCCAGGAAGACAGTACTAAACAATAATTCACACGTAAAACCAATGTAGTGAAAAATGAGAGAGGTACCGAACGTGATACGAATACATATACCCCCATGTAACAAATGAGAACATTTGCCTTCTTCTATGTACACTTGCGAGCAAGGTAGGTTAAAGTCATATAAAGAGATATGTGATCGTCATTATGAGTTGAGCAATTTACTGCATTTTATATAACTTTTGGTGCAAATTAAAAAATGGAGAAACTTTATAATCTGAAACATACGGACAAGAAAGTGATCTTATAAGGGTTCCTTTTTTACCTTTTGAGGTACGGACAAAAAAAACACATTACGTTGTAGACTTAAAATGCCATGATGGTTTTTTGTATTGCCAATAAATTGACAGAATGACGGTAATTAAAAAAAAACCATTTTTTTGTTTTTATTTTGTGGAGCTAGATATTTCGATGTTGTTTTATGTTTTCGGTGTTGTGTGTCCTTTTGAAATAATTTTAATATTGAATATTATCAAGGATATTTTAAATGATTTTTAAATTGTTATAATACTAACTTTTTAATTGAATTTTTATAAAAGCAATCACAGTTTAAATACATTTATTCAAATCGATTCACGGTTTCACATTATTTCGTTACCAACTTAAATATTTTGATCGTACGTGTAGAAAAACTTATTCGTCGCTCCTTACTCTTGAGATATTGCTAATGGGAATTTTGGAAGGGTCTGAGTATGAATAGTAGGTAAACGTACAAGTGTAGTTACGGTAAAATAGATCTTATGGCATTGTATACAAGAATGTTTATTATGTGTGTTCTTATTATGTAATTATGTAGAAAATTCTGTTTGTGGAAAATTTCTTTATGCACCTAAAAATTGGTCGTAATACATACAAACGTTTAAGCATATAGATACATACATGTATATGCTTAAACTTTTAAACCAATTTAGTAACTAACGAGCTGTTGTAGATAGGTACTGTTTTTCTTTGAGAATATAATAAAATGAAATAGACAAGTAAGTATGTTTGGATTTAAGTGATTAGTGAAATAGGCAAGGAATAATTTAGAACTTATTTTTTTTTGTAAGCTTGTAGGCAAATAAATAGGTACCAGTTTATTTAAAAGTTTTAAATTTTTACGAATAAAATGTTCTAGAATATTTTAAACGTAAGCTATTACGTTTAAGATATCAGATTATAAATACGTTTCAGAGGTTTCTCCTAATTCCGTATAAAAAACTTTTGCACAGTTTTTTTTTTCTAATTATTTATACTGCTAAATAGTTCGACAAATATATGCGAAAGTTTGTGAATTTGGATGTTTATTACTTCTTCACTGAAAAATAGCTCAGAAAAGAACCCGGAATATCATATAGGCGATTACTTGCAAATATCCCTAAGGCCATTCCGTAACTTACAGCTACTAAGAAAAAAATATTAAAAAAATGTCTATTGTACAAAGTAAATTACGATACCAAGAGTCCCAATAATATAATTATAGTATGAAAATAAATGAGCTCTCCTAACAAAAAGGTTTCTCGTTATATAAAGCGAATCCCTTTGGCTTAAAAAGTAATTACTTACAAAAGAGGTTGTATATAGAACATTAAGGGGTAATGTCTTGGCAGTAATTAAGAGGGTGTGGGTGGGTTAAGGAGGCTGCGCTGGGCGTGGTCGACGCATGCGTACTGAACCTTAATTAAGGGTAGAACAAACGGTCATTCACGCCTCGGTTTCATTAGGGAGCTCTATGTAGTGGAAGTATTTAGATAAATGTGGGAAATCTGTAGGTATTTCGTGATGTTAAGGTACAGTTTTCTTTCTAAGTATTCTAAGTCTTCTGCTTCTCGTATAGTGGTGTGGCTCACCTATTGTTAGAGTTTTCAGATCGCCTTAAGGACTCTAACTTGACCTAACGACTGCTACTAGAGGTAGCAACTGGGACCGATGACCTAACGTGCCTTCCAAAGCACGGAGGGGCTCACGAAAACACATTTTTGTCACTCTACTAATTGGCCATCCATCGAAGTAATGACCAGGCGTCGCTTAACCTGCACGACCGTAAACGATCGGCGAGCGTCGCTTAGCTATGAGCTATAATTTGCATTTATAATGTGACTAGCTGTGCCCCGCGGTTTCACCCGCGTAAGTCCCGATCCCGTGGGAATATCGAAAAAAATATCCTATGTCCGTCTCCTGGCTCTAAGCTACCTCCCTACCAATTTACACCCAAATCTGTTCTGCCGTTCCCGAGTTATAAGTGGTGTAACTAACACGACTTTCTTTTATATTTATATAGATATAGATTATTCTATCTTCAAAAATATAAATAAAGAGGAAAGCTTTTTTTTTGTAACGAATAGGTTCCGAAACTACCAGACCGATTTTTATGAAACTTGGTATGAGGATACATTGATTCATTGGAAATAATATAGGCTACTTTTTATTCCGATATTATCACGGGATCGGGAGTTACGCTGCTAGTGATTTATAAAAGAGAAAAAGATTAATCAGAGATGTCTGAAACTACAAGAGCTACGAGTCTGAAACTTCACATAGGGGTTCTTCTTAGGTCAAACAGGAGTACTAAGAAAGGGTTTTTGTAAATTCGACCTCATAAAGGGTAAAAAAGGTTGATAAAGTTTGTAGTAGGTAACTATTAAGTATTCTGTGTTTGTAGGTAATGTAAATCACTTGTAATATGCTTGTAATACGATACAAGTGTATTAAATTGATCATTGCATAGAGGCGGTTTATGGCGCGTGTCAAAATGCCGAGATGCAATGATCAATATCCACACGCTTATCGTGCGACGTTTTCTATCACAGATCCCAATAAAAGAAAAGACTTGTTAAAATAATAAAAAGTTTACATAATATTTGTGTTTAAATATAGAAAAACGTAAATATTTTTTGAGTATATTTTTAAGAATTTTAATACGTTGGATTTTGAGCCTAAAATCCGTTTAATAAGATCCACTTTATGAGCAACTATGATAAAAAGAAATTAACATAGCTAGTTAAAAAGAAACCTGATACATCTGTAGTTTAGTAAAGGTTCTGTATCAGTATTCAGACAATAAATTCTCCACTGAAATCTTCTAAGAAAAATGGTTATTCAAATCTACAAGTAACTTATACATAAGTGTTCAAAGAAGGAAATATACTTCCTCACCTAATAACAACATTTGCAACTAATGCTAGTAAAGGGAACATTCAAATGAAATGGCCTCGAAATCGCAGATAAGGTTTTATGTTCCTAAGGGTTGATAGAAACCTTTCTATATATCCCTAATACTGATAAAATAAGGTTCAAATTGACTTTACGTCTTCGTTAAACAACACAAATAATAATCCTTATATAAATTAAGGGAGAAAATCATTTTGTTTATGCTTTGTCTTCAGTTTTTACATATAATAATTAAAGTAAATACTTATATCCCTACTAAAAATAAACATGCAATTTAGAAAGGATAGTGATTAAATAATTAATGATGATAATTATTTATATTTATTAAGAATATTATGTTAAAAAATAGGTTTAGTAGATTAGGACCTATTTGTAAAATGGCCTACGGCGAAGAAAGGACTTTAATTGATTTAGACCTCATAGGTTTCTGAAAATATGTTCTATGGTATTTTTTAAATAATTAATAAGTTAGCGTCTTCTTCTCGTATAGTGGTGTGGCTCATCTATTGTTAGAATTTCCAGATTGCCCTAAGGCTTCTAGCTTGACCTAACGACTGCTACTAGAGGTAGCAACCGGGACCAACGGCTTAACGTTTAGAGGCCACTATTTCACACGAACGATGGTAAGTGACGATGCAGTCTAAGATGTAGCACGCTTCTCTAGAAGACGCTCGTGACTCAAAGAGTGTGACCTTAGAGTTTAATTCATTATTTTTAGGCAAGTTACGTTAGGGATGATAAAAGAGAAAAAATGTAAAATGATATATTTTCAGTGTCCATTACTTTTAGTTTACAAAATCCGTAATAGTGGTGCATACTCAAATCGTGTTATGTGTGAACACATAAACACGGCATCCAAAATGACATTTGCAATTCACTACTCGCGCGAAATACTTTTAACCTCACTATTTACTGTCAAAGAGAAATGTCTTTCGGCATATCTAAATAGTATGATTTAAATAAAAAATCGTGGCACGCGACGTTGTGGCCGTGTTCACGAAAGTCGGGCATTTGGCAATCAAATCACGTATGGGGTAGAAGGGTGCATATATTTTTGATTTCTCGATAGGCAATTTTATTTTGTAATACATCATCCCTTTGTTGAATGGTTTCGCTGTATTTAGATAAGATGTAATTAGATATTTGATCTGGTTCAATTTATGTCTGAATTAAGGTTGGTACCTATACTGGGTGAATGTTTATATGGACTATATCCTAAGCTATAAGAGATAGTGAAAAATGCCAAAAAGAGTTGCGTGCCCGATTTTGACAAAAACTAAAATGAGCTAAAGTGCTTTATTAGATTTTTTTAAAGTCATTAGGTAGGTACTCTAGCCACGAATAATAATATATCAATCGATATTCAAGACGAACATGGTGTGGCAAATAATAAGTTTGTTTGGTCATTTTTTCCTTTTTAAATCTGTAAGTGTCATGATAGCTCAGAAATATCGATTCAAATATAAAAGAGCGAACTTGATTCACTTAATAAAAAAATGTTGAATAAAAAATGGCATCTATAAAGGGCTATAAAAACCAATCGAAAATCTTGTCAAACGATACATTTTCCTTAGTATGTTTTGGTCATCGTATAAGGGCGACGACCACGGATTGGTCTGAGGCGACGAGACGCGACGACCGACCCACATACAGCCCTGATTAGGATCTATATGAACGTGGCAGAAAAAGGAATTATTCTGTTGCCCAATAACAAAACAACATTGTACTTCTATTTCCCATAATACAAGTATGCAAGATTTGGTATTCCATACAAAATATCGGTTATATTTTGTGCCTAATCAAAGCTAAAGTCGATTGTAAGCATGACTAGTATTCATTCCAAGTATAATTCCCACCCTTCGCTAAAAGTTTTCGCCCCAAAATGGCAAAAGTCAAATGAAAGCATTTGATATCAATGACCGTTGTGTCCAGCGTATTAATACAGTCACATCACTCATTAATTAGGTATCCATTGTATCCAGATAGATTTTTAATTAAGATTTTCAGTAATAGTTAGTTATTTTGAAAAACACGAACGCTCCGGAAGCTTTTGTGAAGTTTTCAAAATCACCAGCTACTCTAAAACCATTTTAAAAATAGATTTAGGCTTAATGCCATGGTATCCAGGCATATGCCTAAAAGACAATGTGAAAATACCATGCAGGTGCTGCAAAACTGCATAAAGTTCAATAGTTGAATTAGTGAAGACGCTAGCGCCCCCACTTAAATTCGAAAACACCCTTGTCAGGCTGTACAAACGTTTATTTATCTCTGACACCGCACACTGAAACGTTTCTGTGTGCGTGACAGTCCTGAAACCAGTAATACGATTTATTACTATGTATAAGTGGCAATGTATAGCAGGCTTACACGATATAGATGGCGCTATGGGCTCTCTACATGTGATTTTATGTAGGAAATTACGTTATAAAAGTGTTGCGCTAGTGTAAATAGAGAAATTCATGATAATCAGCCAAGCATTTGTAAACAATCTAACATGGAAGTGTGGAGTATTTTTTTGTATTTTTCCCGAAATAGTTGCTAGTAGTAAAAACTTTATTAAAGGTTATTATGAAAAATATTAAAGTACAAAACGATTCAAAATATCTCGAATGATACACTAAATTTAACTTTTCTTTAAGTGATTTTCCGGGGTGCACAATTTACCTTATATTTTCCGTACTCACAAAATAAATTTTAGCAAATCAAATTGGAAATTTAAGCGACACGTGTAACCCCAATATAGTCACCCTCGTAGAAAATTTATTCCCATAGGTATGTCATTCAATCATTGATTTTTCTTACTCACCTACGATACTAATACTTAGTAGTTCGTACTAAAATAAGTTGTAGAGTATTTTGCAATATTTTTAATGCAAAATGCCTTTCAGTAATTCAGTAACTAATGTTTTTTTTTAAAAACGATTAGTGTCATTCATCAGTTGTGATAGTAGTCAAACGGTAGTCCGTTGGACTACTATCACACCTGTCTGATGGTTGGTGGCGATGTGGTCTAAGATAACATAATAACATTCCTGAAATTGTACACGTCAGGAAAGACAGACGCAAGCAACTGATTCCATTCCTTTGCTTAATCATGAATGTATCTAAATAAGTACTTGTTTAATGGTTAGTTAAGTATGCATAGTAAGTAAGAGTATAATATTTTATACAGCAATCTTGCCAGTACTCGTATGTGTAAAATTTACTTTACAGCGTGTGATGAAACTAGGATGTAGAAGCAGATAATAATAATTAAATGCTAAAGTCTGTATTTCAGATAGGGTATGTAATACAGTACGTTTGTTACTCCTTCCCGTTGAAACGTCTAGACGGATTTAGATAAAATCTGAAATGAAAATGATTTTATTGTCGATGTTTTTACGGATTGGAATTGAATAGAATCGCAAAGGAAAGCTATTAATAATTGAGTAATATAAACAAAAAGACTAGCAGTATAACATGACATGTTAGAATCTCAAACATTTATATAACACCGCTTCTGATATCAGATTAGGTGTTAAATATAAACAGTTAATTTATTCACTTATTGATAATCAGACTACAAAATCTTCGGCAGTATTTAAAAATAACGTCTATAATCACTTTTTGGCTATTGACGAAAAAGATCAAAAGGCCAACTCTCGTTAATTCATTGTTTAATATGTTATAAAATATATACCTACTAATAATTTTACTTTTTTATTTAGTTTTGTAAAAAATTATGACGTCAAGACACCTCTACATAGTCATCATCATAACATAGACGATGTTTGCACACAGGTAAGTTAAGTAACGGGTTAGCGCACCGCGGTTTCACCCACGTAACTCCCGATCCCGTGGGAATTTCGGGTTAAAAAGTAGCCTATAGCCTTCCTTGATAAATGGACTATCCAACACAACAAGAAATTTTCAATTCAAACCAGTAGTTCTTGAGACTAGCGCGTCCAAACAAACAAACAAACTCTTCATTTTTATAATGTGAGTATAGATATACATAAGTTGCGTTGTACTTAAATCTTTGCCTAGCCTCCGCGGTTTCTAATATCACTCATTTTTATAATCTTTTTTGGACAAGACGTGTTTCTAGTAAGAGGTCCTTTGCAGATGCTAACTTTTTTGGGTTTTTTTTAGCGTACCTTAAAAGTAAAAAGGAACCCTTATAAGATCGCTTTCTTGTCCGTCTGACTGTCTGTTTTTTGGTTGGTCGGTTCTATGTTTAGTCAGTACTCTATGATCTTATTCTGGTTAAGCAGATAATTATGTTTTAAGAGCAATAATGCATTTTCCTCATGTTATAAAGGTTACGCTATAGTAAAACGGGTTGGATAAAGTTAATTTTAATATTTTATAAGTCGTTTTTAGAGGTTTGATAGGTAAGTTTATCAATAAGGAAGACAAAAAGTAGCATCAGCAATAAATTAAGATAAGTGCGTAGGTATACTTAAATAGAATACATTTTACATCAAGCAATAAACCATCAATTTGATCTAAACATTTGTAAGAAAATTCAATTTTATTATTATCATTCCGTCATATTTCAGTGTAATACGATCAAGAAAATTGCTTCATAATATTTTCAGAATGTATGAATATGTAATAAATAAATTGGACTACCACTCGAAAGAGCCACTCGTGGGCTCAACCGAGTATTTTATCTTAACATGTTTACGTTCCTATTCATAACGAAATTAATTTTGTGTTTCCATCGGCATTATTTATGAGATCGAATAAGCAATAAACGTATACCGATAACATGTATTTGCTTAACGTCGTTAAGACCGTGGATTTATCTAAAGAGAACAAAAATGTCCCAAGTTAACCCTACGACGACGTCGTAAAAGACCCGAGAACTACTACGGACAGAACGCAACAAAAATACTTTATTTATATGCTAATGTAATTTATATGACGCTTAATGTCCCGAGGTTGGTAACGCACGATTCTTCCATTCTTTCAGGGAGTGCGTTGCGGGAAATGCGACTTTACATGTCGATTATAAGATACAGTTTAGAGTGGTGCATGCGTGGTGTGTGTCGATGCGATTATGAATGCTCGGTAGGAGGTAGCTCTCCATCCCGGCTTCCTCGGAGGAGGGAGGTGCGCTTCGGGAGAATCAATAAAATACGCGAGAAATTCGTTGATTTTATACAACGAGAATCCAGTAAGAAAACTGTTCTTTCAATAACGCATACTGGCGCATGACGAGCCCGAGTGAAATGGAACATTTATTGGCTTATCGGGATCGATGTTGAAATGATAAACCCTTTGTTTGCAACGAACATTAGCTAAATTTCAATAAAAACAAAAACATTTCTTGATGATCCACAAATATACTTTCTTCGTTTTAAGACGCACTACCATTGTCTGATGAAATTGTTTCTTTTAAATGATAATATTAACTTATTCAGAGACAGCAGTATTGCTCTTAAAATACCTGACCACCCACACTTAAAATCAACATTTATTTAACATAATCAGATATATAAAATATACCTAACCAGTTCGTAATAAACTTTCTTTACCGAATGTATTATCCGAACGAATATCGTTTAACCATACTTGTATGGCAGAATGATAAGACTTGCATTAGACATTCAAATTAGATAAAAACAAACCATAGTAATGGAGTGATGGACATTTCATCTGTATTGCATTGTATTTGCATAAAAATCCCAGGAATAGCAGCAGTAAGATAAACGATTAGATATACAACCTACTTGTACAATATAAAGAAATAACTTTAATTACCTGTGAACCACAAAAAAATCATATTGTTTTTTTTTATGTAAGACTTTTGGAAACGCGTGTTTTTTGTATCACTATATACTATAAAACAAAGTCTCCCAGCCACGTTTGTCTGTCTATAGACCCAAAGACTATTTAAAGAAGTTTCATAAGAAGTTTCATACTGTTTTCAGCAATGGACGGAATCATTTATCTATGAAAAATATTAATTAAGGTTTTGTGTGAAATATGACAGAAAAAATGTAGCGCCAAAACCTACCATTCTCCATTTGGTGGATAGGGGGAATACCAAGTAAGTATATTATTATGCTATGTTACTCGAGTGAAGCCAGGGCGCTAGTTTGTAGATAATACCTAATGTTTTTGACACATAAAAGGGTATGGTAACATTATTTTATAATTTATGTTATTCCTAATGAATCTAAGAATTACCTGTTTTATTGTGTTCTAAGTGTGTATCAGATCTGATAAACATAAACAGATAAATTTTGCGCATACGGTGTATAAAGCTTAGAGAAAAATATTTGAAAATTGAGTGACTTTGCAGCTGAGTTTTGTTGGGATTTGAAACAGGAAAATATTGAATAAAATATTTAGAAAAGAACGACTTTCGTTTCTTCTGGTTTGGGTGTTTCACTAAAGAGTCAGTCGGTATTGTTTCTTTTTGTAGAGCTGTGTTTTGAAGCACGTATTTTTACTTGGATAATGGTAAACAGTGGATTCGTGTTATTTATCTTTGCAATTTATTGAATACCGAATCATATTAACTACTTACATTAATAGTAACTTTTACCTAGTAGCCATCTGTTATGCAAAACAAACCGGATCAAAGAGAGAGATTATATTTTTGAAGTGCGCAAAAGAAACTTTGTTATAGGTAACGAATGTATGGTCAGCAAAGTATAACAAAGTTTCTACGGTGGGTCTGCAATTATGCATAATTGCAGACCCACCGTAGAGCTCCAAAACGGCAATGTTTTCAACACAAGCAATATTCTAGGCACCTGCTTTAGGTGAAGTTTAAAGTCTTCTATCTCATCAATTAATAAAACAAAAATTATTAGAAAACATTCCAATAATAGTAATTTTCGAACTGTACCGAGGGCTGCAATTATGCAGCCGACTGTACGTACCTATTTGTCATTGAATTTTAAGAAGATATCATTTTACATAAACAAATATTGGCCCACAATTAGCCACTTCCTTCGGATTTTTACGATTGTAACCAAACTTCAATGACCATACAAAATAATAACAATATTTAATATTTTAACACATAAACTGCTTTACCTCCCAATACGATAATAAAAGATCTACTCAGAAACACCAAATAACGATACGCGTCGTTTTTGGTTTTATAATAAGTTTGTAACATATTAATAACCCACGGATTTGTAGGTACATGAATGCATATTGCATTTATAACAACATAAATTAAGAATAAATATGATTATGTATATTTATTTTGACGTTATATCTCAGAATGTTATTGTACATTTCAAGACAGTTATTATGTAAATATATGGTTTATTATAATTTAACGAGAAAGATTTCAAATCTAAATGAAAGAGACAGTCAATAAAGTTAAATAAAAATTAACAGAATTGTTGTCATCAATGTCTAAAAAATTCAAAAATGTTAACATGCTTCTAAGATCTGCTCAGTCTAAACAACTTTGTGAAACGATAAAGAAAGAAAAATAAAGATTTAGGAGTAACTCTCCTTTATTCAAACTTCACATTTCCCTTAAAAAGTTTAATATTTGCAGCACGAAGGTTTTAAGGAGCCATAAATTTTTGTCATTAGGATAATAATAAGATTGGAGTGTCGTGGCAACAGGATGTTATAATGTCTTTTGTTCGACTCTCTGCCTCTTGCATACCAATGTTCTTAAAATATACCTACATTTTTCCAGATTGCAGTATGATCCTGTACTTTATAGGGATAGGGATTTTTCATTAGCGTATAAAACAACTTGTTTAGCAGCTGCAATGGTTCCACTTCCGCAATTAGTATTTAAAAAGGTACAACTGAGCATTCAATAAATGAGTATATAGTATATTAATAGGTATATTTTACTTAGATTTTATAGACTACCATGTTTGGTAAGATGAATTTACAATCTATAATGAATACAATAACAGCTAATCAATGTCATTTATCTTTTTAAAAATAATAGATACATAAATTGACATGACACAACGACCATAGCGTAAGACTTTCACACTGACACCTCAATAGGGAAGTCTCAGTCATTAGATGTTAGCATTAGAATCAAACAAAAAGCTAGTGAAACGTCAGAAGCGTACAGTAAGGCACCGTGGCGAATGTTAACGACGGAGAGAAAGTCCCAACCCGCTGATTTACAATGTTTGATAACTTATTTGATCACTTTATGATGGCGAAAACTACCAGGAAAGCTCATAAGGTTCACCCGATGCAAATCGACTGAATTAAACTATAGGTAACGGTTGGTTTAGGGCTGACACACGCATGGAACTAAAAACATCACTACTAAACATTTCGCTGGTAATACATATTCCTACATTTTTGATTGATTTCAGTAAAAAAGTTACGCATTTCAGTTTATGTCAGATGCGAGTGTGCATTTCTCTATGCTGCGCATTTTGCCAGCGTCGTGTATTTTCTTCTCAAGTTCTTTTTCGTTTGATTTTCTTTATAGGTACGCATTGGTTTTGTAGAAACGCTTTTTAAATTTTTTTGTATCCAATAATTTGCCTTTTGGCGTACTTCTTTATGTCTATAGGAAATACCGTTTTTATATTACGTCAAACGTTGTCATTAATTTTTCACATAAAGAAAACATAGGGCTGCACTTGAAAGCATCATTTGTCTAATGGCCCGCCTCGCAACAGTGCGTACTCACCTTAGAACTGATTGAGAAAATACTTATCGTAACGGAACACACATCACGCATAACAACCATGAAGATAAACACAAAACAAGTCTTAATATAAACAAATTTATAACGCATCACCGCAGATACGTTATGTCAAATCACCGATAAATTATGAACAGAAGTAAGGTAAAGAACCCTTACGAAGATCACCGTGAGTCATTAAGGCGTAAAAATAGCATTATAAATTTTACCAGCAGTTGGACATAGCACACGTTTATAATAAGAATAAGTTAATTTAAATAAAATGTAAGAATTAGCATGCTTGAATGTGCGCGGATCTTTCCATTGTTTTCGCTAAATGACATCAAAGTTGTGTCGGCGAGGTGTACTTAGCATGTGAAATAAAAATTGTTCACTATTCTTAGAAAAACGTATGGAGTGGGACAGTTGGATTTGATGAAATGATGTTTTGGAGTCAAGTCACAATTTTATCTTTCCTCTTACGGCATGCATTAACGTTTTAGAAACGAGGGATTTGCAATTTGAAACTATTGAAGAAATAAGGAATTATCCTTAAGATTTTTAGACATGTATAAAGCACCTTGTCTTTACAGTATCTTAGAAAAATAAGCTAGGTCTTAGACCTATACAAATGATACGTAAACTTGCTTATAGCATTCTATTATTTAGTATGCAAGTCCATAAAAGTGGACCTTAAACAGGAGGATTAATCTTGTTTTGTATTTCAAACCTTATTTAGTATAACAAATGAGTTTATGGTTTTTTGTAAAGATCACTTCGTTCATGGTCGGGTTCATTAAGTATTATTATCATTATGCATTTGATACCTACTTATACTATGTATGGCATCATCGAACAGTTGGTACATGAAACAAAAAGAAATTGAGTATCAGTCAACTGCTTGCAAAAAAGGAAACACAGTATAAGTAAGTCAATATTATACATCGAGGTCTAATTGTGCTAAGTTTAGGACAAAGAAAGCTTTATATGTAACTTAGATTCGATTTATCGATGACTTTGAACAAATGGACGATGAAGGCGACGCGACATGCGCAAATGACGTATAACCTGAGTAAATATTAACTACGTAGGGTGACTAAATGATACCAATATAAAAATTACCTCTAAATTCAATGTTTCAATGGGGATTACTATACATAGTATTTTATTAGAAGACGAAGCACTGAATTGATATAATGATGAATGTTATGTCACTTAGTCCAATTTGTACAGCGCGATAAGCAAATATTCTAAAGGTATCTCTCGGTCTAACACGATATAAACATAAATAAAAATAAAAGGTAAAACATTATATGCATAGAGGGTTTAGTTTGTTTTATAGGTAAGTATATTAAACTTTTGTAATATTCTCAAAAAAATAAGGTTATGAAACTAACATCTGATAGGTGCCTGCGCAAACTTTGTCTATTGCGATCCACCTAGATCACAAGGCCCTATCCGACAACACCTTGAAACGTTCCACATAATTTGTTTATTATTTATGAAAAATCTTTAAAGTTGTCACGTCGTCATACAAAAAACAGTTTCATAAAAACGTGAAATTGATGGAAAAGAGTAAAAAATCGGCGTGATATTAAAATAAACGAGACATGCTCAGTGTTTGGGTTGCAGTCACGTTCTCTTGTAATGACAAATTCTCTACCATTGTTGTTTGACGAATTTTTTTTTATATCCAAGGTTTTATTTTGAGTTACAATTCGAACGTGCCCACAGCTCAATTTATAGGTATTAATTACAAAGGTGCATTGTGCTGTGATAGCTTTGTAATGTTCAATTTCACCGGAATTTAGATATTACTTACGAATTTCTTTTACAGAACAAGTTACAAATTTATATATACCTACTAGCTGTCCCGGCAAACGTTGTTTTGCCATTAAAAAACCGGGCTGATTTGTGAATCTAAACCATCCAGCGCGCCACCCAAACGCATAAAAAATTATTAAAATCGGTCCAGCCGTTAAGGAGGAGTTTAGTGACATACACACGTACAGTGGAAATATATATATAGAGAGATAAAGAGAAAATCACTTATTTACTGACTCACTGATAACGAAATGTCAGAAACTACAAGTGCTAGTCTCAAAGCTTGGGGGTTCCTTTTAGGACGTATATATTAGTATTAGTATATACTTAAGCAAAATTCCGTCTCATTTAGATGAGACGGGACTACTATACTTCGGGACTTCATTACTATGAGGCTGTGTCTGTTTTTTTTTATACAAAAAATCAACGATTAAAACAATAGAACCATTTTTTAACCCTTTTTCAGACACCACTTAGGTGTGAGATAAGACAACTAAAATTCTCAACTAGCCCAAAAAATGCCTCACATAATATTTAAGTATATATGGAATCCAACATGTTGGAAAATATTCATCAAAAGCCCAAAATGTAAAATTTGAGGTGTGTTTTCCAAAGACGGCATGAGAAGCTTTATGTGGCAAGTATTTATGATTACAATATCTGTAGTTTCACCATCCTACTTGGATAAGTTTTAGTCATTTGGTTTCCTCCTGACTGACTGATTGATAGACGGATTGGGCCAAGATTTGCATAAAGATAGCTATGAAAAATTTAATCCCTACGTCGACGAAGTCGCGGTTAAAAATTGGTTTAAAGCATACCAAAATAAATTATTTTTAAAAGATAAATAAAAAGTAATTATTATTTAATAAGCAATCAAAAGCGATTCATCGGTGAAAATCGCTTAGCATTTAACGGTAGCGCCTTAAACGATTGACACAGAGAATTTAATTTTCAATTATACTATGTTGGGTCAGAAGAGAAATCTTGTCGCCCTCAAACCGTGGATGCGTGTAATTGCGATAATAAGGCAAAGGCAATTATAGGTGCGCTTGCGCAACTTTTAACTGAGTATAGGTTACAGAGTAATTAGTGGCATAAACCTTTGCAAATAGTACCTTTGCAAGCTATCAGACTATTAATGGCTGATCTTAAACAAATTATAATTTTATACAAATTAAATGCAATAATAATAATAAACATTGCACAGGACATTACACACATCGCCATCTGACCTCAAGCTAAGTAACTAGACTTGTGTTATGGGTGCTAGACAACGGATATACTACTTATATACTTTTCTTTTGTAAATTGTATACTTATGATACATAGAAACAACCAGACTACAGACAAATATCTAAGAATAAATACTTGTCTAAGACGGGAATCTAACCCGCAACCCTGTGTTTGGCAGTCTGGCAACTGTAGGTAGGTATTAAAGTTTTAGTAATAATACAACTGGTAAATATGCTTAAATCGTAAATAAATAAAGGCTTCTACTAGAAATTAAAAATCCCACCAGTGGAACCGAGATATATTGTCTTCAATACTACATCTCCTACTAAGAAAGTAATAGAACCCAAACCAAAATAATTAATTTAAAAGCATTTTACACAGCCTTCATGAAAGTACCGCAATGGGTTTCAATAGGATCATTGATTTAATATCAAGGTCTGCCAAACTAAATAATTGTCTTATCGAACTTAAGGTGGAGAATATTCAATTCAGGCAGCCCAAAGATGTCTTGATTAAAAAGTTCGAATTCAAACTCATTCGCCACGTCCTTTTTATTATGAAAGAAAATATACATGTATGTCTTTGACACTACATTGCAATAAAATATGTGCTTTTAACCAGTTAATTTGCAAAGTCCTATGTAGTAGGTACAGTCAGCAAAGGACTGAGGTTAGCAGGTGCATATTTTAAAGATTTAATTTTTTAAATTTCTGTTCAATAATTTTTGGTCAATATGCGAGAAAAAACTAACACTTCGAAATCTTTAGTGATATCAAGCATAATAATTAATATTTACTGAATCGAAGTTTAAAAAATTAAAACTTTGAAATATGCACGTGCTACCTTCAGTCATTTGCCAACTGTACCAACTGATCAATCAACTTGACTTGAGGTTGTCTAAATAATTAAGTGTTGGGGAGTTTTGGCGGGAACGAGTTAACAACATGTCGTGCTGCAGTTTTATTTTCATGAAACTTTCTTGTAACCCGAGTTGAATTGTATAATTCTGGTGGAATGTTATTCAATTTAGTTCTGTGAAAGTACACAAGTGTAGTGAAAGTAAAAATAAGTAAAAATCAGTGTCAAACATGAAGTTTTCTCGTTGCCTCCAAATCTCCTATTAAGGTTATAGTAAAATTCCTACCGCTTTACTATAGCCCCTGACTTGACGGACTATGACGACTTTGACTGTTTTGAAACACTTTAGGCCCGATTTATGAAAAATCGGGTTATATTTTGATGCAAAATATAACTTGACACTGGCTAAATTAAAAAGCCATAATTAATAGAAAAAAAATTAATGTTGGGGGAATCACGCGACAGTGAGTTGCAATTCGTCCGGTAAGAAAGTGTTAAACGTACTATTATACAGTAATTAAACGATATAATACATATTACAATCATACGTATAAATGCACTGTTACAGTTCGATGCGTAAGTTTGGAAATTATACCCTAAATAATTTATGCTTGTAATTTTGCAAAGTCCGTTGATGAGTTTGTGAATAGGGTGGGAATGTTTGTTTAAGTTTTTTTTAAATAAAAGTACTATAGGTGTAGCGAGGGAACGAAACGATACTATATTTCAGTAGGTTTCAATAATAGAGAGGCTTTCAGAAGTAGGTAAAGCCTTGAAACTAGGAGCGGCTCTCACACGTCCCAATGATGATTGCCAAATAAATCGACCCAGCCCTTCGTTGTGTTTTCAAATTCAACATCTTATGTATTCTATAAAATAATTTGTTTTTATGCTTGTTAATTAACAAACAAGACTTTCAGTTGGCCCTGGAGATAGGAGAGTGTCGCTGGAGAGATTTGGAAGTAAAAGGGCTAGTTTCAATGTGAGGCTCCGTTTCACCAAATCTGTGGGTTCTTTTGGTTGCCAGTGTAGTTTTAATATTAACTACTTAGCTGTTGCCCGCGAATTTGTTCGCGTTGTGGTTTTGTTTAATTTTGAACGGTCCTGATTGCCTACCCCTATTTAATACGCCTGTCTTTATCTGTGTGTGTTAATTGGTACAGCTTTGTAGCTGTCACCCACAATGTTGTGTACAGAAAGGTACAAAGCTTTCCTGTCTAAACAAACGCTTATCTTAGCACAATTTAGTTATATTTCTCAGTTAATTCTATGTTTTGCACATCACTAGCAGTTTGAACAATAATGGGCAATTAACGTTCCTATTTAATAGACCAAGCAATGTTGTATAATATTGTACTGAGATGAGACAGGCTAATTGGATGTGGATTTTTCCATGAATGGGCCAGGTCATTATTTTCTAAGGTGGTATGTCTGGTTCCGAAAGAAAAACAATTTATTTTAATAAATCTAATTTTAATTTTAATAAATCAAAATGTTTTGTGTATTCTTACACATGAGAATCAAACTACATAATTGATGGTACCTAATTCAAATTTAACACAAAAATGTCACCGTTTTTTAACGAACTTGGTCTGGAATAAACGTTATGTAATACGATTTTGGCATTCGAAAAGTCCTTCTAAAAATTTAACACTGATCCAAATGAAAAAATATTCTTTCTAATAAAAAATAAAATAAAAAAATTCTTAAAATTTCAAAAAATAGGTACTTGGAAAAAATATAAATAAATGCCAAAAAGTTTGCTACTTTTTCAACTAATTTTAGGTACCTACTAAGTTATACCTACCCCATGGGAAGAATACAAGTATTGTTTCTAAATTAACTTCTAATTGTTTTCTGCATACAGCCTCGAGAGCTAGTAATTAAAGTCACCAAGAGAGCTTTTTAATATCTCCAAGTTGTTTAGTTGCATTATTTAGTGCCTCTTAATTTTGCAGTATAACTTTTCCAGCATGCAGTCAATAAACACTTCGAGTCATAACTGAGTGGCATGTAATAATGTCGTGGCCTAGCGAATCGTGAGTTTGCGGGTACGATAATTAACCAGTTATTCTTAGAATTAACTAGTTATTCTTAGGATTATTGCCGAGCTGAGTCAGTGGAACAAACTGCACGAGATTTGTGTTCGCGCTAATCAGCGGTTTGAGTGGTATAAGAGAGTGGTAAATTAGCGGGATAGCTAAATTATAGGAAATGCTGTCTCTTTAATAATAGTGTTGTTAATAATAATAACTCATAGCTACGCCATACCTACTACGACACTCGAACATGTAAGATATCCATAAATTAATTTAATCAATATAATATTAACCAAGACCTTAGTACCTATTTCCTTAGTACCTATGTTAACCGACGAGCCCCTCCGTGCTTTGAAAGGCACGTTAAGCCGTTGGTCCCGGTTGCTACCTCTAGTAGCAGTCGTTAAGTCAAGGTAGAGGCCTTAAGGCGATCTGAAAACTCTAACAATGGGTGAGCCAAATCACTATACGAGAAGAAAAAGAACTGTTCATATTTAAACGAAACTTTGTCTTCAAACTTACGAATTTCAAGGATTTTTTTAAGGATCCAGCATATGACTCAGATCATCTTACGTATTGTCGTTTTAACTATACATATAAAATGCTTTGTCCTGAATGTCTGACGGATCAACGCACAGCTTAAACCGCTGGTCGTAGAGACCTGAAACTCGGTGTGTTCTTTATATGACGTAGGCATCTGATAAGAAAATATTTTACGAAATTCTACCCCTTGGGGGTGAAAGAGGGGCAAGTTTTGTATGATTCTTTGGTCCACTTTCGACTTCTACGCGGACGAAGTCGCGGGAAAAAACTAGCTTATCATATAAATTTTGAGTAAACACAATATTATAGCAATTCGTTAAACAACATCAAAATTTTATTCCTACAGAAGACAATAACCGAAACATTTTTAATTGAATTGAATTGAAAGTTACACTGAAGAGGTCATGAATAAAGAAACTAACGAGGGGATACTTTGATTTGATACATTTATTGTGAGAGTCCCGTTACCTTTGCTAAATAAAAGACTTGTATAAAAGAACTGGTTCTTAGGACAAAGAACCCCCATAATGAGGCCAGCATATTGTGTGAAGAGCCCTTAAAATCAACTTCGATATTTGACAATATGGTTTTTTATTATGGGAACAATTTCTGTACAGATTTTTATCACACTCCGATGACTGTGTGCAATGATATTCAATACGCGGCCGTTATCAAAAACTTTCGAAGACAAAAGAAAAGAAATTGTTACAATTTTTTTTATACTTTTCTTCGACGACACACTAGTTTGACATTGTGGAAATATGACACGACGTTACTCGGACAAACCTAAACCTAAGTTTTTTAATATTGCGCTGTAATCATTTATGAAGAATTCGTTACCTAATTTCAACGATTAATCAAACCAAACTAAGATACTTGGAGGCAAGTATTTTTTTAGACGTAATAAATCTATAAACACCGACATTCACAAAAAAGTGTGACGTCATGCGTTACGTTATTGACAAGGTAACCATAGCAGCGTATTGAAGTATTTATTTACTAACAAAGATTCTACAGTCATTATAGTACATTATATTTGTGTTATGTATAAAGGAAAAGTAGTTAATCAAGAGTTATTGTCACTAAATAAAACGTCTCAATAGAAATAAGATAACTGAATCCTCGAAGAGACGACACTCGACAGCGTAATAATCATAATATCCAATATCCCGTCTAGCAAACGCCTAGACATGAGCTTCCTTATTCCATTACTGTGAGATCTCCAATCAGTTGACAATGTAGAGATCCAATCGGGACTATTTAGCGCGCGCAATAGGTTTCAATTAGGATCAGGCGGATATGCGGGCCCCTTCCTATTGGGTTGATGGAGCTCTAATTTTAAATCTGTGTACAGTGTTTTTGTAGATCTGTGATTTTGATATTTGGATTGTGCTTTGTTTCTTTGTTCAAAGTAGGTACATAATTCTAGCATTTCAAAACTAAAACATATCCTGCATATATTATTATTTTGAAAAAGTACCTACATGAAAACTTGTTTACTTAAAATACTAGCTGCGGCCCGTGGTTTCACCAGCGTAAGTCTCGATCCCATGGGAATATCGGGATAAAAAGTAGCCTATGTGTTAATCCAGGTCTCCAACGATCCAGATACCGAATTTCATCGCAATCGGTCCAGTAGTTTTTGCGTGAAGGAGTAACAAATACATACACACAAACTTTCACATTTATAATATTAGTAGGATGTGTTTTGAAGGTTTAGATGGCTTCCCAAATTTATTTGACCTGTAAAGCCCTTGGGAAGGTACCTACTAGTTATAGTTCTAGCCTAACAAAAATTTGTTAAAAACTTACAATAGCATCTAAAAAAAAATTACAAAATTATGGAAACCCAACCAAAGAAAAGCAGGCACATGTTTTTTTAATTCTATCCATTTGCTTTTATTCTAGATAATATTAAATTGTCCATTAAATGATCGTACATAGTAATAGATGCCTAATAAATATCGCATATTAGTATATTTATTTTATAAATGCATCAGATAGACATTATAAATCGTGCAAAGGAAACATCTAAAGGGGCCACGAAAATGATTCATAAGTAATAATGTTGTGTCCCTTACAAACACGTGTATCAGTTTTTACCATAAATTTTCAATTTCTATCACGTGAACAGTAGCTTTTATAAAAAGGTTGAATTTCAAATTTTAATATGTTAGTACGACATCAACCTTCGAGATTCTTCTAGGAAAAAAGTCTTGGATTTTGTAGGTATTGTTCTGAAGAAAAGACTTCAACGAGTTGCTTTTTCATTTTTAGAATTTAACAAAAAGAAAATTTACAGATTTCATCTTATTTTAATTTGCTTTTTGGCTTGAATTTTGAGACATTTTAACGTGTTGATTCATGAGATGTTAAATAAGAAGTAAGTTTGTAAGAAGTTATTGTCGGCACACATGACCCATTTAAAAAACAAATACATACACGTTAAGCGAACGCTCGGCCGAGCTACATGGTAGGCGGAGTGGGGGGTGTTAGGTTTTATTTTCGTTACGGAATGTCTTAATTCGGTCGCCACGCTCAAAGCCCGCGATAAAAGCTATGCAAACCAAAAATAGTAAAATATATTTAATTTAAAAACTAGATCTTTCTGTGGGCATTTCTATAGGTACATAAATATTTGTAAGTCATTTTAATTTCTATCAACGTGAACCGATATCTACTGCCTAAACAGTTCTTAATTTAATTATTGAGTGACACAACCCTATAAGGAACTATCTTAGGTAAGAAGAAGATGTCAGTAATTCCTGCTTGAGCAAACATTGGTGACATCAAAATACCTTGCACAATTATGATATGAGATGAGACATGAACATTGAATATGCAATTTCCATTGCTGTTTATTACAGACTACTCCTGAAAATTTTCCACTATAAATTTTGTGTAAATAACGTTCCATGGAAACGTACCAGTCATAAATACATCTCACAGTCAAATCTTAAGGTAATTTGTGACGATTTTGTCGCTCATTTAATATGCAAGGAATATAAAGTATACACACGGAATCGTAGGAATAATACTCAGCTGCAAATAAAGATCATCTGACTATCAAAGTTGGTGGCGACAGGACTCAGAAGTTAATCATATTTGTCATTTACTTAATAAGAATTATGAGGGAGAATAAAATTCGTCAAACACCAGACAAACATCGATCAAACTTTCATTGTCTGAAATACCTAATAAATAATGCAGCTACTAGATACTATACCTTTTTTACCACTTTGTTTCTAAGTTCTTTGATACAAAACTGCGGAGACTTTAATATGGATAAAACTTTAACATATTTCTAAAGAAATTCTATTAATTTTCAGGAAATAACTGTAAAATTAACCGAACACAGGTGCAAAACCTTGTTAATCATCATGTACAAAATATACAAATGCTAGTAACTTCGACAAATAAATAGATACAGGCACTTAATATGTACGTAACTTTGCTTTATCTATAAATTACCATTACAAGTCTTGTTTACATGTATATCAAGTGTAATTTAATCAATTCGGAAACTGTATAAGTACATTACTTACGTACGTTTCACTTAATTTTACTGAAGTTACGCAAGAGCCTATTATATTTTCAAATGGCCCCACACATGATCCTACAGCAATGTCACCCTTGTGTAAAGCACTTAGAAGGCCAATTCTCGTAAATAAAATTGTTCAAAATATCTTTCCGATTGCATTTCGATTACAAAAAATACCCTAAGTAGCTCAAAATACCCACAAAGTTATCGAAATGCAATCAGAATTATATTTCAAACAATGTTTTTTACGAGAATTGGCCTTCTGCTCTACACCATTTATGACGACCTAGTTGGCACAATGGTCGCCATGCCGGACTGCTAAACACAAGGTTGCGGGTTCGATTCCCGCCTCAGACGAGTATTTATGCTTAGATATTTGTCTGTGGTCTGGTTGTCTCTATATATTATAAGTATATATTTACAAAATACCCATAATACAAGTCTAGTTACTTAGCTTGGGGCTAGATGGCGATATGTGGAATGTCCTGCAATATTTAATTATTTATTTTGTGCCCCTTTACAAAATCTCCCCCCAGGCCACGACTTGCAGTGGCCTACGTGGAAGTCACTCATCCTACTCCGGACCCAAATAGGTCGCTGTAGACCAAAACATGAGCCGATAGGGTTACACTTCTGACAAGCTTTGTGACTGCGTGGAGCCCCACCTCCTCCACTGTGCCTCAACACCTGCACGCACGATGACCTAAACAAGACTAATGATGCTACCCCATAGTTGTGGCGTAATATTGGTCGGACAGAATTTAGACCTTTTACCCCCAGACACTTTGGGTACAACTGGGAAGATTTTTGAATAAAATTATCGAATCACTGATGTCAAATGAGAATGTTTCTACCTATCTGTTCTTGAAAGCGCTTAAGGGCAACTTCTATGAACCTTAACAATAAAAAAAAAAATCCTATGGCTTTTGGAAATTTGAACATTTTTTCGATATTTTTGAGATTAAATACATTTTTGGACATTTTTTAGGTATAAGCGTCGAGTGAAACCACGGTACGCAAGTGTAATACATAACACAAAAGTACCTACCAAAAGGCCAGCCGGTTTGTCTAAAGCTTCATGTTTCTACCTAAATAATTATCCTTCACACGATCGTCAGTAAATCTCCTATAATTACAATTAATCTAGTCGTCTTTGTTAAGAAACGATTAAATTAATAATCACACGACGCTAGCTAGACGATCTTTGTTTATAGGTAAGTATAGCATAACTACGTTAAGTTGACTTATGGCAACAGTTATTTTGAGTAATTATCATTATAAATTTTTAACTATTTACGAATCTGATATTTTTTTTATTAAGTCCACACTTACAAAGTATCCGTTTTTAAACGTTACCAGTATACATTAAAATCTTAATGTTAACTTTATAATGGATGAAAAAACTATCTATCGGGTAAGAGCCTAGACGAGCATTGCGTTCTCCTTATAAAAGCATTTCCCTATTTTCTAACTAAATATTGCCTTTAGCTAAATAAATCTTTTTTTTGTAAAACAAAGACCTAGGTTTGCTGTACATAAGAATTTGCATTTTTAACCGACTTCAAAAAAAGGAGGAGGTTCTCAATTCGGTTATATGTATTTTTTTATGGATGTTCGCGCATATTTGCAACCATTTTTTTGCTAAGGGAAATGCTAACTTCTAAAAAGTTAAAATATACAATTTAAGTAAATTACAGGACGTGTTAACCTAAGTTTTATGAAAAGGAAAGTTGCTTTAGAGGTAATATTCTTGAAGGAAACATAAAAAAACAATAAAATTTAAAACATTTAACAAAAATATAGAATACAAAAAGAAAAGAAAAAAGTAATTGTATTGAATAAATTTATATAAGGAGAGAGGTTTACCCGTTTACCACAGACAAGTAGGTATGCAAACCTATAATATGGAAGCCTACTTTGTGTAAAAAAATAGTATAGGTACAGACGCTTGCGATATGAATGTGGTCATACTATAGGTACGTGTGTGGTTATTTCTTACCTTATTATATACTTTGTCATCCTGCAAAATTACACGATATCTAATTAAGCACCAGTGTTTTACCGTATTATGTGCAATTATCATTAATCAGATGTTTCTAAATTGTATGTTGAGTAAGTTTTTATTTTATTTTAACTATTTTTAGTTTTATAAGCAGAATATTTGTAACTGTTTGTTTTCCAAATAAAATAAAATAAATAAAATAATAAGCAATATTATAAACACCTAGCTTCTGCATACGGTTTCACTCGCACTCGAAAACTTCACAAAGAACACCTTATATTTTCATGTTCAATAGGTTTAAGGAATTTAGGTAATGCTTTTCCTAATTAGGCACTGCAGTGAGCTTCAGTTACGTTCATTTGACGACCCAGTTGGCACAATGGTTGCCACGCCGGACTGCCAAACACAAGGTTGCGGGTTCGATTCCCGCCTTAGATATTTGTCTGTGGTGTGGTTATTTCTATGTATTATAAGTGTATATTTACAAAAGAAAACTATATAAGTAGTATATCCGTTGTATAGCACCCATAACACAAGTCTAGTTACTTAGCTTGGGGCTAGATGGCGATGTGTGGAATGTCCTGCAATATTTATTTATTATTTATTTCTGACTAAAATACCGACTCAATTAGACTACTTTTTATTTTGATCTCTTGTTGCCCTATCACATTAAAAATGAACTAAAATCGCCTGTTACACAAAAACACTATATTAGAAAAAGAAATTATTACTAAACGAAATACTCTAATACAACAAAAACACTTAAAAACGCAATTTCCTTTATAAGTGCACCACAAATCAATTTCATAAATTGTATTATTATTGTAAATTGATCGTTTTTCATGATCGCACCATTCAACTGGGTGACTGAACTTCTAATTGACGAGAACTGTCGTTTGACACGCCGAGAACCGAAGTCACGACTTCCGAAATATTTACGAAATAACTAATAGGTTTTTTTAATGCATTAATAGGTAAAACACGAATTTAGTACTTAGTGTTTTTTGGGTGCATTAAATTTTTTAAAACTAAACTTTAGAAATTCAAAAGTGTCTCAACTAACTCCTTCTTGATTTCGCACTATAATTGTTTTAATTGTGAATAACAAATGAGAATCATCAGTGGCTTTAATTGATTCCACAAATTCGTACTATTTGGTCCGTAGGTATACAATGTGTTTCAGCGAAGGGGTTTTAATACGAAAGGGGGTGATTCTAGACGTCTTGGCAAACACCTTTTCTTTCTACGACTTTTGGAAATTGGAAATTTGGTAGAATGGCGATTCCACCAATACATGCTTATTTATATAAAGCTATAGGGTATTTCTGAATATATATTTGGTATGTTTTTACAAAAAATATCTGGTCATCATAACACAAGCCTAGTTGCTTAGCTTGAGGCCAGGTGGCACTGTGTGACATGTCCAGCAATATATATTTATGATTGTTATTATGAAATACTTACCAATAAAACCGACATAGCTTTCATATTCAAAGTTATTACCAAGCACTTAAGCTCTTTTTAGATCACAGTAATTGATGTTAAATTAGAAAGGGTAAGATAATTTCTAATGACGAGATAATTTATTGTTTTCCAAGCAAGTACGACACGCGAAACGCTCACCGTAACGGTTTAGCACAGTTTGTCAAACTTTTAAAAAATATCTCTTAAACATTTTTCTTATATTTTCTTATAATAATATGTCCTCTGTTACATTGTTGTCGTGTGTTTCGTGTCTAATAAAGTATTCTATTCTAAAACTATTGTTTTTTTTTGGGTTGTTACTTAATATTTACTTAGTAATTAATAGTTAATGAATATATTGATGTTACAAATTAAGGAAGAGTCGAATATTCAGTCATGTTTTTATTAATTTAACTAGCTGCGCCCCGCGGTTTCACCTGCGTAATCATTTTCTGCGCAACTTTCTTAATATTTTCTTTCATAAAAACCTTCTCTTGACAATATCAAAGACAACAAAAAAAGAATTGGCCAAATTGGTCCAGGCGTTGTTGAGTTATGCGCTTACCAACACATTTTGCGATTCATTTTTATATTATAAGAAGATTTACAGGAAAGGTCTGTAAAGATTCTAATGTAAAAGAACTTTTTTTTACACAAATTATGTTTGCATTTGACCTCATTTCACTTGTTGAGGATGTAGCATGCTCGCCTAGAAGGAGAACAACATACCTTGACAACACGGGTCTTAGAGTTATAAAGATTGGCATTCTCTGACGCTTATTTGTATAGGTACCGAGACAAACCGCGCGTCGCGTCGTTGTCGCCTAACGAATTTGAGAGGAAACAATATGGCAGCCATTGTAAATTACCATATTTTTAGTAAAATTGACACTTTGCTATTATCTACCGGTCGGGCACCGCAGCTCTAAAGTCAACGCTCTCGAACCATCCGGATCTAATTACGTTGTGTCATTAACATCGCGGAGACGGCACGTCCGCATAGGAAATGGAATCGAATCATTAGTAGTTTGATTACAAAAAAGGCTTAATAGAAATATAATAACGGCTGACTGAGAAGAAATTGTAAAAAGATTGTAGAGCGATCCAATAATTGGCGGTTATTTGTCGATACGGTTTGGAGCGAGTAATGGGTTGTGATGTGCGACGTGACTTCAGGGCCTACTGCCCACTCGCGCTCTGGCCAGGCCCTAAGCTCATCGTCTTCGTTTATCGAAATTATTACTGACACTAATAAATCTATAGTTTTATGTTCACAGCTACTTCGTTGTCTTTTTTACACTTTGTCGACTTAAATATTTGATTAGTGTTCAGTTTCTAATGTTAACTATGTGTATATTTTTAACTTCATTTTGTAAAAGAGTAGGAAAGTATGAAATAACTAATTAGACGTTTTATATTCGTAGTGTCAGCTTTAACATTATTTTAAGTGAACTCTAATGTTCTATTTTAGCATTAAATAAGTAAATAGTAGGTGGTTATGGTTTAGACGTAACTAATTCACAAAAAATGTTTTTAAAAACAAGCTTTTATTGCATTGTCACGTGATTTACACATGTTTGCAAAATTTCAGTTCAATCGGTAATCGGGAAGTGGATCAAATTTTATTTGCAAGATTCCACGACAGATATCGGGAGAGGTGAAGCTAAATAAAATCTTGTAAAAAGAGTCTTAGAATTACTAAATCGTAAAATATATAATTCGAAAAATGAGCAATTGGTTACTATTGATTTCCTATAGATCCCTACTTGTAGATTCCTAGTAATATTTATAAATGTAAGAGTAACTCTGTTTGACTGTTCATTACATTTTGACGTCTAAATGTAGTCTAAACAGCAGAATTTTGATATAAAGATACCTAGATGAACATTTTTTATCTCCCGGACTTACGCTTAGCGCATCTAGTAGATCCATATCTTCTTAAATGAATAGGTACCTATTTTTCACAAAAGCTTTTTTACTGTCATCTGATTTCATTCACAAGAAATCGAACTATAGATACAAGACTGATACTTGTCAATACACACAAAGATTTCATGTATCTTCTACAGAATCATCACGAACCGTAAAATCAGTAACAGTGTCAACAGCTGCAGTAAACGGTTTGCCACAAATTTGCGTAAAACCTACCATTGAAAAATTCAATAGATTTTATCTTTTTCCGCAAAATAATCGTACGAGCGTGAAGTTCAAAATTTTAAAACGTATTTGTTTCGGTAACCTAGTTTTTCAAATCATACGTTTTGAGGTCGTGAAGGGATTGCTTTGTTGTGTAGTTGATTTTTAAAATAAATTTGACTTTAAGTTTCCTGTATACCTCCAATCTCTGGTTAATATTGGTGAGATGGTTCACTTTTTTACAGAGTTGAAGTTCAAAATAAACCTATACCTACGGACCTGGATCTACCAATTACCTAAATCATTGCAGTATGATTCAGGTGCTGACATCAATGTAAGGGTGATTGTACTGAAATGCTTAATTGCTTTTATTTTTGTTTTTGTGGTTTATTATTTGACATTTAATTGATTTTTATATCTACTGATTGAATTTACTTTGGAATTGATTTTAATTTTATTTATTTTTGACATTACTAAATTTAGTTGACATTTACGTATGATGACATTGTATTTTATTATTTTGTAATTTTATTTAATTGTTTTTTGTCTTGTGATTTATGTGTATTTTATTAATTTTAATTATCTGAAATGTATTGAATGGAATTACCTTTTTTTATTAATGAAGATAGGTCAGCTTTTGACCACTATCTCACCCGATGGCAAGTGATGAGGCGGTCCAAGATGTCTGCTATACCTAAAAGATACCTATACACCCGTGACTTGAAAACCCTCAAATAAACTGGGGCCTTAGAGGGATGCAAGTAGAGGTAGGAAAACGTCAGTGGAACGAGAGAACGAGCATTGGCATACGTACCGGAACATGGACAAGTCCGCGTGGCGATAAGGCTTAACTGTTAACAAACCTACACCCCCTTATTTCAAAAAGAGGTTTAAGGCTAGTCCGAGATGTTGATTTAAACAATAGATTTAGACACAGATTTACTCGTGAAATTATTACAAATAACTTTGTACAGTTAACAGGTAAGTATATAAAGTTTCGTAGGTATATTTAATTTTAGAGTCCCTTAACTGTTTTATCCTTGGATAACAGGGCCTGAACTCTACCTACTCCTATCTCTATAAATAAATAAATAATTTAAGCCCCAAGTAACTAGACTTGTGTTATGGGTGCCACAACGGATATACTACTTATATACTTATATTTTGTAAACATACACCTCTCTCTACTACTATCTCTACCTAATAATCTCAGTGCAGGTTCCTAAGCAAAAAATTGTCTATTCAGAGTAACTAGGTAGGTAAAAGTACTATTTTACGATAAAGAGTATTTTAATAGAGCTGCAAAATTTAGACATCTCCAACGTGATATAAATTGAAGTGAAATCGGTTACTTCATGAATGTTATTATCAATACCCATGCTACCAATTATTAATGTATCTTTTATAATAATTTATTTTGAAATTATAGTTCGTTTTATGAAACTAATTTTATATTTCTGAATTTTATTATTTTTATCTCTGGAAGTGGAACCGGATTTAGCTTTAAGGCTTTGTAACGCTTTTTACTTAAGCTTTATTTTTAAGCATATTTTTAACCGCTCCAGGTTCGTACGGCTATATTATGCATGTATTATACATATATACCTTCCTCTTGAATCACTCTGTCTATTAAAAAACCGCATCAATGTATGTAAGCATACATAGGGACAGATATCGGAAAGTGACTTTGTTTTATACTATGTAATGATGTATTTAAAAATAATGTTAAAAAAATACAAAAATAATATAATAAAAAAAATAAGTTTTAATTTTTAGACTTTATTTGTTTGTATCTCGTATTTAGTTCCTAATATAATAATGTATACTTATGTTATTGCTCTAAATTATATATTATAAGTATAAATATTATTTAGGTATGTTTAAAATAAACAATTTAACTGGATAGTTAAATTATTTATTGGACAAAGTATTTACTTTGGTCAACGGATCGGCATTGCCATCCAAAGAGATTATTAATTTCTTTTTTCTATTTAATTAAATACTTTTCTCAATCTATTTCTATTTTAAATATTTACCTTATTCTTGCTTAGTTTTCAGTTTATACTACTAATATTATAAATGTGAAAGATTTTGTGTGCGTGTATGTATATTTGTTACTCCTTCACGCAAAAACTATTTGTTTGCTATGAAACTCGGTATCTAGATAGCTGGAGACTTGGATTAACACATAGGCTTATTCAGGTCCACGGGATCGGTACTTACGCGGGTGTAACCGCGGAGCGCAGCTAGTTTTTTATGTAAATACTTACTATAGAAGTTTATAGTTTCTTGTTACTTTCACCGCAACGATCGAAGGTACTACAATCAGAAGTGAGTCGAACCTTTTCGTAATTTCAATCAACACAGTCCAAAGAATTTCAATGATCTCTCTACTTACCTTCATGATATCGATTCCATATAAAAAAATCTTTTGTTGTTGAACAAAAAAGGCTATTTTCTGGTAAGCACGTCCTATATATTGTGTAATACAATGAGATAATTAGCTGGTTCAGTAACGGGAACATTTTTTATCAGACATTAGACTTATTGTTAGTTGGTAATTTAATATTTTTTGTACGAAACCCTTGAGTGGGTGAACGCTGAAAAACTGATTCTATTGTCAGTAATTCGGGGAAAAAAAAGTTATTTTGCATAGTCTGTTTAAGGCGCTCTTCCAGTACCGTGTGTAGGTATTCACATTACCTTCGCTCTCGCTCTCAAAAACGTAGCGTGCTGCGTGCTAACTGTTATATTTATTGATCGATATGCAAAAAAATTTAGCATTATTATCCACAAATATAGTTCCTAGAGGTCAAGATCATTTGATTCATTTTTAGAAACAAACGTTAACTATTTTTGAATAAAACCCGATAAACGATCTAATAATTCTCTGTTTTCTAACATTTTTTTTATCGAACGAAGTTGTTCAAATCATGTTTTCAAACACAATAAACAAAAATATGGTTATTAAACTACAATATCTCTTTAAATACAAATAACAAAAAAAGAATATTTGATTACTTATAGTTGCTTAAAACAAAGGTCGATTTTGGTAGGTTTATTAGCACCTGCCCTTAAGAATTTAGCGAGCATTAGTAGGTACAGACAATACCTTTTAAATAAGTACAATAATTCGATAAAATTTGTAATTTATAAATGTAAAATTCAAAGTCTTGACTGACTGACTGTGATATATCGCATAGCTCAAACCATTGTATGGATCGGGATAAAATTTGGTACAAAGATAGCTATTATGATCAGACATCCGCTAAGAACTCTAAGCTCCTACGCAGGCGAAGACACGGGTAAAGCTAGTTCACCAATAAATTGATTACAATCAAGTACCAGAGAAATTGTCCTAAGTATTTCTGTTCCGGTACTGTCTACAAACTGTTTTTATTTGCAAACTGGGGCTTATATTCTCGGCTTCTATACTTTTCAGTAAATGACGATGAACAGACTTTCCTAGTGAATCGATCAAATGTTTTCATTCTAGTTGTATTCTATGTCATTATTTAGTTTCATATTTAAATTGCATTATTCAATAGGTGGGTAAAATTACTAACTACAAGCTGTAAAAAGTAGGTATTGTGCCGTCACGATCGTTTTCAGTTGAAAATTCAAAGCTGAACTAGCAATCTGTTACCTGATATGATAAACTAAGGAATGTGCAAACAAAGGTCCACCTCCCACGAAGACGAATATTTTTAAATACATCCGGAATCGCCTTGCAAACCCCTAAACAAAAGGTTCTTTGTTTTAACAACCCTCAGGTAAGTTTCAAACTCATTGTACTTAAGTTAGTTTAACTACGTCTCACCTCACCTGAGTTCTCTATAATTCATCAACCTAGTTGGATACCCAACTGCTTTGTCTTCCCTGTTACCTCATACTGTTTCATATATAATAACAAAATAAATCAAAGCAACAAAAAAACTAAGGAAAAAAAAGGAACCAAGGAAACATAAACAAAAAAAACATAATGTAATAATATAAATATTGCATTTATTTCAACGAATTCTGCAAATATAATAACTGTAGATAATAATTATAATAATACTATTCAGTTTACAAGACTTTCAATCTTAAAGACTCATAATAGTCTAACGCCAAAAACTTTCACTGGCTGGCACAGGGCTTTTTCAAATAACTATCGTAATGTCATCTGAATAACAGTAAATGCAGATCGCACTAATTATAATTAAATTATACAAATTAAAATAAAATTATTGGAAGTCGTTATGGAGGCAAAGTCAATATCATTAAACATACGTCAGATGTATAGACGTAATCCTGATCTTCTACAATAATAAAACAAAATAATAAAATAAAACTAAAAACAAAAATAAATACAAACACAACAAAATCAATAATAATAATCAAATAAAAAGCGATATGCAAATAAAACATGCTCATAACTAAAAACAAAATATTTAATATTTATTGTGTACCTACTTCGGTAGAGTAAATAATATTATTGTATATACCTATTATATTTTGTAAGGCGAACTTGATATAATGATATTTGCATTTGAAAGATGGTATTCTTGGGCTCCAAGATGTTTATTATACGGGAGAGTTTCCACATAATAAACATAGGAATAATGCCAACACCCGCGGCGCGTGCGTATTGCTATATCGCGCATGCGTGGAAGGCGTACACGCGCGACCTGCATATGTATAACTCAAATTCAAATTTGGGTAAAATATTTGCATATCGCCTAACTCCCTAATTCAAAGCACTCTTATGTAAATTCGTATAAAGAATAGCAAAAACTGCAGCCGTCCGGGACCCCACACGACAAAGAAAGAACTCATTATTATGTAAAATCCTACAAACTTCTAATGTTATGTCTGTATTTATTTCTGTATTTTAGTGCTCGTGCCATCTCAACACTGCGATACGAATAAACTAATTAGATACAGTTATATCACAAATTCTGCCTCTACGAAACAAACAATATAATTAGATCTATCTATAGATACGAACTATCGATATTCACATATGCGAATAGCGGTAGAAGACAATTTTACAATGCGCTATCACTTTATAACTAATAGTATACTTTTAAACTTTTAACTATTTACAGTGGAGTTCAGATAATAATTTACAAAATACTCGAATCCTAAAAGGCACCTTATTTAAATAGTTATATAGACTTCAGGCTTCACTATGACTTTACACAATAACTAAAACGATTAAATTCTCTAAAATATATAATTTGGTTTTCAATAATCCTACAACAATCGACAAGTCGCTAAAACCTAATAGGAGTTTTTAAATATGAACAACTACGAAGAATAATATTATGCAACAGATTACTAGTAAAAATCTCTACGTGGTGTTGGTTTTCGGTGTCAATAACATCGTACACAGAGACAATGGACATCTAAACAATCCCGAGAAAGTATTTTTGATTATTGTCATTTAAATAATTGATTATTCATGTGGAGCAAAATGCATGTGCGGCTGATCGGTCCCATAAGATATGCGACGTCCTTCACGCGTCCTAACTCCTACCATTGTTGTGTTTCGTTTGCATTTGAATGGTGGCGGGTTAGACCGTCCGCCCACTGGCCCACCGATGGAACGCCTTTCACGGTGTGATGACAACGCGTGTGTCTCACACTCAACACCTGCACCATTTCCTCATCAAAAATAAAGCTTGAGAAGTGTCAAGGGACACCCGGATGGAACGAAGTTTCTTTCGATTAATTAGTGAAGGAATTGTAATAAAATCAAAAAGTGTCGTTACAACTTTTGGTCTTAATTTTTTCCGTCTAACGAAGTTATGGTGCGTTGCGAAAGGCGCAACGCACCATAACTTCGTTCTAATAACTCAAACAAACAACGGAACACAGATCCCACTAGAAATCAACCTATTTCACACTAATTTCGATTACCTTACTATTATTTAAAGATTGAGCAATATTTTTTATTTACTGTTTCGTGCACGCTGCCACGCTTCGAGCTATGAAGTGGTTACTGGTAATTATTTGAATTACGAAATAATTTCTTAGATTGAAATGGCCGTGTACGTGTCTCTATTAGGTACGAATCGGATCAGTTGACTCGCTTTACTAGAGATAGACCAACACAACGTACAGATAAAAACTAAGCTACTTCTAATATTTATTTACAAAAGGACTCACTAATAGGAAAATAGCAACGACCGTCACGGCACTACGTAAGCTTCGCTCGATTCAAGAAATGATCAATAAGGCCGATTAAGGCTACAACACGTGATCGAGCGAAACTTGCTGCTGCGAGGTTCTACGTAATTATATTATGATCCAAAATCGCAATACTGTCGAGTGCAATGCGATATCTAGTGTCTCAAGTAGTGCACTCACCGTTTCCAGCGAGCTGTGGCCTCAGGAACGCGTTGTGGAGTTCGCCAGCGATGCCGCTCTCGAGCCGCGCCGCCATCTGCATGAGCGCGAGCGTGCTGTCCTCCGCACCGGCACCCGTGCCGCTCTCGATGCGTGCGCGTACCGTACTAATGTGACCTCGAGTGAACACGTGGTCTTGCACCGAGTATTTGTGACTGTATTTGAAATCACAAACTCGACACTCCTCCGGCGGTGGCGCATCGGACACTTCCGATAAACCAGCGGCCAACCGAGCCTTCTTCTCTTTGGCACGCGCGTTTTGGAACCAAACTTGCACCACACGTTTCGGTAGCCCTATCTCTCGTCCGAGAGCTTCGCACTCGGCCATTGTAGGTGTTTTGTAATCGCCGAACAGTGACTTCATGATTTTTACTTGAACGGACGACATCTGGGTGCGATAGCGTTTACCAGGAGGCCTCGGTGTTTGTTGTTGGCCAGGTATAGGTGATGTTGGTTCATCTTCTTCATAGAATTCCATAGTTTCTGATGCTGTATCTGAACGCTCGTCAGCATCAGAACCAGGTCGAGAAAGATCTACAGGTTTGCTAAGGTCTAAAGGTATCTCCGATTTTCCATGTTCAGGGCGTCTCTCAGACGTTTCGTTGTTACCACTGCCACCGTTTTGTTGTGCTGCAGCGTGCGCTTGCAATTCACTAACGTAGCGTTTCATTGACTCCTCACTGTACTGCTTGATAAACTTCTCCATGTCTGAGTGAAATGGTGGAAAAATAGGGGGCAACATGGGAGCCCCCGCTTGGGAAAAATTTTGCTGCCTGTCACTTTGTTGTGAGCCAAAACTCGGAGTTGATTCTGTACTCAATTCTTCGTCGGGCAAGGTATCGATATTGATTTCGCCTCGTGCACACTGATCTGCGTGTTTAGTACTCAAATGACTCTCTAGTGCACTCTTAACTTTGAACAATGCTGGACAAAAGGGACACCTTTTGTTTATAACTTGCGCATGTGCACGAAACTGTCCTTTTCTTTCACGGGCTCGTGTATTTTGAAACCAAACTTGTACCACTCTTTTTTTTAATCCTACTTCACGTGCAATGTTCTCGAGCATTTTTCGTGACGGATTCGATTCGATCTGGTACTTTTGGTAAAGATAGTCCAATTGTTCTGGTAGAATAGTTGTTCTCAAACGTTTGTCTTTTGGCTGTTCTCCGATATCAGTTTCTTCAAACTCATCAAATTTTCTTTTGGCAACCTGTTGATTCAGTGCGGCGACTAAAGGGTGACGAGTTTCATCATTTCCTAGAGCGTTTAGTTGTTGTAGTTGAGCATGTTGTTGTAAGATCCCAAAAGGGGAGTCTGGAGGGTAAGTGGGAAATAAATTTGGGTTCATTATGTGAACGAGTTGATGCTCTCGCCACAAATCAAATCGCGGGAAGACTAGGTTGCATTTATCACATTGAAAATTTCCATCTTTTTCTTCAGTGCGTTGTTGTTGTTGATGAGTCAAAGGAGTTACTGGGGTTAGAGGAGTAGACGGAGCTGGTGACACTGGGTAACTCGGGGCAGCAGGAGTCGGAGTACGAGGCGGCGCTGGCGAAACAGGCACATGAGGTATATGGTGTTCCACAGTGCTCGAATTAGAGTCTTCACTACTTAGTGTAGCAGCGACCTGCGCTGCAGCGGCTTGGGCCTGTGCTGACCTTTTAGCATCTTCCTCTTTAAAACAATGAGTCTTTTGATGACGTATCAATTCATAATATCGCTGGAATACAAGTTGGCACTTTTTGCATTGGTAATTGAGCCCAGGCGTACGTTGAAACCTATTGGCTTCATCTGTGGCTCCCGCTGGTGGATCTGCGGCAGGTTGGTTTTCATAAACTTTTCTTGCTTTTTGGCGAGCGTTTTGAAACCAAACAACGATTACTCTAGGACTCAGACCTAAAAGTTTTGATAGATATTCAAGATCATCATCTTTTGGATAAGCATTGTTTTCAAAAAACTCTTGTAGAACTTTGATCTGGTAATCAGTGAATCTAGTTCTGTTGGCGCGTTTGCCAGAAGACCCCGAGCTGTTGGATCCGTTCGAGTTGCCCCCGGAAAGTCCGAAATCGGCCGGTCCCCTGCCAGGACTGAGGCTGCGATTTGGGGTCAAAGGTAGGACGTTCGGGGGCGCGGAGTTTGGGGACGTGAAATTCGGATTTAATTTTGGTGGTAACATTGACGGATGAGGTGGCTGCGGTATACTTGTAGCCGGTATTGAATCTAATTGTGATTGTATTAATGAATTTAGCGATATATGAGTAGGCGTTTGTGGTCTTGATATGTTTTGATGATGATCAGAACTGTTAGAATTTGGAGCTGGGCTTTGAGATGGCGCCTGGGGAAAAATAAAGCTCTTATCTTCCTGGTGTCTGTCGTCGTACGAGTTATACTTTTCTTCCATCGTAGGTTCTTCACAAGGCTCTGATTTTACATCTTGTGGACAGTGAGACGGCTCATCAGTTCTAGGTTTCTTTTCAGGTGGTGGTTTACCTTCATCAGAACTCGCAGATGAATCTAAAGTAGTGACCTTAGCTTCGCCTGTTTTTTCATACTCTTCTAGGTTCAGCGTAGTTGACGGGGGATTATTGAAGTTGTATGGAGAATCCTTGTTACGCTGCCGTTCTTTAAATAGCGTATTTCGGAACCAATGTTTGATTACCTTGGTTGGCAGACCTGATTGTTTGGCCATTTTGGCGATGGCTTCGTCGCTTGGAGAGTTGTTGATGTCAAAGTGGGCTCGCAAGATTTTCAATTGGTCGTCGGTGATGCGTGTTCGAGCTCTCTTTTGTCCAGCTGCAGCATTTGCCTGAAAACAAAACAATACTTAGTTGTTTGTATGAGTAACAAAGGATCACTAAGTGGGGATTAACGCAATCCTAAAAAAATAAACACGAGTTAAATTTACAAAGAAAATATTTAAAATAATATTTATCTCTAACTTAATAGGTACGGTTCTCGATACTGGCAGGTAAGTTGGAATAATAACAGAATTCGTAGGTAATAATAATGGATCGACCCTAGACGCACAACAATAGAACCTCTGTTGCTTTGTGCAAACAGATAGCTAACGTTCAATCGCCATGCTTATCTTTAGAAACCTTGTAGATATCCTTCCCGGGATCGAATTTACACTGTAACTGACAAAATAATCAGTTAATCACTATATTACCTCGTGTTCAACAAAGTAAATATACGTACTAAGCTTGACTACGGTCTTATTTATTAAGAACGCCTTGCCTGTCTAAACTTTATTATCCATATAAATACCTACTATAAATGCCTAAAATGTATGACTTAATTTGAACTCCTTTACTGAAAGGCACCACATTGGGCTGGATTTGATTAACCAATAATAAAATGAATGAATTAAAAACTAAAACCTAAAATAGACAATACATTACAATAGTAGTAAATAATCCATTTAGGGCAAGATGGATTCAATTAAAACTTAATTCATACTTTTCACAGTAGGATTTGTTCGGTTTTCGTTTATAACTTTTTTTTGTTTATATTATTTTCTAAATGTGCCCCTTTAATTATTTAAAAATTCTTAACTGTCTTCTTAAGGGCGCTCTATTGAATTAATTGTGACGTCACAGATATAATAGTACTAGTAATATAACTAGGAGACGATCAAGACGTTTTTAACGATAAAGTCAAATTATATTCATTACTTTTTAAGTTATGTGGGAACAGCTGAAGTCAAATGAGCATACATATTTACTCATAAACACATACGGGCTTCTATAAAACATAAACCATTTTGGCTTTGTCGAAGTCGATTAAAAAAAAATCAAAATAAAGATCTTGTGATTTAAATCTTTAAAAATAACGTAAAGCATAGAACAACTAGACAAGGATTCTTCTTCAGGATTCATATCAATTCGAATAAAAATCATAAATATTCGCATGCATTGTTTTCGTGTTAATCTCAAACACTTATGTGTTTTAGCAGAGCCATGCGCTTTCATACTCCCAAGTTCCATCAAAATCGGTCTAGTAGTTTCAGCATATTTATTACCAACGAAAAAACAAATCTTTCGTCTTTATAATATCAGTGTCATATAAAGTATACAAGGAGTAAAAGAAGATATGCGCGAACATCCATAAAAATATTACATACAACCGAATTGAGAACCTCCTCCTTTTTTAAAGTCGGTTAAACATATTAACAAACACGATAAAACTTTAAGTCCGATAAAAATAATTTAAAATATATGTAGGTATTTTCGAAACTAACTGGAAGTTTAATGTTAGTACATGAGTTGATAAATTTAATTATCTTATTTCTATTAAAAATATGTATTTGAAATAAATACGTTTAATCTACCTACTTATATATATTGAGTTAAGTTTTTACAGTTTAATTATCTTATTAAATAGTTCTTGATTATGACAGACTAGCTGCGACTGGCGATTACACCCGCATAAATATATATAACATATGTTTTTTTCACACTACCTATGCACAAATTTTATCAAAATCGGTAGAGCCATTAGTTAATGACTCTACCGATTTTGATAAAATTTTTACAAGTAAATTGTACCCTCTTTATAGTTATAAAGAGGGTACAATTTACTTCATATAGGTCAATGGTAATATTAAACAACTTTTACATATTATAATATTATGTACGTACAATCTCTTTGATTAAATTTAATAGTAAATTAGGTTTTTATTAATCAATTGTTGTGTCGTATATCGTGTCAATCGATCGAAGAAATAACAAAAAGAACTCACCTGCTGCTGTTGCTGTATCAGCTGTTGTTGTTTGAGCTGCGCATCGTGGGAGAAGGGCATCGTGTCGAAGGGCGGCGGAGGTAGCATCAGTGGCACCAGAGGCGGCTGCAGATTCATAGCCGCCAGAGCTCCCACGTTTAGGCCCAGAGGCAGCCCGAGGGATAGCATCTGCGCAACCATCGGGTGCAACTGGCCCAGCTGTTGTAGTTGTATCATGTTCAACGCCGCTTGCATCTCCTGGACTTGGGCAGCAAGTAGCGCACCAGCCTGCGCTTCGCCTTGAGAGTTCCCATTTTCATTGAGGTTTCCTTCACCGCGCGGTGAGGGCGACCTATCACCCTGCGGTGCTGGTGATGCAGCTCTTGGCGAGTTGGGCGCACCAGACTTCCTTTCATACTCCGATTTAAACTGTTCCGCGAATTGTTCGAGAAACTCCAGTGGAACTTTATCTTTATGCACTTCTTCACAATGAGTTTTTAAAACAAACACACTAGAAAACTCCTTGTTGCAATGTTGACACGTTGATTTTGTTTCACAATCTGGGGGCTTCTCCTCGGGCGGAGGAGGAGGCGGACTTGGCACTCGCGCCATTTCACGTTCTTCTTGTAATTTACGCCGTTGATTTTCATTATACTGCATAACGAGATCGAAGCCAAACGTTTCTAAAAGTTGTTTATACATTTGAGTGTTTCGTTTGGGCGGGTTGCCCTTGGCGACCATCTCGTCAAGTGCGGCTGCCTCGGCTTCTCCTAGCGGCGATTGCGCCCGCGCATCGCCGAATGGGCATGAAGTCGCACGATGTGCGTCGAGTAGCTCCCCGGTAGGAAATGACGCGTGGCAACGATCGCACGAGGCGTTACCTGTGCGCGGGGACCGAGGGCTACCTGGACGCGCGGGGGGTGACGAGCGCGGTCCCCCACTGCTAGTCGACGAAGGGGATGTATTTTTCGGCGACAACACGTCTTGTAAAATTTTGGCGGGGTCGTTTCTATCCGGTTGTTCCACCAAAGGTCGGCTCAAGTCCACGTGTCCAGCCGCGGCGAGTTCTTGCAACTTGCCAGCTCGAGTTTGATGTAAAACTGATCTCATGTGTATATCCAATGTGCTACCTTGTGTGTAGGCTACTTTGCAAATGTTACACTTATAGCGCTTACGGTCATCTTCTTCACTCGACGTACTTTTTGGTGTCAAAGTTAGATTTGAAGGTGCAGACCCGGCTCCGGGCGACACTGGAGGATTATTATTGTTTTGTTGTTCTTGCATAGCTCGTTTTAGTTTATGCAAATGACTGACACTATTGTAATGAACCAGTAAGATATTCTTTTGTGTAAATGATTCTTTACAAACATCGCATTTAAATGGCCTGTTTGGATCAAGATACTTTTCCATTGGATATGTCAGTTTTTCACCTTTTCTATGAAGAAGAGTTTTGTTATGGGCTGTCAAATAAGATTGGCGAGTAAAAGCAACTTTGCAACGGTGACATTTGTACTTTCTATTAGGATCATTGTAAGAATCCTCAGCCATCGCTTGCGAGTTCAAATAATCTTCTAAGAATTGTTGATCTTTGTAAATAATTGAATCATCCGAGTTTTCGGCATCATTATGTCCTGACTCGTCAGCGACAGTGGCACTTGAATCGCGATCTTCTAGGTCTGCCATATCATCATCGGGAGTTCTCAATGCTTCTTTTCGTAGAAGTTCAGCTGTTGCGGCATCTAAAGCTGTACCTTGGGCAGCCTGCAGAAGAGGATTATTTGCAAGGCTTCTTTTAAACGATGCTAATTCTTCTTCAGTAAGCTCTGGATGTGAAGTCTCAACGTGTTTTTGAAGAGCTAACACAGAACGGAAATTCCTTCCGCAAAGAACACATTTTGTCGCGTCGCGAATAACGTGGTATTGTGAATGTAGTTGTAGTTTTTCCACTGTTTTGAAAGCGAGACTACATTGATTGCAACGGTACTTATACACGTGTTTCTCAGATACTGACATGTTGGTTATAGAATTGCGAGCGTGAGCTTCTCTAAAGTGATTCTGTAAAGCATGCGCTGCGTCGAAGTATCGGTTACATCCTTTCTTCCAGCAGAAATAACCAGGTCCTTGAGGTGTCTGTTTCAATTCTAAGTGTCCAGTCTCATTTTGATGTTGACATAACTCATCAACGTTACGGAATGTGCGGTTGCAAGTTAAACAACGTTCCATTTCACCGTCTGTGCTTTCTTCCGAACGAGGTGATGATATTTCACGGTCTTCATCTCCTTGACGAGATTCATCTCTTTGTGATTGAGGCCCACCATTTAGCCAGTGACTTTGATCGACTAAAAGTAATAACCTTTGCAAGCCCTCCGAGTTTACGGAATGAATTTGCATGACATGCCTTTCGAGAGCCGGGCGATCTTTGAAGGCATCTTGACATAGAGGACAAATGAAATGTCTTGCGTTCTCACTGTGGATGGTAGTGACGTGAGTATGAAGGCGTGCCTCGCTGTTGCAACTAAAGTTGCAGTATGGACACGCGTGCGGGCCTGGTGTCTCACGCTCGTCTTCATTGGCTTGCTGAACTTGCTGCTGTGATTGAACTTGTTGTTGTTGCTGCTGCTGCTGTTGTTGCTGCAGCTGTTGTTGTTGATGTTGTTCCAGAAACCGTAACATTTTCTGTTCCTGCGTCAACTCAGGCTTTTGGTCGATCGGCTCTTTGTTGTCTGTGGACAAACGAAATATTTTAGTATTATTTATTTATTTATATAATATTATCAAAACATATATCTAGAGACACTTGGTAAGCAAACGAACCTCCCGGTACAAAATCTGCAAACCGAATGAATGCCAATTTCTAAATCGTAAATATACATCGTCTACCTACGTCTACTATATGAGATTTATCTACAAAAAATATTATTTCTATAAATGAAGCTGACTATTGTTCGGTGTAAGCGTTTGTTACTTTCTGAATTGAAGTTAAAAATAAAATTCTTCTCCTTTATATTATTAGTAGGACTCGTTTTGTTTGCGTCGTCCCGACAAGACAAAGGTATCGCTCTATCCATCCCGTACGCACACATTCACATAACATTAATACTAACGTAACAAGTATATTGTAATTTTGCACACAAAGGAGATACAGGACGAGCAAACAATCATTGTTCATTATTACAAAAGGTTTCAAATATTTTGTTTCGGATCGGATCAAATGCATTGGGAGAGCTGACGTATATGTCGGTAGGTGTGAGCAGGATAGCGGTATTGGAGATATGTGAGTGTGCAATTATTATTTGACCAGGGATAAGTCCACGGCAGCGTGTGAAAGACGCTGGGCGGCATTGTTTACGGTTAAATAAGGAAGGTGAAAGAAACGGCCGATGTGGGACCGCTAAAATTCGTTAATATAACGTTACAATTACGCTTTATAAGATGAACAACTGGATGGTCCAACTTGCAGGGTATTATATCCGTTATATTTTTTTTTCAAAGATTAATCCGGAACAAATTCGCGAACAACAGCGTCAAAAATTGATATAATTCTGGCATACTATTATCTTTTCTGAGATAAAAGATTACTTTCTTAAGGTGATTCATGAAATATTTTCCATTACAAATAAGTACTCGTAATATGTAGTTACTTTAGGGGAGCAGAATATTCCCTTAATTAGAAGTTGAAATTATCTCACAGTCTACCGGACTTGAAACCAGTCGCTCCCCTGCACAAGAACCCGTTCTATAGTTTTAACCAGCTAAAACCGTTACATTAATGATGGGGAGAGGGATAAAGTAAATCTGAGAACATAATAATAATCATAGCGCAACTGACCCTAATTTTGAGCTGGAGTGACCAGTGAATGTAATTATTTATGATGTTAAATCGCCGACCCTCAGTCTGGTAGGAGCATAGAACAATGGGCCAGGTAGAAGGACCTTGTCTGCATAAATGCGATCTCTGACGCTTTTTGTCAATGAACAAAGGGTCTTTTCTAAGGAAACACCACATCGTTATAGCGTCGTAAAGTAAGTATTGTGCAGTGAGTTTTGTTTAGTGAGATTTAGGTCAGAATTTTTGCATTGTGGCGTCTGGGATACAAAGGGAGACTGTGTATTTTATAGTCCGAGATCTTATAATTGTGAACTGTTTCCAATGTTGATTTATATATGTGCAATACGTGTACGATCTGATGTGTTGTTGTTAACATAATAAGATATATTAAACAATTTCAGTGCTTGTGAAAATATAAAAGAGTAGATAAGTATTCATGTATTCAAGCGAGATAATGAGTGTGTAGGTAAGTATGGTTTAATTTGTTCTACGTTTCAGATCAAAAATTATGTAATAAAACTTATCATGGGGTGCTGTTTGTATGAATCATTGAATAAAAGACCGGTTAAATTCAGGTTTTGATTACGTGTAAAAATCTGATTCTTACTAGTGAAGTAGCCAGGATCAGAGAAACAAAAGTAAATGATCTGAGAGCCAAAATTTGATGCATACAACAAAAAGTTTTGTAAAGTAAATATTCTCGGCGTGTGAACTGACTTGAATGTTGAAAATACGCGGTTTCGAATGACAATGAACCATAACGTATTGAAAGCTAAAATTCATATCAAAATCGATCGTTTAAAATGGCATTCTCAATAAGGTGAAAATAAGTAATAAGCATAAACATGAGGTTTACAATGGGTTAAGGTGGATTTCTTTCGCCTCCACATTTCTCTGGAAGTTTATAGTTTTCAGCGGGGTCATAAAGATGCATCGAGCAATGCGGCCGGCGACATTGTACGGACGATGCCGATGATGTACCACTCTCATCACAAGGGGGCAATCATCCTTAATGCGCGACCGCCACATACGTAATGCGAGTCATTGTCCCGTGTGCGGTACTTATGGAAAATTCGCGTTCTCAATTCAAATCTTCTTTCCATCTCCCTCGCTCGCGGGGCGGAGTCGCCTCTAACCAATGACGGCATCCGACTGTGGCGACACCGTGTAAGGCGTACGTTATTAAAGAAACCTGTTCTAATGTTGCGCGCTTTAAATTAAATTTTGTCCGTGTGTAATTATCTCATTATTGTGATTACGAATTCCCCGCTAAATGCTCATCGCTTAAAATGAAGATTGGTTCTTAGATTGAACATGAAGTGAGGGCCACGCGGCGAACGATAATGAAGGCTTCGATCACGATGAACACATGATTAACCCGCACTTTATAAAAAATACACAAATTAACATGAAACAAATTGTATGTTTATTGACACGGACCACGGTAAGAAGTTCACTTTGTAAAAACTCCAAGTAAAATTGATTAAGGAACGAATCGGTTTAAATTGGAAACCGATAGTGACGTTTCGAAATCACATTCATAAATCGTCTCAGTATTACTTTATCGATATGAACGCGGTAATGGTTTCAGTTGAATTAATTTTAATGGAATTTTCACGCTTTATAGAAAATCTTACGAAATGTCTTTGGTTCTAAAATAATAAATAATAATATTTTATATTGTTTTTCTGATAAAAGATCTGTCGATGCAACTGAAAGTTAAAGCAGCGTTTAACTGCGTATGCGCATACATTTATATAATATTCTATTTTATATAAACTTTTTTCTCTAACATTGTTTACCATTTTCGTGTAAACAAACAATTCAATTATCATTAAGTTGTACGAATTTTTAGATCTAAATAAATAAATAAATAAATAAATAAATAAATGACAGTTAACACCGAGGAAGTCTATATGCAAACAATAGGTTAGACACGGTTGGAAAATTATCAGTAACAAATAAGTCATTTCCTTATTACTATTCTATTCATAAATAAACAAATAGGCTTTGTAGTGTCAATTACAAATAAGAAATAGGGTCGCTACTTATTAGTTTAATTAATTGCAGAGAGGTTCAGTTTACCTATTAGTATGAGGAACTCACCATTATCTTGTTGTTCAAATGGACTGGTCATTTCTGGGGGTTGTGGGATTACTTGAAACAGCTCAGCCACATCTGGTGTTGGGTCTTTCCCTTCCGTTCTTCTTTGTAACTGATGGATTTGTTCCATCTGTAAGTGCTTTACTGATCGAACGTGTTGCAGTAAAGGCAATCTGTGAGGAGCACCAAAACCACAAAGGGCACATCTGTAAACTCTAGGGCGCTCTCGGGGTATCCGTGCCACACAGTCGCGTAGATGTCTCAGTAGAAGTGCAGCTGCCTCGTGTCTTGCACCAGCAGCATGCAATTGCAGTTTGTGAGCCGAATTAGTGTAATAATCACAAGCACAACATCTCACTTGAACACCGCCTACACCAGCACCACCTGTTCCTACGCCACCACAAAATTTAAGCTTCCACTCATTCCTAGGACCTCCCTCTTTCACATGATTAACATGCTGTAACCTCTGTAAATGCTTGTCCGTCTTGCAATGTAGTTGGAAGTTTGCTTTTAAATTTGTCTTGTAAGTGCATAACTTACACACGTAGTGACCAGCCACTAAAGCCAGTATTTCTTGTTCTCTGATCTTAGTACGGTCTTGGGCTAAATGGTGACCTAAAGCTTCTAGAGAATCCGTCGAAAAACAATTACAGATGCAGCAGTGGAAGGTTCGTTCAGGTTCAGGATCTGCTGGTTCGGGTGGTGGTTCCATAGCTTCAGGATTCAAACCAACATCAAGATGAGCACCTAGCTCTGGTGGCGAGGGCCCAGGACCTCCAGTCATTAACTGTATCATCAATGCTTGATTATATGCCATATCAGCCAGCGCAGCCTCTGGATTTTGAGGAGGCGCATCATTACCATGAAAATGTAGTAGGCTTTCTAGCTGTTGTTGGCTTTGTTGTCTGTGATGTAAAGCTGATAATGTTTGCATATGTTTCACATTCTGTTGAAGAACGAGCATGTTGTGAGTATGCTTCTCTGACGTCATGTGTATTCTCAAATTCCGTGCTACATTCGTCTCGTAGTTACAAACATCGCATCGGAAAGTTGGTTTTGGTTTTTGACCCAAAGGAGAATGATGTGGTATTGGTGGTTTGTGAACACCTGGAGGAGTATGTTGAGGAGCTGGTGGCAAATTTCCTTCTCCAGGATTGCCACCATTTTGCAGTTCTTGCATATTATTTAGATGTTTATCAGATTGCATATGTATACTAAGGTTTCCTTTCGTCGTAGTAGAGTAATTGCACACTTCACATCGATATGGTTTGTATCCACAGGTATAAGTTTCACCGCGAGCCAGCCGAGGGTGAGGTTGACCAGCTATACAATAAATACAACTCGTTTCGGCCTCAGGGTGTTTTTCTTTCATGTGTATTTCTAAAGTTTCTTGATATTTGTAATGCCAGTTACATTTCGGGCATTTTAGAGTCTTACAGGAATTTCTACTATGCATTCCAGCAAGTGGACCTCCTAATCTACCAGAATTTAAAATTAATTCACACTTTGGACATTCAGCTCCAGACGGTCGCCCACCCAGGTGATCCGGGCAAACACCTATCGTCGTTCCAGAAAGAAATGCGGGTGGTGTTGCTTGGAATGGCGGAGATGAATTGGGACTCGCCCGGGGTTGAACAGAGGCATTTATTGTATGTGGATGCGCCACAGAGATCAAGGAATGTTGGGGTACCATGGATTCAGCTATCGATCGAGGTGGTCGCCACTGATTTGGACTAGGCCTTCTCTCATCACAGGCTCCATTAGGCAACATTGAATCATGGTCTCTATCTGGTGTCATCATATCTGGTCGTTTTTCTATCGATGGACTCGATAATTCTGACGTGTTGGCTGGGCTTCCAGACACTGATACTCTTGGAGGCGCTGCGGCACCCACAGGTTCTAAGAAAGAAACTAAAGCTTCTTTGTCTTTGCCAACACATTGAATAATGGCTGATGCGTTCTCTCTGGATAGTGCATCTCTTTCTGAATCAAGTAACGATAAACTATGATCAGATTGAGCATGCGCTACGAACGATTTAGCGTATCCAAAACTCAATTTACAAATAAAGCACATGAGGATGGGTTTAACCGGCACGCTGACAGGACATTCGTTAGACGGCGATGACGGTCTCTGAGCATCTTTTCCTCCTCGAAAACTAAATACCCTATAGCTGTGCATAACAGGCGCGTCAGGTCTCGCTCGCGCTCGTTCAACAGCCAGTCTTCCATATAGTGCACCGTACAGTGAAGGATTTCTCGAGACATAAAATGCACTGGCAATTTGAGGAAAATCTAATTGTCTCTCGACAACATTGTTATCTCGACTGTCGACGATGCAGCCAGGTTCTATTTTAGGCAAGTCTGATAGACTGGTTTCACCCTCTGACAGTTCTGGATCTTCGATGATATAGGCTGAACCATCAGGGTTGTAGACGATTTTGCCGTCGAAACGTTCTACATCAGAAGAAAGCGGCGGGGAATCTCGTCTAGAAGTGAGATCTACGGCGTCGGGTGCGGCGGGTGGCGAGGTAGGTGCTGGTGCGGAGGAAGGAGCTGGCGTGGGGGCGGCGGGTGCCGCGGGAGCGTTGCGCGGCTCTTCCTCGGGACTCATGTCGCCGTCGTCGTCGTCAGGCTCAAGCGTTGCTGAGCTCTGCGGATCGTCGCGTTTGCGGCGCCGCTTGCGCTCCGGAGGCGGGCCGCTAGCGGTGCCGCCGGGCTGCAGCGGCGTGGGCATGGCGCCGGGCGTCAAAGGCCGGCATCACATGCTCTCCTGTAACAATATTGCATCATGAAATTAATCAATCGAACTACATTTGAAAAATAAACATAGCAAAGGATTGAAATAATTGAAATTGTGTAAACGTTTTCTTTCAAATAAATCAATCACCTATTTCTCACGGGTCAGTTTCACCCAGTTAGTTGAAGGTGAACTGTTGAATGGAATCGTGACGGTTGTCCTCGCGACCGGAAGTGGGTAGGGCGCCCGTTTGTGTCATCCGCGTTGTTTTCCAAACTTAGATACCGCGTATTCCCCCTATATAGATTAAGTAATAGATTCCGAGTGTAAATATTTGATTTCTCGTAGAGGTTGATTAAATACTTTTATGGAGGTGTCTTCTAACTCGCACTCGAGATACTGAAAGCCGTATTTGAACTGATAAAAATCGAGTTCCCAGAGCTAGTCATGTATGATTAAGATATTAGTAGGTATATATACATAGGCATATGTATGCGCACCTACTCAAATTAAAATATATACAGAGTTGTTATCAAGTTGACATTTGCGCAAACAACTGTGATCAATTTATCCATGTGACAGCCTGTCAATTCTGACACCATTACAATTAAGCAACTGACAAACTTAGATCTTGACAAACAGAAATTTTACCATCTTGATTTGAAATCTGATTAGAAAAAACCACTTTACGAGTTCGATATAAAGACTATAATTGTATTATATAAACGAAGACGCAAGTCGATAAAATAAACAGGTGAAGCAGGTAATCTAGAGTAAAAATTCGTTAAAAACAGAGATTAAGCCGTCATCTGCGTTATCTTTAACGTTATCAGAAGTACTTGTGTAGTAAATACCTAACGAGACTAAAATAACAAATATATTTAGTTTGACAGCTGAGATAATCAATAATAACTATCATGACATTTTTTTAAAATCCCGTTATTTTATGATAACAAGACATATTTTGAAATTATTAAAGTAGGTAACGTTGGATGAGTTAGTCACTGATAATATAATATTAAAGTCAACGGGTTCAACATATTACATAAAGGCAGCACTCTTGTGCAAGGCTCGATAGTATAGTACTGGATCCCTTTAAAAACGACCTTCAGTGAGCTGTTTAATGGGTGAAAAGTATTTTATATTAAATTAAATAGGTCAATACATATATTGCAAATGGGTTGCCTAAAAAATTCAGTCCAGAATGCTTCATTAATTTTAACTTTTTTATTTTAAGACTTTTTACTGGTTTGGTTTATAGACAAATTCCGTAGCAATAAAATACATAATCCTTATTTTATCTTAACTTTAATTCATTAATCAGACCATTGCAAATGACTAGTATCGATTTACCTGCCTACCCAAGATTTGTGACGGGAAAAATAGTCAACCTAACGTTTGCAAATTCTATAGGCTTCATACTTTCTATTGGTATGGAATTTGTCTCTTCAAACAAAACTTTAAATACAAAAAAAAATGTTAATTGGGTAATCATATTCTGGAGTGTAATTTTTTAGACAACCAATTCGCAATATATTTTTGACGTATTTAATTTGATATAATACTTTTCATCCATTGAACAGCTTGATGAAGGTTGTTCTTAAAGGGATCTCTGACTAGTAGGAAAAATATAAAAGGACACGTAGATCTAAACGAAACCATAAAATCAAATTTATCCTACTGTATATAATGATATAGGATAATTCCATGTGTACCTGCTGCTTTGAACACATCAGCATTTTTTAGCTTCCTTTTGAAAGGAAGGAAGTCAAGAATCGCATGCCGAAAGAGAGAGAAAGCTACGAGTTAGAAAGGTAACTGAAGACTTTTTGGGTCCCCAAAATAGTCCTAATTTTTATAAAGTTACTTTTACTATGCACAAATCAAAAACAACCAAAAATATGGCTAAGTGATAAGTCTTATAAGAAACGATAATGATACGAAATCTAATAGAAAACAAATACAAAAGAAATGGATTTTATGTATCTATATGGATATAAAATATTTTACTTAATTAATATCATTGTTAACTAAAATAATCTTTACTAATGAACAAACCAGGATGTGGACAGATAGCAAATAGGTATTTCAGTTTTAGCAATATACCTATCTATCTTACACCGGATGAACAGATAACATACAAATTAGGAATATTTTAAGCAATTTATTATTTAATAGGGACCACTCCTTGTTTACTTAACGAACGTTGATATTCGATAATATTTTAAATAATTTAAATATTGTTAAACAAATATTGGCATGACGGGTGTTAAGGTGATTTAAATAGTTTCGTTGTGCTTTACTTCATCGTGTTCTTGCAATTCGGTTTTTATCTTTGTTTACTTAGATTTTAGTGCCTGACAAATTTTAAGGGGAAAATTTTAATACTCTTAAGATTTATATTAAAATTTAGAGGTGAATACTTTTTATCAATTTATATAGAAATATGTTTTATTTGTGGCCTGGCTTGGCCTGGAAATAGCTGGAGATTGGAACACGTGTAAGGAAACAATAAGACAGATAAAAACGGGATTTAAACTATTTAAAAAAACTTGAGAGGTGTCAAGGGACACCCGGATGGAACCAAGTTTCTTTCGATTAATTAGTGAAGGAATTGTAATAAAATCAAAAAGTGTCGTTACAACTTTTGGTCTTAATTTTTTTCCGTCTAGCCCCCTTTCGCAACGCGCTATGAGGAACTATGTTCCAAAAAGTTATAATAGTATTATAAACATTGCTGTTTTCAGTACTAAAACTCATGCAATAGTGCTGGAATGTTAATACCAAAAGCAAATTATGAATCCTTGCAAATTTAATCAGGATAATCGAATATTTTAATCAAATTATTGCATTGTCATCGGTCTTTGACAGGTGTGCAAAGTTTCAATTAAATCTGATCGTTCTAAGTAAGGCAAAATCGAGTCCAAACATACAAGTGAAACTAACAAAAGCGTATTGTTTATAAGCATTTATTAATAGGTATGGTTTTTAATACCTTTTAATAAATGCTTATAAATAAAATTAAAACTATGAAATTCTTTTAATTTTTTCTGTTTTTCCTTGTATCGCACGTATTAGCTATGCAAATATCTAATACGTGCGATACTGCTTTGTGGATGTATTTATAATTACCTATCGTCTTACCAAGTATCCAAACGTTAACATTAAAATGACAAAGTAAAAAAGTTACCAAGTTCTAATTGCTATGGTAATAATTACTGCGGTTGTATACAGCAATAGTAATTTGCAGATAATTTCGCAGTGCTAATGTGTATGGAAATTATGCAAAGAGCCAGTAATTATATTCGAGGTGAATGTTCTGTAATGCTACAATTTGCTTATACTATCTATGACTTTAGATAAACAATCTATTTAAAACCTTAACATTATGATTATAAGATCTACTATTTATTTTCATTTCAGTAAAATAGAGACATAAAATGTTATAAAATCTATAAGAATCAAATGATTGACGTGAAAATGCGTCCTTAAAAATATAGGAAAGGTGGTAAATTAATAGGTAGAGGAGCATGATTGTAGTGTAATTTATGTTTTGCAAAGAGTCCGAAAGCGGTGCTCGATTTGTAAATGTTTTATGTGGGTACACGTGCTGATGTTCCCATCGGTTACAATCAGTGTTGTCAATTTCCACCAATACCCTTATGTTCATTGCAGAACTAATTTCCGATAAAGTCACCCACACAAACGAACACTATTAGAGCACAAATTACACGAATGTGTGCGTGTGAGCGTGAGAAAAGTACGACTTTACCCGTTCCTGTGTGTGTTGACACTGACGCAATTTGCGCGTACTCATACATCGCACACACACCAGCTCAGAACCCGCATTGAACAACAATAGTTATCAAGCCCATCATAATGAAGATGCGAGCTTTTCAATTCATTAATGAGGCTCCCTCCATTTTATTGATAGTTACAAATGAATGCTGTTTTTGTCAATACCCAATATATGGTCAGATGAACGCATGATTAGAGCATTATACAGCAAATAGAGAAGCCCAAGTTGAACCTATTAGTAAAATTTTTACAACTCACGTCTGCGAAGAAACTAATAGGTAAAATTATAAAAGATTTCACGATGAAAACCAATTATAAACAGTCGATAAATCTTATAATTAGTAAAGGCAAACACTATGAGAAGCCAATCAGCGTACTCGTTACCGTATCCACTCAATGAGAATTCGTGATCCATGTATCACTTTCCAATGAGAATTTACTTACTAAAACAGCGACGTTTGCGAAGAGACCACTTTATTGCTACCAATGGTGGAAGAAAATCCAGTTTATTATTTGACAAGTGAAAATTATGACCTTTAAATAACCAATGCAGTTTAAATGAAATTCGCGATTGTTACGCAAATTAAAATGTCAGTTTCAGTAATAACTTACCACGTCGCGGGCGCCGGGCAAAAATATTAGCTAAACAAAACAAACAGCGATACAATATGATATAAAAGGTATTGTAACCAGAATAGTCCATAACTACGTCCATATTAATAATCGCGGGTTATTACGATGGCCCTCATTAACTCGCCGGCCGGCCACTCGCCCCAAGAAACCGCAAAACACTGCTAAATAATTACCCCAAGAGCCCTTTCTTCGCGAAAACATTGTAAAATCGCATTAAACAACATCTACTAAGTCTGGGCGAGGAATTACAATAAATAAGGTATTAAGCCAGCGTTGTCAGGCACCGAATCGAAAATGTCGAAAAGCGATTAATGGAAATAAAATTGAGCGCAGTTGAAGAGAACGATTTACTTAATACATTGATAATAAGAGGGGGGAATGTATGTAAAACAGTATACGTAATGGAGGTAGTCTCGTTAGACGTGGGAACGGGCGAAGAGAGTTCGCTACTACATGGTAAGGATCGCGGCCGACGATGTCCACCGTTAGGGCTTAACTTTAAACCTTTATTAGTGGTAATAATAGTCTTGAACTTCACCGATGGGAATGCCTCTTTTTGCTCGTTTCGGTTTAACTTGAAGAATCTTAAAGTCGTGTTCGACATGAATCAAGTACTCCACCATTTTGATGATAGACCAAGAAGGTGCAAGAAACTTGATATTAAGTTATATTTAAGACAGTAAATCTTATAAGAAAATGTGTGGGTGTAAAAGGATTGCGGAAGTCTTAACTCCAACAAGATTCCAATATACAACAGATATTTAAAATATACAAATTCTGTCATTTAGCTGCGGAATCGAATATTCACATTGTTCGTAGATAACTGTAGATCGAAAGTCAAATATTTCACAAAAGAATGGCAACAATATCAGATTATATAACCGGTTAATTAGCAAAATACAAAAGTCTATTGTATTCATTTGCAGTATGTTAGTAAAAGTCATTAATTAAAACGACTCTCAGATTTCACATGTTAAAGTGACAACGCAAATTCGTACTTTCAAGTGTGTTTGTAATTACACGTCATTTAGGTGTGAAACGCGAAACTTGTCTTCATAAACAAACCTAACACTTTCTCATTAATTTGTCGTTTTAATTAACTCCTAATGGTATAACATTCGGTAGGCATGGTAAGAATTCAAAGGTACATAGTAATCTTTGAGTTGAGGTCATAATGCGTATGATTATTTGATTTATTTGCTTTCGAAGCTAATTGTGATAGGTGCTCGTCGGAACTTTTGTGGGAAGATGCTATGATCATAACTCGAAGACTTCTCGTCAGTTAAGGTTTTATTCACACACTAGCTATTGCCCGCGACTTCGTCCGCGTAACAGTCGAAAATGGTTCTAATAGGATTGGACCAAGGAATCACGTTGTCCCATACAAACTCTGCCCCCCTTTTTCACCCCCTTAGGAGTAAAATTTCTAAAAATCCTTTCTTATGTATGCCTACGTCATTTATTCGAATGCCTACGTCACACAAAGAACACACCCTCTAAGTTTCAGGTTTCTACGATCAGCGGTTTAGGCTGTGCGTTGATCCGTCTGTCATTCAGGACAAAGCATTTTATATGTATAAAGAAGATTGGTAGCGGAATAGACTCAAAGCTATTATAGGTCCAAATATCACAATCTCGGTCTCTAATAGGTTCAGAAAATTAGGAATACTGTTCGATTTCTAGAAAAACATCGCGTGAAGAGTCCAGGTAACCTGGCAGGCGCCACTCGAACGATCTGCCTCTAAGGAACCGTCAATTTGCGCCTGTAATTATTGCGGACCCTTCGATACTTATATCTATTTTTTCGTCGGCTTAATTGTTGCAACTGATGACTTTTTTGTCGAAACAACTCAAAGAAAGGCATCAAACGCAGCGTCGAATTTGGAAATAATTATACATAAATAGTCCCTTGAGCGGCCGATTAAGACAATTTCCGAGGCAAATTGCCGCAGACGAACATAATAGCACACGCGCTCTCCTGCGCTGCGTCATAAATAAATCTGGATTACGTTTTGTACGAGATTAAGATTGATTCGATCTCGATGCTTTCTGCTATTAATGCCTACACGATGTAATGCCTCGGTCATGTTAATATTTTTTAATATCATTATTCGTTTTTGTGGTACACAGTGATTCGGGAGATAATTGCGTCCGACAAATTGGCGGGCGTCATTAAGTAGGTAACGGGCTGTTTGTAATTAAAGATCGATACATGTGAAATAATTAATTAGCGGTCGGTGTTGGATCGGATCGAAGGCGCCTCGGGGCTCTCCACAAAAAACAATGACGTGCGGTTTTGGCTGCGCCGGCGCCGATGCCACAACGGCGACATCCGCCGCACTACGTCTATAATTTGTGAGACCTCGAATTAGTCTTAATCTTATTTTACCACGATGAGCGTGACGCCGACTTAACATTCTCGAGAAATGTGTCATTAACGTTAATTTGTATGATTGGATATTTTTTTATTTCCGCGGTATTATAAACAAAGGAACGTACCTAAAGGTACTTCATTCGGTAGACAAAAGGAAATAAAAACGAAGGTTAAGTTTTACGAGTGTGGTTCCACAAAGTTTCACATTGGAATACTCGGCAACGTCGTCGATAATTACGAGTTAAGGAATCGTACTTGAAACAATTATACACAAAGTTAAGAGCTCAAACAACTCAGGATAAAGACTGAACGCGAATGAAAACTATAATTCTCTGAATACTTTCATGTTCCTTTCATTTTAATGCAAGTCACGAAGTTAAGTAACTGAGTATCTATAAAATGAAATTTAAATTCATATCAATAGCTTGTACTAGGTTGGAGGTATGTAGAATTAGACGCTAAGTAGGCTTGGCCTGTAATAAAATTCAAATATGAGAATATAAAATTTTAAATTCTTTAAACATGACATCTTCGATGACAGAGGGCAACTTTATCGCTAACTCTTATTAACAAGACCACAGAACAAAATGTATAGGCGTAGCAGTGTCGCATAATGTGTTGACTCCATAATGGTCGGTCAGAAATCTACCTGAGGAAACAGGGGAAAGCGGGGAGGAGGACATTTTATGTTCACAGACGACTATAAAATTAGCTTGCTTTAACTATTATTTAATGTCGTTTGGAGATGGGAACCGGGTGACAGTTTACAATTGTGGGAATTTTAACGAAATCGTTGACAGACGAATTTGAATAGATAATTACTTGGTTCACGGATTGTTGGACTATAAACGGTTTTTGTAATTTAAACTCTTACATTTTATTTGGTAAATCTGAAGAAAATAGCCTTTTAATTGTCCATTTAGGTACAACCTTTGATGTTCATTGAAATGATGAGTGCTTTTTAATTAAAGCGAGCGTTTTATGTCATGTATCGTTTCCTTTATCGTTTTTGTACAATAGAGGTAATTAAGAATAAAGTAATTCCAGGGAAGTTCGATGTTATCTCGATCAATCTCAATTAGTAGTATTCTCGATACCCATCGGTTATCCAAAAATCAATAAACAATCAAAATTCTCACGATTATTCCCATACATCATACACGAATCAGTAAGAGCTCTAAGTCGGTATCGCGATGCGTGTGCGCAATTAAAACGAAACCCACAATCAGCCGCCATGTTTGTACACGGACGATGTTAATAACCTTCAGTAATTACATACCAGTATCATGGCATCGTTTCTTCTCGGAAGGCTGATCAAATTAATAGAACTTATTTTCGGTATAATTTATACATTCCGGATTCAAGAGATTTATTCTATTCAACCAGAAATAAAATTATTATAATAATAGTAAAGCACGACAATGTCGCGACTCGAGAATTTCATATCGTTGAAAACATATGTAACGAGGGAACTACAGGGCCAACCTCCCCATCGTTATATCCGGGAAAAGAATATCTAAATTCAATTACAAAAAGGCTTCTCTCGCGAGGTGTGCCGTTGCACCCGCGCCTCCTCCGTAAAGGGTGTATAACAACTCAATTTCTCCATATTATTAAGACTGTGGGGTGCGCGGGCTGGGATGGGGTGGCGTGGAACACAAAAAGAATGCTAATTTAAAATTCTTATTGCTGTGTTTGTATGCGCACGCGCTTTATGTATCATTCGCGTAACAAAAGGCGGAGGAGAGAGCCACCCGAGCGCGTAATTTCAATCTAATATTCAATTTGAGAAGTATCGCGAGCTACGCCCGCCATCTTTTATTTATTTTACTCCACTCCGAGCATTTTCCTCGGTTTCACAGATCATAGCAAAGAATGCGAGTGCTTTATGCGACTACAGTACTACACACTCGTATTTTGTCAGCATATATCTTAGCTGACAAAGGCTATGAATACCTAACTTAGTAATGAATTATTTCATTTCCTTTTGTCTTAACGTTTGCATAATTTCCTAAGGAACATAATAATGATCGGTTTCTATTGATAAAGAGCTCGGAATTGGATTCTAACTCAATCTAACGACCGAAGATAATTGCTTCATTCCCACGGCGAGAAGAAAATAAACTTCACCGGTCACAATGGGTGCTTTCCACAGACAATTCGCGTCTAAACGGGGGGCGATAGACGGCTAATGCCCGAATCGTGATATATTAGTCAAGGAGGTTATGTTGACCTCTTACCACATCTTATGAACATACTTTTAAACCAAATCATAATACCACCGCACCGCAACGCAATCTAAACCGCTACATTTAGGGACTTTCACAAAATGTTAAAGGCATTGTTTAAAATAAAGCGGCGTATGTCAAGGATGATATTAATATTATCAATTTAGTTCTTTTAATTCAATTTGTCACGATCACGATTTCGCACGAATAGGAAAAGGTTAAAGGTTTTTTTCTAGACATTTAGGAAATCAAGGTGACATAGATGACGGTCCATAATATGCTTCCCTTTCTAGTTTTTAGATGAGCTAAGTTATTTGTAGGTATATAAATACAAAAAGGGGCAATGGCTTCTGAAGTAAGGTTGATCGATAAGGTAGGCAAAACTAGAGAAAGGACGAGTTTCAAATGACCTAAATAACTGAATGAGATGAAGAATTAGTGGTAAAAGCATTTAAATGTATAATTTCATTTCTAATCTAATATATTTAAACGACCAATTCTTGTGTGTGTGTATAATCAGGATCTCGGAAACGGCACGAACGATTTTTATAAAATTTAATCGGAGGGTTTCGGGGGCGAGGTAAAAGAAATATGTAAAATAACAGAGCAAAGCTTGCTCACCTAGATACTTATATTATAGGTATAAAACTATGTGTGTGGTCAAAGTCCTCATAACATAGTATTTTATTTGTTAAAAACTATAAAAAAGAAAATGTGGTAAAATGTAACCGCATGAGGGCTCTATCGATGTACCAGCATACACGAGGCGAAACGATTGCATTCGCATTACGGTCGCGATAGACGATACTCTCGATACTAGGTAACTACTAGAACTACTAAAGCTTTGACCTGATTTTATCAAAGTTAATGTTCATACATTTTTATGTTAATAAAAAGCGTATGACAAAATAGGCAATGCAGCATTTTAAGATCATTATTCTTGCAATAACTCGGTAGATATCAATCGGAATATGTGTCGAACCGTTTGATCTAGTCTATGTCCTTTCAATTAAGTTTTTTGTCATTTTATCAACAACTAAGGTTTAGTAATTTAATAAAAAGTTTCTTTCTATTGCTCTAAACAACTCCATTGATCAGAATATAAAATTAAATGTGAGGAATAGTGAATTATTTAACTTTCATAAAATTACTATAACAATGTAGTACTTATGTAAAAACAAATTTTGTATGTTAACCTGATTTGATAAATGCATAGAATGAAAATAACATCGTCTACAAAACGTTTCACACATCTACAATAATAGTAAGCCATTAGATCGATTGCTACGTACCAACTATAATAATATAAACGACGATTGTAGTAGCAAGTCGGCCATTGAAGCTGCTAAGTATGATTTTTACGTCAGTTACTGTGTGCAGAAAGCGTGCGCGGGCGTTCCTTATAATTTGCCAGACGCGAATGTGGTGTAGCAGTTAGCACACTACAGTAACTACTATGACGATGTTTTAGCTAAATTGTGATTGGAAAATTGAATTTTTAAGGTGAAAGGGTACCGGCGCTCTGTCCATGCAAACGTAATCGACTGTTTCCTCCCTGGATAATTACACTTGCGCAAATATTGTATAAAACCTATAACTGCCATGACTATGCGCCTATGTCTTGGTTTTTTCATTTTTTAATTATCATAGAAATTAAGATTTAAAAAACAAAACATAGGGGTCATGGCAGTTATAAGTTTTATGCAACAAAAATATTTGCTATAGTGTTATTATCCAGGGAGAAAACAGTCGACTACGTTTGTATGGAGAGAGCCCCCGGTACCCTTTCCTCTTAATTAAATGAAACTGTAAATTATGATTAACTACAATTAAACGTAGCACTTGCTTTATTAATTGACATTTTTTTACGAGACGGATCAAATACATCGACCCTAATGAAAAAGAAAAGAATTTAGTATTTATGTGAGTATAATATCAAAAGTAATAAATCATGATGTTCAATTCAAAGTCATACAAGAAACAATAAATAAAAAAAATATATAAAATCAAGATAAAACCGACAGTGTCGCATGATAAATGATCGGATTTAAATTTAGAAACTAAAAACCGAGTTCCTGCGTACCTTATAATGACGATCCTCGTTTATAATTTTAATTAATATTCTCACAGTATCAGAATGGGCGATTGTAAAAAAGGATATTCGACGCGAGAATTAATAACAAACAAATGGGCTACCTGCGGTGTTTTTTGTGCCCCCACAGGTAAGGTGGATATGATGAAAGGAACTGATGTGTGTCTGTCTTAAATTTTAAACAATATTGTACGATTTTAACACGGTCGCACGTTTTTATGGGCGCTCCTTCATTCATAGGTAGCCGTCACGGTTGATGGAAAACTACTTATGGTGTTAATTCCGCTACTGGGCGACAGATGGCGATCAATGCTTACCTGTAACAACAAAAATGTAAATTAGTTTAAAGTGTTAAAATAAATTTAAATAAAATTAATATATAAGTTAACATTATTTTATCAATCAATATCCATGCAATAATAATGCAAGATTTCAGCTAAATATAAGCTCAAGGGGCTTTCGTGAAATTTAATAAGGTGCTTAGCAGAAACAAAGGTGTGCGTTAAAACCTTTTTGGTAGTGTCATATTTCTGTGTAGCAGCGAATGATTAAAAAAAATAAAGCTGCATTGGAAACGAGAACCCGACTCCAAAAACCTGAACAAAAGAGAGGAACTAACGCGATACTATAATGACAAAACCGAAATATAATTTCGATTAAACAGCGCGAGAGAGACAGCCGACCATTAATTTCAAGTTGATAGAGTGGGACACAAAATTGTTAATAATAAAAATATTTTATTTGTATTGTGGGGTAAACACCCCCGCTGCGGGCTGTTTAGTTGGAACGGTATCCATCATCATTATATTAACCGATTTAACACTTTTGAACAGATTCCCGACAACCGGTGTTTCTATTTACTTAGGGGATTAAAGTGCAAAGCTACACAGCATCATCAGCATCTGATTTCAGACGGATTTAATCGATTTGTAGGAGTGTCGATGATGAATATACGTGCTACGTTATCTATGTATCTCGATCTAGCTGTTTCGGCCATGTTAGGAGACCGTATCTGACCTGGCCTATAGATTCCCTGTTTGGTCACGTCTTAGGATTAATAATTACGGGACCCGTGGAAACTGGGGCGAAGCATTTTATCAGATTTCTAATTAAGGCGCTCTCAAGTTCACTATACCCATTGTCAAACTAGCATTTTAATTATGACGTATCGAGTATAGGCGACATAATACGATTGAGATTGGATCAAATAGGTTCCAAAGAAAAAAATGTCTTCATTTGGTAGCTCCCGAGTTTGTATTCATTGTAACGTATAAGGCGAACCTCCGGCATTATTTTATTGCATAATTGTGATCGTTTTTACGTCAATTATTTCTCAGTGTAACATTAATTGACGTGTAACGTGTTCATATGATTATAAATATTTAACAGTTCTATGCGGCGCAGTATGGCGGTTTATTTTAAATGGACGAATGTTGAATTAACCCAGCATCATTCAGGAAATGCAATTAAATGAAATGATGCATGTCGATATTAAAATAGGTATTGATATGCAAAGTCAGGTCATTACGGATACGGGCGGTTCCCGGCCGGTCCCATGTTTGTTCACAAATTTTTGTTCGCTAATCAATAAGTTCTGACCCTATTAACGATTACTATTCAATAGTTACAAAATAGTATGACAATGTGTTCCTTTGTTTCGTTTCAATCATTAGAAACGGGTAACCTAATTCTCATTTAGGATTCGATCAACTACTGTTTCCTTTTAAAAATGAGCACTAGATTTCAACGAACATACTTTAAGTGCTTTTAATGATTATAGATAGCAAACATGTGAACCTATAATTATAAAATCAGGCCAAAGTACGTAAGGTGATTATAGTAAATGCGAGCATATTATACTGAGGTTGCTAAAAGTAATCAAATGTGAACGAACAAAGTAAGAGGCAAGGGTACGAGCAAGTGTGGTCTGAGTCGAGCCTAACCCAGTAATTACACGCAGTGATTAGATCGTACGATAAGACTCATTCTGCTAATTACTCCCTAAAGCTAAACGAACGAACCGGCTTCGTTTTTGCCATCGACATAATTTAATAAGCATATTAACCAGGCCGATGCTTATAGATAGTGCGGAGCCTCGAGCCATACTGGCTAATACCTTTATAATGTTGTTAATATACACCATACATCAGAAATTATGATCAAATACTAGATCGTCCATGGAGGGGTCAGAGAGGAACGACCATTTGAACGTGAAACGAAAGCAGAAATGCAACTTACTCCAATCTCAGCACAGAACACATTCACATTAGGTACAATCAATTTATAACACTCGTCGTACATGATATTGCGTCTGGTCTGGGCAGACGGTTGCGTGTGGCGAGACCATATGACGCGCAACGAACGGTTAATTCAATAACATGGAAAAACATCACTCGCTCACTTCATACGTCCAAGTTCAACACAGATCGCATCTAAACAAGTCAATGCATCGCCATTCGAACATTTTGTACCATTAAAGAATGCCTGTTTATATGGTTACTAATAAAGTTCGTGACATTCGAGCTGTGGAGAGTCGATCTGACCTTGTGATGAATGAGTTCCATTAGCATCTCATAGGTTTAATTAGGGTTCCACGTATCGGCCGGTCGCCCACGTCAACGCGTGCCCGTGTGTGGGCAATCAAATTATAGACACGCAGACAATAGGAGCGAGTGGAGCGAGCAACCCCACGACAAAACGTTTTCTTGCAATCTTCGATCACCGGATTAAGGGAGTCCGTCTCGCACGTTTTATCTCCGATTGTCCGCACTTAACGCACACTTTACGCCGAGTGCCCCTCGAGAGGAAATTGAAAGCGATCGCTTTCCCGTCTATCTTATCTCTAGTGTTATACTAATTAATCGATGTACGTCGTTAGAGGTAAATAAAGGTTGCATTGTGGAGGTTACTGTGATTTATCGGTGTGAATAGACAAAAGTGTCGCGGGCGGAGCGGAGAAGTACAATGGTGTGGAATGTCGTCGCAGGCCGGTCGGTCGCCCGCTCGCGCTCGTGCGACCTGTGAATGCGGATTATTAATAACCCGCTTCGGATCGGCACGACCGAGATGCGCGACGCGAAGGCCTCACCTCACCGACTCCCAACTCATCTCGCCTGGAGCGTTTCCACCTGCGCCGCGTCCTATCACTACGCTCTCATTTATTCACGATACCTTTAATATTCCATATTCGCCCGGAAACTTGCTTAATCATATATTTGCGACTTTATTATTTAAAAATTGATCACAGCAACGTTCACATTAAGAGTCATATTCATCAGAATCCCCCCGTCTCCCCTAGGAATAGTCCGTTTCTGCATCATCGCAACAATGCATAACAAAAGAGACGCAGACGCAGATTATAACAAAATCCCCAAATTGTGTGGGTTCATATTTTCGATACAATAAGACAAAATAGTGATAATGTCGCATGTGTATAATTCACCGCATTTGGAACTAATTGGGAATATTCTATGAATGCTTCGATTATTGAATGTAACATCTGCCAAATTCGGTGTTAATAACATTTTTGATTGAAATAAGTAATGAAAAATGAAGCTTCCTAAAATTGCTTCTAATTGTAAAATAGATGATTATTGAAAAAAGGCATGATTTAAAAACGTGGTTAATGGAAAACGCAGTATGAAATTGCCTTTCACGTTTTCACGGCATTCGATAAGACTAAATGAGAACGTTTTTTGTAAGAATATAGCCCTACGATTTACTCTCACGTAGACCTTCGTAACTTCTCAATTAAAATGGTATCACGACAAGATATTACAAAAACTTAAGTAATTTAGTTTGTAAGTAAGTACTACAGGAATGCAGCGTAAAGTAGAAAGCAGAATTTTTATATTTATTTAGTAGAAACATTAATACTTATTAAAAATAACAATATTTATTACATAAAGAGGCAGAAAGTTAGGATGTAGAATAGTACATTGCGATACAAGTTTGGTAAATTGATAATTGTATAGAGCGGAACGCGAGTGCGTTTCAAAAAGTCGAGATACAATGATCAATCCAAACGTGTGTCGTATGAATTTTTTTATTAAAGTTGCGAATAAAAGGAAAGACTGGAAAAGAAAAGAAAATGATAATTAACAAAATATTTGTGATAAGTCTATGTTTACTATTTATCGATAAATACGCGAGTGAAGCTGCGAGGTACTGCTTGTTTAAATTAAGAATAAGATTTTACCAATCATAGTATCAATACTTGACAGTTGATTTTTCTTGTAGTAGTTAATTTAGTTAATAAATTTATCATTGATACTTCTACGTACTGGAATATTTATTCAACTCTGTTAATTAGTGAACGATGCCATTTACGTAAAGATATTTCGAGATTTCAAATTTGTTTTATTAACATCTTCTAATGCTAATTGCTCAATGTTGCGACAAAAACTTGAAGTTTCGTGTAACACTTATTAGACGACCGGCCTTTTTACAAAATTTAATTATCAACATTACGTTGACACCAAAACCGGTGCCACTTAAAATTAGACATTTAAGTACACAGTATTGTTTGCAAAACTGTTAACCGTGAAACTAAAAATCGTTTCAATTTGTAGAAAGCCGTTAATAAAATTGTCCGACTAAACGATGTCCGTAGAAACAAATATAACAATAGAAACTCCGACTCAAAATGTGATTGATTTGATTTTACATTAATGACTTGCTCGAATGAAACTTAACAATAATAGTGCATAGGGTCGCTAAATGGATGACATTATGTCCGTGTGTAGAGACGTCAAATATGAAGGATGGTTCTACATTTGTTCAGACAGATAGTACCTACGAGTATTATATGTGTATATATTCAGATTTCAATAGCCAAAGCTCTCGACCATTGTCAAACATTAGACTTGACATTAGGCTTCGGATTTATCAAAGGAGAAAAATATAAATTAGATAGAGTTATGGAATATTTTACAACGAAGATAGATTGTGTAAACTGAAGCCATATTAACGATTTTGAAATATAATAAATACACATACGAACCACTAACTACTTACAATCGTGATATTTAAACAAGATGATGAAACCGTTAAACCTAAAAAATAAATTAGCATGCACGTTCAAAGACAAATAATAAAAGCCAATTTACAAGTAAGCAACGACGTAAAGACTATCAAATTATGGCTACAACTATTTGAAAATGTATTATTCGTGATTGTTGCGTTAACATTCCGTCACAAGTCCCCATCTAACCAATGATAACGCACTGAAAACATTACAAGAGACAAGATCTAGAGAACTACTTTCAAAGAAACCTTTATATCTAAGTACGTAGAGTTGAATTTTGTTTCCTAAGTATATAGTAATGCTGACACTCCATCTAATAAGCCAAATGGCTTTTAACAAGTATCTGGTAAATGGGAAAGTACTAATTAAAGTTCGTAGATGCATTACTCTTGAGTATTGTCGGGACACAAATAGAAATACGTAGGTCTTGCCACCTGGTCATAAATTTTTTAATTAATCTACTTGTAAGAACAACGAGAGGATCGTTCTTGAAATCAGAAAGTACTAGTTTATCCAATTGGTTCTGTGTAGCAATAAACATCGTCAGTCAATCCCGTATTTGTAGTAAGAATTTAAAGCGTTAGCATTTCAATGGAATAGTGATTAGCGGATCATTTGTCGATATTGTTGTTAAGCTTTTAATGGTGTTAGCTAGCGAGCAAGAAGCAATCTTCTTAAAGTATCTACTCGTTTTTTAGCACTTCTTTGTGCTCAAGGACTACAAACAAGTTTAGATGACTACAAATTTAACAATTGAAGTAAAATCTTCTATCGTTAGAAGGCAATTGAGTTAAATTGTCGTTATAAATTTTTTGAAGTAGCTACATTAAAATTTGTCGAAATGAGACATTGTGCCCCTAATGAACACCGGGACGACTAAAAGAAATTATTTACGCCACACACCGTGATGACGATGCTATGTGGATGGATATGAAAGAAGACATAGAAATCTCAGTAATGATGTAAAGTGAATGGACAACACAGCAATTACAGTTCCCGCTCAGACTTTGTGATGCGTATCGTCACATAACTAATTTAATATCCAAACAATGACATCCATTTTAAATATATTGTTTTCGAATATCTCGTTCGAGATTAATGGCATTCTGAATTTTATTATTCATTATAAATGAAATATGTTATGACATGATGTAATCGATGCGACAGATCCAGTTTAGTAAAGCTTCTATTGTAATAAAGAAGACGACACTGGAAGACATTAAAATTCCCTAGATCGTATAATTACAGATGACACATTTTAACATTAAAGACACCCACACTCGCTCTATGTTGTGGCTTTAAACTTGTATAATTTGTGTTAAAGCTGTAAAATATGGGAGTTTTGAGACCCTCGATTTCGGCGTTCCATGCATTCGATCGTTAATAAAATTATCAAAATCTAAACAGGTTTTATGAGTATAGCTCGTGCGTCGCCGGAGAGTTCGTTTCGGTCCGGCTAAAACTTATGAATGGAAATGGTTTTTAGTATTTTAAGTGTTTATAAAGGTTGTAAATAATTTATCGCCGCGTGATACTTCCGTTGGACGAATTCATATGTTAAAATGGATGAGCTAACTCGAACGTCTGGCTACTGTATTTTGATTCGCATATGAAGTAGGTAGGCTCGCCGTTAGATCGTTGATTGATTTCAATTTGTAGTTTTTGTGTTAGCGCATGTTTTACTGCGAGTGGTGGAGTGTTGCGTCAGTGGCCGTGATTCAGCCTCGTGAAAACCGCTCAGGTAAACTAAGTAGGTACATATACGAGTACTAACCTAACCGGCATCCGAGTCGTAATTATTCCGAGCACACGTGGACATGGTTTATGGCCGTGCATGGCCCGGCTTATAAACGCACACCTTTTTGTTTAATAGGTTAACGACTTGTACTGTGCTGTATTCATTCGTTGACATTAATAAGTTTGTATCTACTAATTAGATTGACATTTTTAATTTCAATAAGATCAAAGTATTAAATGGTTGTAATAAAGACCATCAGAAAACCTCGTTGGAATGTTGCTTAGTACTTAAACTGATTAGGAAAGTAGTAGTACCTAACTTTACTTAATAGTGGTTTCTTACATAATTTTGCTGCTAAGAGAAATAGCATATATCTACCTCTATAGACTGATATATAGTAAATAGTTCTAAGAGCTTTCAGACACACTATTAGGCAACCTGTAACTTGTTAAATTTAGAAGTCAATTACAAATGACGAATTACCTAATACCAAATGTTAGTGATATCATCAATGTATAAATATTTGGTAATAATTGCGTAAGTTAGGTGTAAATTTATACGATTTCTATTACACGTTATAAGTACTAACCGTAGATTTTTTGACTAATAAAATACAAGGAATTGCAAGAGGATATGAGAAAGTTTTCAATAGAAACTGATTAATTAACGCAATTGTGAAATCAAATCAATGATTCATTTTAAATGAGTAATCAAGGCCAGTTCATCGAGACTGATTGGGTTATGATACGACAATTTACTCGATCAATCATTGAGCCAAATACCTTTGTTAAGAGTAATTGCTGCAGATTTAACAACCACTATAGAATCACATGACTAAGTAGGTACTATAGGTCTTATACAGAAACACGAACGGCGAACAATATGAGAACGATTCTGACGCAGATATCAGATTGCAGAAGAATTATTGTTGGTCACAAAAAAGTGTTGTGACACCGAAACGTTTCGAAGATAATGGTTCAGATCAAAAGTAAAACCGGTAGCGAGAACACCAACGATGGAGGTTATTCATGCCTATTGGTATTAAAAGATACACGATCTAGCCTTGAAATTGACCATACGTTATGTTATGAATGAAAAATCACCTACAATGTTTGAATGGTAGGACTATTTGACGTATCAAAAGCGTGACATGCGTTTACGGTGTTTACATACAAATATGTCCTTTAACATTGACGAGTAAACTCGATATTCACACGACATAAACCTTAAAATAACTGTATACAACTCTAAATCGAACAGAGCGAAGATAATCGGTAATGGGGCTTTACATTGTTTAGTTTCATTAAATTCAAAAGCGTCATAGGAACATGATAGAAAAATCATCGGACAAAAGAGTGTGCGCGGTTCTATAATTACCGGACGCGTGTAAAACCGGTAGTGAGACACATCACATCACTCACCGTTACTTGGCACATTCTGTTCATAAATGATGTGGTAACATTCATTTCGAACGAACACTTTTAATTAATTTTCTAGTAGATTATCGTCTACTGGCCGTTAATCAAAACTTGATAATTATGATACGTTTAGAAATTCTCAAGTGAGAGGTTCGTATTATTAATTTTTGTGAATGAGATGATGTCATTGCAGAAACATTTCCTAAGATGAATGTCGGGGATTAAAGCAATAAAATTAAATATAGTAAAATTATATTCAAATCATATACAAGAATGAGGTTCACATTATTAATTTACTAATTTAAATGGATCTGAATTAGCCTCAATAACGTGTCCAAATATAGTCGTATCTAACCAAAATCTTGTACATATTCCATTATTCTTTTGAATATTTAAATCAGCGATTAAAATAAAAGAGGTTATCTTAACGTCTTATTTTATTATAATGGAGGTGGAGGCCAACAAACACGAGAGTTTTCCTCATTACAATTTAAGTAGAATACCCACCTAGTTCTATTAACTTTTTGCATTTTAAGTAACGTGAAGCTTTGAGGTTTTGTACATAGGTACCTACATTTAATGAGTACTGTTTATCTTCTAGTCACGTTGCCATCACGGCGACAATTCATTCCGGATTAACCGCCTTGTTATTTCCACACAGAGCTAATTAATAACATCATAAAAGCCTTGAACTTTTACTCGGTACCGGACAATGGAACCTCCGTAGGTATATCTCAACTTATTCAAACAATCAAACGTAACCACAGAGGCGCGTATCAAAGTAATTAATCGAAACTTATGATTGATTAAATACATTTAACTCGAGCACGATTCACATTTAAATATTATAACTATTGTACAAGTGACATAATACTTAATACAATTTTAATCTGAATTATTGCATGAAATCTACGACATTATTTAGTTTTGGAAACAATATGGGCGTCTCATGAATAAAACATGATGCGATGGTTTAGTCTGATGGAAAACATATTGGGAATTTATGTAAACTAATAACAATAGTTTAATTGTTGAAAAGGTTGGTCTGAACTTTATGTTTAGTGTCGATATAGATTATATTAATGGACTGATGTTGCGTAAATATTGTACAAGTCTAAAGAATTTGAGAAAAGTGTGTATTACTTATATAAATAAATAATAAATAAATATTGCAGGACATTCCACACATCTATCTAACCCCAAACTAAGTAACTAGACTTGTGTTATGGGTGCTAAACAACTGATATACTACTTATATACTTTTCTTTTGTAAATATATACTTATAGAACATAGAAGCAACTACAGACAAATATCTAAGCATAAATACTTGTCTGAGGCGGGAATCGAACCCGCAACCCTGTCTTTGGCAGTCCTGCATGTTGACCATTGTGCCAACTGGATCGTCATGTTATAAACAACCCATCCCTTTCTTTAATTCTTGTCCATCCAAAGGTAGCCTGGAAGAAATTCCTTTTAATTATGAGGCCACCTATTGTGCCATACAATTTGAAGTTAAGTTTTATTTATTTATTTCTAAGGTTCCGTATGGTAAAAAAAGGAACCCTTATAAGATTATTCTGTCTGTTTTTAATTAGCCTGGATTGTCTCACCTTCCCATCCCTTTTCACCCATCGCGGTCCTCTGCGACTTCCGGCTAGTTTGACTCAAATTGGTCGAGATCATCTCACTAGAGCGTTTAACTTATATGGTATAGTACAGAATTTATCTATCTATCTATTAATAAGTCTTATCGTTTTTTTAGAAACAAAGTAAACGATAATATTTGTTTCCGTGAATGTAAAGTGAACAGCCCTTTAGGTTGGTCGCACCCGTGTACTTACCACGCGTTTCGACAAACAAGAGTTAGTGATGCGTAACGCAAACTCGGTTTGTCGACTTGTCGATATTTACACTGTGACTGCAAACACTGGTAGTCGATATTTGCTCAACTCACGAGCTAATGGCCAGCTAGAGGTGTCCAACAATTTGTCCTCTTGTTTTCTGAATATTTACACTCGAACACACCTTTACCAGAGTTAAAAGATCAAATGTCGTTTATAATACGATATAAAACATACGCTAGGCATATAAAAAGAGACCCAAGATTATGCTTTAAATAAAATAATAAGGTTAAAAGGGACGAAAAAAAGGTCATAACGACATTTTGTATTTCGTTCTGTATGTTCCACTGTGAACGGACACAGCAGGGAGCCCCATCGTTCTCACCTCACGACGCGAGGTGGTAGCCGGTCTTTAATAAGTATCGATAAAATATGTCGATAAAATATGAATATTTATAAATATTTTTGTTACTTACATTTCTACTGCCTACATCGCAGCTTAGAATGAGTTAAAATTCTCGACCTCCAAGATTCGGTAACACAATATTATTCTGTCTTTCTAGTGAAATAATAAATAAAATTGATGTTACAGAATTTAGAATGTTACGTATTATTTTTAGGGTTCCTTACTCAAAGAGTAAAAACGGGACCCTAAATATGTCTTGTCACCAGCCTGTATCTCATAAACCGTTGAAATTTTCACAGATAATATTGTATTTCTGTTGCCGCTATAACAACAAATACTTAAAATCATTACATAGTATAAAATAAGTCACTTTCCGCTGTCTGTCCCTATGTATGCTTAGATCTTTAAAACTACGCAACGGATTTTGATGCGGGTTTTTTTAAAGATAGAGTGATTCAAGATTAAGGTTTATGTGTATCATACGTGCATAATATAGCCGTGCGCAGCCGGAGCAGGTCTATAAAGAAAATAAAATTAAGTGGAGCTGCCATACAACATAAATAAATGTTGCACGACATTCCACACATCGCCATCTAACCCCAAGCTAAGTAACTAGACTTGTGTTATGGGTGCTAGACAACGGATATACTACTTATATACTTTTATTTTGTAATACATACTCATATGAATAGAAACAACCAGACCACAGACAAATATCTAAGCATAAATACTTGTATGAGGTGGGAATCGCACCCGCAACCCTGTGTTTGGCGGTCCTTATGGAGACCATTATGTCAACTGGGTCGTCGAACATAGTACGGAACCCTTCAAGCGGGAGTCCGACTCGCACTTGGCTGGTTTTTTAACATTACCTAGATATCTAGTATAATGGTGTTACGGTCAGTCGTCTATTGATACGGACTTCACACTTAAATGGTAATAAATCTGCATTGAATGTAATTCGAAATACCACTTCAAATACAAACTTTTAGAACGGGAACAGGTTTCATTTCAATTTGTAACTCCAATTATAAGGATTTAGATTAATTGCCGACAAAATGTCTCAAAGACAGCTCTTATTAATCAACATAACCTAGATAGTTATTCGGTTCTATACATTTAGTAGGTATACGGTGAAGAAACTATAAAAAGAAATAAATATTGCATAACATTCCACACATCGCCATCTAGCCCCAAGCTAAGCAACTAGGCTTGTGTTATGGTGGCCAGACGACAGATAGAAAACACATATAAACTTTTCTTTTGTGAATATGTAAGTCTAAACTAATATTACAAAAATGAAAGACTAGAAACAAATATTTGTATCCAAAAATGCTTGTCTGAGGCGGGAACCGAACCCGCAACCTTCAAATATACAAGTTAAGGTTCAAAGTTTCTTAAAAAAATCTTATCGTGAAGGTTATCATAGTGTGAGGTCTGCGTAATTTCGAAACAAAAATCTTTATGTTTTTAAAAGCCTAAATAACCATGAGGAGATTCATGAAATAAATTGTCATCTAATGACTATTGTCATGGACATAACTATTAATGTTAAGCGTAGTTTACATGATACGATCTGTCAAATTTTCCTTGAGATATTCTGAAGTCACTGTTTTTGTAACACTAATTATCCTTTTTTTTAGTGGTCAGCGTTTGACGATTATCTCACATGACGGTTAGTGACGATGCGGTCTAAGATGTAGCACACTTTCCTAGAAGCAACCTATACATTGGTGTCTCAAAAACCCCCAAATACACGGGGCCTTGCCCCTTTGTTTTGTATTTTTATCTTAATTTCCATGATATTTAGAAAATGAAAAGAACCAAAACATAGGGGCATAGTCATGGCAGTTATAGGTATTATGGCATCAAATTATTTGTTAGTGTTGTTAGTGTTATTATCCAGGGAGGAAACAGTCGACTACGTTTGTATGGAGAGAGCGCCGGTACCCTTTCACCTTAACAGTTTAGCTAGCTAGTATGTTGTAGATATTATTATTGGCCGTTTGGCATAATTTTTCTGGTGGTGCGCAATTCGTTTACCCATTAATGGTAGGTAAATTGAGCACCGTTTTTTTTTCAAAACCTATTTACACTTAATAGTTACCAATGTACTATGGATAATCGTTATTTAGTGACAATGTTAGTATGCCCATGATTTTACAACAATAATCAAACTACGATTGTCGCGCTTCCAAAAAAATAAACTTAATTGTATTGAGCCGAGTGTTGATGATATAAACTGTAATTACGCGGACAGAAATGTTATTAAAATACGATTAACTAACGTTCAGGTAACAAACTCAGTCAACCTTACTAAGCAAGGTGACAATTTTATGCCACGAAAGTAACTCCACCAGTTTAGGTTCTGTATAACCAGTAATTTAAGTTTAATGAGAAGTGCAGGGGAAAATTTCAAACATTCTAAAGCAGTAAACGCGAAAGTGTTCAGTTCCACATAATATCTATCCATACCTACTTATTAAACCACATTACCGCACCTGTTTTGGACAAGGAGCGTTTTAAGGCGGGATATTTTCTAAAATAATTATCATGAACATCTTTGCGGCAGTGGACGCCGCAGGGTGCTATTGTTTTAAGAATTTTTTATTGCTTTTGGCAACCCTGAACAATGGGATGGATACGGGAGGGTAATTTTGTGCGTCGGATGCGCATCTCTTAGCTTGTGGCGGTTTGGAGACAGAACATGTGCAATGTGCATGACCCTTAATGATTCCTTTTTTATTTTCCAAATTGTTACTCAAAAACTTTGTTCAATTTAATTACATGATAGGTGTATTGATACTTTTAGCTTAAGATTTAATTGCAAACAAAAAATATTGTTTAATAGCCACTCCTATTTTATGGTAGTGAAGTGTACTATAATTTTACACCTTTTCGATACGAACTAACGAGGCAACATTAGACATATAATTAAATCATAAACAAAGATAAAGATTTCAATGTATAAAAACGCCGCAACGTACCGCTAATCCAATGTGATTTACAATTATACTTGTAATTATAGTATTAGTTAGCTAGTTTAATTGCGGCAATTTTAATTATCAATAAAATGGGGAAATTTCGAAGTAGGTCGATTTACGACCGCTTACATTTATACAAGCGACAAATTAATGCTGATTAAATTTTATTGTACTTTAAAAATTAATGATCGTAAAACACCTTTTCGTTCGAAATTAGTTCGTATTTTTATTAACCGATTTTTAGGTGTCGAAGATGATAAAAAATATTGAATTACAGTATGCACTCAGCCCAACATCTGCTTATTGATTTTAAGTTTCCTTGATATCATAAAAACATTCCATAACATTTTTAATATCTGGTAAAGTTTCTGTTACTAATTAGTCATGATGACATGAATTTATATTTATTGGACAGGGTTTAATTCCAAGTTCGGTTTCGTGTTTTGCTGCATCATAGTTATTTTTGAACCGATCTCGACAATAAAGGGACATTCATAACGATCCTTACATGTCCACCACAATTGCAGTGAATACAAAAAACTTAATTAAAGTGACACTCAGACAGCATAATGAAATGATTCACTTGCGTTGGGGTGTAGAAATAACCAATATGCAGATGTTGAATGTAGTCTTGATGAAAAAAATAAGGAATTTTACTTTAAAAATACTGTCAGCAACACAATCAAGGTTTTATTTAAATATATAAGGATGAATGATAGAATCTAACATTAGATAGACCAATTATTTACCGATACTAAACTTCATTTTTAAATTAGATACTTAATTTAAATATAAAAAATAAAGCTTAAGTCTAAATGTTTAATAGGACTGCTTTATCGCTCAAATCGATCTCTTTTAGGCAACCTTTGGATTGACAAGAAGAAACTTTGAAAAAGGTGTAGATGTAGGCCCAACCCTTAGGAAGTTAATTGTTGTTTTATCTAAGGAAATTGAGTAGCATGCAAATGAATCGTCAATATTTGTTTTCGGTTTGTACTAAATGGCTCTGAAACTAATGAACCAATTTTATGAAACTGGTTTGAGGAAACATGAAGCTTGGAAAGTAATTTAGGTTTGCAAAATATTTAGGTAAAACATCAATCAAACGATAACAATTATTTTTAAAAAATATTATCATTTCTGAAAGGAATTTCCTACTAATTTCCACAAAACTGTTTATTGCAATAATTAATTAAAATATACGATAACATTATAGTAATCTAATCAATCAATGTCCTTAATTAAGTATTGTCATATCAACGAATTAAACCCAGATCTTTGATCTAAATATGTAAATATTAAAAGATAAAATAATTATTTATACCTACCTACTTACTTATCCTACCTACCTGTAGGATTACCAGGTCCAAATTTCAGATCAAAGTCAAACTAGTAAAACCCATTAGATACTATTATGAACAAAAAATAGCAAATTTTAGAGTTTAGAGAGACACGGTTTATACATGGGGTGTGTCATAATTTTAAACAACGATTTTACCTGTCTTGTAGGCAATGACCGTTTATCGAATGAGTGTCTATCGATTATTTAATAGCAAACAGTGTGATAACAGTTTTTGGAAGTTATCGCTAATTATTGGATGATAACAACCTTTATTGGTACTTTGCTAGTTACTAAACTTTGCCTCACCCGGAATATGTAGGTATGATATGTATTAGATATTATAAAGTTGAAGAGTTTGTTTGTTTGAACGCGCTAATCTCAGGTTCTATTGGTCCCCTGCTATTACAGGATGTCCTAGTGTCCATGTTTTGCAGATATGGGCCACAGTTTTCAAAAATATTGTCCAAGGATATATCTACTTAATACAAAATACAAAATAGAACTTATAATTGCCCTGCCCCTATCTTTTGTTTTTTATTTATTTTTTAAATCTTAATTTCTATAATTAGAAAATTTTAAAAAACCAAGACATAGGGGCATAGTCATGGCAGTTTTAGGTTTTATGCAACAAAAATATTTTGGCTAATGTCCTTATCCAGAAAGGAAACAGTCATGGAGAGAGCGCCGGTACCCTTTCAACTTAAGATCATATTTCTAAGCCGTCACCGAATCCGAGTCTGATTTGAATATTGCCTTATCGAAGAATAAAATATATGTCATCGAAAGAAGTTGTTTCAATAATTCACCTTAAAAGACTCTTTTCCGCGTTTAGAAATATGGTTTAAAGGCAAAAATGAATATTTTGATGTTTTCTTTCAAGTGATCTATGTTTCATCCCACATCATGGCGTTTTACGCAATCCTCTGACAGTTTCATCAAAGTAAAATCATCCAAAAGTAAAAGATATTTACGTTAATTTTTATCAATAGATAATGCGAGCAATATACAATGGATTATGAGTGTTAATAATCAATATCTTTATCTTTTTAAGTTAACATACAACGCACTCACATTAATAAAAAAACCGGTGAAGTACGAATTTGATTCACGTGTCAAGGGTTCCGTATAAATAATGTCCTATATATTAAGTAATAGATCCGATCATAATTCTTTAAATATCTTCCAAAATCTTAGAATCTGTTGTTCTTTTTGCAAAAGATTTGTTAGAAAAGTAATCATAATTATCAAAAAAAAAACAGACTGACAGAAAAATTAACTAACGGACAATGAAATGCTTTTAAAAAGTGGTTTCGTTTTTTCTATCAGAACCGCGAAACCCTGAAAGGTAATGACAATAAATTGACGCGTGTTTTCCATTTAATCTATATAAATATAAAATCTAATTAAACCGAATTATTAACCTTTTAAATTAATGTGAGTAACATGTTTTAAGGTAGTGATAAAATTAGTAATCAATTTACCTACTTAATAATGCAGCATGTTGAAACTCACTTTGTAGTTAGTACGGTAGCTCCATAAGTATGTACGTCGAGTAGCCATTAACGTGATAAGTTAATAAAGAGTCAATATAAAATAAGTAAACATATGCAAAATAAGTGCTTATATTAATAACTAAGTAAGAAAATAATTTACGATGTTGTCCAAGTAAAGGTGTGTTTTGCGTTGAAGTTTTTTGTCTGTAGGTTTCGAAAAATGGGATCCTACCTACAATATGTTAAAAATTGACAGTTGAAGAGGTCTTATCATGTAATATTCGAACAAAAGTGAATCGGATCGCTATATCGAGCGAGCTCAGAATAGTGACAATGGTCCAGCGAAGGCGCAAGTTCGACGGCTGGCCTTGGAGGAACCAGTCTGTCTCGTCCGAAACACCTCTGGCAATTATTCAATAAAACAAAAGCACCCACTAAGGCACGTTTACGCCACATCAACAAAAATTCTCCCGCAAAATTAATATGGATTTTACCAAATTAAGTTGTTTTACAATTTTTAATTAAAATACCTAAAGAGAAAAGTGAAGATGTCAAATATTTTGTTCCCTTTACCCTTATATCATTGGACACGTCACGACACGAGGAAGATAAGTAAACTGCTCCATCTATTAGACAGGACGCCCTGCATTATCCACGCACGTGCGCTACAAAATGAGCCCTATTATCGCCCAACCAAAGAAATCTCCGGCACGGGCCGCTGAAAAATGTACCACGAAATTTGATATGACATAGTATACCGCTCTCATTGAATACATATTCCATCCATTGTAAGCGCCACAGATACGAGCCAAACGAAATATTTCAAATGCAAATCGTGCTAACGCTATGAATGTAATAGTTTGTCGTGTCTTGCGCACGCGCCGCGAACACCGGAAACAAATTATCATAACCATATAAGCACGTATGAAATCGACGAAAATTTTATTGATGTCACTCAACACTGATAAATAGCGCTAAACGAGAAAATGAGACCGGTACGTTGCTTATAGACACCGTAATTGCGCAATCACATACGGTTTTTTTAACGGTTTTATGACAATATATCGATTTACCTTTTGTGCAGAACTAGATATTTTATTTATGAGAATAAACCACTTTGTATACAAACGCTTTATAGAAGCGTGTAACTACACAACCGCAGTTAAAAATTCAGAAATCGCGTTGGACTTTCAGACAGCTGCCTGGTGTTAAATTTGTTGACATTCGCGCGAATATTAAGCGGAAATTTATAGAACACCTTCCTCGTGAATTTGAAAAATGGACTCACAAGTATAATGGGATTATGAAAATAGGTAAACGGTTCGGGTCAGTGAATCGACGGCACGTGCAGATTCTTAACGGTCAGATCTTTGGAGCCAAGCAAAATGTTTTTTAACAATCCACATCTTCATGAATAAATACAATGTCTGATGATGTAACGACTTTTCTCGTATACATAAGATGGAATAAGAGATCGGCTATCACTTTAAATTTTAAATTCTTAAAGAAATTCCAATCTATTTAACCTACTAGTTCGGGTAAGAAATTATATTAATATTACAAAAAGATACAAAAAGCTCCTTTTCATGAAAAATGTCCTCAGTGAAACGTAAACCATAAATGAAGGAAGGTTTCCTTGAAGTTTTTCAAACTTGAAATTTGAAAATATAAAAGAGAAGTGATAATCAGGGAGTGAACTACGAAACACTTTAACAGAAATGTCTTTTGTTTGGAGCTCTGTAACTAAGAAGGTAGATATTGCCATTCAAATGAGGATTATCTTCAATCGTAAGGAGTAAATAGACCATTGTCAGTTAATGTTATGTATGTAGGTGATGCTCTTAAGTTAGGTCGATGACATCGATACATTGTGATGCAATATTTTGCAAAAAAATTGGTTTCGTTCTCGAATGACTAAGGTTTTCCTTTTAATATTGACTAATCACTTGGGTTGGCGTTGAATTAAAACTTTCTTAGTATAGGTATCCTAATAAATAAATTTGTTTTATTTAAAATTTCGGTAGGTATTAGGGACAATATAAATTAGGTACCTAAATGACCATGATATTTCTCTATGACAACTTAATTATTTTGTTACAAAAACAACTTGTTTTAGTTATTTTCAGAAACAAACAAAATAGAAAGGATATTTTTTTTAAATTACCTAATGAATTTAATAACTTTTACATTTTATTTTATTGAATCCATAAAGGTTTGAATTGATATTCACCAAGACCTAACATTTTTTCATACAAAAATAACGGAAGTTTCTGTTTCATCTACCGCCTACTAGATGGCACCACTTGTAGACTTGTTGTGGGTACGTAAAATTTAAATAAGTTTTAGGGGTTAAAAACCTAGCAGATTTAGGCTACTGGTTTTTATATCGTTAGGTACTACCTACCTATATTTATTCTAAAGACAATTAATTATATTTTCATTTACTGTAAACGGTTTCTAATTTTTCACCATAGGTAATGAGAAAATACTTAATTTTTTGGTAGGTACGTAGGTTTTTAATTGTAGGTATATACATACTTTGCTGTTTTTGCAAAATTTAAAAAAAATACATAGCACAGCAATGGTGGATGTATTTTGAATCAATCTTTCAATGAATTCAATCAATGACATTTATTTAATGAGTAGAAATCTGGAGTGAAAAAATGTTTACATTATGAAGGTGCATAAAAAACTGATTTTTTAACATAGTATATTTTTATAGCACTTAAAATAAGTTATAAGTAGGTACTTTTTTGATATTTGCTATATCAAAAAAGCCTAGAATATAACCTATTAAAGCGATAGGCATCAATAACAAAATATTTTGTGGCTATTTAGGGGATGAAAACAGGTATTGATATGCTTCGATACGAAAATTACACCAAAAAATTTCATTGGTATGTGATCGTATTTATCGCGCACAGTGATGTCAAATTTCCTCAAAGTAATCAAAGTTGCACCATAGTTTATAAACTGCTATTTTCCGAAATAATTCGACCTGGATTTTTGTATATTACACTTACCTACTTACTTTTAATCCAATAAGATTAATAAGAAAAGTTAATAAAAATAAATAAAATGGTAACCTGCATAAAGAAAAGTCAATAATAAAGCGAATCAAATAATTTTGGTAGCAACCGAAATTCGTTTAGTTGGAAGCTTATAAAAATGTTAGCAATGACATGCACAAAACAAGCAAAAACCATGCAATTAGTGTAAATTAAAACATTTTGAGAGCAGATTTGTCTTAGGTATTTCGCTTTGAAATTTCAATTTGTTAAATTGTTCAACGTCAGTGTTCAATTAACTACAATATCTTATTATGCTAACAAAATTACTGTTTGAGTATAGTTGACCTGCCTAAAGTTGCACAGACTATAAAAGTGAAGAGGTTGCGGGTTAAAATTGCGCACCTTGAAATTCCTTCCTTTATTTCCAACCTACTTATTGTTCTCATATAGGTATGCAAACCTTTTTGGATATCAAAAATAAAAGTTGTATTTAAAAAACAAATGTTTAGGTTTGAAAGTTGTAGTTTTTACACAAAAATGTAATGTTAATTTAGGACTGATTTAGAATAAAATGTAACAAGTTTCGGAACGCGCCCTCTAATGAGAAGAAACCACAATAATCTTATGGATTTTTCTTCCTGTGTTCATTCACACAGGTCAAGGTTATACAATTCGGCATATTATTAATGCATTTGATCAGTGAAAATCATGTCTATGAAATCTTATTTGTATGATAAAGTTAAATAAAAGCCACAATGGTGCAGCTACACCCCTCTAGTTCATGGGCACAGTTTGATGCGTGAGCTATTCCACTATGTTTGTCAAATAGATACATTTATTACTGCGAAAGCCTTCCTTCTAAGTCATATGTTAGATTTTGTAGATTTTTGTAATTTGTAGAATTTTAAGTAAATAAAGTCCTTAGAACCTAAACTCTAGTAAATACAAATAGACAGTTCGAATATTTAATTATACTTAAACTCATTTAGTGACTCTATCTATTATTATAATATTATTAGAAACAGCTTTCTTTATCAAGTCAGCTAAAAATATTACTAGAGATTAATGAATATGTATCTCGAACATTCCAAAAGACGCAATAGAACAAACAATAAACTAACCTATCACTTAAGAATTCAAGCATTAAATTAATTATTTATTAACTAGCTGTTGCCCGCGACTTCGTTTGCGATGTGGTTTTGGGTTATATAGAATACCTAGCATTTTTCGGCATAGATACAATTTATCATTCGGTGTAAGTTATAAAACAAAATAGGTAGTTACATTGTTTTTAAACTATATTTTTAATTGATTTGGCGAAGGCACTTTACTTACTCATACTCCGAAAGTAGGTCTAAAGATGCCTGAAGAGCGTGTAGAAAGAAAAACTTTCAGCCCTAGGGAAAATCGCTTTCACTGAAAGCTGTCATGTCAAATTATGGCTTCGCACGGCTCATCCATACTGCCAGAGTACTGACAGAGAGTACATAATAGGTTTTTTCTTAGTAATCGAATTCAGGTAGATATATTTAGTTCAAGATATCTTATTTAATAAAATAAATGTAAAGGTGAAAATGGTCAAAGCGACGTATGACCATGCTGCGCCTCTGCCGGCGCCCTGTCAAGATGTTGCAGATGTGGCTTTATGCGACCGTGCGGTCAGTGTTGTTCCTTGAGTAAAAAAATACTGGCAGGAAATGCTTGCATTTTGAATGATTTTAATTAGTATTATCTTTTGTTATTTTATTATGTTTTTGTGTAAGTTTAATCTGGTTTTTCATTTATGATTGTGTATTTTGGGTAAATAACATTTTCTAGACAAACCGTTACAAAAACTGTAATTTAAATCTACGGACTTCGCGTCATTACTCAGTGTTGGATAAACTAATTAATAAAAATCACTTCGGTAAGTACCGACGTATTTGAGTATTGAAAACATATTGAAAACAAACAGCAAAAACAAAAAAATCTACATAATCTATAACCTCTTTGGTCCCAACCTTGTAAGAGGATCAGGTAGTATGGAGTCTCTCATTCACTCTCGTTATTAGGAAGAATTTTATGTTTATTCGTAATGAAAAGCACAGTGTTTACCTCGGGTTTGTTTTGTTTACCCAAGGTGTGAAAGTCACTCATTTAGTCCCTCGAACTATTAGCGCCCTCGCTACGCTCGGGCGCCAAACTCCGTCTCGGGACTCAATGAGTGACTTTCACACCTTGGGTAACAATGTACTATTTTTGTTAATTTTTCACAAATAAAACATAATACACAACAATATGATAAGCTAAAACTAAGTCCAATTTCTATTCGCACAAATTTTTCAAAATACTTTGTCTTCCTAGTTATCTTTAGATTTTTGTAAATTAGTTTTTTTATTAGGTAGCTGGCAGGCCTACGTAATTTTGGAAAAAAATGATTTTTACAAATAATTATCTGTATATTTTTTAACCGACATCAAAAAAGGAGGAAGTTCTCAATTCGTCACGTATATATTTATTTTTTTATGTATATATATACTCATAATTCAAACTATAATAGGAGGAGAAAAGCGCGATAGAAGTGTACCATCGGAGGTCTTCGGTAAAGGAGATCGGTAATATTATGTAGTAGTACCTCTTTGTACTAACCTCATTTTCAGTTTCACGTAGGTAGTATTAAATGCAAACTATTTGGTTTTATGACAGCTGTCATCTTGAGCGGAGGCATGTACTGCAGCCCTACCATGACTTTTTGAAGAACTCGAAAAAAAGAAACACTTTTTCGATTACTCTCTTGTCCGTTTGTCTGTCAGTGTGTCACTACCGATATTCTCAGAGACGGGTGGACCTAGTAAGTTGATTTTTAGGAAGTTTCATAGTAAATACTCAATATTTATGTTTAATCGAATACGTAAAAAACCCGTGGTAAGGGTACTGTTCCCTTCTGACGTTCGATTACGTTTTACCACGGAAAAATGTTTCGATTTCACATTTTTTAAATGTTTTTTTATCAAATATCTTAATTATTGTATTAAACTTAAATTGAAACATACCCTAAATGTTAATCTGATATTTCCTGAACATATTTGTGTGGACCTTGTCGAAATCTGTTCTGTAGTTTATGAGATTACCTGGTTCAAACAAACAAACAGACAGACAAACAGACAAACAGACAAACAGACAAAAATTCTAAAAACCACCCTATCGTGTTCAGCTAACGATTTAAAGACGACCTGTGTATTTTTTTTCTGGATATCTTACAATTACAGATTTTTTGATGTCTACAGATTTATTATATGTATAGATATTCTACAAGGTGCTTACAGCTTTCTATTCATAAATAAGTGCATAATGACATTATGGTGGTCCTATTAACATATGTGAAATAACTCTATTGTTTTTTTCTTAGGTAGGTAGGGGTGTTTGCGTAATACCTAACTATTGCATTCAATTACGATTTTAGAAAAAAAGATCTCTAATAGCCCAACATCGTACTCACACAGGATTGTAAAACACACCTGAAAGAAATAAAAGAAGCCAAAACTTTTATAAAGGATTGTAAAGAAAATATTGGGAAATGTTTGCTAGCAACTATTGCTGGTCTATCAGAGACATAGTACGAGAGCGTTCAGGGGAAGCTTTAGATACTGTGCCACGAAATGTTGGAACAATATTCCACCACCACTTCGCGACCTACTCACTGTCCGAAACTTTTCTATTAAATATAAATCTATTCTTTTATCCAAACAAAAAGATATTGAAAAGCAAGGATATTTTGATTAGTGGTGCAGTATTTCATGGCTTCCATAATGGGTGATCGTTTTCAATGGGTAGTGTTCGTATTATAGTAATTGTTAATACCATTAAGTTTCCAAAAATATTATTACTGTTTTATTTTAATTGGTTAGTCATTTTTTGTTGAAAGTACTCGCGTCTATTATTTCGTCTATTATTTCTGTTATAGTATAGTATGGTTTTGTTTATATATATTATATTTATATTTAAATTAATTATTGTTAGTGTTGAATATTCCAAAATTAAACTTATCTTCGTCCGTGTGTCACTTGAGGCTCCTGCTGAAAATCAGCGCTACAGTCATCTGTAGCATATTAGCTGAGCTCGAGCCTTTTCGTGGCAGAATTGTATACATATGCACAGGTCTTTGATTTGATTGTATGTATAGTTAAGTATTTTAAGTTATTTTGTGTGTATGTATCTTTTTTGTGGCATGAATAAACTTATTTCTTTCTTTCTTTCTTTCTTTCAACAGTTTAATATTTAACTGCATTTAAATCGTTATCTATTAGGAATACCTACTTTAGATATTATCAAACAAGTAAATGATTAATCGATTCAGGAATATCGATAGTTATGAGAGAAAATCGAACAGAATTCAAAATGGCCGCTCGGCGAGATGCTGCGCGCGCGCCTTGGTTTGTTATGCCGGTTTTATTTGTTGATCAAATTAAGCTATTGATTTATATTTTGTTTATTTAGTAGATATCTGTTATATGTAGGTGCTACGTAAACGAATATTGAGTCGTGAAAAATGATTAATGATAATAATCATTGTGACTTGGTTCCAGTGTTCACAACGTAATACTAGCTAATTCTTAATTGAAAAACAAGTAAAATCCATAAACTTTTTAATTTATCCATGCGTGACGTAGTCGGTTGCGACTTGCCGTCTCAAGCAGAAGGTCGGGAGTTCAATCTTTGTAGCAATTAAATTTTAGAAAATGCTAGAGGTAGGTAAAAATATATGTCAGGAAATATTAATGCAACCTATCTATCTTAAGTAAATCTTTTGGTAATAAAAAGTACCGGGTGGGAAAGCATACTACTTTCTCGACTTTTCTCGTCCTCTCCATCAGGTGAGATAAGATAAAATGCAAGGTAAAACATAGTTTCTACAAATAAACATACTAGGTAGGTACCTACCTACTACTTCGATATACCTACCTATATACCTAATAACAAAAAGATATAGGATTATTACTTATCGTAATACTTTAAGCGCTAATATAGATTTCCTTAAGTCAACTTGGAGGTAAGTGTACCTTCCTATTTGCTTAACGTCAATGGAATTGTCAGAACTTAACTATTAAAAAGGGAAAAAATTCGAATAAAAAACAAAACTTAACGCAAAGATTTAGAGTGGATACACTCAATCCCCGATCGTACAAAGCCAAGACTAAAAAAAAAATTTTTCTAAAACAAGGAAGTTTTATTTTTGTGGTATACCTACCTACATCGGCCGCAGTAGATATTTTTTGCTGCAATTTTTAATTTGTTATAATTAAAAAAAAGGGTTAAATTTTTGCACCTTTTCAACCAAATTCAGGAAAATGACAATGATAAGAATCTTATAAGACTTCGAAAAAGTTATTTTTGAACATATTGAATTAATTTCCTGTTAATTAATTGAGCAGGTATTATATTTACCTACCCAATTAGTTATTTACCAACTATACAGGATTTATCGTGACTTTAATTTTTCTAAGAAATTTTTATATTTTGGTGGATTAGCAGTTTTGAGATTGTAATCAGTTACAAAATTATGGATTCGTCTCAATTTATTGTTAAATGGATTTCAGACTTTTATGTTTTTTTGTTTATTTACATCCCAACGAAAATTCTTATTAGGTTTAAAATTTTGTACTAAGTAGGTACTTTCCTTTTTTAGAAATTATTTTGGCTTTATATTATTTCACAAAATAGGAAAATGCAATTGTTTTTGCATTTGCTTTTTTATTGTTTATAGAGGAAGTGATATTTCTTTGGCTTGTTATTACAAAAACCTTACAACCATGACGTTATTTTAACACAATGAAGATGTAAAAATAAATGAAACATAAAATAAAACTAAACAACTAAAAAGAAGTTGAACAGTCTAACCTTTTCAAACTTCCAATGATTTCACTCATTTTTCGATTGTTTTTTTGTTCTAATAAGATAATTTTTATTTTCACCGACTAATTGGAATTTCACTTCACAAATCTGCTCTCGGAAAGGTTTAATTACAAGATTATTAATGAAGTATTAACCTGTGAGCATCGCCTGCCGTACGCAGCTAAACTCGTAATTGCGGCATAGCACGCAGTCACTTTTTAATCACTTGTCCAGTATCCAAAACAGTATAAACTCAAACAACACTTAGAGTTCAGTCAAAACACAGGTAAGTAGTTGATAGATAATGTTGATAACACCGGAAACACGCACTGTAACTGTAACCGTTGAGGAACTAAGGTAAAGTTGTTGTCGGTGCGGTTGTCGGGTCGGGTTGGGTAAGTCCGCGCGCGACGTAGCACAGTCGACGGTCGGCGGAACACTGCGCGGCGGCGGCGCGCGACCGCACCTCGCGCCCCGCAGGAGGCGGAGCCGCCCGCCCGGCGCCCGAGCGAGCCGAGGCGATGCAAGGCCCTAATTACGCTCAACGGGCGAAGCGGGACGGCGATACCGAGTGGGCGCGAGCTATTAGCGCGCGGAGAGCGGGACGATGCTCGTCTTAAGTATTTTGTATAAGTAATGAGGGGAGCGCGGGCGCGGGGGGCCGCATCTCCCGCCAATCTTTAATGTTGATTAAGCCCGCCGCCGCCTATGTGCGCCCCTCATTAACGCTTGGCCACGCCTCGATTTAATTACACGCGTTTTAATTGTCGATCCTCTCGCTCGACTATTGTTTTTGTTGGATTTCCATCTCGTATGGAGTTTTTATAGGATGCATGCTGCTTTTTACCTATGAGATAGGTACATCATTTCAAACGTTGCTTATGTGGTTCGGTTTTCGTTTGCTTGTGATACCACAGTGCGGTGATAAGTACAAATCTAATTAGGTATTCTAATTAGTGAAGTAAAGTTCTGTTTGGGATTGTTAAGATGAAATTGAAATAATACCTACCTATTATACAGGTAAAAATAGTTTTATTAGGTATGAGGTCGGTCTACCTATTCGGTCCAAGATTCAACTCATACCGCTGAAACCGTGGGTTAATTTGACCTAGGCAATAAGTAATGTATTTTTTGTTGTGACAATTTAGCCCGTATCATGACTTCGTTTAAGCGCTGTCTTTCTATTATTTTCAATATTTTATAATATTTTGTACCTACGTGTTTATAAAACGGTTTACAAGACAAAATACTTTTAAATTTTAAAATACTTAAAAATTTAAACATTTTTACATTTAACGTCCATATTAATAAGTACATAAAAATATTTTTCTGTTTTTTTTTTATTTAAACTTGAAAAAATACTTCCCAACAATTGAATAAAATAAACAAGTTTTGACGTTATGTTTTCCTTGATACTTACTTAGCACTAGTACTTATCTATGGATAGTAAGTACCTACCTACAAGTAGTGGGCACCAAAGTGCGTAACTCACAAAAACAATTTAAACTGGACAATAAAATCGATGATAAATTTCCAATTACCATTAAAAAGTTCAACTAGAAATAAGCAGTTGTTGTGACAGTAGCAAAGCAATAAATAAATAAATGTTTCCTTCAACATTGTGGCTGGAGCCACCCACGGCGCTTGCGCATGCAAAAAATACGCGCCTGCGCTACCTGTTCGATATTTGAATAGGTGTGTTGTTAATAATAAAGTTTCGAAGGCAATTGTCAATTCGATAAGTGTAGGTTTTGTAGCCATTGGTCTAGTAGGTAGGTAGTACACAGTGTTTGAATATTTTATACAGGTTGAGCTTTTAAAACAAATGAGAACATGGTGTTCCCTATAAAATATTGCGTAGGTACAATCCAATGGCTGAGGAACCAAAATTGGTACCTAATAAAACGTTGAGAATTGAGATTTTTTTAATTTTCTTTTTTATGGAGATGACTAATATAATGACAGAAAAATATAACTAAACCACTAAAAGGCTTTTGGAAAGCCTTGATATTAGTGACAAAATAACAAGAAAATAAGTTTGATACATATTTTCAGATTGACAATAAAGCAAATATTTATCAAATGTTTTTAAGTAGTTTTTCCTATTTTTACGAAATATTTAGTATTTAATTAAGGTGTCAGATGGTCCTTATTACCCGCAGGAACCTGTAATCATTTATGAGACTGAGAAGGTTTATATTTTATTCATAGGCACCCGATCTACACTTATTATAAAACAAAGTACCCCAGTCGTGTCTGTCTGGATGAACGCGATAATCTTAAAAACCACGGCACCGACTTTCATAGACTTTTCACTAATTGACGGAGTGATGCATAAGGTAGGTTTATGTGTATTTTCACTAAGATTTTGTTGGCTAAAATTTTATAACATTGATGGTCGGAAAAATCATACTACCGACTAAGAGCTTTAATTTTCCTCTGCTACCCGTGCGAAGTTCGGGTGGGTTAGCTATTAGTTTACTCTATAAAATGGATGAAGTATACTTAGTTCCGTTTCATTTTGCTTAAAAAGTAGGACCTTAACACTGTCTAAATTCGAATCACAGAATCACCTATATACCTACCTACATTTAATTTTAGTATTACGTTAATATAGGTAATAGAAAATTCAATTACGCCGGTCTCAACTATTAGGTAGGTAAGGGCTAACCCGCACAAGTACCTACTACTTATAAAAATATTTATGGATTGACGATGCTGATTTTGACAAAACCAAAAATGCATCATCGTTTTGCATGGCAGGAACTAAGAGAGTCGATATTGTTTTACAAAGAGTTATACAAAAATGAGCTAATTTATTTTAATTGACATACCTATGAGTACCGGATATAGGTATACATATATTTATTTACGGATATATATTTTCAGGTTTTGCAATTTTTTTAATGTCCTTCAGGAATGCTTTTTTTTACATAATTATAGTAATTAAAAAAACACTGGACTACTTTGAGCATTTTTAAGCTATTTCTCTTAGTTTCGGAATTCGAAAGTTAAATAAAAAAAAATGTGCTTGTCAACTTTGACTTGCGACTAGAGTTTTATTTTACAGAATAATACAAGTGGTGCCATCTATTATCAAATGTGTATAGGTATTATAAAAACATAACCCTTTTTGTTTAACGCTTGATTTTACTAACCTATAAAGTGTTTATGCCGGGATCACTCTGTATATTAGTGTTGCCGATCGATAGTCGACTATCGCTGAATAATCGATAGTCAATCGATAGTTCATTAAAAACCGATAGTATCGATAGCCTATCGATAGTATCAATAGCTCAAAACGAGGCAATACAATCGATAGTATCGATAGTTTTTTTTTAATTTCGAGCAATAATACTATCGATAGTATGATACTATCATACTTTTTTCTATTTTGGAGCAACAATACTATCGATACTGGCAATACTATTGATAGTATCGATAGTTTTTTTATTGCCTATAGTTTATTTTTCGCGAGTAACAATACTATCGATGTTTTAAGCTATCGACAGTATAGTCTTTTTCAGATGAAAACTATCGATAGTAAAACTATCGATATCGGCAACACTACTGTATATCCATTGCTCTGCTTGGACTGTCTATGCGAAAATGTCTGTGTGTTGAATAAATAAGTAGGTATGATAGGTGCTTAGTTTTTTTTTGTTGTTGAACGTTGTAGAATGTTGTCATTGTAGAATTAGAATAGAAATCTATTTTTATTTATTTATTAAATCAATTTTATTATAATAATAGGTATTAGATGCCTTTACTAAGGTAGGGTTACTATAAATAAGTCTCAGTCATATATTATTTTAACAATGTCTTAATGAATAGGTAACCAGTAATTGTTTTAATTAATTTTGCAGACTCTTTTCTTCTAACATATTGTGACAATCTATGTTTTGTTATATAGTTGTGTATCTTATAAAATATAGCGTAAAATAATTCGTATGATACCTAGCTAAAACAGATCCGGGTAATCGGGAAGTGGATCAAATTTAATTTGCAAGATTTAATACCCAACATCCGGACAGGTGAAACTAAATATAAGCATGTACAATCAACGGTCAAAAATCTCTGCTCATCGTAACGTTTACAATCCTGTGCAGCACTATTTTAATATTATAATAACGTAACCTGTGGATCGAACCCACGTCGGTTGGTGTAGCGGGTGGCGGCTTATACTACTCACACAACTAAAGACATAGCTAACATGTTGAAAATAATAATCACACTGAGTACTTTTAATTCAAGTATTTATGTTTGTGTGTAACGTCTATTAGAAAAAGGTCGTAAGTCCAATACTTGTTGATAGTATTATTGTAGCAAACTGATAATTTACTTATGACCCATACCTAATAAACCTAATAAACAGATACCCTGTACCTAATAAACAGATACTTTTCGACTGTTGCAATTCTATTATTTTCACGAATTATTCAAGCACTCTAAGTAAGTTGGTATACTTACAATTTTGTACATAATAACTTAACTAGTAATCGAAAACTGAACAATTTACTGTATTATGATTATGTGGAACGATCTGTTCATGTTTTCGAAGATCCTCATAATTTTTTAGCCTTTTTAACCGACTTCAAAAAAAGGAAGAGGTTCTCAAGACGTCTAAAAGATGTTTATTATCTAAAAGATGTATATAAAAGATGATAGAAATTGAAACGCTTTTGAGGTGCAATTCTGATAATCACTCCAAAGATCCTCGTTAGATCTTCACCAAATTTTTATGGAAACACTCTTTAGGTAGACTCTTTCCAACAAAAAAAGATTCATCAAAATCGCTTGATAAAAAAAGAAGATAAGTGCAAAATCCATAAAAAAAGAAACATACAACTGAATTGAGAACCTCCTCCTTTTTTTGAAGTCGGTTAAAAAAGAAATACAATATGACCCCGAACCCCGATCACTGAACCGGTAAAACATTTTAAAACATTTCAACCGAAATAAGAACGTTTGTTTTTATACGAAAAAGCCGTGATTTAAAATTTCGCCCGTCGAACCGTCGCTGACCTCAGAGAGTGTAGTCACAAAAGAGGTGCGGACGTTGACCCGCGTGGCCAACCCCTGACCTTGGAGTATCGTAAACTGACGTAACGTCCAACGTTACGGTCTTTTCCTGATAAAACGCACAAGCATATGTTCGATACTAGGTCAATATTATACTGTGTAGGGAGACCATCGAACTGAGGTACCTACGTCTGTAATCTATTTATAGTCTAGTGATTAACTTAGGATAAATGTAGTTATATTTAGCAGAATAAGGGCTGAAACATTGTGAAAAGTGTTACCCCTGCCTTTTATGCCGAAATTACTTTACCGATTTTGATGAAACTTGGTATTTTGATTAATTGAGAGTAACATAGGCTACATTTTATCGCAATATTCCCACGGGATCGGGAGTTAGGCAGATGAAACCGCGGAGCTCTGCTAGTTCCTGATAAAACACACAAGCACATGGTCATTGGTCAATACCTACTGTGTAGAGAGAGCTTCGAACTGAGATATGTCTGCAATATTTTACGAATTACTAATAAAGGTATACTAAATATTGGCCTATATATCTAATGTAGATGATTTATACAGCGCAAGCAACTTTAATCCACGTTTTGGGCAAGCTTAGGTACTCCATCTTGAGATAGAATAAGCTTGCACAAATCCTATACCACCGTCTCAGCTTAGTCGACTGTGTCTAGGGGAAAGAATTCGACAATATGTCTAGGGCCAACTCAACCTTTTCATCACAATGTTTTCCTTCACCCCTTAGAGCAATGTTATAGCACATACAAATTTTTCATAATAAAATTCTGTTGGTGCACGGCCAGCCGAGATTCGAATCCACGACCTTCGGAATGAAAGTTAAGGTATCTAGGTATATACGTTTTGAGGTATGCAAACCCTGTAGGTCACTTTCTCTTGAAAATTATTCATAATAAACGTTTAAATTATAAGTATTTATAAAATTTAGGTAAGTACCAATCTATCAACATTATGTTAAATCGATAATAACTATTCTAAAACCCCTAAAGAAATCTTAGATAGCAAGTCCAAAAACTAAACAGTATTCTATTCAAAAGTCTTAACCTCTATATATTCTTTCAATCCATAACAAATATAACTAAAACGTTCTCAAATGCTTCAACTAACGCCCCCTATGTGAAAATGTCGAAACTATATCACACGTCTTTACAACCAAGGAAAGAAAAACTAAGAAAACCTCATATGTGAGTGTGGGGTGTTGGCACGTTCATTTTTCGAACCCCGTTCTAAACGAACCATTTAGGCTTGTGCTGCCATCTGTTAGCGGGTAGCAGAGTGCCGACTCACTTTATTTTTATGATGTCAATGTCACGGAAGTAAAATTGTTATTGTTATTGACCGTGAAACCGAATAGTGAATGTTTACCTGGATTTGCGTTTATTTTCCCATTTTCTTACTTATGTTCAAACAGGAAATTCTCGTTTTCAACGTACCTGTAAACAACAGAAATATTAAGATTAGTTTAAAAAAGTTGATTCGTTTATTGACAATTAATTCATCATTAATAAGCTAACAACTTGTTTAAAGTCATTAGCTATAAACAAATTATTCGTTTATTAACCAAGATTAAGTATGCAAATTACAATAGTAGATTAACGAGAAAGTTTGATGACATAAATTGTAATTTACGATTACAAGCTTCTAATTTACATTGGTATTGTCTTGTAAAGATTTTTATTACTGTTCTTCATCACTATACTATCACTATACCAAAAAAGTGTTAATTATGCACATGAATTAAGGTTCACGCCTTAATTTTTAAACATTTTTTCCTAAACAAATCATTGATAAGGTATCCATTATGAATGAAAAATTGATAGAATTTTTGTATAGATATTAATTACTTGATAGAGCAACAGTACATTTTCCTAAGGAAAATTTTGGTTCCGAATTTAAGAGGAAAGAGTACCGGGCGCTCTCTCCATACAAAAATAGTCGACTGTTTCCTCCCTGGATAATGACACTAGAGCAAATATTTTTGTTGCATAAAACTGTATGCAACAAAAATATTTATTATAACTACGTTTATATGGAGAGAGCGTCGGTACCTTTTCACCTTAAGATGTTTAAAAAAATGGCCCCTGAATTGTTGGGCACCCATACAATAGAGCGGTCAAGTTTAATTGACAAAAACTACCACTACGAAATATGTTAAGCTTTTTTTAATGTGAAATCTTCGTCTTGCAGTGCTAGTGCGATTTGCACTTGACTTTGTTTTTAAACAAACAAGTCAATTCTTCACCTACGTTATTAAAATTAATAAGACATGTATTTTTAAGTATAAATGTAGGTAGGTAGGTATAAGTATTATTATTTTGATCTAAAAAAATAATGAGACATTTAAAAACAATATTTAGTAGGTAATTAAGATTACGAATATTTTAAATCTAAAATGAGTTACTAATATATAATATTTTTAATTAAGTATAGATACCTATAAGCTGATTATTAATAACTAGTTATCGGATTTTATGCATTCGCATGGTTGCAAAAGCATGCATATTTTCTTCGAAGGTTAATTTACATTTCAATAATATTTATTACTAGCTGCGCTCCGCGGTTTCACCCGCGGAGTCCCGATCCCGTTGGGATATTGGGATAAAAAGTAGCCTATGTGTTAATCCAGGCCTCTAGCTATCTACATATCGAATTTCATTGGAATCTGTTCAGTAGTTTTAGCGTGAAGGAGTAACAAACACACACACACACATACACATACATACACACACACACACACAAACTTAATAATAGTAGGATAAATAAATTGCTAAGTCTTGTTGTAATAAAAAACAATGCATATCACAGGCACAGTTCAAACAATGTCTTTAAAGAAAACTCCGATCAAACATCAAATTCTTTTCTATAGGTGGTTTGCGCGGCTTACAATTGTACATTTATATATTGTTTCAAATAAATAATTAAAATTAACATATTATTGTGCATTTTTTTCACAAATTTAGCCTTTAGTTCAAATGGTATGTGTTATGAACATTTTGCGATTTATATATGCTTAAAATCCGATGGCTACCCACTAATAACGTTTTGGGATTAATAACATTTATAAAAAATGGCTAATGCGTTTCTTAAGTAGCTAATTTAAGAGATATAGGTACTTTAACTTGTTTTTAAAACGCTAAAATTCTTAATTAAGTTTTTAAACATTATCAAGAAATCAAGCTTTTTATAATGTCTTTGTTGTTTTACGAACCTTATGTTCTATATTAGGATCATTTGATATAATTATTCTAGGAGTTTAAAGGTTTCTAAGAGTTACTGTAGGTACTTGCATTTTTAGACTAAAACCTATCTTCACCATAGGTATAGGACATTATGTGCCTGCAATAATTAATGAGTATCTAAATTATTTATTTTCTGAATGGATTTGTACGTAGGTAGGTATGTATGTGTACCTAATTTATTGTGCAATTAGTTTTTTATCCTAACCAGATTTAGTTTTTTTATATTTTATAAACCTTCCTCTTGAATCACTCTATCTATTAAAATAACGCCATAAGAACTCTTTTGTATCGTTGACATTACAATATTGCACGGTAACGTGACATGACGTCACACTTTTTTGTGAGTGCAGGTGTTCATCGATTTTAAAGTCAAAAAACCGCATCAAAATCCGTGTCGTAGTTTTCAAGATCTAAGTATACATAGGGACAGACAGATAGTGGGAAGCAACTTTGTTTGACGACCCATTTCGCACAATGGTAGCCATGCCGGAATACCAAATACAGGGTTGCGGGTTCGATTCCCGCCTCAGACAAGTATTTATGTTTAGATATTTGTCTGTGGTCTGATTGTTTCTATGTATGATAAGTATATATTTACAAAAGATATAAGTAGTATATTCGTTGTCTAGTACCCATAACACAAGTCCAGTTACTCAGCTTGGGTCCTGCAATATTTATATTTATTATATTTATACTATGTAGTGAAGACAAAATATAATAAGTTCTTAAAAAAAAAACAGTTTCCACCCCTAAATATTCTTACGTTATTCGATATCGTTTCGTTTGACATTTTCGCAAAATCGATATCACCCCTTATTGGTACCGAAATGATTGAACATCCTATCGCGACATTTTTCTAATGGGCAACCGTGTTTGGAGACCCTTTTTCTTTATAGCACCCTTTTACACTTGAAATTCGAGTTTGTCATTATTTTAATGTGTGGTTTTGAGGTTTTTTTTAATTATGGAAGAAGTTTGATTGTGGCAGAAATTGTGTTTTTTTGGGTTTGTAGAGTTTTTACCTTTGTGTCTATAATTTGTATTGTGTTGTTTGAAAGTAACTCACAGCAGTTAATAATCAGGATTGATATAAAAAATTGGTGCATTTACTTTTCAACGCGCGTGAGAAGTTATACTTCTAGAAAATATACGTCTGTCTGTCCGTCCGTCTGATGTTTATTTCGCGGGCAGTTTCAACCTGTTTCTTTTGTGTTACGCAGCTTCAACCTGTTACTTTTGTGTTACGCAGCTTCTACCTGGGACTTTTGTGCTACATTGATGCGTGCGAATAAAATTGTACAGTACCTAGTGACCTTAGAGTAAAGCATCCAATTTAAGTCAAATCGCTGTAACTCAAATCGATTAGGAGATAGCTAAACGCCTTATTTGCACAAAACCAAACCGAGACAAAAACATAAAAAGAAACTAAATCAAAATCGGCTCAGCCGTTCGTGAGCTACGATGCCACAGACAACACGTCAAACTTATAACACCCCGTCGTTTTTGCGTCAGGGGGGTTAAAAATAGAGAAAGCTAGTAAGAAGTAGAAATTGCACAAATGGTCGGCCTTATCGCTAAAAGCAATTTCTTCCAGGCAACCTTTGGATGGCTGTTTTGGCTTATTTGGTAAGTTATAGGAGATGATGATGATGATGAAATAATAGTTTTTTATTGGTATTAAGTAAACATCTCAAGTCAACAATTGGCAACAAATAGCGCAGGATAGGGAGCCAATTTTTCAAAATTTTTAATCAATAGGAGTTATGCAGTGCAAGTCATCACTTTGAAGCGTCTTAAAATTAAGTTAGGATGTGTGATGTGTGCCGCCCACCAATGAGAAGAAGGCACAAGAAACTCATAGGGGGGAGCGATGGAAGACTCTTGTTTCGGAGGCCAAGATTCAAGTAGTAAATGTAAACACTTCCTAAGACCCCTTTTCTTTTTACATGTCGCAAGCTAACGACAATACGAAATCAATACCAACACCATCGATGCGAAAATCGTGAATACACATACATACGCAAATGCGGTTCATATGTGTGAGTCCAAATAATATGCAAGCTATAGTAGTGTGTACGAAGACGTTAGGTAGGGTGCCCATTGTTTATTATAATGGGTGAATATGTTTATGGTTTTTGTTTTGTATCAAATTATTTTGGATATTTTCAGTGTCGATAAATTTAACTTGAAAACATAATTAAACAATTAAGCCAGATGTCAAAGCCAAAGTCAATTTATTTCTTCATTTGGATGCAGTACAGTTCGTACAAAGATCAAATGGAATCGTCTTAAAAACTAAGTTAGGATGGTCTGGCTGGTTAAGGATGGAAATATATTGGTGCTTTGGGTGACGGGGTAGGTGCCTCATCTGAGATGATCACCTGAGATGTTCATGTCACCTTTGTCAGTACCGTTTTTAGGGACCCTATTACTAAGACTCCACTGTCCGTCCGTCCGTCCGTCCGTCTGTCTGTCTGTGACTAGGCTGTATCTCATGAACCGTGAAAACTGCATCGCTGATAGAGAACAGACAGAAAGACGCGGCGTCGGATTCTGTTTGATAATAGGTATGTAGTGATTTTAACTAATTATGATGGGAAAAGTCGCGGGTAAAAGACGTGTCGGTCGGAGGAAAAAATCTTGGCTGCTTAACATCCGGGAGTGGACGGGGATAGCGAGTGCAGCCGAACTCTTTCGCCTCGCTAGAAATAGAGAAGAATATTCTAAATTGACTGCCATAAGAAGAAGAAGTGATTTTATAAATTTACCTACTTAAAAATTTAATAGTTTCAAATATGCAAATTCTTTCATAAAAGTGGTGTCACCCCAAAAATTGGTAAAAAGAAAACGCATTAACACTATATAGATGAGCACACATGGGTAACACACACAGGCGCACGCCACCCTTGCCCCCTTTAAAACACCCACCACCTCGCCTTTTGATAAGGAAATGCAGACATTTGGAGAAAAGCTAAGTATCGAATAAGAATTTGAGAATTGGACGATGTTTATGGAGGGATTTGAGTTGATTGATGAATGTGTTTGACAATTTCTTATTAAATATTCTGATGAGACGAATAAAATTTATGATAACATGGAAATAGAAATAGAATATGATTGTTTTATTATTCAGATTATTCCGTTAATTTTTCAGTAAGTAGTTGGGAGTACCGAATTACCGAAGGTAACTCTGTAAGTTAATAAAAATTATTGCATTTTTTGACAAATTTGAAAAGATTTGAATGTATATTTATTGTCAGGGTATTTGTTTTGTAAAAGAATGTAGGTTACTACCTACCTACCTAGTGCCTTGAGAAATTGAATTAAAAGAAACATTTAAAACCAACCTTTTTAACGAATTTGAAAAGAATAAAATGTTAATTTTATTAAAAAATTTAGGGCAGTGTATTTATTTTGCTAAGGTGAAAGGGTACCGGCGTTCTCTCCATACAAACGTAGTCGACTGTTTTCTCCTTAGATCATTATCTAGGGAGAAAATGGGAATGTACAATTATCTATTTTTGTGGCTTAGAACCTATAACTGCCATGACTATGGCCCTATGTCTAATTTTTTTTCATTTTCTAATTATCATAGAATTTAAGATTTTAAAAACAAAGAATAAAAGAAATCAAAACATAGAGGTATGGTCATGGCAGTTATAAGTTTTATGCAACAAAAATATTTGTTCTAGTTTCATTATCCAGGGAGGAAACAGTCGACCGCGTTTGTATGGAAAGAGCGCCCGGTACCCTTTCCTCTTAAAGTAGGTATGTATATAGGTAGGTTTATTCTATTTTTACAAACATATAATAAAAATAAATACAGTGCCCTAAAAATTTTAATAATACATATTAACATTTTGAATCTCATCAAATCATTAAAAAAACACAAGACTCTTAAGTATTTTAACAGAGTTACGCTAATTATTGTCAATAATAAAAATCTAATCTAAACATTGTTTCAAACTTTCCCAATGGTTATTGTTTACTCGAACTCTTAAACGACAATTTGTTCCCCCATTCAACTGGTTTACATACCGCTGAAAAGCCTTTAAAGCTCACTGAGATTCGCTAATAATCCTCCCCTTCTAATTAAAACCGTTTTAATTGCTTGAAAAGGCCACCTGTTGCAGAGTTCCCGCTTTGTCACGGTTTCGTATCCCTGTCTCTCTCCTTTGGATGCTGGGACCGGCCCGTATCCGGATAGCTAGTATAATTGTCAGAAAATTCAATTTTGAAACGTGATAATTGGGGCCAAATGAAATTTTCAGTACCTACACCCTACTCCCTTTGTTCGCACGCTTCGGACCGAACTTAATTGTTTGACGATGTAATGAATTAATTTTGTTTTCATTTTGAACATTAGCCCGATGGTGATTTGAATGTATTTGAATATTCGGACCGATTTCGTAATTTATCTAGATAATGGCATTTCGTGCTAGAAAGCGGTGACGTCATCAATAACATAAGAGTTGGCCAATTGTGTAATTAAAATTCTAACATTTTGACCCGAACGAGAATAACTTATACACCCACGTATAGCAATGCCGTTAAGATGCAGATTACGAATAGTGTAAACTGTTTTGATTCGGATTGGTGCAAGTAATCAATCATGGAATATCTACTAGGAGGCAATCTTAGTCCCCACTTACGGTTATAATTCTACTAAATTGCTCGATATGAACGACCGTAAAGAAATTATCGGACCATTATCAAATAGAACCCCTTTCTTTAATTACCTGCACATAATTTTTGTTTGTATGTTCCGCCCAAGTGATTACTTTAATAACGGCAAGGCACAATTTGAGAAACAGCTTCGAATGATTAGCGGCAATTTGGTACTTGTTATATTATTAGTGACTTAGTTGTTATTAACTTTGTGAGTAGTTTTTTACCGATTAAACTTTTTTTAATTCGTGAAATGCAATAAAAATGACTTGGACGTATGTATTTACTTTAATTTAGAACGTTCAGAAATAAAGTGTTATTTGATAGAGATTGAATTAAATTATAATTTTCATCGTATTTTCATATGATATTGCTTATAAATTACCAGTAATTATCAGTTATTTTATTCAATTGCCATGCTGATTGACTATTGTCTTGTATTTAAACATTTGAGTTCTGTTATTAGAATGTTTTTAAACACATTGCGTGTCGAACACAAAGCAGACTTAAACATTTATATAGTTTCGATTCAATTAATTATCGTTTATCTATTCAATATGAAACCATGTCAAACCGGACCCCTGTCTAAATTCAAAGTTCTGCTCATAATACATTAACATAAATATTTTAATTGCCTTATAATCAACTTCATTAATATAATATCTACATTAGGAGATTATCTTTGATTGGATTTTTATGTCATAGCATAACACTGAATTAAGAAGAGATTTTTATTAACATGTTTATAAATGTTGGAATTAAAGATGTAATCTGATTACTTTTGTCTTAAAAAGTGGCGAGTGAATAGATAATATCTTCTTCATCAGGCGAGATTGTGGTCCAACACACCCTGTGTTGGACCGTATATAACATTTTTTTTTAATAAATCAGTATTTTATCCAGCAAGTGCACAAACATTTTTTTAATCAAAACGTCCCAATAACGAAGATCTTAAGAGTACCTACTACGACGATGAGATGAAGAAAGCATACAGCAATAGTAGAAGTAAATAGTATTGATGCCAACCACGTGAATAGATTGTATTCTAGGCTAACATTTAACTAAAAATTTTGAACGATTTAAAACATTAAAAATCATTTATTAGTTAGTTAGAGTTATAAACACATTACCACTCCTTTGCGTCGTGTAGTTGATTAAAAAAGAACAAATTTATGTTCCTTTTTTTTATTTGCACAAAACAACATTTTCGGACAATATTTAAAAGAGCTCTTTATTTTTGTATTGAAAACTACGTGGTATGTAACCTTATGGGGTGTTAGTTCTCATGTTCATGTTTTCGTTTTGCAAATACATTCTCAGCGAATAAATGCTTCAACCATCTAATGATATGCTCGAATACTCGTACGGAGGACGTCGTAAAATTATAGCTTGAACCATCCTCTTGTTTTTACACCATATTTAATAGCAAGTGAGTAGGAAAATAGGTGTAATTGTATCATACAAGTAATGCTTTGACATACCTTTTGAAAGTTGATGAGTGTGCGATTGGTTGACAGGATTTAATGGCAGTGTATTGCAGCAAGAGCGTGACAGAATGAGTGTAGGTTACTTGGAAAACGTACTTCGATTAAACGTTAGACAACTTCTACAATGAGTGTCATTGAAAAATTTAATGAACTGTGCACTGTGAAGTTACAAACGTTTTTACACTCAATTAGTTGTACGACCACATAGCATCAATCAATTGACTGCAATCGTCACTAAAAAGTTGGTTCAAGATTTTTTCGCGTGCACAGATTTATACCGAGCCATGTGAATCTTTAACAACTTGTTTTAAAATTCTCAACAGCTGCAACGATAATCCTTAATCTAAGTCGGTATCGATATTTATCGAGTCTCGTTATTCGATGAAAATAAAATAAAGCGTTTATTAGGATTCTGTTTATTCGGTTTCTGAGTTTGCGCAGTCGGAGAGGCTATTGTTTCTTTGGTGCCATCAATCACCTTATAGTTCGGGAGGTTCGGACGGGGCGCGGGAAGGGCCCGAATAACGGTTATTGAAATGAGATGGCCCCCGCTTTTTTACAAATTTAAATTTTGATAAGGCAAGACCCTGTTTTGTTCTCTAACTCTGACTTCGTTTGGTGAGAGGGTGGCCTCTTTTTTATTTAGATTCAACGTCTGAATGTTTTTGTTTGGTGTTGGAATTTAATTTATTCTACGAACCAATTTTCCGTCTCTATTCCATAATATGATTAGTAAGCTAAGACGAGGATATTATTATAACATGATTAGAATTTCTAAAGCTGAGATATAGTGCCACCTACTTGTCTTTTAAATATTGTAGTCAATAATGGCAGCGAAAATCTTAATTTATTTTTTTCTTTTAGAACTTAATATTCTAACTTTTCTCTACTAGAAAATGATAGGAGGCTAAAATTAGAACACAAGTAAGTGACATAAAGGTGCTTAATCAATTGAACTATCAAAATATGTGCTACAATTACAAAGCGCAAAATCGTGATCGTGTTAATTCTCTTTACACCAGCAAAAGCGTCCGAATACAATTCTAAAAATTCTGTTATTCACTTTTTACTGAACGAGCCGACCACGTCGCTCGAATACGTTAACCGAACCAGAATAAAATCGTATTAACATATCCCAAATCTCCACTCACAATTCAGACTTTTTGTTATGTAAAATTTTAACTCTCCGTCCTTAAATTGCTGTTAAGAGAAAACGGACGGACGACGCATTGACACCTACGTTTATAGGTACTCTTCGAAACCTTTTTTTCCTCAAACTCCTATTATTTGATACGTCTCATCGATATTCATGGATCGAGAGAGTTGTAAAATGCAATAAAACACAATTTTTATATCTTGTGTTTAGACAGTGTTCGAGAGATGATAACAAAACCTGTGTCGATACGGAGGACCGGATATCGCTGACCATTCACAAAAAACCAACGCTCACATCGATGACCGGTGTTCGTACACGGGTAGTGTCTACACACACGCACCTTAACAACCACGGCACACCGTCCATTCATGAAGAATAGTACATTTACAACGATCACAAAATATCGGCAACTGATGCGTTCGTGGACTGTACACACCAAAATTGTATAACTCAAAGCACCTCAATAGTACAAGAGTAATATTGTTATGCCTTATTTGAGATAGTGCTGGGCGAGGCTAATAAACAATTTGAGTTAATATCGATAAAATAAAGATAAGCGTCATCAGCATTGTCCAAATAACGTTAGTATCTTCTTGCATGATATCATAGCTTTTACAATCTTGTTTACTTTGCTTACTGTGTTTTGCATACCAAATTGAATGTCTGTCTAATTTATATTCGGTAAAGTAATAATAAAGAAACGGTTTAACTGTATAATTTAATAATGTGTAAAAGATTAATTAAGATGCAATTCAGATGTGACATTCCACAACCGCACCTAAACACCCCGTGTGGAGACAGAATGAGTCATTCAAGTCTAATCCAGTATACCTACCATAAAAATGTCGAAGCTGCCTTTATAGTTCCGTTCTATTTTACTCGACTGTTGACATCGACTATCGAGAACTTGTTTTTATATTCACGTGTTAATTAAATCTTCTGTAGGCGTAGTGCCACCATTATCGACAGAATTATGTGGTAGCCCTTTAGTTTACAGCGACTATAACTCTTGTCGAAATTTTATGAAAATGTTTTGTAGCATCAGAGTAAGTTTATGATGACGTTTCCTGCTGTATTTATCAAGAGTTAAAACAAAAGAACGTGTAGGTATGTCGATACTTATGGAATACTTATATCATTCTAGACAATAATTCTTGAAACGACCTAAATGAACACTTAACTATATAATATAATCAGGTGATTGTCGATAAATAACGAGATGTACCATAGCCCAACCCTAGCAAGTGATATC